>JARQOC010000009.1:153089999-153699999 GCA_033576535.1 Allobates femoralis | reverse complement strand
CCCATTAGGGCGTTAGGAAGGTAGCGAGGCGGGGGGAGCGCGGCTCTGGGGAACCCGCCCTTCGGACAAGAGCCCACAGGAACGCCCCACTGTCACAGAAACTGTAAGTTTATAAAGTGGTTTATTCACCTTCTATAAAGCCCTATTAGGACAGGCAGGGATGGTTAGGGAGCTAGTTAGGGTCTGTAGGGGCAGGTAGTGATAGTTTAGGGGCCATAGATTAGGTGACAGGTTCCCTTTAAGTTATTTAGGTTAATTTACTTAATCTCTTGCACTCTTTAAATCCCTTTTTTTATTTTTATCCTTATCATATTAATATGTCAATCATTTCTACATATAAAAAGCCGTCATTCACTCGCATCTTATCTTGGTCAGTTTTCCTGTATGAGATTTAATCAAAGTTTCCTCTCACCTCTGCTTCTTATCGGGGATGAATGGAGCAGTAAACAAGGATTGCACTTCTGGAGATTAGAAATAAAGGAAAAAAAATAGATTTCTCAAAGAAGAGCAGCAATGCTAAGCAGCATTTTCCTGTAACCTGACTCCTAACAAACTTGTATACATTGGAATACGTAGAGACCGTATGCTATTAGAGCTTGGGATAAAAGAGGACCCCAATTTATGTTTTAGGGTGGAGAAGGGAACGTGTCTACACCTTGGGGGACATAGACAGTCTGATGGGTCAATAGTTAACAGTTCAGCTGAATTTCAGAAGATACTGCAGGACATTTCAAGGTCATTGCCTCATTTACATAAGAAAATAAGGAGCCATTTAGTGCCCTGAAACGCGTCTACACGCGTCACTGTCTACAATATCCATGCCTTTGATGTGTCTCCTCCTAAAATGGTCCTGATATTGTCCATTTACTTATATTATTAAATGGGCTGCATAGTACCATCTGTTTTTATTAAAAGGGTCTATAGGAATATAATGTGATTTGTTTTGAAACTACAGTAAAGGTCTGTCAACACAAATTGACTGTTCAAACCAAGCAGAAGCTCTTAGTTGACATTGGTGTGGCCAGGCAATTCACTGCACCTCCCCACCTAATTGTTTTCTATACATAACCACCAATTATTCATTGATATCTCTGTGTTTACACAAGACAGAGATATATGAAAAAGAAGTAAATGGGAAAGTGCACTGAACTGCTAGGTCATTGTGTAGGATGCACTGAACTGCTAGGTCATGTCCAAGGTGCACTGAACTGCTAGGTCATGCCCAATATGCAATGAACTGCTAGGTCATGTCCAAGGTGCAATAAACTGCTAGGTCATGTCCAGGGTGCACTGAAGTGCTAGGTCATGCCCAGGGTACACTGAAGTGCTAGGTCATGCCCAGGGTGCACTGAAGTGCTAGGTCATGCCCAGGGTACACTGAAGTGCTAGGTCATGCCCAGGGTGCACTGAACTGTTAGGTCATGCCAAGGGTGCACTGAACTGCTAGGTCATGCCCAGGATAGACTGAAGTGCTAGGTCATGCCCAAGGTGCACTGAACTGCTAGGTCATGCCCAGGGTGCACTGAACTGCTAGGTCATGCCCAGGGTGCACTGAACTGCTAGGTCATGCCAAAGGTGCACTGAACAGCTAGGTCATGCCCAGGGTGCACTGAAGTGCTAGGTCATGCCCAGGGTGCACTGAACTGTTAGGTCATGCCAAGGGTGCACTGAACTGCTAGGTCATGCCCAGGATAGACTGAAGTGCTAGGTCATGCCCAAGGTGCACTGAACTGCTAGGTCATGCCCAGGGTGCACTGAACTGCTAGGTCATGCCCAGGGTGCACTGAACTGCTAGGTCATGCCAAAGGTGCACTGAACAGCTAGGTCATGCCCAGGGTGCACTGAACTGCTAGGTCATGCCAAAGGTGCACTGAACAGCTAGGTCATGCCCAGGGTGCACTGAAGTGCTAGGTCATGCCCAGGGTGCACTGAACTGTTAGGTCATGCCAAGGGTGCACTGAACTGCTAGGTCATGCCCAGGATAGACTGAAGTGCTAGGTCATGCCCAAGGTGCACTGAACTGCTAGGTCATGCCCAGGGTGCACTGAACTGCTAGGTCATGCCCAAGGCGCTCTTAAGTGCCAGTTAATGCCCAGGGTGCCCTGAATACTTGTGCTTGGTTTGAAAAGTTATTTTCAACAGACTCCCTTTAAATCAGAGGTAATGTAAAGCATTAACCCAATAGCAGGTATTCAAGGATAAAAGTCTCTTTGTAGCTCCTCTCAGATATGGCTGCTCTCTATCAATTCTGAATTATCTAATGTTTTCCAATACAGACAAGCAGTTTAATTCCTGCTCTGGTAGCATTGACAGATTACGGTTCCATTATGTTACGTGTCTAAAATCCCAGGCAACTATGAAACGGCTCAAGTCAGCAGAGCTGTCTTATCTCATATTCCAACACTGCATGACTTACTGCAATGCTAACAAGATGATCATAGATCCCCCAAAATAAACGTCTGTATAATATACATTGCATTGTAGAGTTGTAAAACATAGAGACGCTTAATCTATTGCAATTACAGTAACTAGAGAATTAGAGGATCCAAAGCAATACGGGCTGAAGTTTTAACTTCATAACTTTTTATTACTGCCAACTTCTTCAGCGGGAGGGAGAATTTATGCAATGAACGCCATGAACACCAAGCTTGTTTATCTGCAACTTCCCATTTTATAACAATATTATGGTTTCATCATTTTTTAAGGCTGATGGTAGACTAAGTCTATCGAGTCCAACCCATAGATAACATGTTGATCCAGGGGAAGCATAAAACACCATGGGGAAAACAGTAAACTCCACATTGGGGGAAAAAAAATCCTTCCTGACTCCACATACAGCAACCAGACTAATTCCCTGGTTCAACGCCCTATCACAGAATCTAGTATATATAACTGGTAATATTATAGTTTTTAAGAAAGGCATCCAGGCCCTTCTTAAATGTTAGTAGTGACTCATTACAACAGCATGTGGCAGAGAGTTCCATAGTCTCACTGCTCTTACAGTAAAGAATCTGCATCTGTGGCATTACATGAAAATAATGCTAAGTAACATCACCTCTGACACTTCTCCTCTGCAATCACTTGTATTGAATCTCATCACAATTACAAATTTGCATGATCCTCTATTATTGTAATCATTCACTAAAAACATTTATGCAACATCCCCACCCAAATTATAATCTGTACGACCTGAGCTCACGCGTTTGTCTTCTCTTAGCCTGCCCTACACAGTATTTTATTAGTATAAACTATTGTGCTCCAAGGCTGCTATTAGTTTAGTAAATGCCAACTGGAAGGTATTAGTAGATATTTTGGAGCCTATCGAGCACTGGTTTTGGTCACACAGTCTCCGCTATTAGCTGCATGTTTATCAGTCTAAGGAATTCTCTGGAAGGTGGCCCAAGGTTTCTCATTTTGGCTTATGAAATCATAGTAAATATTCCTGAGTGCTTTTACGGACTGAGACTTTGGGAGCCTTTACTGTTTTGGGTTTGGTGGCAGGAACCCAAATAAAATCCTCTGTGAATATTGATAGTTTGGCTGTCTGAAAGATGTTGCAGAATACAGGAGAACCCCATCTTAATCATTTTAGAAGCCCAATACTTATGATAAAAATCACATCTACTCACCTACCACAGTGGCCATGTTCCACCAATGTAGCTGCCAAAGTTTCCAGTGGTGACATGACTTGTTGCTTGACATTCAGGCAATCAGCAACCAATCATTGGCTGCAATCATCAATATTCCGTCAGGATGGGCATTCACTCTGATCAAGTACCAAAGGCTGCAGATGATGAGAGGCTGCTCGTTAGATGTAGTCTTCACACAACACAAATATGTCATGTCACCATTGGGAACAGCAGCACTGGCATTGCTGAATAGGCATTGATGCAAGAGTAACTGCTGTTTATATTTTAATTGGGGTCAGGAAATAATCTAGGGTAGTCTAGTGGTGTGCAACTCCTTTAATACTAGAAGTCCCAGAAATTTCGAGCTCCCCCTGAAGTCCCGAAAGAGGGTCAAATGACCCTTAGTCTAAACTGACAACTCTGGTGGCTCCAATTATCATCCTTTCATTTGTAAATGTGGCCTAAAATCCTTCAGATCATTCGACCCATCTCTGAGTACCAAAGGTAGAAATATTAAATGACTCCTCTCTGGGACTTCTAGTGTTAAGGCCAGCTGAGAGGTCTATTCACACAAGTCAAGTTGAGAGAGTGAACAGGATGAGTTAATCTCTAAACTGCAACTATATAGCATTGAGTACAGCAAGTGAAGTTAGCCTGTGCTGAATTCACACTTATATTGTTATTAAAAATTGCAAACAGTAGTACCATAAAGAGTTCAAACCCTGCATAAGGACTAGGCTAGAACTGTGTTAGCCCTGCCATGTCATTAGTGGACAAAGGAGTTAAAAGCATTACCATTAACTGGCTGTGAGTAGGAGACCGGGGCTGGGTACTTGGCTCATAGTGCGAAGAAGCGGTGGAGGATTGTAAGGTGAGTATGTTCCATTTATTATTTTTGAAGTCCAATCATACCATATGTGGAATGAAAGAAAGTGTAGGGAAACCTCTTGTTTTGATTAAAAACTTTTTTAAATTGAACTGGCACATACTCAACTACCGATCCTCCACCGCTTCTCCGCACCATTGGCCTAGTGAAGTTTTCAGAACAGACAATGAGATTGTCGGCCTCCATTTTTCCTTGAGGTTGTTGTATTCCAAAGTTACAGGTGATTATTTGAACAACCTGACGTATTAAAAAAAAATTGAACTGTTCCTCTGAGACCGTTATATACATACACATTAACTAAACTGTGAAAGCTTTTCAAGTACGGATAATTGTTAACTGCTACTGAAAAAGTGGAAAAAACACATTACAAACACCTCCATAATGAAGGAAGAAATGTAAAGTCCCATTACAAATATCATACTTATGAATTGTAAATTACAGTCGTTATTATTTGGATTAAACTCATTTTTCTCTATCTCTACATGTCAAGTTTCAAGCTGCCATTCCCAGTTTTCTACATGGATAAGGAAAAAAAAGCAAAAATATCAAATCATGGCCTCATTTCTTTCTTTTTATGTTGCAATTTAGAATTATGGCACGTCATCCGTAAAGGAAAAAGGGATAAAATGTCTTAAATGGAACCTGTCATCTGATTCATGCTGCCCAAACTGAAGCACATCTGTTCCCTAATACTTTTGTCTCTGATTCGCTGTAGCATATACTTAATCCAGAGGAGCTGTAGATGATTGGCAGATCTCCCCCTATGATCATGTGATCTGAAGATCAATCAATCTCCTGCAATAGCCCTGGAAAGAGCCAGCCAAGCCCTGGACTAATTTGACTTTCATCTATGTTCTCCAGAAGAATCTTCAAAATATAGGTTTACTGAAACCCCCGAGCATTTCAGAGAATAATATCCCTTGGTGCAATTATTCAGCCCGCTCCTTATGCTGCCGGCGATTTGGGCAACAAGACTTACTTAACAAGTTCCCTTTAAAAATGTTTTGATGAAAAACTAGAATAACATTTATAATTCCAAATAAAAGTATCACAAATGTGTTGTAGGCGGATGAGACCTCGGGGAGTTCTGGGATCAGTAGGTCACAATGTTTAGTTGATCACAGATCCTCTTTAGTGCCTCTCATAATTTTGTGCTGAGTAGGAGTTTATTTAATCTATTTGGTGTGGAAGGGGATAAGATTTATTTTCTTTCCTGCTGTGATTTACATGTAGTTGTTATCTCTGCTGCTTCCATTCCATTCCACTGTATAAACTCACTGCTTAAGGCCTCCGTAACACTTAGCAACACACCAGCGATCCGGCAACGATACAACCTGGTAGGGATCGCTGGTGCGTTGCTACGTGGTTGCTGGTGAGATGTCAAACAGTCAGATCTCACCAGCGATGCAGCAACGATACGGCGGTCGTTGGGACCCTGTCACTCAGACCTGTAGTATTGAGGTCGTTGCACGTTGTCCCCGTCAAACTCACTGATGCATGCTGCCCAGTGGGAACCCAAAGACCAAAAAATAGTCCAGGATATTCCAACACAACCAGCAATCTCACAGCAGGGGCCTGGTCGCTGCTACATGTCACACATAGCGAGATCGCTGGTGAGGTTGCAGTTGCGTCACAAAAACTGTGACATATCAGCGATCTCGCTTAGTGTGACAGGGGCTTTACTCTCTCCTATGCAACCAATAGTTCATTTTATGCTGACCAGTGAATGAGTTGTCTCTGGAGATAGCTGAGGTTATCATTTCAGCTGATGTAGTGGCGTCCCTCTTTGGAGAAGAATTCGAATTCTTTTGTTGTATTTGTCACCCTTGTTTGTCTCCTCTTCCCCGTGTTCTCCTTATACTAATAGAAAGACTAGTGCCTTGCTGGCCTGCTACTAACTAGTCAGGGCTAGCCCAGGGTCAGCCAAGGCTTATGCACTTGATCGTGCATTGGGGGACGGATCCTTCTAGGGATGTTAGGGAGCTCAGGGATCAGTCACAGGTGTGCTACATGGTGATCCCTCTCCACTCTCCCTATCATCAGGGCCTTCTTTTACATTTTCTCCGGTGTACCTCTATGGTTGCGCCACATGCTGGACATGCCCTTACCCCGCTGTGACATTAAGACACAAAGCTTCATAGTTACAGTTTTAGAAGAAGTACAAGGCTTGATGCTTATGCACATTTTTAGTGGGCCAGTCTCTTAAATAACAGTACTGGAAATACAAAGGGTTGTTTTACACTCTTTAGTTCAGAGGTTCCAACTCCAGTCCTCAAGGCACACCAACAGTGCAGGTTTTCAGGATTTCCTTAGAAATTGGAATCATTCCCAGTGCAGGTGATTCAATTATCACCTGTGCAATACTAAGGAAATCCTGAAAACCTGCACTGTTGGTGTGCCTTGAGGACTGGAGTTGGGAACCTCTGCTTTAGTTGATGTCTAGTGGTCATGCTATGATCCAAGATGTCTTCCAGGCCTTGCTCAAACAAAGGGAAGCTACTCCTTGCCATAGCATTTACCTATCTAGGCCTATCTAGGCCATGTACGATCCACTTGTCTAAAGGATTCTCTGGCTCTTTCAGGGCTGTCTACAGTACTTATATACTATGTATATTATTAGATGGCTAGATGGAGGGGAACAAGAGATAAATATTATGTAAGTATAAAGTAAATTATATCTTGTATTATTTTTCTAACTTTTCACTACATTAAGACATTTTGAACATCCCTTTAAGAACACTAAGCTTAGAATATAGAGAATTTAGTGATATTAGTATCTCAATATATATTTAGATTGCCCCGGTTGTATTATGGAAATTGAACACGAATAAGAAAAAATGCATATGCATTACAGAAATCCTTGTATCATTATTGGCATGAGTAGTCATAATTTAGCTAAAGCAAAATCTATTTGCTATACATGGAAAGTGTGGTCATTACAGTTACATTGGAAACCGCTTGAAAATTGGCCCATTAATGTAAATTTCCCTTTTATAGAAGAAAAATATTTAATGCCATTCCCTCATTTGCTGTCCTCCAATTTTACCTATTATTTTTTCCGCCTATTCTAAAATATAAGGAAGAAGTGACCTTTATCTAGGTTTAATCAGGTGTGGGTTTCAATTTTCAAAATGTTTTCACTAAATATGTCACGCTAATGTATAATGCAGCAAATGCTTCCCAATATTACAGCATTTACTAAAGCCAGAGATTGTAATATCTTTAAGTATTTACAATGTTTTAGAAAGTGGAGACTTTTTTTTTGCAAATGTCTTAAATAAATTATAGTCTAAATTAATTAAAAATAAAAAAATAAAGATAGAAAAATAAATATTGAGGTATTTTCATGCATATGATTATATATTATTAGAGCCATGTATATTGCGGCAAATGCTTCATAATATTCAGCAGATAATTTATTATTTCTGAGTTTTTACAATGTTTTAAAAGTGGAGATCATTAGGTAAATGTAATAGTAAAAAGGGAAGAAAAAAGAAACATATAAACTATTATATTACATTTTTTATTGCCTCAACCAAAATATTATTAAATTATTTTACATGTCCTGTTTATTAAGATTGTTGTTTATAATCAAAGGGTTAAACTTTTGGATTTTTTTTATATGAGATAATGCTCATTTAACCCTCAATCAATATTATCATTTAAGTACCAGGTATTCCGATACATAAATATCATTAAAATGGTTGACAATGATATAACAAGCAACATTAGTCATCAGTCACAGTTTTTCGAATAATGTATATTCCCCTTTCAACAATGAAGTCACTGGACAAGGTCTTCAAATCGAGGAACATTTCACTGGTGATGAAGACACGGCACTTACATAGTCTGGTCTTTTCTGTAGTTAACATACGGAATTGATGGCAAAGAAGAACAAACAAATCACTTCTGGAACAAATCAAGCCACACAAGTCACTCCAAGCAAGGATCACCAAGCTATGACTTGCCTACTTTGGACACATCATACGAAGAGAGAAATCACTGGAGAAGGACATCATGGTAGGAAGAATAGAAGGAACAAGGCAAAGAGGAAGACCAGTAACCTGTTAGCTTCATATAATCCAGATAACATCAGAGAAGACTCTGGTGGACCTATTTAGGCTTGCACCAGTTCCATCTTCCTACAGAGTGTTCATCGATCAAGTCGCCATGGCTCCAGATCCAGCTGAAGGACGGTAAATAATGAAAAATTAATATCCCCCTTTATGAGGTGTATCTGGAAAGAAAAGGTAATGTTGAGCAAAAGGATTTGCAGGATCATGGGCATAACTACAATTGATGCAGGGGTTGCAGTTGCACTGGGGCCCAGTAGCTTAAGGTGCTCCTAAATGATACTTTGGCCCATACGAGATCAGAACTATTAAAGATTCTTGACATTTGGGAGCCCTGTTGTGAATTTTGCACTAGGGCCCATGCATTGTAAGTTACAGTTATCCTACAGCGCCGGACCCTTGTCCAGTGACTACGACGGTAGTCTATGTCTGTTTGACCAGAGCCATGCGAACCTCCAGGTGTCCATGGCACCTATTCTGATTAGCAAACATGGTGTCATCATTCCGGCATGATGCACATATGACATCATGCCGGGAGCTACAAATTATTTTTGCTCAACTGTAGTTAAAGAGATTTAGAAAGTATATTTTCTAATTATGAAATTCTTAAGAAAGAGTGTTTCCTTATCTCTTAGCAAGATGGACGAGCAGCTAAAAATAATGAATTTTGCTTTGGAGGACCTGGTGGATCAATGCTTTAGATAAATTTTACTGGGAGTGTGTAATGCCTTATTTTGCCCAAGGTGGCGCCATAGGAACTGATCACGAGCTTCCAAAAGATCACCGGGGATCCCATCAGCAGGACATCCTGTGATCAGCTCATCCTTAACAGACTCGTCAAGCAAAAATGGATTGTCCACAGTGACCACTTCTTTAAAACATGGTAGAAGTTACAAAAACCACCGGAGGATGAATATAAATATATTCCAGTTTATATATTCCCCAAAGTTTGTCACAATTCAGCAATAATATTGTTTGAGGTTGTTTCACTTCTATTGTGTTCGTGGCTCATGGGCAAGTTCTGTCTGAGTCTGAGCCATGTAAGTTGCGTCTGCAAGCCTTCAGAAAGCCGGGAGATAAATGTGCGCTATCCATGCTTAAGTTCTGTTGTTCCCTTGGAATAATAGGAGCTGTAGCCTGTAAGTGCTGGCGAATCTTTCATATGTAGAGGCTAAACTGCAAAGCTCTAGTTTGTAGGATTCCCAGTATTAGGTCCTTTAGAGAGGATCTGAATCTGACAATCCTGCAGGGCTCAGACTATATGTTTATTTAATACAGACATTTTACTACTGGACTGGTATGTTTTACTAGGGAATAAAATCTGTCTACACAGTTCTTCTATGTTAACTCTTTCACCTCGGGAAAATAGGAGCATTTGCTTTAATGTACCATTGAATCACTTGAAAATTGGGTTTGGGCAGATTTGCTCAATTCGGAAAGGGATATTCCATTTGCACCGAATACATATGATGCAAATTTAACTGACCAAGAAGGGGCTAAATATATATATATACTGTATATATATATATGTATATATGGTTCAAAAATAAACGTTTCCAGGTGTTAGAATGGCCGAGTCAAAGTCCAGACCAGATCCAATCGAGAATCTGTGGAAAGAGCTGAAAACTGCTGTTCACAAACGCTCTCCATCCAACCTCACTGAGCTCCAGCTGTTTTGCAAGGAAGAATGGGCAAGAATTTCAGTCTCTCGATGTGCAAAACTGATAGAGGCCATGTCCACACACCTGCGCTCTAAGTATTTAGCGGGTCACCGCTAAATACTTAGTTTTTTCCAGAGAAGCGGAGGTGCATGAGCACCGCCGCTTCCTGGAAATGCAGCCCTTGGTTACCCGATGTGTATCGTGGTAACCACTTCACACAGCAGGCTGCCTAGTGTCCGCATTCCCAGAGCAGACAGGGAAACGCTGCTGCTGAAGAAGTGGTTGGAGGACCACGAAACGCGTCGGCTAATCCTGTGTGCTGTTTGATGTGTGTCAAATAAAGTGTGTTATCCATCTTCTGGTCAGCGCGGTCTATAATCCCGGATTCTGCAACTAACTTCTACATTTATCCCCCACGGGATCTGCAGTGACCAGGCAATCTTTACCAGTTGTGGGTGTCACAACAGAATAAGGTGAGTGGGTCCTGAAAACTGCCCTCTGTTGTACCCTGGTGACCGCTCTATGTGCACTCCACTCCTCCTCCCTTTCTTGTCATTCAGCAAGTCCCAAATGTTCACATACGGTGTCAGCCGTTAGATGTGCGTTATGCCCCACAAGATGATAGGGGGTTAATGAATTGAAACTTGAGTGAAGAAAAAAAGACGATAGGATAAATAATAAATAATAATAATAATAATAATAATAATAATAATAATAATAAATAATAATAAATAAGATAGTGGATAGAAGAGGTGATCATATGATCAGTGGAGGAACTGGTTTGTTAGGGGAGACGGAGAGGTGAGTATAAGGATTTTTTAATCCATTTTTAGCCCTAAATAATTCAGGAAAATGGTGTCTGAATGCTGAATTTGTCTGCAAAAAAATCAGATTTGAGTAAATTCTAATTAGTTGTCAAAATGGAGGCAAATTACATTTTCCTCAAATTGATTTGTTTGTCACTAACGGCTTGGTTCGATTTTGCTCACTCTGTGTTTTACATCAGAGATGCGACCTTGGTCTGACAAAAAGTTACAAAAGCACAAAACTGCTCCCATCATGTCAATGCATATTTATGACAGTTTGGGAGATGCGTCAGTCACTCAACTGTACTGTTGACCATTGGTTGAGCAACCAAAGCCGCCATGGTTCCTAACTTTGCACTTGCATTTGATGATATAATTTCAAGAGGAGGTTGGCAGAAGGGATACTTGCAGACTCTTGACATCAGATCAGGGGGATGAAACAGTATTTAGATACCGGAGTAAGGCAGTGGAGGTAAAAGTATAAAGGAAACCTATAAATGATCTTACTTAGGATATTTAATGGAGTTTATGCTTTGGGTTTTCTAGATTTTTACTCCTGAATCGGACACTGCATTGAATTTAGTGTGAAGAAGAAAGAGCTGGGAAACCCAACTCATTTCTATCATCTATTTGTGACCCTGTGACCAGATGATATTTCCAAAACCATTGACTATGGCAGACAGACAATAACCGACTGATATTGGATATTTTTCTTTCTATTTTTAAGCAAAGAACTCGGTAAATCTGAACAAACCTTGAATGTGTACATGCACGTGTAGAATAATATAGTCCGCCTTTCATGTGAACAATCCACTTATGTATTATTGCTTTTCTCGTCCCTTTGTACTCAGGATTTGCCTTGCTTGTGGCTTGTTCTATAATTTTCTGCTATTCTACAAATGATAAGGTTCCTATGCAAACACATTATTTTCATGGAGCTTAAAATGGTATTGACATCTTTTACCAATCACGCACTTGCCTTCTGTACCGTTACATAATGTTTAAACTTTATACTATAGAAGCTGAATACAGGAGGAAAAAATAATTTATCTTTTTTATATTATGTTGTGGCGGCGTGCTGCCGCTGCTCAAAGCTTTAGCAAGAAGATGTTTAGAGTAAATGTGGATTCAATGACTTAAAATGGACTTGTGTGAAGGAAAGGAAAGAGTTAATAGATGTGTATATGGAGGACTCAACCGAACTTGGAGAAGTTACCATCTTGTTTATCTTCTGAATGTAACCACTTTTAGTTGGTTGCGGATAAAATGCTAAGCAGCCAATCAAAACATGCCAATCTTCACATCAGGGTTATAATCACAGTCATACCTTAGCCACGGCATTCAGTGGGGGTGTAAAAGCCCTTTGGTTACATCGGAAGACCCCAATGTTAGAAACGCTACACAGACAGTAGGTGGGAGGACTTGAAACAGAATTTGCATTTGGACCCCGGAACTTAAAGTTATTTCTGGTTCATATAACAATTATTAAAGTTTGAGAAACTACAACAATCAATCAGATCATTGGGCTGATGCCATCAATAGGAGAGGAGTGTTTTGTCTTTGAAGGTGGAAGTGACCACTTTTGGATTATTTTATTATTATTGGACTTCGAGGCTGAGTATTTATGGATACTATTCCTTCAAATTGCTGAAATTTCCCGGGAATGCCCCTTTTTGCAAAGTATGTCATGGTAATGTCAGCCATAACCAAGAGATATGCCTCATCTCCTCTATAGACACTACTATATGTGAGATATCGCTCAGTCTGTGGGGCACTAGGATTTGGGTTGCCACCGTCTAGAAAATTTAAGACAGTTTGTAAAAATAAGAAATTTTAATTGCCCTGTCCGTAAATTTTTTTAAGGTATCTAGGATTTTTTTTGAACCTGAAGAAACTTAAACCAATGTTTTAAACCACAATGAATGCAATTAAAGGGTATTTCCAGGATTAGAAAAAAAAAAATATGCTCAAGTACTACAGGCACCTACCTGCCTACTGTCACAGTTCACCGCCGGCATCGAGTCCTACTGAGGGTAAAATGGTTGTGTCAATAGAGCGATGGATTCTTTTCCACTCTGCTCTGTTGAAGGGGCTGCAAAATAAGAAGAGAGAGGGGCACAATGTGTAGGATTATCATGAACATAAACAGTGGCAAGGAACAGGTGGTCGCTCACCTTCCAGGGTTGTGCAAGCTCTACACAGCTATGTGATGGCCCCTGCTGTGTCAATCCTCCTGATATCACCGCCACAGCTCCAGGTATACCGGCCGTCTGGTCACGTGATGTGGCTGCCGGAATTGCGTCAAAGCAGGTCCTCCAGCGCTTGTCTCCTGTTGCCAGGCGACGCCAGGTCCTTGTGGTAATACGGTGGTAGCGAGTCCAGCTGCTCCTGCCGCTTTTCCCTCAGAGACCGCTTATATCCATATACAATATACTGTAGAAGGGGCAGGACAGCAAAAGCCATGCTGATTGATCTCAGGCTCCCCTCTACCTAACTGGAGAAGCTGGCTGACAATCTGCATGATATCGGTTACTCCGCTCATCAACAGAATAGAGATGGTGCCTCTCTGTCAACATGATGTCAGTGGAAGCTGCAAAATTGCTGACAAGAGTGTTCTATGACGGCTCCCTGTTGGCTAAGAATGGTGCTGGGCACAACAGGCAAGTAGGTAGCGACTACCTACCTGTTAGTGCTTATCCCCTTTAATGTTTTCATATCAGAATTATGGGCTGTAGATACGGATCACTTATAATCATAAAGATTTATTATGGTTTTCCAATGTGTCCGTAGAAATATTGTCTATTTGTGATTTTTTCATAAGCTGTCCATAAAAAATAAAAAGAGTTGGCGACCTTGACTAGGACCCAAATTATCAATGTTGGGGATACATAATTTTAGAATCTTGGGTGGAAAATCTCTTTAGTGCATTTAAATTGTAATTCCAGCTAGGTGTACAAATCTCTTACTAAATCATTTTGTATAATTTTGCTATTTACATGAAAAGCAAATGTGCATTCGCTGAATCAATTAAGAAAAACAAATCCCGGCTTTGTCTCAGGTAGCATTTGTATGATATTGCCTAGTCCAAAAAGCTATTAGCCCTAACTTTATCAGAGCTTAGGAACCAATTCAGGTTTTAATGATCATGGACCTGCCAAACTTAATTTGGAACTGACTATTAGCCAGATTATCAATGAACTAAAATCACCATTTTCATTCTAATGCAGTCGGCTACATATAAGTATGATAATTTAATTGCAACGGAATAACTGAAAATGATATTGTGAGTCTTAGCCCAATTTCTAGTTTATTACAATTTGAAATCTTGGTTTAGTTGTCGATTAGTATGAATATTCATATAAATAGATAAGGGATAGATAGAGACAGCTAGATAGATGGATAGATAAATAGATAGGCAAACAGACAGATGGACAGATAGATAAATTGATAGACAGTGAAACAGACAGATTGATTGATAGACAGACAGATGGACAGATAGGTACATAGAAAAACAGGCAGATAGATTGGTACATATATATATTTAGATAGATAGATAGATAGATAGATAGATAGATAGATAGATAGATAGATAGATAGATAGATTGGTAGATATATAGATAGATGGAAAGACAAACACACAGATGGGTATGTCTCGGAACAAGGGCACTCAGTAGCCAGGCAGGCAGTCAGTCAGTATTTCATGGTGGCGATTGCCCAGCCCTGTGGCCCTGACTGGACAAGTAAAAGGGGAAGTATTTTCAGAGGATTAGAGAATTTGTAGAGTTTATTGTGATGCTAGCTCTGGAATCTGGTCAGGGGTGACCAGCGATGCAGGTAGTGGTCCCCAGAGGATAGATAGTAGAGCAGCTAGATGGAGCACTCCCTTCAACAGAAGCAAGCCCCTTGGGTGTAGTAGAGATGGTAGAGAGGAGGATGTTGGAGGTTGTAGTAGTGAATAGAGGTGTAGAGCAGTCGCAAGAAGGATGCAAGGACATAGT
Source organism: Allobates femoralis (assembly GCA_033576535.1). Taxonomy (NCBI): domain Eukaryota; kingdom Metazoa; phylum Chordata; class Amphibia; order Anura; family Aromobatidae; genus Allobates; species Allobates femoralis. The sequence goes on along the minus strand of JARQOC010000009.1, from coordinate 153,684,946 downwards.
CTCTGCTCTTTACCTTTTTACTTGTATAGTACTCCATCAGCAGATCCAGGGAACTGGTACACTAGACCTGGCGATTTGGTCAGTTTGAGAAGAACTAAGCACCGTTATGATGGATTGGTATATGGCCTTCCAGCTGACTTTCTCCTTAGAGTGAGATTCTAGGTACTATACTCTTCCCCATGTGCCTCTTCCTTCCTCGTGGCTTCTAGCAGGCATGCTGGCAACCACGGACTTGTGGAGACCCCGGACCACACCTGTTCTCTAGCCCTATGACAGTGACTGTGCCTTTGGTAGTCATACCGTGTGTCTACTAAGCCGGCAGCTCAACAGCCTCCAGTTTACTGCCAGGCGTAAAGTCCTGACAGCCTGAGATCCTGGTACCTGTTCTACAGCTCATGTCCTGTACAGCCCGAAGGCTGTTAGCAGGCCCACACTCATCCACTGTCTGACTCTGTCTAACAAGTGTCTAAGTTCTGTTTCTAGTTCCACCCCTCCCTATTGATCCCTACAGCTTGGCCCTCCCTCTAATTAGTGTATGTCACTGCTCTAAACAGGCATTTTGTGCCCAGCCCACTGATCAGAGTTTGGGAAGAGTGTCAATGCATAGAAAGTCCATCATATGATACCTGAATTCTCCTCAGACGTGGTATTAGGACCGATGGATTTAACTACCACTGTGGCGACCTGACCGCAGGGGTGCGACAGATAGACAGATAGACAGACAGATAGATAATAAATACCCATAGGTCAAATTAGAAAAAAATAAGAAGCAATAAAGGTTTTATATATTTAAAAAAAAATAAAAAAAGAGAAGAGAAAAACAATGTGAATCAAAGAGATAGAGACAAAAAGATAAACAGATAGACAGACTGATAGAAAAAGAAGTAAAATGGGAGAGAGAGAAAAAGTGATAGCAGAAAAGAAAGAATGAGAGAAGCAAAAAGAAAGGAAATGAGAGAAACAGAGAAAGAGAAAGAGAGACACAAGAAAAGAAGAAAGTAAGAAATACAGATTTTCAGCCCGTTATACGAGGTTCAGAGAACATTTTCATGTAAAAGTCTTTATATTTTCACAAACTTCTGTAGACCCTTTTTGCGGAAATAAATAAATATAGAAATTTATATTAAATTTCCCTTTATCTCCCAAGGTAGGTGGAAGGTGTGTGGGGGTGGAAGGGTGTGTGGGGGGGGTGGGGGGTGGAAGGTGTGTGGGGGGTGGGGGGTGGACATACATTCAGAACCTCCAACTTTCTAAAACTCAGACTCCGGTATTTTTTTATTGTTAACAATTACCGTATATACTCGTGTATAAGCCGACCCGTGTATAAGCCGACCCCCTACTTTTGCCCCCAAAACCTGGGAAAATTTATTGACTCGTGTATAAGCCGAGGGTGGACCCCAGCACAGGTATACAGCCCCCATCAGTGTGGTATACAGCAGCCTCCCCAGTGGTATATACAGGCCCCAGCAGTGTTACAGCAGCAGCCCCAGTGGTATATACAGCAGCAGCCCCAGTGGTAGTATACACGCAGCCCCAGTAGTATATACAGCCCAGTGGTAGTATACACGCAGCCCCAGTAGTATATACAGCCCCAGTGGTAGTATACAGCCCCAGTGGTAGTATACAGCCCCAGTGGTAGTATACAGTCCCAGTGGTAGTATACAGCAGCCCCAGTGGTATATTCAGCCCCAGTGGTAGTATACAGCAGCCCCAGTGGTATATACAGCCCCAGTGGTAGTATACAGCCCCAGTGGTAGTATACAGCAGCCCCAGTAGTAGTATACAGCCCCAGTGGTAGTATACAGCAGCCCCAGTGGTATATTCAGCCCCAGTGGTAGTATACAGCAGCCCCAGTGGTATATACAGCCCCAGTGGTAGTATACACGCAGCCCCAGTAGTATATACAGCCCCAGTGGTAGTATACAGCCCCAGTGGTAGTATACAGCAGCCCCAGTAGTAGTATACAGCCCCAGTGGTAGTATACAGCCCCAGTGGTAGTATACAGCAGCCCCAGTGGTATATTCAGCCCCAGTGGTAGTATATAGCCCCAGTGGTAGTATACATACAGCCCCAGTGGTAGTATACAGCCCCAGTGGTAGTATACAGCCCCAGTGGTAGTATACAGCAGCCCCAGTGGTATATTCTGCCCCAGTGGTAGTATACAGCCCCAGTGGTAGTATATAGCCCCAGTGGTAGTATACACACAGCCCCAGTGGTAGTATACAGCAGCCCCAGTGGTATATTCTGCCCCAGTGGTAGTATACAGCCCCAGTGGTAGTATATAGCCCCAGTGGTAGTATACACACAGCCCCAGTGGTAGTATACAGCCCCAGTGGTAGTATACAGCCCCAGTGGTAGTATATAGCCCCAGTGGTAGTATACAGGGCCCCAGCAGGGCCCCCCTCATAATTTGGCGCCCCCACCTCCCTTTCTGGGCCCCCCCGCATGCAGCGCTGCGCATATACATTACCTGTCTAGCAGCTGTCACCCTCCGATGGCTGATCGCGGCTCCCGGCTCCGGGCTCCATCTTCCTCGCTGTCTTCCTGCTGTGTGACCGGGGCGCAGCGCGATGACGTCATCGCGACGCCAGCCGGTCACCTGACAATCAGGAAGACAGAGAGGAAGATGGAGCCCGGAGCCGGGAGCCGCGATCAGCCATCGGAGGGTGACAGCTGCTAGACAGGTAATGTATATGCGCAGCGCTGCATGCGGGGGGGCCCAGAAAGGGAGGTGGGGGCGCAAAACTTTTTAGGGGGCCGTATTGACTCGCGTATAAGCCGAGGGGGGCACTTTTCAGCCCAATTTTTGGGCTGAAAAACTCGGCTTATACGCGAGTATATACGGTACATATGTCCCGGGAGACATTTGGAGCTTAAGTGACTACGTCCCACCAGGTTGTGAATAAGATTTGCATTTTGGATGTTTAGTCCCCTTTAATTTGAATGCCAGGCTCTGCCAATTCACTGTTAGCAAATCAGAGACGCACCCAAACCCGGATCCGAAATTAATGGGCTGAATCTTGCCTGAAAGCAGAAGATATGACTTATGTGGATGTCACCCACTGGCTTTTTATGGAAATTATTAATAAATCAGTAATTCCATCTGCAAAGATGTTGTTGTGTTTATAAATATTTAATTTACCTTCAGGTGTCCGTGCTTTTTTTTTTTTCCTTTCTCAAAGCTTGATGACTTTGCTACACTCTCAGCAGAACAGGAACGTGTGTGAAGTTACTGGTGTGATTTCACATGACTTGTTTCGTGGTGGGAGAATCTGGTTTCATCTGTTCCATCATATTTGTGTAACTGTCTAGAAATATTCTTTGTTTTATGCTGGATAATGGCATTCTATTAACACTGACAGAGCACAAAAAAGTTCCCGCACATAAAGGAGGCAATCACTTGAAAAACCCTAATCGGAAATGATGATTTCTTGGTGGAACCTCATGTGGACTCTAAAGTCCCCACACACTAGTTTACTGAAGGCCGAGTAATAGTTTAGGCAATAGCTACAGTATATCTCCCCATTCTTCGTTCCTCCGCTCTTTAAGAAGGACCCACTACCACTCTCCACTGGCACTAAAAGGATTGGACATTAAAAGTCCTTCAAAATCATTTGTCAATGTGAGAGTTGGGAGGAGTCCATATACATTAGGCTGGTGGATGAACCCATGATGAAACATTGGCCAACATGAAGATATAATTAGAGACATACCTACTGGTAAAATTGTGATGCAGATTTCCTCTTTCCTAAAATTCATGATTGGTTTGGTGTTTTCCCCATTCTTGCCCCTCCTGATGTCTTTATATAATGAGAAGGGCTTTGCAATGACTTCTATCGGTTTCAGATATTTTCTCTAAAAGAGGTGACGGTGGATGTGGCTAATCAAGGATGGGGTCAAGATAAGGGCTGGATAACTGCTTGCTACAGAACAGGTTCTCATACTTATGATCTGAGAATTTGGGCCTGACTACCATAATGAATCACTACAGCAAGGACGATTAAGAATTTGCATTGACCGTTGAAAGCAATGGTTTATCCTCCTTGTTGACCTGTCTGATCCTTGAGAGTGAGAGAAACCCCTTACCAAAACAACCTGATCTTGTTACTTGACGGATTCCCAAACTGCTACATTCATCATCATATATGGATAGGAGTTATCCTATACATGGCACAACCCTTCTGATCAGGGCAGTCTCCAGATTTTCATGGTCTTTAGTGTAAGAGAGCATAAGTGGCCCCATGTACATGCAAATATGCCCATACACAAACATACACCAGATACGTACATACATAGATATACAAATCATACATGCACACACACAGACACATTAGAGATATTGTGTCTTGCTCAACTTTTCCCAGCTTGCCTTCTGTCCAGCTCCTCATGGGCATGTGGCTGTGAAGAATACGCTTCATAATGGCCATCACAGTAAAAGACTTGGCCGTGTCTATGAAAGTGACAACCATTAAGCAGCTGTCACGCTTGGGAGGTAAGGGAATCAGGTAACAGGTAGGTGAATTGGGCAAAAGGGGTCAGGAGAGCCTAATCTGACCCTGATGCTCGGGTCCCTGGCTCTCCCTGATCTCGGAGGTACCACTGATGGTGAGGTGTTCCGAGGTGCCACCCTGTAATCTAAAACTCCTGATTAACCCTAGGCTGAGGGCCCCTACCTCTACCCACAGGTCAGGAATCACCACTTCTCCCAAGGAAAGACTTTAGCCCAGTAGCTAAGCATCAGCACAGCACCAAGAACTAGAGCACACAGCTATCAGCAGCACCTGACAGAGGAGAGGGAAGGCTATTTAAAGCCAGCCGGAGGGGATTCCAGGTGAGTCACACATTAACTCCTGAACCAGTAATTGAACATAATAGTGACTGCAGTCCTGGAGCACACCACAGGAGGCAAGAACCTTTACAACCATCAACCATGCCGCTCTTAAAGACAAAGCACATACACAGCAGCAACCAACAATGTAAGCACCCTAAGTGCGTGACAGCAGCATGCCCTGAACAGCCACAGTCACATGGCAGCCCTGCACAGCAGCAGAGGAAGCAGCCCCAGAGGCATTTTCCCCCTGGCCCTCTGGTCCAACCGGCCCCTGATGCTGGCGGGTAGACCCTCCTGTTTGTTCAGGGCCTCAGATTTTACTTGGGTGGGGATGCTGGGCCAACTTCTAATAATAATTAATTGTGTTAGGACCAGACAACATGGTGGTGGCGGCACCAGTGCCAGTTGAGGCTAATATATTTAGTGAATTACCCATTTGAAGCTCTAGAAAAGAAAATATCAGGAAACTCTATCACTATATTCAAATCTACAGTATTTGGAAATTCTACAAACAGTCCCTTCAAATAAATGAGGCCATAACTTGTTTTCACCCTGTTATTTATTATGCCTCTATACCAATATATTTTCCAAATTATCAACAGCAGTTTTCATTTTTCAGCTTTTTTTTTTTGGCTCTGTGTTTAAGCAGTTTGCAGGATCATTGGGTATGCACTTGAATGCCACGGCACACATAAGAAAAACATTAATGCTCACTAGATTGTCAAAATATATATCACTGACAACAACATAGAAATATCTGCCAAATAAGAGGCAGAAGGTCTAACTCAGCATAATCCAACTCAATGAGCCGAGACAAGTGGAAGCCGGGCCTTGAACTTGCGAGCCTCATGTGTTCTTTTCTACTTGTTTATGAGGGCTGTCTTACATTACCATGTCTAAAGGTTTGTTTTTTTTCTGCAAGCAGCAAAATTTTGTATATGTGTGATTACAACTTTATTTTTTCTATTTTTTTTAGGAAATCGCAGCTTATTTAATAACATTTGAAAAGCATGAAGAATGGCTGACAACCTCCCCTAAAACAAGGTAGGGACAGTGATTCTCAATCAATCTTGTGTTACTAATAATATTTCTATCAGGAATAATACCTGATTCCCTGTGTAATAAATAAAAAAAGTAATTAATACATTTACTAATATTTTTTTTTTCCTTTTTTTGTAATTTCTTTATTAATTTGAAAATCTTATTTGTCAAAGTAAAAAAAAAAAAATAATTATATACCGTATATACTCGTGTATAAGCCGACCCGTGTATAAGCCGACCCCCCTACTTTTGCCCCCAAAACCTGGGAAAATGTATTGACTCGTGTATAAGCCGAGGGTGGACCCCAGCACAGGTATACAGCCCCCATCAGTGTGGTATACAGCAGCCTCCCCAGTGGTATATACAGGCCCCAGCAGTGTTACAGCAGCAGCCCCGGTGGTATATACAGCAGCAGCCCCAGTGGTAGTATACACGCAGCCCCAGTAGTATATACAGCCCCAGTGGTAGTATACACGCAGCCCCAGTAGTATATACAGCCCCAGTGGTAGTATACAGCCCCAGTGGTAGTATACAGCCCCAGTGGTAGTATACAGTCCCAGTGGTAGTATACAGCAGCCCCAGTGGTATATTAAGCCCCAGTGGTAGTATACAGCAGCCCCAGTGGTATATACAGCCCCAGTGGTAGTATACAGCCCCAGTGGTAGTATACAGCAGCCCCAGTAGTAGTATACAGCCCCAGTGGTAGTATACAGCAGCCCCAGTGGTATATTCAGCCCCAGTGGTAGTATACAGCAGCCCCAGTGGTATATACAGCCCCAGTGGTAGTATACACGCAGCCCCAGTAGTATATACAGCCCCAGTGGTAGTATACAGCCCCAGTGGTAGTATACATACAGCCCCAGTGGTAGTATACAGCCCCAGTGGTAGTATACAGCCCCAGTGGTAGTATACAGCAGCCCCAGTGGTAGTATACAGCCCCAGTGGTAGTATACATACAGCCCCAGTGGTAGTATACAGCCCCAGTGGTAGTATACAGCCCCAGTGGTAGTATACAGCAGCCCCAGTGGTATATTCTGCCCCAGTGGTAGTATACAGCCCCAGTGGTAGTATATAGCCCCAGTGGTAGTATACACACAGCCCCAGTGGTAGTATACAGCAGCCCCAGTGGTATATTCTGCCCCAGTGGTAGTATACAGCCCCAGTGGTAGTATATAGCCCCAGTGGTAGTATACACACAGCCCCAGTGGTAGTATACAGCCCCAGTGGTAGTATACAGCCCCAGTGGTAGTATATAGCCCCAGTGGTAGTATACAGGGCCCCAGCAGGGCCCCCCTCATAATTTGGCGCCCCCACCTCCCTTTCTGGGCCCCCCCGCATGCAGCGCTGCGCATATACATTACCTGTCTAGCAGCTGTCACCCTCCGATGGCTGATCGCGGCTCCCGGCTCCGGGCTCCATCTTCCTCGCTGTCTTCCTGCTGTGTGACCGGGGCGCAGCGCGATGACGTCATCGCGACGCCAGCCGGTCACCTGACAATCAGGAAGACAGAGAGGAAGATGGAGCCCGGAGCCGGGAGCCGCGATCCGCCATCGGAGGGTGACAGCTGCTAGACAGGTAATGTATATGCGCAGCGCTGCATGCGGGGGGGCCCAGAAAGGGAGGTGGGGGCGCAAAACTTTTTAGGGGGCCGTATTGACTCGCGTATAAGCCGAGGGGGGGACTTTTCAGCCCAATTTTTGGGCTGAAAAACTCGGCTTATACGCGAGTATATACGGTATTTTGCTTCTTTTCTTCTGTTATTTTTCACATCTGTGAAATATTTCCCTCTTCCGGTATTAGGCTGCATTCACGCTGGCGTTTTTGGCAAATTGCAGCAGATGCGGCAGATTTACCGCATCTGCCGCCTTAGGGTACCTTTACACGCGGCTACATTTCTAGGGTGGCTACAGGTAACTTACTGGTTGCAGTGAAATCATGGAGAGATTATTCCATTTGTACACAGTAACAAGATAGAACTTTGTCTCCATGATTTCACTGCAACAGTAAGTGTAAAGGTACCCTAACAGCCGCACTAAATCTGCCGCATCAGCCGCAATTTGACAAAACGCTAGTGTAAAGGGGCCTAATTGTATCATTTACATAATTGTTTAGAAAGCCTTCATTTTCTGTAATAGATGACTACCTCTCACTGAAAATGCTCTAATAACTGTCACTATATCGTACAATACGACAACTGCTGGACAGGAAAAGTATTACTCTAAGGATTACCATACATATTAGGGAGATACAGTAACACTTTGACTTGCGAGTTTAATTTGTTCTGTGACTGAGCTCTTAATCCAACTGACTCTTATGTCAAATTACATTTCCCCATTAAAATTAATTGTAATGCTATGAATCCGTTCTAACCACTACTTATGGCCTCTGATCCTGGTATAAGGCCCCCATCCTAGTACTGCATGTATGATCCCCCAACCTGGCACATGGATCCCATCCTGTTATTTGTTATCCCCATCCTAGTACAATGCATCCATCATGCCACACACTTAAAAGAAAACTATTATACTCACCATCCTCTGGCGCCCTGCAGCGTGGCATCCTCAACTCATGCAGGCAGCTGACGACCTGTGGGAGTGCACCATTCACATGCTGATTAGCTGTCTGCATCATGCCATACACCTAAAAAAACTTATACTCTGCCTCCGCTGCCCTGCAGGCTGCTGATGACATGTGGGAGCATGGCACTGGCGTTTTGATCAGCTGACATGCTCCCATGCACATCAACTACTTGCATGAGATGAGGACGCCACGCTGCAGGGCAGTGGAGGCAGAGTATAAGATTTTTTAGGTGTATGGCATGATGCAGACAGCTGATCAGCATGTGAGAGACGCAGTCCCACATGCTATCAGCTACCGGGATACTGTGTTTACTACTCTTCATGCCTGAATGATAGATGGAGGAGCAGGGAATATTTAATTAACGGGCACACCTGATCATTCAGAGGCTGCTCGGCTGCTTGTAACTCACATTTGTAGTCGCATAATAAAGCAAAAAAGAGACAGAGCAACAGCTCGCATCTTGAATGATTTGTAAGTTGGTGCACCTGTTAGTCTAGGTATTACTGTATATTGTTATGTCGCTAATTTCAGGAATCAACAATCTTATGTGATTGAAGTCTATACTGTCTCCCTATAGCAGATATTTGGGGGAAAGAAGTGTATGGAAGTGATTTATTCCATTCTCCCCATTGCAAACACATATACACATAGTAGACCCAAGTCCGTATCTGGTGGTCAGGAAGCATAGTTGTCAGCTGCCTGAGCATTTGGCAGACAGCTGTCTAAAGTGTTTGGACAGTGTAGGAGCTTTTGTTTACATAAGCATTATGACTTTGATATGATGGATTCCATTGGCACCGAAGAGCTTTATGGAGCAGCTGTACCTTAATTGATACCAAACTAGTGTGTAATAGTGAAAGTGTTTTGCTCTTTTTAACTACATGTGATCCGCCTTTAGACATTACCCATCTAATCAGTCAATGTTCTATTCGCCAGTGATGTTCTGACATGATAATGCAGCTGCAGGAACAGGAAGCCGGCTGTTAGACACAGCCAAGCTCCCCATAGAGAAGGCAGAGATGGTTTATAACTGTCTATGCCTTCCCGATTGCTGTATGCACAGTGCTGAAAAAGATCTGTGTACACAGCGAATTACAAATAGCACCTCCTCCTGACCAAACAGTCATTTAATTGCTGGTTCCAGTGAGGTGTTAGGAGCTACTGGGTCACAGAAGACCCAGTTAGCTCTGCTATGGAGCCAAGGGGATCAATTTCCACTGTGGCTGATGCTAATATACCAGCCCCACTTACAGGAAAAATCAAATAACAAAAAGAATTAAATGTTGAAATTTACTTATGGGGGCATAATGTGTGAAGCAAGAAAGAAAAAATTAAAAAGCAAGTAAAAAAAATCCCCTGCCAATCCACATAATTGTTATAGGCCCATCCCTTATGAAAAACAAGCGTTTCATACATAAAAGTATTCCTTCAGAAAGGGGAACAGATTTAAAAAGAAAAATTACTGACTATGTAGTCATAAAAAAATAAAAAAAAAAACACTTTTTTACTTTTCCCATCAATAGCGCCTGAAATTGGCAAAATAATAAAAAGGAAAAAAATTAAGCCCCATGTATTATAGAGAAAGGATGTGATAATTATTTGAATATCCAAACAATTTTTTTTTACAGTTTTTTAAACCACATGTATAAAAAGCCCCGAAAATGTGATGATCAGGAAAGGGGTAAATGACCCAATCCTGGACTGGGTAGCTAAAACAGCCATGCACCCATTAGATTTTAATACTACAATGAAAAATACTGTGAGATTGTTTTCTAAAGTTTACAAAAGAGATGGAAGTCACTCAGCATATTATTTCTTCCAGTGTTTAGTGCAATCATTCATTTCATAACAATCCTCAAGATCAAAACGGTTGAATAAAAATTGGGTAGTCAAAGACAATATCAATCTTGATCCGTTCTCTCTGCTTCGCAAAAAAACTCTTCTTTTCTAAATTTACATGTATTTAGCCTAATTTGAATATGCTGATTCACATTAAGTCTACACACGTGTGAAAAAATATTATGCAAATAAAATAATTATACAGAAGAGCATTGTAATTATTATTTACAATATCACATCCCAAATCTCTTTGTTTAACTCTGCACTCAGGAAATAACCTTGAAACTATATTTATGTTTAAAAAAAATGAAAAAAGAAATACTATCAAAATGTCTTTTTGGTTAAACAAATGTCGGTGATTGTAAAAAAAAAGGGTTTGCTTTTTTTGGAAATAGCACTTCACTTGTTCATGACCTGTGTCTGATATTGCCGTTCATTCTCACATATACACTCCCCTCTCTTTCTTGAAGATTGGCATCTGGCAAAATCAATGCGTTATTATTGAATGTTCTCACGAATGTAAGGTTCCCATTTGGTACCCAACACCTTCATTGTATAGCCAAACACAAGTACAGATGAGCTGCTTCATATGAATAAACACTGAACGGCCCCTGGCACTGAAAAAAGTTTATTTTGCTGACTGGCATAAAATAGGATTATATATTTTTAGAAATAGGTCTCTTATGTCCCATTTAAGAAGCTTAGACATGGGTTAAGGGGTGGTCCAGCACCTAAAATGTAATATCTAACTATCTAGCTTAGACATGTGTTAAGGGGTGGTCGAGCGCATAAAATGTAATTTCTATCTATTTGTACCCCTAACCACTTTTGTAATTGTCTTTGTTATACAATTATCTACAGTTTTCCCTATTTATCTAATTCCTAAAGATGTTTTTATTACTTTACTTACTGTTATGTTTCGTTTCAGAGGAGTCTCAAATGTGATGTCACAGGAGGCTGGGGCTGCACTCATTCTCCACAGAGTGTCCATTGTCCCTCCTAGAACCGGACATCACCAGGGGGTGGCAATACAGCTACTTACTAGATTTTTGCATCACCAGCCTTTGAGGATAGCCTGGACCCTTGATGATATACACTACGCTGAGGTTAGTGTAGTGCCAACATGCTCTTCCATTGCTTGTGTGAAGGGGCTAAATACAGTGAGTGACACCAGTGTTGCCCCACAGCCTCTAGCGCAGGCCTCAAATAAAAAGCCATAAGGGAGCAGTGTTAGAAGTAGTGAGTCATGTCAGCACCCCCATACAGCTTCTATCACCGCCCTCAAATAAGGTATCATTAGGAGGCGGTGATGGCATCACTCAGTGCTTCTAGTACCACCCTCAATGAAGCATCATCAAGAGGCGGTGCTGGTGTCACTCACTGCTTTTAGCGCCACCCTCAAATGAATCATCATAAGGGGGTGGAGCTTAAAGTATTGAGTGACACCAGCACAGCCCCTGCTGATGCTTTGTTTGATGGTGGTGCTAGAGGCTGTGGGGTGCTGCTTGCGTCACTCACTGCATTTAGCACCACCCTCTGCAGACATCTTTCACACAAGCAATGGAAGTGGCGGCAGAGAGAGAAGTAGCACGCCGGCGTTGCACTAACCACGGCCACATCATCCATAATCCAGGATCCAGGACATCATCAGAGGACGGCAATGCAAAAAACTAGTAAGGAACTGCAGGACCATCTTTGGTGATGGCTTGTTCTAGGAGGGGCGATGGAGTGTGAGTGCAGCTCCAGCCTCCTGTGATGTCATACTTGAGACTCCTCTCAAACAAAAAATAACAGAAAGTGCATTAAAAAAAAATACCTTTAGGAATTACATAAAGAGGGAGCAGTGTAAGGAATTGTATGATAAAGATAATTACACAAGTGGTTAGGGGGTCAAGATAGATAGTTAGAAAATACATTTTAGGTGTTTTCCACCCTTTTAATAGTTAACAATAAAGAAACATTTTCCCAAAGTCAGATCAGAATAAATTCACAGGATTTCCCATAATCAGGTTTATTATACTGTATATTTATGCACAGAAAAGGATACAATGACATCCTTTTTTATTTCTCTAATTAAAAAAAGTTGAATTTGACTTGCAGGATTGATGTAGGAAACACTGATTGTTTGTAGAACAGCCTGTTTTTTTATATATACAGAACTGTTCAATAGTTTTTGGCTGATGTGGAAGAAATGCTGCAAAGTAAGAATGCTTTAATATATACAAAAATAAGTGTTAGGGTACCTTCTCACGCCACAACCACCGGAGACATTTTTGACGGCGATATGTCGCCCTGGAATTATCGCCATCAAATTGCCTCCTAATTGCAGTGTGTAATTGGGGAATTTGGCGGCGATATGTCGCCTCGCTCTGGTCTCCTGAGTTTGGAGCAGTGAGAAGGTACCCTTAGGCTGCCTTCACATCTGCATTTCTCCGCATCTGCCTGTAGTCGAAACACTTGTGGCAAGACTGCATTCGTCCTAATGCATTCCCTATGGGACTTGTGGACATGTTCAGCACTTGAGGTTTTGCACTTGCGGCGAGTCAAAAAAACACTACCAGGAGCGGGTTTTGTCTGTTGCCACAAGTACTGCAAGAGGCGCATATGTACGCAAGTCCCATAGTGACTGCATTAGGACGAATGCAGTCTCGCCACAAGTGTTCTGGCTGATCAGGCAAACATGCCCGATCTGCCGCAAAAGCCGAGAAACGCAGATGTGAAAGTACCCTTAATAGTCTATTCTTTATCCATTAATAAAATGCAAAGTAAGTGAACAAAAGAGAAATTAAATCATTTCAATATCTGGTGTGATCAACCTTTGCTTTCAGAACAGCATTAATTCTTCTCAGCACAGTTACAGATTTTGAAGGAACCCGGCAGGGAGGTTCTTCCAAGTATTTTGGAGAACTAACCCCAGATTTTCGGGGTATGAGGCTTGTGCAAATCCTTCTGTCTCTTTGTGTAATTCCAGACAGACATGATGTTCAGATCAAGCGATCGGATCATCATGTCTAGGACTCTTTGTTCTATGTGAAGTAAGGAAAGGGGAATTGGAGAGCCGCTCCACTGCCAATTACTCACGGACTCCCGCATTGGTGTGATGGCTTGGCAACTGCCTGAATCAGCATAAATGAGGAAAAACACCAATGCAGTCAATCATCTCTTCAAGTTCTTTATTCCAAATAATAGAATAAAATCATTCCAGCGCCCTAGCAGGGAGGGCTAGACGCATTTCGAAAAACTTCTTAATCATTTAAGAAGTTTTTCGAAATGTGTCTATCTCTCCCTACTACCGTGTTTCCCCGAAAGTAAGACCCTGTCTTACATTTTTTTGGGGGCCAAAAGTGGCCCCCTGTCTTACTTTCGGGGGGGGTCTTATATTGGCAGCCCCAGCCACTGCAGCCTCCCATCCACACACAGCCACCCACCCATACACATACAAACACACATACACACACACACATATACACACACACACACACCGCTTCTTACCAGCTCCCCGCTGTCCTCCGCTGTGTCCAGGCTCCTCCGCTGTGTCCAGGCTCCTCCACTGTGTCCAGGCTCCCCCGGTGTGTCCAGGCTCCCCCGGTGTGTCCAGGCTCCCCCGGTGTGTCCTGCAAGTGCAGCCGCGCTGGAGCAGATGGGGTTAATCACAGCCTAACTTGCTGTGTCCCCCTGCTCATCTCTGCCCAGCCTGACGTCACTGCAGCCCGGCTCGAGCTCTGATTGGCTCCCAGGAACCAGCGGGCGCGGCCAGATGACGAGCCAATCAGAGCTCATAACATCATCTGGCCGCACCCGCTGGTTCCTGGGAGCCAATCAGAGCTCGAGCCGGGCTGCAGTGATGTCAGGCTGGGCGGAGATGAGCAGGGGGACACAGCATGTTAGGCTGTGATTAACCCCATCTGCTCCAGCGCGGCAGCACTTGCTGGACACAGCGGGGGAGCCTGGACACACCGGGGGAGCCTGGACACACCGGGGGAGCCTGGACACAGCGGCGGACAGGTACCAGGAGGCGGCGGCGGCGGCCTTATATTCCCCAGCGACCCCCCCCTAGGTGGCCTTACTTTCGGGGGGGCCTTATATTAGCAGACCCCCCGTTCCCCCTACCCTGCCTTACTTTCGGGGGATCTTACTATCGGGGAAAGACGGTAGGGCGCTGGAATGATTTTATTCTATTATTTGGAATAAAGAACTTGAAGAGATGATTGACTACATCGGTGTTTTCCTCATATATGCTCTCTATGTTCTACTGTATGCTGAAGATAGTTCTTAATAACATTGGCTGTGTGTTTGGGTTCTGTGTCCTGCTGCAGAATAAATTTGAAGCCAGACGCCTCCCTGATGGTATTGCATGTTGTATAAGTATCTGCCTATACTTCTCAGCATTGTGGACACAATCCTTAACTCCATTTTCTGAAATCCTGCCCCAGACTTGAAGGACCCTCCTTCCTGCTTCAATGTTGCATGCCAACCCTCACTTCTGTTACAGCCTGATGTTTCACATTTTTAACTCATCAGTCCTGACCACCTGCTGCTAATTTTCTATAGCTCAGTTCCTTTATCATCGTACATAGTTGAGTCAATTGGCCTTATTTCCATGTCAAAGTTATGTTTTTTTGGCTGCAAATCCATGAAAACCACTTCTTGCTAAACAGCTCTGATCAGTAAATGGGTGTACCAGGGGTCTCACAGTTTGCTGCTAGTTCTGTGCTGATTGTACCGCTGGGCATCTCTTGATTTTGAAGGAAAATAGCAATGAGGCTGTGGATTCATCAAGGTGGTTGAGCCAGAAATTTGGTATACTTTAATATGTTGCAATATTTTTGCGTAACTCAGCAGTTTTTACATCAATTCTGAACAACTATTCCAATATGAGTGTCATGTGTTGACTACTTTGCAATCCATTAGTGGTGCTTCTGTGTTTAAGCTGTTTTTTTCCCCTAGTCTGTGCTGTGTCCTGAAGCTGCAATTGGAGGGGTGAGTCATAGCATTTGGGTGGAGGAGTGTGTCTTACTATACAGATCTCCACTCCCTCAGCCTATAAATAGCTTCACTTCCCTCCACTAGGTGTCCATCAAAGCTGCTGGGTTTCCCAGTCCGTGGGTGGAGGTAGGCCCCCTTAATCTATGGCTGATCAAGAGCGAATGGCTAGGGTGGTGACCCTCACCTCCTCACCTTCAGAGGTACCTTCGGGACTAGGGCTAGTCAGGGACCCCAAGTCCACGGCCAGACTAGCTTCCCAGAATGCCCTCGCCCATCTTACCATCCTGCCTCCTGATTCCCTATCCATTATACCACCCCATGACAATGGGCATGAC
The DNA here is from genome assembly GCA_033576535.1 of Allobates femoralis. NCBI lineage: Eukaryota > Metazoa > Chordata > Amphibia > Anura > Aromobatidae > Allobates > Allobates femoralis. The sequence goes on along the minus strand of JARQOC010000009.1, from coordinate 153,669,334 downwards.
ATGAGTGGGACAGTAATTGTTCACACTTACCCATTAAATTCATCAGAAGTTACATGTACAAATACTCCACTTAATGATTCAGTTCAGTGAGCTCTAACAAGCGCTTCATTATGTTTGGTATGTGCTATGCTAGTCTTAAAAAAATCAGCCAAATATGTCTTTTCTCTGCTGCACCAAGCTTCCTTAGCAGACCACTGTGCTCACAGCTCTTAGAATTGCCCATCTCTTCGTGTCCTCTATGGTGAGACATACAGGCAGATACTTATCCATAATCCAACTATCTTTAACGAAGAACAAGGAGTCCTAGAAATGATTATATAGCCACCATACAACATCATCGAATCTATCTGGGATTATATGAAGCATCTGAAGGATTGTTCAGACCTACATTTACAAAAGATCAGTAGTTAGGCTGCTTTCACATCTGTGGTAAAGTGTAATGCCCGACAGATCCGGCAGATGTTGCCGCATCTGCCGGATCTGCCGCGTAATGGCCGACTTGCTGCACCGATCTGGCAAGCCTCATTCATTGTCTATAGGGCTTGCAGTCGGTTGCGGCAAGTGCGATCTTGCCCAATCCTGCACTTGCAGCACTGCAAAAAAATTGCTGCTAGCAGCGGTTTTTTTTGCATGACCGCAAGTGCCGGATTCGCCAGATTCGGCAATACCGCACTTGCCGCACCTGACCGTAAGCCCCATAGAGAATGAATAGGGCTTGCCGGATCGGTGCCGCAAGTCGACCGTTGTGATGAAATGGACTCCTTCAATGTAGAACATATGATGATTTCTTATGTAACCCAGACAGTATTGTATTTTGGTTTGCAAACTTGTGATGGCCAACTGGATGTTCCTAAAGTTTTGTAGATGACTGTTGGTGTTTATTTTAACATGATAATGTAATTATCTAACTTGTTTGTCATAGAAGGCCAGAGAACTAATATGCTAATCGTCCATTGTATATTACCTGTGGTTGTAAAGTTTATATAAATTGCCCCAGCCCCCATTGTTTTAATGTCATGGTTTGTAGACTGAATGTCTCCTACTAACATTCCATTGTAAGGGCTATATCAATCAGTAGGTCGCTCTACCTTGCCAGGACTGCAATACTACTAAAAAATATGTTTAATGAGGATTGAGGTCCAGCCAATGAAAAGACAGTGTTACTCCACCAATCGTGACGTCCCCAATATCCTGCAATGAGGGCTAAGGGTTTATAAGGAGGACTGCTCATTAACCAGAGAGACTTAGATTCTGTCTAGTGCCCTCAGTCTAGGGATTTCGGTCCCGGCTACAGTGGCACTGGACTTGATAAAGGCAGCTAATCTAGGATCTTCGGGTCTGATTGGCAAGCCATAACCCCAGGCCTAGGCATTTCGGTGCTGACCAAGGGGATCAGAACCTGGATTATAACACCACAAAGACTTAAGCATCGAATTATCGGATTCGGCTGTGATAACAAAGACAGCATAAGGAAGCCACACAGGTTGGGACAATCCAGTCACCTGGCTACAGACTTTGCTGTGTTATATTCTAATCCCTGGTGAGCCAGCGGAAGGGTGAGACTCTGTTGCCTGTTACATTGTTGTGTTTTGCTGGTTATGTGTTATATGCTGTTAACTGTTCGGGATCCAATAAAGTCTTACTATTGTGGTTCCCTCACCCTGTGTTGTCTGAGTAGTGTTCCGCCCACGGTTAAGGAGCTCGGGCGTTCAGTTTGGGGATGAGCCCTGGTCCACGTTGTCTTTGTAAAGGCTTATTATATATTGTCTTTGTAAAGGCGGCTGGGCCTGCGGACAAGAGCACCCACTGACCCCCGGATCTCCACAGCCCTTACACGGCAGATCTGACAGATGCGGCGACACCTGCCGGATCTGTCGGGCATTACACTTTACGCAGATGTGAAAGCAGCCTTAGTTCTTCAAGGTGTTTGGAACCACGTCCCTGCTGAGTTCAAAACTTCAAACATTGTGTGGAAGTTTACCTAGAATTGATGTTTCAAAGGCAAAGGGCAGTTACACCAAAATTTGATATGATTTAGATCTCTTAATTCATTAAATTTTGCATTTTGTAAATTGATAAAAATAAGCTATCAACACTTCTATTTTGAAAGTATTTTTACTTTGCAGCATTTTTTATTACTTCTGCCTAAAACTATTTCACAGTAGTGTATTTTTCTTTTTTGATATTTTATGTTTTTTACTTTGTGGCTCACTTTCTTAGTTTGACTATTCTTAAAATTGTTATTCCTTCTCATTTTTTGCTGAGATTATTAATGCCTCGCACCATATATATTTCCATATTTTTACGTTCATTATTTTATTACTTTGGTTTTATTTGTTTCACACAGAACTATTTGATTAAATACAATGTTTGTTTTTTTACTACAATATCTTTTCAAAATGCATTAGTTTATATTTTTCATATTTCATACAATATTTTACTTCATGTTTTATTTTTTATCTCAATTTCTTGTAAGATTTATTTTGGGTTATTTTTGTAACCAATCTGTTTAATAAGTCAAAATGCAAGACTTCTTTTTTCAATATAGTTTGCATTCTCTATTGTTTTAACTTTATTTTAGATTTTTTTTTATTTGTATTCATTTTTATCGATTTAATTGTGTATTTTTTAACATCCGCTGCATTATAATAATTTTACTTTGCACTATTTCATGCATTGACTCTACCTCAATTGCCCCAACTTTACTTATTTCATTTCATTTTTATATCCAGTTGCTAAAATAAATATAATGTACCTTTTTGGATAACTTTTAATAACTTGTCTTGGAGATTTATGGAATAATGTAAGTTTCCAACTGAGTGACAAATGGGAACAGTGGTCGAGTGTTTTGTTTCTGTGTTATCATGGGAGAAGCAGGTCAGCTCTCAGAGCCCTGAATAAATCAGTCAGTTTCACCAAGGACCACAATGTGCTTTCGCACGGAATCCCTCATAATGCAACCCAGACACCAAAATCTCTATTAATTAATTTTACAGATACAATTGCAACAGAGGTTGCTGCAAAACTCGTGAATTTTCGCTAAGGGTTACTGTAGACTATATCTATAGGACATTTATAGATATACATACCGTATATACTCGAGTATAAGTCGACCCGAGTATAAGCCGAGGCCAGTAAATTTACCCTCCATAACTAGGGAAACTTATTGACTCGACTATAAGCCTAGGGTGAGAAATGCAGCAGACCCCCATCCTGTTATATAGCCCCTCGTCACTGGTATATAGCGCCCCATCCCGGTATACAGGCTCCTCAGCAGTGGTATACAGGCCCTTAGCAGTGGTATACAGGCCCCTCAGCAGTGGTATACAGGCCCCTCAGCAGTGGTATACAGGCCCCCAGCAGTGGTATACGGGCCCCCAGCAGTGGTATACAGGCCCCTCCTTAGTATACAGGTCCCCAGCAGTTATATACAGCCCCCTCCTTAGTATACAGACCCCCCATCAGTTAATACAGCCCCTTCTTAGTATACAGGCCCCCCATCAGTTATATACAGCCACTCCTTAGTATACAGGCCCGCAGCAGTTATATACAGCCCCCTCCTTAGTATTCAGGCCCCCCATCGGTTATATACGGCCCCCTCCTTAGTATACAGGCCCCCAGCAGTTATATACAGCCCCTCCTTAGTATACAGGCCCCCAGCAGTTATATACAGCCCCCTCCTTAGTATACAGGCCCCCAGAGGTTATATACAGCCCCCTCCTTAGTATACAGGCCCCCAGCAGTTATATACAGCCCCCTTCTTAGTATACAGGCCCCCAGCAGTTATATACAGCCCCTTCCTTAGTATTCAGGCCCCCCATCGGTTATATACGGCCCCCTCCTTAGTATACAGGCCCCCAGCAGTTATATACAGCCCCCTCCTTAGTATACAGGCCCCCAGCAGTTATATACAGCCCCTCCTTAGTATACAGGCCCCCAGCAGTTATATACAGCCCCCTCCTTAGTATACAGGCCCCAGCAGTTATATACAGCCCCCTCCTTAGTATACAGGCCCCCAGCAGTTATATACAGCCCCCTCCTTAGTATACAGGCCCCAGCAGTTATATACAGCCTCCTGCTTTGTATACAGGCCCCCAGACTGCAGCACACATTAAAATAACAAACATTTCATACATTATCTTTCCGGCAACTCCTTGCTGGCACCGCCGCTCCTCCGATCTCTCGGCTTCTTCCAGCTTGTGCCGGCCTCTATTGCTGTGGACGACGCAGGAGCGATGACGTAATCACTGCGCTGGTCACATGACACCGGCACAAGCAGGAAGAAGCCGGGAAACCGGAGGAGTGGCGGTGCCAGCAAGGAGTCACCGGAAAGGTAATGTATGAAATGTTGTTATTTTAATGTGTGCCGCAGCCTGGGGGCCTGTATACTAAGGAGGGGGCTGTATATCATTGATGGGGGCCAGTGTAGTGCAATATGCACCGCTTCCCCCGCCGCTGATGGACGGGGGGATGCAGTGCATTTTCATTACACTAATGGGCAGCCCCACGTGACCGCCCGCGGTCACTGCGTCCCCCTCCTGCCTCCTCCAGCCCCCGGTCACAGCCCCCTCAAAGCAAATGCCCAGTGACTCGAGTATAAGACGAGGGGGGCACTTTTCAGCACAAAAATTGTGCTAAAAAACTCGGCTTATACTCGAGTATATACGGTATACCAAACACATAGACCACAGAAAAAAACAGTATAACAAATGTGTGGACGTACACTGCTATAAAAAGATAATAATAAAAAGCAATTGCTTAGTAAAAAACAGTATGAAAAACAGGGTACTTAGTTAATACGTTTTTTGCAAAAAATGTACGTAAGCCGTTCCACCTCGCCACGGTGACCCTTATCAGAACGGTCCTATCTAACTAATTTAAAACCTGATCCTGTATAAATATACCTCATGGATGCAGGGTGAAGACGGGCCAAAGTCCAATATGGACACAGTGCAGCAGACAGCACTTTATGTGCCTGGCTCAGAAAAGGAGGGGTGGGGCACTCCCTGTCTTGCTAAACAAGAGAATAAATTAAAAACTGCCACTAAGCCAGGGCACAATGTGAACAGTTCTCTAGGACTGCATTTACACCACCACATAACTAGACCACAGAAAAAAACAGTATAACAAACATGTGGAAGTACACTACTATAAAAAGGTAATAATAAAAAGCAAGTGATTAGTAAAAAAACAGTATAAAAAATGGCTACTTAGTTAATAAGTTTTTTGCAAAAAATGTACGTAAGCCGTTCCACCTCGCCACAGTGACCCTTATCAGAATGGTCCTATCTAACTAATTTAAAACCTGATCCTGAATAAATATACCTCATGGATGCAGGGTGAAGACAGGCCAGAGTCCAATATAGACACATAAATGAAAAACGTTTACCTTTATTCTCTTGTTTAGCAAGACAGGGAGTTCCCCACCCTCCTTTTCTGAGACAGGTACATAAAGTGCTGTCTGCTGCATTGTGTCCATATTGGACTCTGGCCCGTCTTCACGATGACGATGACATCCATGATGTCCTGTACCATGTAACTTATAGTGATCTGTGCGCTACATTATGGTGCCAATGTATGACTCCATATTCTCCTCTAGATGCAATATAATTAGAGGTTATCTAGTGGAGCATGGCATTTTTTCTCTCTCATTCTGTATGTATATAGGAAATATGTTTACGTATATAAGGCTTAAAGAGGTGTGCCCATACTCGTGCTGCTATCACTCCAATGGAACTGAATACAGAAAGCAGCGCAAATCAGAATGAGACATTAGGAGGTGTACCATCCTCACGCACGTTGACACACTGTGTAATGAGACATGCACGTAAACCTTCCTGTCTTCTATTTAAGGCAGGGGATCCACCTGCGAGAGTGATGTGGGAGACTTGCACGAGTATGGCATTGCATCACGCTGCACAGTTGTCTATCTCTCTGGACAGGAGAGTGTCAGCTGCATGAATTTCTATGCAGCAGCACGTTCCTGTTCGGAGAGTCGCGGCCGTGCCGGGTGATGAGATTCCAGACTCATGCAAGTCTCTCACATCGCTCTCGCAGGTGGATCCCCAGTCTAAGAACAAGGCTGGTCGATGATAACCTTCTTCTTTATTGGTAATAGATATAGCAGGATGAGGTAAAGCTATGGGGTGATACAACGAGAGTGTATAAGAATACATGAGAGAATGGTAAACAAACACATACATTCAGCCATACACCGTATGAGACAATGCAGAGTCTATCTTACCATTTATACTTGATCACTTAAGTTAGGAACAGTTAAGTTTGTGTATATACCTAGGAACAAGATGCAAGTGAGGAACTCAACATGTTCCGTCAGCAGGGGCAAAGATGAAAATGGTTGCTGTGTCTGAGGTACTACAAAGCATTCTGGGAGACTTCCCATAATACATTGCAAATGAACTTATCAGTTACATGAAATGACCAGAAGGTGGTGCTGTTACTAAACAAAAGCTGCAATGCATTAATCGCAGACAATTCTCCAACCACAAGCATTACCATGTTAAAGAAAACAAACAGTGCAGTAACAACTCAACATCAAACATCAAAGACTAACTATAAAGAGCAGCTGAATTACCACCTAGGAAAAAAACAGTAGTGACCTCTTCATTCTTTTTTTTGTTACTTGATTGCCATAACCAGCACCTTCCCTGGAAGGGATGGAAAGCAATAGCAGTCACAAATGGTGTGACCATGACCCGGACCAAGAGTAAGGGTAAGGGGGACCCGTCGTGGCTAATGCTATTTTCTACTGAAGTTTCGCCCTTAGTAGCATCTTCAGTGAAAAACCATTACAGAGCACTGTCTACCTCCCCCGCATTTACTCTACAACTGAGAGCGCTGCAGAAGACTGTCATTATGGTAACATTGCAGGTGACACTTACGATCTGACACTGGCGTAATGTCATTTTGCCTGTCAGTAACATGACGCCAGAGTGCTCAGCAACTGAAGAGCATAAGAGTTACCCAGGAAGCCAGATGAGAGAAAAAGGAATTACACAGAGCTGCTCAGCGTGGGAGCAGGGACAGGTGTGAGACTAGGCTGTTTAATTGTAGTGGAGCACTATGGGGCACAATAGAGTCCACATAGGTGGATGGAGTGAGTTGGGGCAAAAGTACAGAATTGGAGGACACTATTAAATTATTGAGGCCAGAATTGGAGGACATTATTGTCCTATTGCCACTAGAATTGGAGGAAATTATTATCTTACTGGGACCAGAATTGGAGGACATTACTATCTTACTGGAACCAGAATTGGAGGACATTATTGTCTTATTGCCACTAAAATTGGAGGAAATTATTATCTTACTGGGACCAGAATTGGAGGACATTATTATCTTACTGGGACCAGAATTGGAGGACATTATTGTCTTACTGGGGCCAGAATTGGGGGACATTTATTATCTTACTGGGGCCAGAATTGGGGACATTATTATCTTATTGGGGCCAGAATTGGAGGCATTATTGTCTTACTGGCCAGAATTGGGGACATTATTATCTTACTGGGCCAGAATTGGAGGTCATTATTGTCTTATTGCCACTAGAATTGGAGGAAATTATTATCTTACTGGGACCAGAATTGGAGGTCATTATTGTCTTATTGGGGCCAGAATTGGAGGACATTATTATCTTACTGGGGACCAGAATTGGAGGTCATTATTGTCTTATTGGGGCCAGAATTGGAGGACATTATTATCTTACTGGGGCCAGAATTGGAGGACATTATTATCTGACTGGGGCCAGAATTGGAGGACATTATTGTCTTATAGGGGTTAGTATTAAAGATCATTATTATCTTATAAGGCCAGAATTGGAGAACGTTTATTCATTTATGAGTACCAGAATTGGATAGTTTTTATCATATGGGGCCAAAATTAATAGATATTATAAACTTATTGGGGTCAGAATCGAGGACATTATTTTCCTTATGGTTGCAGAATTGGAGGATATTATAGATTTTTGGGCTGCCAGAATTGGAGGATATTAGAATTAAGACATTATGTGCATATTCCCTGTCACAGAGTCTATGAAACTACTGGGGCCCATATATCAGAAGGACATGGAAGGTATGGGAAACCAGTTCCAAATTTTTCCCTGGGGCCCACAGAACTCTAGTTACACCACTGATTAACAGTATTTTGTGTTGATATATCAGAATTGTCGGAGATGGAAATACCCCCTTTAATAAACCCCTTTTATTCTTGTACTACATTTCTGGTATATGGACTGCTGTGCATAATTTTAATTCTATTGTCCTAATTGTTCAGCCACGGAACTGATTTCCAAAGTAAACAAATAATCAATGAATAAATAAGAAAACAATAGATGAATATAATAAAGTTAAATAATGATTGACCAATGCATTGCTGAACCAGCATATATATGCTCACACAAGCATTTCTGAAGCTACACTTGCAGTATATCTATCACATTAATCGGTGACTACGGTAATTTTACATTCTGCTGTTTTTTTGGTATGATTAAAAATTGGATTTCTTTGGAGTCATTTCGAGGATACATTGAGATAGTTTTGTTTTGCTGTTCTAACAGCTCTTTAAGGCTTCAATGGGAGCCCTTCTTTATCAAAAACGTAAGATCAGTCAAGACTTTTTCAACTTGAAAAGGTTGATTCTATAGATGTGACATAAAAAAGATCAGCACCTTCAGATCAAGGAACACGGCTCATATTTGAACTTATGAGAGACTAAAATGAGCTTTTAACATGACGGGATGTGGAGGAGAAGAACTTCATTCATTTGTTTCAAGAGTTCAAAAAAATCATTGTAACCTCCAGTTTGTGAAAAGGCCAAGGATTAGCATTATTTAGCAAAGACTAATAGTGAATTTTAAATGTGATGGTCGGAGTACACATATGGAAGGGATTGTCCCACAACAATGCCTTTCTTCTTTACGACCGATCAATGAGAAAGGTTATGAAAAAAATATGGAAGTGCTCTAAACCTTGTGATCATTGTCATTGCACTTTTACGGAAGTACAAAGCTCTAGCTGTGACCCATTGGTTTTATCCTAATCCTTAGAACTTATTGTAATAAAATTAATGCCTTAAAATGTATTAAAGGGAACCTGTCACCTGGATCTGACCCCTACCTATCACTAGCTGTCCCTACACCTTCCTAGCTGCTTCCTAACCATCCCTGTCTGCTGTAAATCGCCCTATAAAAATGATGAAAAATGACTTTGAACTTACTGGGTGTTGCTCAGTCATGAGACTGGAAAGGCGGCTCCAGGCTCCATTCTCCCTTCATCGCTGCATAACTGCACACCCCACTGGGCGGCATAATTGTTTCTTCATCTCCTCCTGATTTTGGAATCTCCAGCCCTCTTTTCCATCCTATGATGCACCGGCCGTACGTCATATCCGGCCCGATACATTATGAGCCCGATCACGTGATCGGCCCCGGTACATTATAGGCCGGATCATGTGATCGGCCCGTCTCCGCGCATGCGCAATGCAATATTGAACTGGCGATCTGTGATCGCCATAATGCATCGGGGCGATCCGTGATCGAGTCCATAATGCACTGGGCTGGTGTGATACGGCGTGCATCATAGGAGGAAAAAGGGCGGGAGATTCCAAAATCAGGAGGACATGAAGAAACAATTATGCCGCCCAGTGGGGCGTGCAGTTATGCAGCGAGGAGGGGAGAATGGAGCCTGGAGCCGCCTTTCCAGTCACCTGACTGAGCGACACCCAGTAAGTTCAAAGTAATTTTTCATCATTTTTATAGGGCGGATTTACAGCAGAGAGGGATGGTTAGGAAGCAGCTAGGAAGGTGTGGGGACAGCTAGTGATAGGTTAGGGGGTCAGATCCAGGTGACAGGTTTCCTTAAGGTTTAATATGGATTAATTTAACATTATAACACATCATTGTGTAAAAAAGGTCCCCAATCTTTCTGACATTGAGAGCCATATCAAGCTCATGCAGAGGGTCGTGAGTCACATCTAGCTGAGAGAGTGTTGCGAGCCCCAACTAGTTCCCTCCCCACTTTGCAGAAGTGACACCCAGAGCCCCCATTACTGGTATACTGACAGCTAAAGCATTTCCACAGATTCACACTGGGCAGTATACCAAGATCCAAGGTTCCCACCTTACCACATTCAGATCTGTTCTTCTGTGTGGGCTACTCACAAAAGTCACCACCTGGGGGACCTGCTCTTCACAGCTGTGTGCTAGACCTTGTGCTTACCTAAGATGGCAGACAGTCGCGGGCACATACACAGCGCATCATGTGTCTCCTGAGCTAACAGGTTGGGAACCTTGATTTAGAAATGCATCTACTTATGATATTACATATTCAAATTGGATATGGAGGTCATTTAATGAGATTTATCCCCTTTAAAGCTAGTACTGATGAGAGCTAACTTTTAGACAGATGATATTAACAAAGTGACGCAGCACTTTAAAAAGTTTAGCATGCCTTATTAGGCATCAGATATGCGCGTTTCGGTTCAAAGAACGTTTCTAGATGGAAGCATGCAAAAACGCTGTACATTAGTACATTGTGCCATTAAAAAGCATGGTTTTGCATAGGAGCCCATGTTAAAAAAACGCAAGGTTTTAGAAATAGTATGGTTTTTTTTAACATAGTATATGGATAAACGCATGCGTTTTTGAATGGCACTAAATGTATAATTGTAATGCGTTTTGCAGCGTTTTCATAGGGCCCATGTTATAAAACCATGCTTTACTACAAACGCATGCGTTTTTCAAAACGCCCAAAAATAGTATTGCATATTTTTTGGTGCAGATTTATAAACGCAGCCAAAAACGCAGGGAGCATCAGACACTTAAAAAACTCATGATGTACATGACAAAACGCATGTTAAATCACATGAGTTTTTAAAAGGCATAAAAAACGCATGTCCACTGTGACCAGCTTATACTCTATTTACTATTCCTGAGGAAGGAGTTGGGACTAACTCCAAAACGAGTCGGCGCACTGAAGAGGCATCATCGTGCCCACTGTGCTGAAATGTCAGAGTGCAGACACAGAATGAGAATGATGGAGAAGGAAGTGGAACATTGCCTCTTTCATCATTGCTTTCAACAGAATTGGCATTTTCGATGCTGATACAGTTAAAAGCGCGATGCCAGGGAGGGAGAAGGGGCAGTGTCAGTACTGGCACCAGGTCCTCCCTAACTCACAAGCCCCAAAGTTGCTGTGTTGTCTGCCACCATAGACATAGATAGAAAGGCAAACAAGTACATAGATAGATTAAATGATAGATATACAGAAGATAGATAAACGTAGATAGATAGATTAGATAGATAGATAGATAGATAGATAGATAGATAGATAGATAGATAACAGACAGCAGACAGAAAACAGTAGATAGATAGATAGATAGAAATAGAATAGAACAGTTATAGATGATAGATCAATGATAGATAGAACAATTATATATATATTTTAATACATATCTAACTGATCTGATATTAAAGCTATTAGAGAATAATTGAAATTAAAACCAGCAAAGTAAAATAATGAAAAACTTCCAACTCTCCTAATTTCACAGTATCTACCTCCTTCAGACTTTCATTGGAAATGCAAATTTCTCTAAGGATGAAAGCTTCCAGGCTGGTCAAGGACTTGCTGCAATTAGTTATGAAGTTTGTTTAGACTTTTAACATGAAAATTAATTGGTGTCGTTTAAATGCTGAGTTCATATCAGAAGGCTTTTTATATTAAAAAATTAATGACATCAATATGCCAGTGAGCCGGAACCTCCTTGCTTCTGCACATGGCTCGGAGATGGGCTAATTTTGCATTGGAGAAATTAATAAAAAAGGAATTGTCACATTGAGATTTATAAAGTTTTCTTTTAATAACATGATGCAGTGTGCAAGCAGCAGATCAATTGTACATCATTCATTCTAATCAGCTCATAGAGCAGCCGAGCTGTCTGACACACATCACAGGTTATGTCTTTAATAATATTTTTGCCCCTGATAGTTCCAAACTCCCATATTAATTGTGAAGGAATTAGACTGAGCTGTAACTTGTCTTTAAGCAAGTAGCGGGTGTTATTATGAATAGCAGGTGTATATGATGCCGTGTGGTATTATCATACCTTGAATGGATTGCTATTCATTTATGTGATGCTTCCCTGCCGACACTTTAGGACTTTCTAATCACGCTGTCTCCCTTTTATATAGCCATTCATTATTTATTATTACATAGCCAGTTCATATTCTACAATAGAGGAGATTTGTCAAAGGCTTGCACAAAAAATATTACAAAGCTCAGAAAGGATCCCATCCTCACGGAGAGCTCTGCTAGCGTACACCAGGATTTCACCATCATGATAGGTGCTAGCAGAGTATTTTCTACAGATAGGCCTTAGGATTTTTAGGGGTATCTAAAATTCTGGTAAAATTATTCACTGATATAGAGTAATAAAAGGACCATGACCTACCAAAAAATCCCCAGCAGCTCCAGCACTGCCACTTAGATGCCCCCCTCCAGTCTCCGGTACTTCCCTTTTGCCATCAGATATCGTCTACTCGTGTGATCGCTACAGCCCTTTTTTCTAGTCTTAGCAGTGAAAAGCACATGAAATAAGGCTCTAGCAGGGAGCATAGGAGCACCGGCAATCAAGTGCTGGGAGATTTTTGTTTTTTGGATAAGTAGTGTGTTCTTGGGTTGTTTTAAGTTTAGAATCTTTAGCCAAATTCTGAAAATTCCAAAGGAAATCCCTTTAACTGCTGAAATTTTACCTGCACTCAGCTACCATTGGAAAAATAATAAGCAAAAAAGTTAAAGGGTTATTACCTGGGTGCTCAGTAGTCGTAACGAGCAGTTGGACGCTTGGATGGGCTCGACTCATGCACTGAGTTTAATAGAATTCAATGGGTAATTCGAGCAGTTTTCTGGTAGATCTTCCAGAAAAATGCTGGCAATTCCCGTTGACTTCCATTATACTCAGGTTCTCAAGTTGCACCTATCTGTGCATCCAACTGCTTGTTATGAGTACCGAGCACCCTGAGCATGGTAGTGTTCACTAATCCCTAATTATTACCCCCAAAAAACAAGTAATTTCATATAAATTTGATAAGGAGTGATAATTAGCGATCATGTGGGTCTCAAGTGCTGTTGAGTTGCCAAGCCTGGGGGCCCCTGGAAGCTGTGGTGGGCGAGGCAGGGACTCTGCTTGAGAGCGTGTTGGTCTTGCCAAATTAGGCCCAGCCAGCTACTCAGTGCAAATGTAATATTTACAGTCACCCTCATCAAGGGTTAACACAGTTGAGTCTGTAATACTTTATAATAAACAACAGAAGTCTCGTGTAGCATGGGCAAGCATGCTGAACATATACAAAAGGGATATTCACAGTGTTACGTTTGCTGAAAAATGCTACTCGCTGTCTTGGTGATACCAGGTGCCTGTACTGTATGCCACAGGGATCTGCCATGAATTTATGCAGTCTGAACTGTTCCAGCCCTACCCTTCCCTTGGGGATCCATCCAAAGGACCATAAGGGGCCTCCACCAGACATGGTTTTCCTTCACCGTCTATTTTATGGTAGTTGTCTGCCCAAAACATTGACAGGGTTTACTGTGTCAATACCAGAGGAGAACAGCTGCAATCCAGGATCCTGACAAAGGCAAGGGCCAGCACCGGAAGAGGCACGCTCACTTCAAGTTAAGGTTCCTTTCCCATTTCTAGTCCCGAATCCCGGATATGACCCAAATGGTCAGATTCATTGAAGTGGGATAAGATTTCCAGTGGTATATATACTTAGACTACATTAGGACTCTCCTGACCTATCCTGCGCGACACACGCCTTTATTAACTAAACCCATAAGGAATTCCATATTTGTTAATAATCCTGAACATGACAGGGTACAGCTTGGGGATCAGCTTCTCACCACTGGTCACTAGATGGCTCCTGGTGAGTGTACAGTCCACACATGTATAAGCAAGAAGGAGGACAACACCATCCTGAACCACTTACATTGCTGGGACACTCAGTGATCCTGAGATCAGGGCTCTGGAGCACCGTCTTAAGTGGAGCAGGGGTGTGCATGATCAGCCTCTGCTAAACTCATTGTCAAGCATGGCGGATATCTCTGAGTTTAGCACTTTGCATTCCCTTGGGATCGCTGAGGGTCCAAGTAGTCGAACATGCAAACACTCATTAATTATTTCCTTTCCTATGGATAGGAGATGATATATCTTTTGAGAATTTTTTCAGAATATCCCTTCAAAGAGATATTCTACTTATTACTTGGCTCCTGCTGGTTGATTTGGTCAAAGTTCTGGGACCGAAACCAATTACTAAAATAAAGGTTTGATGATATTTCCTTGCACGCTCTACATTCATTCAACTAGTATGTGATTGAGTTGTATTTCAGCCCCCCCCACCCATAATCACATATGCTGTCACTTGCTAAAGCTTTAATAACCTTCATAAAACCAGTAATTGATGATGACAATAATGATTATATTTATTCTTATTCTATTATTTGAGTACATAATTATTATTCTTATAAATAGTTTACGCTGAAACATAAAAATGATAACAAATATATATATATAAAAAAAACATCTTGTTAATTCTATTGGTTCTTTTACCCCATCTGCATGTTAGATGTAAAAACTGTATTAGAATAAGTCCCATCAGATCTTTCGTGGGTAATCAAGATTTTTTTCCCTTTGTAGTAGACATCAATATCTTCCCGCTAACTGCAGAATGGCAGCATCTTGATAAAGTAGCTGGCATGAGACCCACGTTCACTGTCATAATACACCCTCTCCACATACCCGCCGCGTCAGTGCTACACTCACAATTGATATATGATTGTTTGCAAACACACGTAGGAAAGTGGTTCACTGCCTGATAAATGAGCATGAAGTAAAGGCCGGGGTTAAAACAGGAATAATTGCTTCTGCATTTCAGATTGTGGAAACGCTTGATAAATATCACACTCAACATTTCGTCTAGAGACGCTTTGTTTTGCTGGAGATTGATAGAAAATTAACAACTTGTATGGGAAGATGCTTTTAAAACAAAAGAGTTCTGGAACGCAGCTCTCTACATAGTGCTCAGCCCACTTCTCAGCACTTCGTATTTATCCTAGTACCAAAAATCATGCCTAGAACTCTAATATATACTGCATGCTTTAGGATCATGTTCATTGTGTTTTGAAGTATGACTCCTTATATGTTTTTATACATACACACTCCTTTATGCTTTAAAACTTTAAAATTTCAGCACCAAGAAATAACAATTTGTGAAACTATGGAAATCACAGGATGGATAGACATGGTAATGACCTGCAACTTAGATAGAAGATATCAATTCATTCAGTATTGAATTTAAGCATCACACATAGAGATTCCCTAACTTACCGACTTTTTACATGGTGTCAACGAGGTTATCAATGGTTGTCTGGCATTGTTCTACCGTGCTGAATACAGTTGGGCAAGACATCAAGATCCACTTCTCACAGCTCCTTTGCAATTGCCAACAAATGACGTCACAGATGTGCTCAACAAGTCTGGAGACCCTGTAGGCATAGGACACTTTCACATCCCCCTATAAAGGCCTCGTCAAGGCATTGCACACACCAATCTCCAACAATCATTACATCCTAGACTAAAGCAGAACTTATCGCTGGAGAGGATAGACCTACATTCCAGCCTCTGTTGTTATCTTGCTCTTCTTAGGCATAGTATGGGACATCCAATTTCAGTTGAAGTACACAATGCATCACAAAGCACCGTACTTCTAATCTGATGAGGGAACATGAGCAAGACAATGAGGTCTATATGATGGACACATCACACTGACCACTGACGTCCCATGTGCTCGATAGGAGACAAGACCGGAGACCATGCAGGCTTGGGACACTTTCACGTTCCTTCATGAAGGTCTCCTCATGGCGTTGCCCAGACCAACCTCCAACAATCATTACATCTAAGACAAAAGTAGAATTATTGCTGAAGAGGACAGCCCTCCATTCCAGCCTCTGTTATCATCTTGCTCTACTTAGGCATGGTATGTGATGTCCAATTTCACTTGAAGTACAGAATGCATCACAAAGCACCATTTTTCTAATCTGATGAAGGCACATTAGCTACACAATGAAGAGGCCTATATGATGGAACATCACACCAGTCCTATTCCTGGGATAATGAAGTGGAGGTATGATATATGGTAGCTGGGTCCCTCTTGTCTTCATTACATGTCCACCTACTACTTGTTACATTTATTTGGTTGTAGAACCAGTGGTACAGTCTTTCTCTAAAGTGTTCCAGGAATCGTTTTCCAACAAAGCCTTTGCCAAATGTTGCTCGAGATAAAGTGATTAGCCTGTGTGGTCTAAACTACCATGGCCTGTAGTGTCCTCGACTTGTCTCCCATCGAGAACATCTGGGACATCATTCGTCATCAATTGCAAAGAAGCCGCCAGCAGCGGATCAAGTGCATTTAGTGCAAGAAAACATTTCTAAGCACATCCAAGACATGTAAGTGTGCAATATATGCATGTGACGCTCATACTTGATGCGGAATAAATCAAGATTTTTAGAAAATTTTGTTTCTATTTTCTCATTATCACTACCATTTCTATTGATCCAGTGATTTCTATAATTCTGTGACTCCTAGTAGTGCATAGGAGTCAGAGCACAAAATGTATATACATTGTGCTTGGGCTCCTGGTTAGCAATATTATGGTGAATCTGAATGGACATTTTGGTAAAAAGCCAGAAAAAAAAATATATGTATATACATATATATAAATATATAGAGAGAGAGAGTTGCAAATAATGTATAAAAATATACAGTAAAATGCACTTTTTATATTTTTTTTGTTTTTACGACAAGGGAATTTCTTTTTGGTTTTCCCTATTTGGGTTTTCACAACCAAAACCTTTCTTTAAGAACGCTGCTATTTACTAATTGCCATCAATCTCCCCTTTATCTCTGCCTCCCTATTCCCCACTTTCCCCTCTTTGGTTACAAACAGCACTTCCTCCGTTTCACTTTCCAACCCATGGACTACAATTCCCAGCAAAAGCTACCTCCACCGATTTAAGCTCCCTAGTGGTTCTTTTGACAAGAAAGTATCATGGTGATTTTCCCGTTGTCTTGGAAAACCTCTTTAACTCCTAATACCACTTTCTGGATCCTCCAACCTTACAGTAATTATATTACGTTGACTATATTTTGCCTGGATTGATTTCTCTTGACATTAATGGGACCTGACTGGTTCTTGAATTCCAGAACCTCAGCTCTGGGCTGGAAACAAATGGCGGACTATTAGAATCTTGGGACTATGGAGTGGCAGAGTAACAGAATTATTTAGTCGATAACAGGTCCGTCAAACATGATATTCTTATTATACATCAACACAATCCCTTCTTTACAGTTTTAGCTTTATGTCTAGCTTGCATTTATGTGACAAAGAAGATCCAGCTCATAACCGGCTTTCCGCTTTAGGCGATGGATCTTCCCGACAAGCAGTAGTTCCATCTTTACGTTATTACCTGCGGCTTTTTGTCTAAACAATAATTTTATTAGAATATTATACTGACATGCCGGCTCTAAATCACATTGTGGCCTGGCGTAGCTGACATCTCATCCAAGGCTATATCCCCATCATGTAACAACTCAGATTGAATTTCGCTGTAACATCAATGCTCCAGAGACTGGGAAGCATTGAAAAGCTCAGGAAAAAAATAATGTCACATTCCAGTGTGTTTTAATCATGCAGAGTGACTCTGAGTCATATCTGCCATGTACAGTATGTTGCGAGTGTGTCGGTGCCTGCAGGTGAAGGGCTAAGGAAACAATCTGGTGAACGACGGTTCCTGCGATATAATTCCTATATAAATATTAAAAAGTTCCACTGCAAAAAACTACATGTAGGTCATAATATCAAATGTACACATCAGAGTTAGGCTACACTCACACTGAGGCTTTATTTTAGGAGATTTTGGGAGGAGATTCATACCGAACTGCTCCCAATAAAAAATAATTCACAGACTTGGGAAAACGTTTCCTATTGCTGTCCATATGAGGTTAAGAGTTTATTTTCCTTAAAGGCTTGTATCCAAGAATATTTTATTTTTTTACTTTCTGTCTAAAACTAACAGGCAGGTAGTTGGTAACTACCTGCCTGTACTCCCCTTCACATATGTCTGCCAGCACAAGAGAATAGCCATGCCGTTGATTCTGTACTTTCCTGGCATCATGTTGACAGAGCTGCTGCTTCTTCTCTGCTCAGCTCTATTGACGTGGTGTTACTTCTGCCTAGCTGTGGGGAGCTGGCTGACAATCAGCATGACGTTGGCTTACAGCTGGAAGAGGAAGAGTTGATCTGTTCATGTGAAGCAGCAAAATCACCTCAGTAGCTTTCCTTGACCACTCTGAGCCTGGCAGCAGGTGGAACAGGAGTTAGTTAACAACTACCTACCTGTTAAAGGGACACTGTCAGGCCATTTTTCAGTATAATACTAATATTACCCTTGAATAGTGCCTGGCCAGTCCTTTTGGAAACATGTAAAATCATTATTGTACCCTTTTTAGTTTCCTTATTAAAAGTATTTTAAGACCCTGCAGGGATCTCCTGCATTAGTCCTGTCCAAGTACAGACGATTAGTCTAGCTGTGTTAAACTGTTCATTTATTATGCACACCTTCTCAGCAGCTCTCCCCTCCCTCCTTCCTTTGCTCTCAGTGCAGTGTGAAGTTTCAACTTCCATTAGGAGCTTTTGATCTGTTGAGGACCTGGAGGGAGAGAGCTATTGCAGGTCTGTCTTACCTGATCTAGATAAGGTGTCCACTCCATTTGTTTTTCTAAGCAGGCATCCTGCTGTGATGTGACAGATTCTAAGTTGTATTTGACCTCTTGCTTGACTGCAAACAAAGAGAACAGAGAGGAGGATGCAGCCCACCCCTAACTGATCTCCTGTGCAGTGATGTGAATATGTTACGTGAATATTCATCCTATGGGGAATGGACAGCAGTGGATCATTTACTGTGATTGACAAGTGGAATGAATCTCTTTTTTTGAAGTTTACAGAGGATTATTATTATTATTTTTATTATTTATTTATATAGCGCCATTGGTTCCATTTAGCTTTACATGTGTAAGGGCAGAACAAGGATGAGAACATAGATAACAACGAATAAATCATAGAGGTACATTAGGGCAGAGATCCTGTCCACAAGAGCTCACAGTCTATAGGGGATGGGTCGGAGACAGTAGGAGGGAGAGAGGTGAGATGATGCAGTGGATTAGGTCTCAGTATGGTTATAGGCTAGAAGGAAGAGGTATGTCTTCAGGTTTTTCTTGAAGGTTCCCAGGGTAGGGGAGTGTCTGATGTGGTGTGGAAGAGAGTTCCAGAGTATGGTGGATGCACGAGAGAAGTCTTGTATGCGGTTGTGGGAGGTGAAGATGTGGGGGAGAAGAGAAGGAGTCTTGAGAGGAGCGCAGATTGCGTGAGGGGTGGTATCGGGTGACGAAGTCAGAGATGTATAGAGGGGACAGGTTGTGGATGGCCTTGTATGTCAGGGTTAGGGTTTTGAACTGAGATCTTGGGAAGTAGGGAGCCAGTGGAGGGCTTGGCAGAGGGGGGAGACGGGGAAGTAACGGGGCACAGGTGGATGAGTCGGGCAGCGGAATTGAGGATGGTTCGGAGGGGTGCAAGGGAGGAAGCAGGGAGGCCGGTGAACAGGAGGTTGCAGTAGTCGAGGCGGGAAATAATGAGGGCTGGACAAGCGGTTTGGCAGTGTCATGGTCAAGGAAGGAGCGGATCTGTGAGATATTTTTAAGCTGGAGGTGGCAAGGGCCTGGATGTGTGGCTTGAAGGAGAGGGCAGAGTCGAGGATTACACTGAGGCAGTTGGCGTGGGGGACGGGTATTCCAGAGGCGCCAGAGAGTGGGATTGGGGGAAGGGAGGCTTGGGGGATGGGTGTAAGGTTGCAGGGGTTGCGGATGTTAATGGTGGGGAGTGGGCGTGGGCTAGGGGTGATTGTGGGGAGTAATGGGGGAACGATTAGATTCGCCAGCAAGTATGGAGGGGAGAGGGTCAGGAGGTGGGGACATGAGAGCTTGCGTGATGGGCGGGTTTGGAGATAAAGGCTTGGGTGTGGAGGAAGAGTTCAGAGGAATGGGTGAGATGGCTAGGTAGGATGGGGGACAGTGTTATTGTGTTGTCGGGAGGAGGAACAGAGGGTGGTTGTAGGAAGTGGAATAGGATAGGATGAGTGTGAAGAGAGAAGGGAAAACATTGCATGGGGGTACAGGATTCAGTGGGGGTGAGAGGTGGAGCAGGGGGGTGAGGTGCAGATGGGGAGCGGTGGTGGCGGGGGCAACAGCAGCTGAGAGGAGGAGGTGCAGCCGGGGTTGGGATGGAGGCAGGGGACAGGAGGACAGGCGCAGCAGGAGGGGTGAGATAGAGGGTGAGATAGAGGCAGGGGTCCGGAGCGACAGGGGACAGGTGCAGCAGGAAGCGTGTGCAAAGAGGATGAGTGGCAATCAAGTCCAGGCAATCGCAAATCAAATGGAGGCGTACAGGTCCAGCAGGTGAGGCAGGGTGATGCGGTGCAGTCAGAGACCAGATGTAGGTACAAAGTGGGGATGAGATGCAGCCATGGACGAGATGCAGATGCAGCTGTGGATGCGATCAGGTGCTGTTGGGGGCGAGATGCTGAGGTGCAGTCAGGATCCATGCAGCTGGGGATCAGATGTAGCCAGGGGAGGTCCATGCGGCAGAGTAGTCACTCAGAGACAGATGAGATGATAAATATATATAATTTGCCAACGGTGGATGGATAATCCGGGGAAAAAAAAAAAAGAGGAGGGAAATATAAATATAAAGGATAGGAGGGAAATATAAATAAAAGAAATACATGAATGGTAAGACAAATCCACAAAAATAAAAATTCTCTGAAGAAGATTCCTATTGAAAAACTTGCGGTTTTTGATTGACTCAGAAAGCTCAGTTTGAACATTTGTCTGAGGATAATCTATGTCTCCCCACTATTTCTCTTTTTTTGTGTCATCTGGTCTACAGTATTCATTTTCCCAGCATCTCACACCTTCCCCTGGTTCTTGAACCATTAGTAGCTGATTTGCCTCTTTTATACCAATGATAGGGAGGACTTATGAGATGAATTAACAATGGTGACATAACTTATTAGTTACTATTGCAACTTCTTTTGTGAAATTCATTTTTTGCTGAAAACCCCCGAATACATTGAGATTCTTTAAATTCAGTGCAGAAATAAACCATATGGATTAATTTCAATTTTTAGAGACTATGCAGTTTATGTATTTTGCATTAAATAATTAATTGTAAAGTTAATTGATGAATTATTCAATTTCCAGGTAAAATGGGCTAATAAATATTCATAACCTTTTTTTTATTATTATTAAGAGAATTTTCATTTCCTGTGTCGTTAGACTTGGATTAGCCGAAAAGGCTTTTCATGAAGATTAAAAACAATTGTCCTTCTGAATTAATTTACTACATTAGTGTCATTATCATACAATTGTAGATCTTAACAAGAACAGCCAATTCAGCTGACAATAGTCATATCGACTCAAATGCATCACACCTATCATCCTGCATTAGGATTGCGTAAGGGCTAATGAAAAGTATGCTAATAGGATAGTCAAAAGCAATAGGGATCTTTTTTATTTTTTTATGTATTTTTCATTATTTTTTATTTATGCTTAAGGCTTTTAGTACAATCTGAGACATAGATAGATACACTAGACTCCACAGATCGATGTGGCTGCTGTTTAATGGCTCAAGTAAACAAGATTTTTTGAAGCTGATATATTTGGACATGTGCATGAAACTTTTGGGAGGATTTTCCTATTTTTAGGGCATTTTTCTTATTTTTTTTAAAAACGGATAAGGCATCTGTATTTCCTGGTCAGTTTATGGACAGTAATACCATGCCTGGACTGACTGTGACTCTCCTGATCCAAATTAAACAGTTCCTAAGTATATATGAGGCTGTTGAGTTTGGATCAGGAGCAGTGCGGAGTAAGGTGCCAAGGGCCCATCGGTTACATTGATTCTGGGGGCTCAGAGTAGATTTACATAAAAATATTATATGTGAAATGGAAGATGTCATCTTTATCTGTACATAGTGGGTAAAGTATATTGAGAAAACTGATGAGCACAGAGAGAGGGGTACTCGGTACCGGCATGAGTTTGTGGCTGTAATGGGAATCATGGGTGGTCGGTTTCCCGGATCCGTGCCCTGGCTCTCATTGTTTGGGAGGGAATGGGGAATAACAGACATCGATTCAACTCCAACGTCTTTTACTGGTATCGGCAGATGGTATAGTACACAGTACAATTCTGTATAATAGGGAGGTAGCTGCAGGTTCAGGGTGCCCTCATGGAGTCTGTGGATGTTTCCTTCCTAATGGCTTTCGGGGTCTCAGTCCTTGCTACTCTCTTCTTTACCACCCTTAGGCAGAGCTTCCTCGCCGATCCCCTGGCCTGTTACGGATAGGTGCGGTTTGTCCCTTTACCGGTATGGAGGGAGCAGTGGAACTTGAAACCTCGCGTCACCGGAATCCAGGCCAGTACCTATTGGTGTCTTGAGCTGATTATGGGACTGAGGAGGAGGTACCGTCGATTACGGTCAGGGATAGACCACTGACCACCTCGGCTTCCGTGTTGCCGGTGTTGACCCCAAACGATTACAGCCGGCTCTAACCGGTTCCGGATCATCTCCCTCTGTCCTGGGTCCCCCTCTTGAAGAGAGGTGCCCTCCTGTCAGCAGCCCTGCCAGGCACAGTCCTTACTGGCTGCCTTCCCAGCCTGTCTGACTAAACTCTCACTTTCTCCTGGTTTCCCACCCTAACCTAGGCTCCACCCCCTGGAACTTACTGAATATCCAGTCCCACTATCCTAAGGGGCCTAGTGTTGTGTGTTAGTACAGACTCCATAAGTTAAACCCCAAACCTACAGCTACGGAGGCACTACACCTGCTATTCAGGGTACAGTACCTCCCTGTGGCACCTAGCCATATGGGCGCCACACAACTATTGCTCATATTTAGGGGTAGAGGCCTACTCATGCACAAGGGCCTACCAGAGAATAATTATGAACAATACAAGGCACAGACAGGTACAGGAGGAGAGAAGACCCTGCCAACGAGGGATCACAGTCTACAAGGGATGGGTGAGGATATAGTAGGTGAAGAGACAGGACCCTGCCTGCAAGGGCGCACAGTCTACAAGGGGTAGGAGAGGGTACAGTAGATGAGGAGTCAGGATCCTGACCACAGGGGCTCAGCTACAAGGGATGGGTTAGGGTACCGTAGGTGAGGAGAAAGGACCCTGCCTGACAAAGCTCACAGTCTACAAGTGATGGGTGAAGATACAGTAGGTGAGGGGAGAAGACTCTGCCCATGAGTGCTCACAGTCTACAAGGGATCGATGAGAATACAGTAGGTGAGGAGAGAATACCCTGCCCATGAGGGCTCACAGTCTACAAGGAATGGGTGAGGATACAGTAGATGAAAAGATAGGACCCTGTCCACAAGGGCTCATCAGCCCACAAGGGATGGGTAAGGACACAGTAGGTGAGGAGAGAGGACCCTACCTACAAGAACTCACAGTCTACAAGGGATAGGTGAGGATACAGTAGATGAAAAGACAGGACCCTGCCTATGAGGGATCACAGTGTACATGGGTTAGGTGAGAATACAGTAGGTGAGGAGACAGGATCCTGACAGCAAGGAGACACAGTCTAGCAAGGGTTAGGTGAGGATACGGTAAGTGAGAACAGAACTGGTACGGGGTGGGTCGCTGCATGTGATAGGCTTGTCGGTAGAGGTGGGTCTTAAGAAGGTTTCCATGGTAGGTGAGTGTCTGTTGTGTTGGGGCAGAGAGTTCCAGAGTATGGGGGATGCATAGTTGCGGGAATAGGAGATAAGAGAACTGGTGTACATAAAAACTCCCCCTAGTTGAAAAAATATGAGAATAAACCCTATACATGACATGTTGTTGGTATCACTGGAGTAGATGACTTGCAGGTTTTGGGTATTTTACTTTGTGTATAATAAAGGATTTTTTCTTTAATGCATATGGATAGTCTTCTTTAAGATTTTCAAGCCAAATTGTTATTAACTTGCATAGCCCCCTTAAAATGTGCAATTTTCAATTTCTTTACATTAGGATGATGCCATTCAATAAGATCTGTTCGGTACACTAGTGACATTCTTAGGATTATTGCTAATTTGAATGGGCAGAATTAATTTACAGGGCAAAAGAAATGGAGATTTTGTCTTGTGAATCCATGCCAATTTAATCAACACAGAGCCCTTACTGGATTATGAAGTCAGCAAATTGTTGGCTTTCTTACAGTTAAATTATCCGAATCTGCTAAAATATTGAATAAATCAGTTAGTTCAATTTGGTACCATGTCGAAAAGAAAAAACTACCGGAGACTCTGTATTATGGAAATATTTGTACTATTTATTTCAGAAAACCACCATATAGTGCAGGTCCAATGTCCATGATAAAGTAAAATCTCCTAATTGCCTCTTCAAGAGGAAGAGGACTTGAATTCTAATAGACTATTGGACGTAGCAATCCTAAACAGTCAAACATAAACCCTTTACAAAATCCTAGTTGTAGGACTTAGGTAGGTAAGAGACAAACTAGAATTCTGTTTGCTAGGTGTTGTTCCTCATCAGTGCAAAACTAGAGATTTTGGTTTGGGTAACGGGAAGTTTCTGACTGAGGCATAAAGGATAACCTTGCGGAGAGTAACATGCCTTACATGGCAGTGTGAAGAGGCTTATAGGCTATGTAATGCTCCTATAGGAAATGTGATATGCAAATTGTCTTTTCAGGGAGGAAGAGGAGTTGAACGCCTGTCAGAGGCCTAGTTATAAAGCCAAATCTGATCTCTTGCTTTGCACTGAGAATGGGCTAACTCCAAAACACTGTCTGCAAATAGAGATTCTGGTTTGTCTTTTATCCTAAATCATAACAAGGTTCATTAAAGGATTGATATTGACTTATAGGATTGCTAGTTACAATAGGTGGCACTAGAATTTAAGTCTTCTTCCTCTCTGAAGAGGCAATTTGCATATTTAATTTCCAAGAGGAGCATTGCATGACCTTTAAAGCCCCCATTACACATAGCGAGATGCTAGCGAGATCGCTACTACATCACAGGTTTTGTGATGCAGCAGCGACCTCGCCAGCGATCTCGCCATGTTTGACACGTAGCAGCAACTAGGCCCCTGCTGTGACATCACCTGTGACATCACCGATTGTGTCTGAAAGGCCTGGACCATTTTTTAATCGTGGTGTTCCGGCTGGGCAGCATGCATCGGTGTGTTTGATGCCTTAACAACGATCTCGTTGGCGACTCAGAACTCAGCCACGTAGGTCTGAGTTGTCAGACTAGCTGCTGTGTGACAGGGTCCCAACGACCTCTGAGGTCGTTATACGGGTCGCCGTATCGTTGCTGTGTCATTGAGTAGATCTGACTGTTTGACATCTCACCAGTGACCATGTAGGGACGTTCCAGCAATCCTTACCAGGTCGTATCATTGTTGGGATCGTTGGAACGTCGCCAAGTGTAATGGCACACCTCCTTACACTGGCATGTTTATAGGGTAGGGGGGGAAGTTTGCTTCTCACCTACTCTAGTTGTGCACCCTTGCACAACTCCGGTGATCGCATAGCGGTGGAGGACCATGGAATGCTGCGGGACCACTTCTGAGGCGTCCACCTTCCTTGTGCAGTCATGTATGCGATCTCAGTCACCTGACGTCCTCGTCACCGGAACTTCATCACGCAAGGTCCTGAAAGGCTGCTGAGAGCTCTCAGGCAGCTTCAAGCAGCTCCAGCCACAATCCCATGAACAGGAATAAGTAATGTAATAATACACAATTAGTGGTCATATAAGGAAGCGCTAGGTAGCCACAAGAGAACCCCACCTGAGGAAGACAACAGGCCATTGTCGAAACGCGTACTGGAATATAACAATTATAATAAACAGGTCTGTAAGAAAATTTCTTGTGGCTGCCTAGCACTCCTTACATGACCACTGATTTTGTAGCATTATATAATACAATTATGTCTTACACAAAAGTGCCCAGGTTATATCTTCTAGTCATGTAGGAGAAGGCCTCAAGGATGTAAAATAAATGTTAGCACTGCCTTTTACATCTCTAAACCTGTTATCCATGTGGACGTTGATCTTCTCGGATAATTTTGTGTTATTAAGACAGACGTGTTCCAGAAATGCCTATGCTTCAGTCACTTGGATTTATTTGAAGCAATTATGTGTCATGAAATGGTTCATACAGTATCTGACTGATGCCATGCATTATATCTGCCAGTCCCATATGGCCGTAATGACCCGAGGATGTAGCAGGTGCCAACGTTGTGTCCTATTACACACTTCAGTGGGTGTAAAGACTCAAAGTCAGGTTCTTTCTGTCATATTCTCTCTCTCTCTTCCCTTAAATGAATGTGTCTGTGAGTTTTAACAGTCATGTTATGTGAAATGGGGTTAATGATTCAAGAGAACATGTAAGAAAAGAATTTCCATTTCCTTCCTCTTGGACAAAGCAGTAGGGAATTTTTTAAAGTGTATTTCGTAAGGAAAAGAGAAGTGTTGCAATTGTCACCTCTCTAAAGTGACTTAACTACTGAGGCACACAAGCATCTTGGATTTTGATCTTTTGCAAAGATTAAAGGAATTTATTTAAAAAACTATTAAAAAAAAGTTTAATAAATTGTGACAAAAGCGAACATTCTCTTAGCAACCAATAATAGCTTTTATTTCCAAGCTTTCCAAAATCAGTCGTTTTACTTTTGTAGAATACTTCTCTCTGTTCCTACAGCTATGTAACATACTTTTACATAAAAGGCATATTAGAGTTAAAACAAAAATACTATCCACAATATGTCATTAAAATTTCCCATTTGTTGTTTCTTTTCCGTCTTAGATTTTCAGACGAGAACACTCTTATTTTAGATATTTGGAGGTACCATCTATTTTGCCTCCTTCTTCCCCTATCTTGGACTGAGAGCTTACAAATAATACTTATTACAAAGAGGACAAGGATTTGTCCTCACTCTGCAGTATAAACTTTCCCTTACTGCTCGGTTTCTTACTCTAATCTTTACAAGTTTAAAGTTAACTCCTTTAAAGGAATTGTCCGCTTTGGGATCTCACACTTCGGACACCTCTAGCAATCAACTTTACAATTGTACAGTAAGTCGCCCATACACATTACATGGCTGACGGCAGAGTGATGTATTGGCCGATTGTTCGGCTCTCCTAGATACAAGAGCATGCGCTCCTGTCTACTCTATGAGAAAGTCGCTGCCAGGCATCTCTGGCGGCAGCTTAATTTAGGGAGAACACCATAACTGACAGTCCGAAATCAGGAATTTTGGATTCTTCTATCCCACAATATAAATTTGTCTGGGGCCCCCATTCATATTAGACTATCAGCTGAACCCGATATATTGGCTTAGTTTGTATATGGCAAACTTTCATTTTCAATTGCCTTGTAGGAAAAAATTAAGAATTACATGAACTTTCTGTATAATCCATAGATTTGTCACTTCCTATAGAGGTAAAGGCAAGAGAAAGGGGGAGCACTCTAATATGAATCATTCAGGGAATATGCGATACACAGATGAGCGTCACTCACCTAGGATACTTGCACTATCAGGTACAACACTGAAGAGTAGTATAGTATAGCATATACATATGTTATTGTTACACCCCGGCTTGTCCGGATACTCACGATGGAGCTTCCATGATAACAAGTGCCGACCGCTTGTCACACTGTGAGCAAATGTGATCTCCATGTAGTCGTTCTCAGCCCAGCGCGCACCCTTATACTTCATAAGGTGGTTCCCTTGCAGACTCAGGATCCTGTTGCTTCACCAATTACGTGCTCCTCATATGGGAGTATAGAAATAATTGGTATATAGGTAAAAAACAAGCAATGAAATCTGGATGCTGCAGAATCACTGGTCTCCATGCAGGTGAACAGTTAACTCTTTAATGCACAACACGTTTCTGGGATGGTTTGTCCCAATACCTTTTTACCTATACAGCGATCACCTCTTACAGAGGGACAAAGAAATGATCCTAGTATCTGCTCTCTTCTCTGACTTATTTTACGTGTTTCCAAATGATAGTTGTTCTTGTAGAATGTCCCAGTAGGGTATAGGAAATTAATTCTTTATAAAACACTGGCCTTTAAAAGGCTTTTTCCATAAAAAGTACATATCAACAGGATATGCGATAAATGTATGATCAATGGCAATCCAACCATTATTCCTAAAGTCGCTTGTGTGACTAATGCAACAAACTTTATAAACCCTATAGACAATTGCTGCGCAATTAATGGAGCAGTGGAAGCACAAGCTCACTAATGTTCAATTCCCATAGACAACTTTGAGTCCCCTGTTTTATGATCGGTGCGGATCCTAGTGATCATATTTATCACTTATCCTGTGGACTGCTGATAAATGCTACTTAAAGAACAACCCTTTAAAATGGAGTCTATCATCATGCTAATGCTTCACAATCTGAGGCCAGCGTAAAATAGGAAAAGAGACCCTGATTTTAGCAATGTGTCACTTAATGGTCTTCTTCTGTATTTTGGATGATATCATGGTTTTCTCTGCTGCAGCTTATCTAGTTCTCTCAGTGATGAGTTGCACCCAACCACACCCACAACATTATTTGACAGCTTTGTGTCTACACTATGTAAGGGCGGGGGCGTCCACATCTCTGTAACCTCACCCTGAGATATGCTGTGCACTTGTACATATTTTGATGTTTTATGGACGTGTGTGAATGTATGTTAACATGTTACAGATTTATGTGGCCAGGGTAAAAGACTGCTCCATGGTACTAGGGTTTAATTAGCTAGTGAGCTATTACACCGCTTAAGGGTGGAGTTATGGGCTTCCTCTAGAAGTGAAAGTGTTATTAGGTTATCTATCCAGTCCACCCACTAGGGGTGGGGTTTAAGGGGCAAAACATACCTGCATGTGTGTGCAGACAGGAGAGTCCTCAGAGGGAGAAGTGGAACAGGAACAGCCCTTCATTTAAGGGGTCACCCTAGGATTGGAGTATAGGAACTGGGATGTGAGCCCAGGACGCATGAGATTGCATGTCCTACTGCATTGATACTCGACCCCTGACTTGGTGGTTTATTGGAAAGCAACTGAGTCCTCTGGTATGTGTGCAGTGGACTTCAGCTTAGACTTAGGTGAATGAGCTGTCATGGTATTGACAGTAAAGGAACTTTATCTATCAATTGTGATAATTTCTCTGGACAGATCTCTGTAGGTGGGCTCGGACTGGAGCCAAAAGAGACTAAATGAGTTTGCAGCGGGTTATCATGGTGCTGAGGGAAAAGGACAAGATCCCAGCTGTACCGGGACCACAGGAGTAATCCCCAATAAATTATATTTAAATGGATATTCTTAAGAAAGTAACATTTAAGCTGTGTGCTTGTGTCTCATGAGACTCTTTAAGTAAAAAAACTGTTGCAAGACCTCGTGAATTCTGTGTCTCCTTTGGCCCTCTCTAAAGATGACTGTTTAACAGGGGCACCGGACGGGGTGCACGCTGCAAACCCAGGGCTGCTCTGCAACCAAAACTCTGTCGTACCTGCGACTACCAAGGCCTTACGCTGGCCCCCTAACATCAGTGCAGAGGCAGAAAGCTGCCAATTCATGATGGAGGGTGGGGTAAGACAGAGCTCATACATGTTGAGAACTATATAGCAAGAGCTCATTATTGAGAAGACAGCTGCTGCATATAGCACAGACTTATCAAAATTATAGCAACAAGCTCAATAAATGATCCAATAAGAGATTCAGGGTCTCTGACCCTCAGAAAGGGGAGCATAGACCTGGTGCCAGATTCCCTTTAACTAGCTCTTCTATAGAAGCAGGATATGTATATATTCTCATGGTGACACTTTAGATATTTAAGCAATTCCTGAAAATATTCTTAGACTACAAAACAGACGTTCACTTTAAGAAATATCCAATTAACTTTTTTGCTATACAATATTCACACATTCAATGTGGCTTTTTTAGCAGGTTGAGAAAAATGAGGTATCTAGTAATATTCTGCATGTAGCACCAGAGTTTTGCAGCATTTATAATGTACAGTTTAATAAGAGAGCAGGGATACCATAAGGTCACATAGTAATGCAGAAGATTATTAGCTAAATATATCTAACCATGTTAAAAGTCATAGAGGACATGAGCCATTATTGTTAAAACCATTAATAATTATGGTATTACTCCTCAGTGCAATGCTATGGTCCAGCGAGGATAAAACTGAAAGCACCAATCTTTTTCAAATTAAAAACGTTAAGGCTTCTTCCTCTTTATTTAAATGAGGCTGATGAGCAAAGACTGATCTGAGCTGAGTGGCAGATGGAAAATGAGGGTTTCTCGGAGCCGGGCACACTGTAGGGATTGCAGAATTTTTATAAAAATAATAAGTTCTTATACACAGCAATGTCATGTGCCCGGATCGTGTACAATGGCGTGCAGAATCTAAATGTGTTCCACTATATAGTGTGTTTCCATAACCAATGCTTCTCTGGGAGAAAATCTCAATAATATTGGAATAATTACTTTTTTTCCCATTAACTAGGAAATTGCACATACAGTATAATTGCACATTTTTTGTACAAATCTATTCTTAGCAAATCAAATTTGTGTAGAAATTGATCAGATTTGGAGCTTTTGTTGAGTTTGAGCAATTTGCAATTTGTCCAAATCCAAAAGAAAAAATGTCTTGTGCCATTGTCACCAAATTATTATTATTATTTAGTTATATAGCGCTATTATATTCCATGGCGCTTTACATGTGAAAAGGGCATACGAGGACACGTACAATAAATGTGGCTGATCAGGTAGTACAGGTACATGAGGGAGAAGATCCTGTCCACGAAGGCTCACAGTTTACAAGGGACGGGTGTGGATACAGTAGGAGGGGGAGATGCTGGTCGTGAGGTGGTGCGGTGGACCGGGTATCATTGCAGGTTGTAGGCTTGACGGAACAGGTGGGTCTTCAGGCTTCTTTTGAAGGTTCCCAGGGTAGGAAAGTGTCTGATGTGTTGGGGCAGAGAGTTCCAGTGTATGGCAGAGGCACAGGAGAAATCCTGTATGCAGTTGTGAGAAGAACAGATGAGGGGGAGTAGAGGAGGAGTTCTTGGGAAGATCACAGGTTGCGTGAGTGTAGGTATCCGGAGACCATGTCAGAGCTGTATGGAGGGGACAGGTTGTGTATGGCTTTGTATGTCATGGTTGGTGTTTTAAGCCAAGATCTCTGAGAAGTAGGGAGCCAGTGAAGGGCTTGGCAGAGGGGGAAGACAGGGGAGTAGAGGGAAGACAGATGGATTAGACGGGCAGCAGAGTGTAGGATAGATTGGAGAGGTGCAAGGGAGGTAGCAAGGAGGCCGGTGAGCAGGAGGTTGCAGTGGTGGAGGCATGAGATGATGAGAGCATGAATAAGTGTTTTAGCAGTGTCATGGTCACGAAAAGTACAGATCAGTGAAATGTTTTTGAGCTAGAGATGGCAGGAGGTGGAAAGGACCTGGATGTGGGGCTTGAAGGAGGGAAGAGTCAAGAATTACCCCGAGGTACTTGGTGTGGGGGACTGGGGAGAGACAGCAGTCATTGACGAGGATGGATAGGTCGGGTAGTGGGGGAGAGCGGCTTGGGGGGAAGACTATGAACTCAGTTTTGTCCATGTTCAGCTTAAGGAAGCGAGTAGAGAAGAATGATGAGATAGCGGACAGGCATTGTGGAATTTTGGATAGCAGGGAGGTGATGTCGGGTTCAGACAGGTATATTTGGGTGTCGTCGGCATAGAGGTGGCACTGGAGGCCATGGGACTCAATGAGTTGCCCTAGGCCGAGAGTGTAGATTGAGAAGAGTAACAGCCCCAGATCCAAGCCTTGGGGGACCCCAACAGAAAGGGGGTATGGCGAAGAGGAGGTGTGGTAGAGGGTGACTTTGAAAGTCCGGTCCGTTAGGCATGAGGAGATCCAAGAGAGGGCTAAGTCAGTGAGCCAACAGATTCCAGGATCTGAAGTAGAAGGGAGTGGTCAATGTCGAAGGCGGCAGATAGGTTGAAGAGGAGGAGGACGGAGTAGTGACATTTGCTCTTGGCAGTCAGTAGGTCGTTGGTGACTTTGGTCAGGGCTTTTTCAGTGGAGTGGTGGGGTCAGAAACCTGATTGTAGGCAGTCTAAGAGGGAGCAGGATGAGCGTTGAGAGGACAGCTCTGAGTGGACGTCCTGTTCAAGTAGTTTAGAGGCGAAAGGGAGAAGAAATATGGGGTGATAGTTAGAGACAGATTTTGGGTTGAGGGAGGGTTTTTTGAGGATGGGAGTGATCAGGGCATGTTTGAAGGCTGAGGGGAAGGTGCCAGTGGTAAGTGATAGATTGAAAAGATTGGTTAGGGCTGGGATGATAACAGAGGTGAGGTTGGGAATGAGGTGGGATGGGAGACGGTCGTGGGTGCTGGTGATGAGGTGTGATTTCGACAGGAGGGAGGAGAGCTGTTATTCAGTGACGGGGGGAAGCAGCTGATGGAAAGAGATGGCAGTATAGGTGAGAGGGAGGTTGTGGGGACAGTGGGTCAAAGCTGTCTCTGATTCAGTCGATCTTTTCTTTGAAGAAGGAGGCAAAGCTTTCAGCTGAGATAAGGGGAGAGGGAGGAGGAGCGGGCGGGCAGAGTAAGGTATTGAAAGTTTTGAAAAGCTGTTTGGGATTGTGGGACAGGGAGGTTATTAGGGATAAGAAAAAGGCTTGTTTGGCGGCAGTGAGTGCAGTCTTGAAGTCGGTGATGAACTGTTTGAACAACGCAAAGTTCTCGGTGGAGTGTGATTTTTTCCATCTCCTCTCGGCGACCCTGGATGCCCATCTCAGGTATTTAGTGAGGGTGTTGTGCCAGGGTTGCCTGTTTGTGTGGTGTGTGAGGGGTGGCAGCTAAGTCGAGGGCCTTAGTTATTGTGGTGTTGTAGAGGGTGGTGGCAGTGTCTGTGTCACATATGGAAGTTACGTCGGCGACAGGGAGAAGGAATTCTGAGAGCAGGTGTAGATCAGTGTGTTTTAGGTTTCTGCGGGGGTGATCGAGTTTGCGGAGAGGGGGTAGCGTGGTAGGGGAGAAGAGGGAGGAGGAAGACAGTAGATTGTGATCAGACAGGGGAGGGATGAGTTAGTGAGGTTAGTAAGGGAGCAAAAGTGGGTGAAGATGAGATCCAGTGTGTCGCCATCTTTGCGGGTGGCAGAGGAGGACCACTGGGAGAGCCCAAAGGAAGAGGTCAGGGAAGGAAGTTGAGAGGCAGTTGGGTGGGAGATGTCAATGCTAGTAGCATGCAGATATGGGGTTAATCTGCAGGTTGACAGTGTTCTAATATTGCCTGGCTGCTGTATTCAAAGACTGGCTAATAGGAGGAAATTCACTTTACTTCTCCGTCTTTCAGTTATAGAGGCGCGGTCTCAGTACATATTGAGCAGAAGCTGTGACCACACCTCGGCACACTCGATGACCGTCGTCTGTATAGTGTATCAGTGCAATGATAGCTATCTCTCAGTTACAGAGTACCTGTCACCAATTTTGGGTGTTCTAAACTCTGCCCACCACCTTTAAAATGATTTAATTGGAGTACTTGAAACCCCTTTATATCCTCAGACGTCCCCTACATACATGACAAATAGTGTTTCATTGTGTCCATATGCTAATTTCTTGTTTGGTCATATGGGTGACTGCACATTGCGGACAGTGCCACCCTGCTCCATGCAAAAGCTGCCCCTCCTGACTGTATGCAAGTGGATGACATCACTATGCCACCCACACAATTCCCAAGTCTCGTGCAGGCATGAGACTTTAGTCTCGCATAGCAATATCATCCACTTGCATACAGTCAGGAGGGTTGGGTTGGCATTGGGGGGGCGGCACTGTCCACAATCTGACATCTGTACTGAGTTTTTACACTTCTTGTGCAACAGTTTTTCGAGAAAGGGGGGAAACATAATATTTTTTTAATAATGCTTTTTTTTAATTTCCCCAAATGTAGACACCTAACTGCTACTGTCCCACAAACAATTTATACTGTAGATATATTTTGCACACCTGTTATATAACTACACACCACCTCTGTACATGCTACACCAATACAGTGTCCTATTGCAGATGCTGTATTTGGGTCTTGTACTTACATAGCATTTTTACTTATTTCATCAATACTTTTCCAGTCCTTATTTTTATTGTCCAGCTTTTTTGTCTAAAAAAATGTACTTGGGTTCCAGTTAATGGGTAGCATTTTACAACACAGTTAATATATCTGTAGGCTCTAAAATGTCTATAGATATTCAGAAACCTAGAAGTAGTAAATACTAGAAACGGTGGAGCGGGATGCAGATGCAAGAGTGAAGTTAGAGGGAGACGGAGTAGCAGGTGGATAGGACTGTGTGCCCACTGGGAGTTTGTGCTCCGTTTTAGGAGATCTGTTTTTGGTGCATTTTCAGCAGCAAAAATGGATCCTCTTTTTGTTGCAAAAAAGCATAAGAAATGTATCATTCATTTGCATTGCTCCATTTTTTAGCACTGCGCTTTTGCTTTTTCAAAGCAAAAACACAGTACTAGTCTATAAGAAGCAGGGGTGATAGACAAACAGATACACACACTTTATTTCTATTACCTTACCCAATGTCCGTGGTGTTCAGAGATGGGTTACATCCAAGCATTGTGCTGTAACAGGTCACCAGACTGAGTCATATGGCCAGGTCCTTTTCACTTCTCGCAGGTCCTGTTACCCAGTACCTGGAAGGAACACATCGTTAGAGCTTATTGTGGAATTACTGAGGAGGGTAAGTAATTGGAGCGTTTAAGGTGAAGAAAGTGCACTGAAAAAAGCATCACAAATCAACTGTGTGCATACCAATCTGTTTCTGATGCTTTTTTTTTATTAGAAGCAGAAAAACAGAGCAATAATTGACACTCATTTTTTGGATGCACTTTCTGCACCGCTAACGTAGCAGTCAAAAAAGTTGACACTGGCACAGCAACTGATTCGTTTTCGAGCAGTTTAAAAAAAAAGTAGCTCCAAAAACGGATCACTAATGGAGCACAAACAACCTGTGTGAACATAGCCTTATACTGTATTCACATATTTGTGGTGGAGGTGCTAATGGGAGGGGGCCCATAAATATAATTGCTCATATTACAAGGTATTGCCCATGTTTCTTGCATTTTAGAATAGGACATGTGCACAATACCCACTGATGGCAGGTGTGTGGGATTGTAACACCATTTTCACTGCTCACCTTTGATTTGGAATGTAGTACAACCCCTTTAATACAAAATCTGTAGGAGGGGCTATAGCATGCATCGGGGTGGTAGTCATGGGCAAGGTAGTTGTCTTCAATGTCCCAGAACGCTACATAAAAGATGGGGGTCCCAACTCGGTGTGTGGACTTGTGTTGTTGGGGCAAATCATTATGATGCCAATGGCTTTAGCTGGCCAAGACCAGATGTTAACCAGTACACCAAGAGATTCCACAAGTTCTTTAAAAATTAGTTTTACTCAACAGTTTTATCCAACAGTAACTTGACAACTGTGTACATTAGATAGCAGGTACATACCTTCTCGAACGTTTCTTTAGCACCAAATATCTCCATCAACAGTCTATTACATCCATCTCACTTTTTTCTCTCCTTACCAGTCTTGCTTGTTTCAGCACCACCCAGCTCAACATCACAGTACAGTCCGTGAGTCATTCTTTCCCTCTGGCGTTTCCATGTCTTGTTCTCCTTATAAAAGAAAAATATTGCCAATATGACTGGATTCTAGCTTCAAGCGCTCAAATGCTTAAGAGACTCCCGTCCAGGGGCACTTGCTTCGCCTCACATATCATCCCATCCTGGTATGTTACCCCTACAGTTGTAAACTGCTTAGGGCCTTGCTGCTGAACGTCCTACTGAAATACCCGTCTCACTCAGTCTCGTTCCTTCGGTCAGTGCACTGACCCAACTCCATCAGATATATCAGTGTCATGGTCACCTCTCTTTGTCTCTGTACTCCGGATCACGCTATCTCTTCTTCTTGGTTTCCTCTTGATCTAGGGACACCTATGTGATGTGGCTCTGCAGACTATTCAGACCTTAGGCCTGTTTTACTGCAACGTTGGGCCCTATAGGATGTTCTAACAAGAAACAGTCACTGTCACTGTGCTTAAGTCTCCGCCACTCTGGGCTAGTCCCAACACTTAACTCTCTCTTGCCCTACTGTCTGGCAAAACCTATTTAGCACTTGTTACAATACACATTACACATTCCGTATTGATAAACCCATGACATAATACAAATTACCAGGCCATCATAATATACATTATAACAACATTATTGGTGTTTTCAAGGGGGAACATGCACTACATGTCCATCTTGTTACAGGTGCGCCTTCCTACCATAGTACCCTGTCTATCATACATCTTCATATAGAGAAGGGGTCTTGTATACCAGGCACAGTCCCATGACTATTTCTGTACGTTTTCATTTTGAGAACCTCAGTCTCATTTTTTTGATCAATTGCTACTTTCCAGTAAAAGAAATATGAAGAGACTTGTAATTTTTTTACAACTCCTATCACTTTCTAAAACTGCAGTAAATGTTTAATAAGCAATTCAGAATCATAATATAAAAGATTCAATTTAATATTCGTAATAAATACAGTTTCCTAGATTAACCCAATTAATTATCTAATTTAAAATAAGAAGATTCAGGCGGCTGAGAAGTGAGTATCGCACACAGAAGGATGTGGAACAATAGGAATATAGATTTTTTTTGATAATTAGTGTTTATTGGGTATCAGGGCTGTACCTGAGCTTCTGCTCACATACTCAATGGTCATCGATTTGTAACAGATATATCAAAAAACAAATCTATATTTGTTACAAATGGAGCAAGAATGGATGCCACTTCAGATTACATTTACTTGTTTCATTTGTAACAGATCCATTTTTAAACATTACTAGAAAAGTGATCCGTATATGGATGATATAACAGATGACCACCATCCATTATGATTAATCTAACATATGAAGCTGAGTGTATTTATGTATGTATGTATTATGTGTATGTTATCCACTAAGGGAATCCTGAATGTTGTATCTACAATCACCAAATTTTGCACACACAACCAATTTGACTCAGGGAATGTCTATCACTATGTTGGGGAAATTTTAAGCAGTCAGTCACCAAAAAAAGCCCTATTGAATGTACCGTATATGCACACAAAGATCCGCCCCTTCATAATGCCATTCCTTCATGACCACGCCCACTTTATAGCCACACCACTTTATAGCCACACCACTTTATAGCCACGCTCCCTACTTACTTTGTGACGTTGATCTCTACAATAAACATTCTATTTTATTATAACTAAAAACAGTTAGTTACTATGCCCAGGCAACACTGACAATGAGGCAGTGTGTAGACATCTTGGAGGACATACACACTCTGGCAGGTTAATAGTTAACATTTCAGCTAAATTTCACAAGATGCTGAAGGACTTGTGTGATGTCACGATCATGTGACTATAATGGGTGGAGCTAAGTCTCCATAGATCATAATGATTTTGCTTGCATGCTCCTCCCACTACGGTCATATGATCGTGACATAACACGAGTCTTTCAGCTCAGACAGGAATGCTTACAATAGTACTATGAAGCTACAGACAGTGATAGCTTTGGGGCATAAAGTAGCAGGTTCCCTTTAATGTAATTACACCTAAATATAATTACCTGCTCCTGCTGTATAGAGGAGGCTGTTGTTGCGGGCTCCTGCTGTATACTGGGGCATGTGTGCAGGCTCCATGCTTACATGGGGCTGTGTGCAGGCTACTGCGTGATACTGGGGCTTGTGCGGGTTCTATGTATACTGGGGCTTTGTGCGGACTCCTGCTGTATACTGGGGGCTGTGTGCGGGCTTCTGCTGTATACTGGGGGCTGTGTGCAGGCTCCTGCTGTATACTGGGGGCTGTGTGCGGGCTTCTGCTGTATACTGGGGCTGTGTGCAGGCTCCTGCTGTATACTGGGGGCTAGTGTGCGGGCTTCTGCTGTATACTGGGGCTGTGTGCGGCTCCTGCTGTATACTAGGGGCTGTGTGCGGGCTTCTGCTGTATACTGGGGGCTGTGTGCAGCACGTTGTTAAAAGAATAGGAAAGAGGTGTCTTAGTCGATTTGGGATTTGTGTGGTGCTGCCTCACTGACAGCCATGTCCCAGTGTGCACCATTTTCTACTATCATTAATTGGGTAATCATTTAGCTATTTTGTGTTGCAAACCTGTAGAGTTGAATATATCAGGTGAAATGGTTTTATGTGCAAAATAATCATTCTAATTTGTTATAGCTAAGCACATTTAGTTAGTATGCCCAAGCAATGCCCGACTCTACATCTATTTTCCTATAGACTTCAATGTTAAACATTATCTGATCCAGTTGCTCTCTCTTTTTTGGGGGGCAAGACAAAAAATGTTTTGCAGACTTTGTGTTTTAATTCAGCTTAAAACGGGTTGCAGTCGCATGGAAGCATTTCAGGAAATTTCTGTCCCCATTCAAGTAAATGATTCTTGTACCTGTGACATAAGATTTGATGGTGGCCTATGGTATCTGGCACCAAGATGTTTACAGCAGATTCTGTGTCCTCCATAATGTCTAATTGTTTTTCCAGCACATACCAAAGAGGACAAATTGTATTGAGATCTGGGAATTTGGAGGCCAGTCTTTGTCTTGTTTATAAAACTATTGTTGAAAAGTATTTTTTGCAGTCTGACCCGAGCATTACTCTACTGAGAAAGACGGCTGCCATGAGCTTGTGTTCTTCTTATAGAGCATCTTGCTGCCATATTTTCTCCAAATTAGTGATGCATCAGACTCAGACATCCACAGTATGTAAAAGACCAGACCAGGCCATGATTCAATGCTCAAGTGCCAGAGTCATCATGGGCATGTCAATTAGGTCCAGCTGTCATAGTCTGCGGTAACTTTTTTTCAGCAAGTAATGTTATTCTTCTGTGAAATTTGGCTAATGGACCAGCCTTTTGGTAACCATAAGCATGTCGCTGGTCCACTAGTTGTCCCTTCTTGGACTATTTTCTATAGGTTCTAGAGTTGAGCCAAAAGATTTACAGGACCAGAGTTCGGTGGCTATTTCCATAGTTTATGGCCACTGGGACAGATCCCTGCAAACCTCCTTCTTTCTGCTTGCATCCCCTGCGCCTCTTCTAATTACTAGGCTTGATGCAAAGTGATCATTGTAGTGTAACATAATGTTATGTAGGAGCTGATAGCCAGAAGAAGTGCCAGGTATGTGCTAGTGTAATAAGGCTCTGGTCTGGTAGGCATGGACTACTGACATGGCCACTGGTCAGGGTCCTGCAAATCATTTTGCTCAACTCAAGTAAGTTCTACCCAATGTATGCCATGAGCACCCCATAGGATATTATACATCTTTCTTGCAGCCAGCACATTTTTGCCTTCCTCTGGATCAACATGCTAGTCTATGGGTTGAACTTGATGGACTTAAAGTCTTCCTTCAACCTTAAAAATTGTGAAACATCAATTTCACAAACTCCTTGCTGCCTAATATATCCCATCACTATACAGGAACCATTGTCACAATGTAATCATGTTATTAACTTTGCCTTGTTTCCATGGTATTACTACTATGTACTAGAAAAAATTAACTATAATCAATAAAACTATATGCTGCTCCATTTACATGAATATAACTATTGTGGTTTTAATGTTATGGCTGATTGGTATATTTATATTGTAATAAGAACCACAACTTTAGCACAAGATATAAAAGTGGAACGCTTTCATTTTATTAACAATTCTCTGTTACAGAAAAGCTAGGTAATATTAAATTAATGAAAAAAATAATAGAATAGTTTGCCGGATGTTAAGGAGAAGGTATTTAAAACTGTGGTTCGCAGCCTTTACTCTTCTTATTACTCGGTGTCAGGGTCTCAGGAGCACCAGAAGTGCCATAAAAATAATAAACTCCTTACAAGAATGTAGAGGTCATGAACATAGAGCGTGAAATCTCATATTTATTCATAGTATTAAACACTGTAACAAAATTAAACAAGGTGGCATTATAAACCAGATTCAGCTATTTGTCCTTTTTTTTTTCTTTTTATTCCTATTCACGTATGGTAATTAAGAAGTTGAGTCTGTCCAGGAAGAAACTTGCTAATTTAACCTTTCAGTGTTTCATTACCAAACTCTTAGACAAATATTGTCGTAAATTATCCAGACATTCTACAATAAAGATATAAACTAGATAGAGAAAAAAGTGGAAAATAGATAGATAGATAGATAGATAGATAGATAGATAGATAGATATGATGATGATGTGTACTCTCTATTAAATTAATGGCTTTATAAACGGGAGTAAAAGAAATGTAACAAAAATAAGAGAACTAAAATCGATCGACTTTATAGTAAAAATAGATATATACATCTTAAACTGAACAGCAGCTAGATGGATATAGATGGATAGATAATGATAGATAATAGATGGATGGATAAGAGACAGACAGATAGACTTCCTGCTACACTGCTCCAAATACTCAGCAGTGAGGGACACTCACTTCAGCACCATAAAAGAGGAGGAGAAAACATATATCCTGACAGAGAAGAAGAGAGTGCAGTGGAGAATAGCAGCTGGGTATGTGAGCGAATGTCATAAGACTTCGAGGAAGCCTACTGTGATATTCATGGACTTTCATAGTCCGCACCCTGGATCTGCCCCCATCCATTGTTCTTGTAGCCCCCACTCTGAATCTGCCCCATGCATTGCTCTTATAGACTCCACCCTGAATCTGCCCCATCAATTGCTCTATAGCCTCCACCCTGAATCTGCCCCCATCCAATCTATAGCTCCACCTTGAATTAGCCCATCCATGCTTAGCTTCACTGAATCTGCCTATCTTCTTATATCCCACCCTGAATTGCCCACCATGTCTTCTAGTCTCACTGATCTTCCCATCCATTGCTATAGCTCCACCCTGGATTCTGCCCCAGCCATTGTTCTTATAGCCTCCACCTGGATGTGCTGCATCCATTGTTCTTATACCCACCTGGACCTTTCCCCCATCCATTTTTTCTTTACCCCCACTTGGATCTTCCCCCATCCATCGCTCCTACAGTCCCTACCCATCATCCACACAGTCCCTATCCCTATTTTACACTTGCAAAACTAAGGTGTATTTATTACTGCCAATAAAGCTGTTTTGAATTTGATAGATAGTAGAGAGATGGATAGATGATGATTGATAATACATAGATGATAGATAGAAATTATAGTTATAGTTAGATAATAGATGTAT
Source organism: Allobates femoralis (assembly GCA_033576535.1). Classification (NCBI taxonomy): domain Eukaryota; kingdom Metazoa; phylum Chordata; class Amphibia; order Anura; family Aromobatidae; genus Allobates; species Allobates femoralis. The sequence goes on along the minus strand of JARQOC010000009.1, from coordinate 153,627,892 downwards.
GGATATCGATGGATATAGATAGATAAGAGATAGATAAATAGGTAAAGATAGATAATACATGGATGATAGATAGAGATAGATAATAGATAGATGGATAAATAGAGTTATCTATCTATCTCTCTGTCTGAAAAGAATGGTATATACTGTAGATAGATGATATCTAGATAGATAGATATGGACTGTTGTTTTAGACCTATATAAATTTTCTCTCTGCCCATATATTTTAAACAAAGGTTTTATCTTATATGTCGATAGATGTAGCTAGCTGTCTATCTATCTATCTCTATCTATCTATTTCATCAGGATCTCTGTTAGCCAGTTCACACAGAAAATTGTGCATAGATTGCTGCAGATCTCTGGTTGCAGTGAAATCATGGACACATTGTTACATTTGTACAAGCCACAAAAGAGCAATGTGTCCATGATTTCACTGCAACCAGAGACTGCAAACAATCTCTGCACAATTATCTGTGGTGTAAAGGGGCCTCTACATAGAGATAGATAGATAGATAGATAGATAGATAGATAGATAGATAGATAGATAGATAGATAGATAAAACCTACTTGTACAGGAGGACAATAGATTCAGATCTAAAATAATAGGTCATATCTATCTATCTATCTATCTATCTATCTATCTATCCAAATCTATTTAGATAGACAGATAGAAGAAAGTTCTGAAGTACCTTGATGTATAATGATAGATAATTCTGAATAATTATATACACGTTATAGTCCACATATCAATTATTCTTACTGTAGTCCAATCTACAACAATCTGATTTTCATATATTATGTGCTTCATGTATTAGGAGTCAGTCATCTATCAGGAAATATTCAGAGTATTTTTGCTGATTCTATCTGACGCTCTTTGAATTAATATATAAACTGTTTAGATCAGCCATTGATTATTTCTATCTATAGTAATATACTTTACTCTTTAGGCTCTAGTAATTATATGAATTACCTTGATTAATATACAGTCATTTCTAGCAATAACTTAATTTATATGTGTGGAGGAAACGCAGTTGAAGGTTTCTGCATATCTGGGAAATAGTAACACATTTTTATGGTAATTGTATCCATATTTTACTTTTTTCCATTCACTTAGATTTGTTCAGCATGGTATCAGTCAGTGGCAACTTTTGGGTACAACATTTTTTATGCTTTCAAGCTTCATAGAAACATATGATGCGCACAGAGGTACGCCGCCCTCAATAGGACCATAGCAGCATTATGGACTCCTTCTCTTTTACGACCTTATACCTGTTAACAGTCCATGTCACAAATCCTAACTACCGTACTTTTTTTGTGTGGCATTATTTGAATTGACACATTATTTTATTGGATTTTCCACTTTCCTTCTGATAGTTCATGTATTACTCAACAGGGGGCAACATTGGGCAAGATAGAAAGCTCTTCTCAGTGCAAAAACACATTAAAAAAAATAAAAAATTCTAATATATAAGTGGTCGTTGATTGTATGTAGAGCCGGTATTGGAGCTACTCCTTAATAAATAATGAAGAGGCTTTTTCAGTGATATGTCAGGAGTTGTTAGTGATGGGAATTTATGAGGTCTTCTTGGAGAATACAATAGTCACAGACTTTCCTGGGAGACTATCTAGGGCAGACAGGAGATGGCGTAACTACAACAGGTAGGGGTTGCAATCACACTCGGGCCCTGGAGCCTAGGGGGCCCCAAAAGTCACTAAGGAAAAAGATTAATGGCATTAAAAGTTGCAATAATTGGGGGCCCATTGTAGCTTTCACATCAGTGCCCTTGAGCTTCAAGCTATGCCACTGAGTGTAGTGATAATCCTTAGAGTTTGTTGACATTGGACGGTATTACCTCTTTGATTTGTTCTGTCCTTTTCTCCTGTTCTTTTAACCCAGGATGTTGTAAGGATATAGCTAATGGTTGCTGTATGTCCCAAGTAAAACAGTTCACTCTCTCGCAAGGTCTGATTGCTGATGGTTCTGCTGAACTCTGCAATAGGTTATGGGCTCAGAAACACAGCACCATTGTCAGGATAAATTGTTTACTTATTGCTTAAGGGTCCCGTCACACTTGGCGATGTACCGGCGATCCCAACAACAATATGACCTGGTAAGGATCGCGGGCACGTCGCTATGTGGTCGCTGGTAAGATGTCAAACAGTCTGATCTACACAACAACGCTGCAACGATACAGAGATCTGTATAATGACCTCAGCGGTCGTTGGGACGCTGTCACACAACAGCTAGTCTGATGACTCAGACTTACGTGGCTGAGGTCTGGGTTACCAACGAGGTTGTTGTGAAGGCGTCAAACACACCGATGCATGCTGGCTATCGGGACGATCGAAAAATGGTCCAGGCCATTCCGACACGATCGGCGTTCTCACAGCTGGGCCCTGGTCGCTGCTACGTGTCAAACATAGCGAGATCGCTGGCGAGGTCGCTGTTACGTCACAAAACCTGTGACAAAACAGTGATCTTGCTAACACTCTCACTATGTGTGACGGGGCTTAAGTCAAGGCTTTTCAGAACTACAATTGAGTAGATGCAAATAAAACCACATACAGAATCAACGCCTTCAGCTTGACTTAACCAGGGAACAATCTATCTTGCTGTGCTCTTCTCATAACTTGTTGCAGATTGAAGCTTTCAGCAGAATCATCAATAAACGCTGTTCCCGAAGATCTCTCAAAAAAGGAGCTTCACATTATTATGCTTTACATTATTCTATTGGCTTGAACTCTCCATTGAAAAATGTTAAAACTCATTGATTTCTGTGATACAGTAGCACAACTACTGTGATAATTTAATTTTTTGATCACTCAAGATGTTGAACCCTACTTTCGTAAATTTTTCTAAAATTTTTATTACCATAATTTTTTACTTTGAAGGTATTTTTGCATTTTATTCAGCAATCAATCATCTCCTTGGCATAGAATAAAAGATGTTTGGAGTTAGACACATATCTGGAGATTAGGGCTGCTGATCTAGTGCTTACACAGGTTAATCTCCTGCAGCATCCTCCTATGTACATGGGACACATTCACGAATATTAGCAGCCACTAAGGTCAAGTCACAACCCCATACAAATTCCTTCTTGAGATGTAAAATGGCTGCTGCAGCAAAGTTATTAACCCTGTCATACTCCATGTACTATGCACTATCTGGAGATTACCACTGGATTGAACATCTCACGCGCTGCACATCCACATGTCATGCGGAATCCTAGCAACAAGGGCTTAAAGTTATTACATGGAGGAAAACTGTTAAATCTTCGTTCTTAATTAGTGTCTTCTTAATTAATTAATTAACGTTCCTTAATTCATTGCTTGTGTGGGATGTATGAAATATAGAGCAGTTTAGTTATCAGGAGGCCATTTTTACGAGAGTTGAAAGTCTAGATTATGTAGAACATTTTAAATTTAAGCTTGAAGGTTTTCATGCATTCCAAGACTTATCCAGCAAAACCTGGATAGATGCAAGGACTATTGGGCTTAAGATGCTCAATAATGATATTAATGACATTCTTCATGCAGGTTAGCTAAGATTGCAGTACATAGTAGACCAGATGTAACTTTGTCTTAATCAGGTCCAAAAGCTGGAGCTGGCTTTGGCTTGCAAAGCACAGATTCAGTGGTTTAACTAGAGTCTGATGGGCCCTGTTGCAAAATTTGGACCTGCCCCTCCCCATGTTGGTCATATGTATGGGCCCTTGTAGTATTCTAAATCCTTTAAAGACATACTTGTTGCCATTGCCCCCCCCCATTTTGTAGTAATTTCCCCCATTCTATGCTAATGTCCCCCATCACAAGCCTCCCCCGATTATATGTCCCCATACTGGCTGTTTTCCTTTTATATGTGTCCCCATCCTGGGCTCCTTCCTTGTATATATGTTCCCCATTCTTCAGCTATTCCCTAATGCATATGTGGCACCCCTGCGGGGAATTACCACAGGTTCCACCGGTGCAAGGAGGGAATTACACCTTGGTTAACACAGCACACACCACCTTCCACACCAGACCTGAAGGGGGAGCTCTACTGGCTGCTTTAAGTCAGTTCCCCTTTAAGAACATCCAGGCCTGAGGGGAGGAGTTAGTCAGTCCCTGTAGTTTCAGTAGAGTTCCTGTGAGGAGAGAGAAGAAAGAGGAGACGGAGGAACTGGTCGCTGGGGGAGATCCAGGCCCAGGACCAGGGACCACTGATCACTGTGCGCACCCTAGGGAAAGGGTCGGAGGCAAGTGGACAAAGCAGGGAACTAAGAAAGGGAATCGTGTTCTACAGCCCTTTAGTACACCCAGACACTGGAGTCCGATGCTGCCAGCATTCAGAGCTGCAGCAAAAGCCCAGAAGACTCAGGAGGACTTCATCCCTGAGGAGAGTGAGTAAGAGACACTAAACTGACCAAGCACAGGACCAGGGGCCACAGGAGAAACAGGGACCCCGCAGAAGGACCTCATTGCCAGTTTAGGATAAAGCCCAAAGAGGGAGAAGAAGCGGTGGGTTCAGGTGGCAGGACTCATCCCACACCACAGAGCACAGACCAGAGGAGGCCTCATAACTTTCTAAGGTGGAAGTCCCAAGTTGCACCAGGGACTTGGTTAATACTCTGGACTGTACATGTTACTCTGTCACCAGTAAAAGGTACCAAAACAACAATCCCTGTGTGTCTGTGTGTCTGTTTAACCACCGCAATTCACCAAAGTGTCAGCAAAGACTTATCTACTACTACTCCCCTCATCCATCCACGCTGCCCTGAAGTAAAGCTCCACCTGTGGGGAGCTGTTCCACACTCTGCTACACCCACCATCACCTCAGCGACCGGCTTGCAGCGCCAGTACCATATTACCGGAAACTACAGGTGGCGTCACGTTCCTTTGTAAATATCCCCTTATCCCCCACTGTTCCCCGCCATTGAGGGTCCAGGGCACGGGATCAGGGATCAACCAGCCGTGATCCCCCCTTCAAAGCCGCCATCTGCCCCGATACCGAGTACACCATACCCTGTCGACCACCTCACATAAAAAAAGACATTCTTATCATCTTCTCCTAATCCCATGATATGCTGCGTCCTATTCTATAGCCAGCACAGAGCTGACATCGATGTACCGGCTGTAGGCAAAACATGACGTTACTGCTACTTGCGTATTTACTGGCATGCCGATATCAGTTGCCAGCCTCTGATTGGTGGGTTTCTTTATTTCAATGTATTTTAACTGAATGTGCATATCCAACTGAAATAGTGCTGGGGTAAAAGGGCCACACTCTGACATGGACCCATTTGCACCCACTGCAGCTATAATCGTTATGCCCCTCTACAAATCAGTCTATCCTTAACTCTTTGCATATTTTGTTAAAAAATATAACTTCAAATTGATTAACATTTTTGCAACCTTCAATCAGAACCATTGTCAGGCTGCAGATCACATCTTGACCACTGGGTGTAAAGCTACAGACACAAAGAACATAAATATCTCCTGTCAGAATATCACAAAAGTATATATTTTATTTTATTTTATTTAAAACTGGTCAGCTGAAGGATCTCTGTACAGGAATAATCAGCACTCTGCTGGTTTGGTAGTAAACAAGGAGAAAGTCTAAAGATACCGTCAGATGTTTCAACATCGCCGCCAACTGAAGGGAGCGCGCTCATTTTTGGTCACTGGCCAAGATCGCTGTGCTCCTGTCAGACGGAGAGACATTGCCGGCAATGCAGCAGCGATGTTGAAAGCAACTATCGCTGACAGGGTTAAATTCAACCCTGGCAGCGATCCTTAACAGTGCAGTCAATGGGGGAAGTTGTGATGTCAGACAGGGCGATTCAGGCAGATCGCCTGAGCAACATCGCCAGGTTTCAGGACATTTCCCCTGAAACCAGGCGATGTTGCTGAAGCAACTGTCGCCGTTGAAATCACCCTGTTCCAGGTGGCAACTCTCCAGCAATGTTGATGCAACTTGGGCACGCCCCTGAGCTGCCAGCAATGTTGCCAGCAATGTTGCCGGAGATGTTGTCCCGTGTAACGGGGCCTTCACAATGAAGATCAAAGAAATCCCAGCATTCAAGTAACTTCAATGTAGTGGTACCTTTTTTATTTCAGCACAAAGCTTTTAACATTAATAGGACAAATTTTAGCCCATCCCAAGCCTTCATGATCTATTGACACCTTTTGGCCTGTTCTAAGCTACGGGAGTGGAGGGTTTTCTCTGATCTTGTAAATCTCTTCTCAGAAATTAAGAGCACATTACTAGATATGGTAATGAAATTTTATTATTCCTGGTTTTGCAAGGTAAGGATTGTTATTTCTTAGCATAAGTTGCAAGAAGCATATAAAGACATTATTTTAGTGACATGTTACTAAGTTTGAACCAACCCTGTGAATAGAAAAGGTATGGAAGGCTAAAAATTGCAACATTTGACATATATAATGGACATAATGGCTAATACAAATAACATTAGTACTGCTCAAGGACTTATTACCAAACAAGAGCACACCGTGTGGTCAGACATGATATTGCAGGTTAACTGTTGTTTTCAGCAACATGTTAACAAATAAGAGCACTTCTTGTGGTCAGAGATGATATTGCAGGTTACTATTTCTAGATGTCATTCAAATGTTAACAAATGAGAGCACACCATGTGGTCAGAGTTGACATTGCAGGTTACTATTTCCAATATGTCAACAAATGAGAGCATATTGTGTGGTTAGACATGTCATTGCAGGTTACTATTTTAGATTTCATCAATATGTGGACAAATGAGAGCACACCGCGTGGTTAGACATGACATTTCAGGCTACCTGTTTCTAGTAGAACTGGGCAGATCTGTTGGGGAGATTCAGCCATTATGCAAGTCAGTAATTTCTGGCCACAGAACATCTCTTACCTTTGGAATCCCTAACTCAGCTTCAGACTAGCCCAGCTGGCGTAACATCTGTTCAGTGTGACACAAAAATTATGTTGTACCAGCCGCGCTTCATTTAATGTCATACTGAGTATCTTGGAAGATGAGAGATTCACAAGCCTCCCATCCAATGGCCAGAGACTACATCTGACTGATGGAATGGTGTCTAGCAAAACAATCCGCCCAACATTGGTTTCTAGTTTTCAGCAACATGTTAACAAATTAGAGCACACCCTGTGGTCAGACATAACACTGCAGTTGAATTGTTTCTAGATTTTAGTATATTAAACAAATGAGAGCACACCCTGTGGTCAGACATGACATTGCAGTTTAATTTTTTCCACAGGGTGAGTCATTTATATGGATGCAGCTAATTAAAATGGGAATGGTTGGTGATATCAACTTCGTGTTTGTGACACATTAGTATATGGGAGGGGGAAAAAATTTCCAGATGGGTGGTGACCATGGCGGCCATTTTGAAGTGAGACATTTTGGATCCAACTTTATTTTTTTCAATGGGAAGAGGGTCATGTGACACATCAAATTTATTGAGAATTTCATAAGGAAAACAATGGTGTACTTGGCTTTAACGTAACTTTATTCTTTCATGAGTTATTTACAAGCTTATGACCACTTATAAAATGTGTTCAAAGTGCTGCACATTGCGTTGGATTGTCAATGCAACCCTCTTCTCCCAATCTTGACACACTGACAGCAACACCGCAGAAGAAATGCTAGTACAGGTTTCCAGTATCCATTGTTTCAGATGCTGCACATCTCCTATCTTCACAGCATAGACAATTGCCTTCAGATGAGTGATGAGGCAAACTATTTTGTGAATGGTGAAGTTAACAAACGAAACCAGCGCTATTGTTCTGACACTAACCCACATTGGATAGATCCTTCAAGACTGTTGGAACATAAAAGTTGATGGTATAGTGTGGTATATGGGGTACAAAGATAGTGGGGCCATTCCTCATCAGTGGAAACCTCAATGCCACTGGATATCTGAATCATGTAGACATTTCAGATATCCAGTGATATTGAGGTTTCCATTGATGAAGAATGGCTCCACTATCTTTGTACCCCACATACCATATCATACCATCAATTTTTGTGTTCCAACAGTCTTGGAGGGATCTATCCACTGTGGGTTTGTGTCAGACCAATAGCGCTGGTTTTGTTTGTAAACTTCACCATTCACAAAAAACTTTGCCTCATCACTGATCTGAAGGTAATTGTCCATGCTGTGAAGATACGAGATGTGCAGCATCTGAAACAACGGATACTGAAAGCCTGTGCTGCATTTCTTCTGGGGTGTTGCTATCAGTGTGTCAAGAGTGGGAGAAGAGGGTTGCATTGACAATCCAACACAATGGGCAGCACTTTGAACACATTTTATAAGTGATCATAAACTTGTAAATAACTTATGAAAGAATAAAGTCACATTAAAACCAAGCACACCATTGTTTTTCTTATGAAATTCTTTATACGTTTGATGTGTCACATGACCCTCTTCCCATTGAAAAAAATAAATTTGGATTCAAAATGGCCGACTTCCAAATGGCCGTCATGGTCATCACCCATCTGGAAAAGTTTTCTCCCTTCCATATACTAATGTGCCACTAACAGGAAATTGGTGTCAGGGAAATATTTATTAGTATTATTGCTACAGGGACACAGCCAAAGCTGGCATACGACCTTCCCCCACCACTGCTTTGTATAGACCAAATTCTACAGGCAGCCCCTTGATCTATCCGTCCTCTGGCCGCCATGTTCATCACCCATCTGGAAAAGTTTTCCCCCTCCCATATACTAATGTGCCACAAACAGGAAGTTGATATCACCAACCATTCCTATTTTATTTAGATGCATTCATATAAAGGGCCCACCCTGTATATTTCAGCCTATTAACAAATGAGAGCACACCCTGTGGTCAACCTTGGTAATGTGCTTATCAAAACATCATCATGATAAATAATGGATGAATGAGGGAGCTTCAAAGACAGTTTCCATTGCGCTCATTCCTTTATCACTTTCCAGTAGCTGGTCTCTCTTTAATATATTAGATTTTAGTCCTTTTGTCCATTAACTTTCTAGGTTCTGAAGACTTCATTTTCACAAAAAAAAAGGGAAGTGTGTCGGCATACGTGTTTCCCTGCTGAACAGTTGAACAGTCTAGCGTCTTTAGTTTACGACACCGCTGGTTCGAATCTTCAAATCACTTGTCCCATTTGTTAATTAGAGCCAGCATTTCTTAATTAGCTATCACCTGGCCCTGTCAGCAGACTCCGCTTCTATGCTCGATGACAACACAATACATAGCCGCTCTCCCTTTTTTTTTTGTCATCTATGGTTTCCGCCTTCTGGTGCTTACAAATGGGTCGAAATAAAATGCACACAGGCAGCTCTATACTATTTTAGGACTTTTGTCATTAAGAATGAAATGAGACAATTTTCCCATCCTACGCTAAATTAATGGCCCAAATCGCAATTTACTTAATTTATATGCAGATTTAAAATTTTTGAAAGCAAGCCAAGCCGGAGTGACAACAGCGCACGGTTATGGCAGATAACCTCTCTCCTTTAAAAAGAAACGGCGCATTTCACTCCTGGCTTCTTTTCCATCTGATTGTAATCTCCTTGGAACTATGTCCTCTTCCCTGCGAGGGTTTGTTAATATTTTTGTATGTTAATTGTTAATGTCTTTCACGCATAGAATATTTCACTGTGGAGCGGAGCTTTATAAATAAATGATTGTAATGTGTTACATAGATAATTTTACGGATTTTAAAGCACAATTCATTAATGACAGATTACCGTAATGATCCCCTGAGATTATTTAGCATTCACGGATTGTCATTTAGCAGAGATACAGCAAGCTGCTACAGAGACATCGGAATTTTCTTACATATTCTTCAATTTACAGGAGTTTTTTATATACAGTTGCTTTTGGTTTCTTGGTTACATTGGAAAAAAACTTGTGGGAGGAATAGGGTTTTTTGAGTTAACGTTAAAAATTTTCCAGATTCCCAAATCAATATTGGCAAATTTTGGAGGCTGATAAAATGATAAAATGAGAGTTTGGTGTGGAAATCCATACCTATAGTATAGGCACTAATATAATGGGCGAGGAGTGGAGTAATGCCAGCTAGGTCACATACACTGTATTAGCCGCTAACTCAGAAAGAGGCGCCTCCAATGACCTGGAACTCGGGAATATAAGGGTATGTGCACATCGGACGGGTCTGCATCTTTGCAGACCGACCAGGAACCGGTGGAGAATAGCAGAAACTGAGTTTTCTGAACTCGGCAGTGTCCCTAGTTTTGTTAGCGTTTTGCTAACGATTTGCGATCGGTTTATTAGCGTTTGTACAGCGTGTTCTTGGCGATTTCGCCGGCGTTTTTCTTAGCGATTCCCAGACTGGTCTTTGGTGCACTTGTTCAGCTGGAACCGCTGGAAAAACGCTGAAAAGAAGTCACTTGCTCTATCTTTGAAAACCGGTGGAAAACCGGTGAATAAACTGAAAACGACCAGAAAAAAACCGTTCTAATGTAGACAGCGTTTTCTAAACTCCATTGACTAGCATGTTAATCCAACCGGTGGCTAGGATTAACATAAATTAACATAAAACTCAGCGGAAACCGCCGACGGAAAACGTTCCAAAACAACCCACAAAACGACTGATGTGCACATACCCTAAATTTTACTTATAATGCCGATTGTTCTTCATATAGATATTTTTGTCTTTGGTCATATAGAAAAAAGTCCTGTGATTTAGGGCAAAGGTTTCTCATTATTACACATCTCTAAATTTATGTACATCTATAGATTTCTTTATTACCGACATCTAGTGAGAATTTCATATCAATAGCACCTTCAGAAATATAATTACTTACAAAATTGGTGACAAGTTCAATACTTATTTCACCTGCTGTATATTGTACACTCCATGACCGTACTCTTTATGGTGAGGGCTGACAATAAACAATATCACACAGGGCACCATACAATATAATGCCAGCCTGACTACCATGTGGGCATCCAGTTCTGATATATATGATATCAAATAGTAGACTCCCCAACTAGGATTTGAATATGGTATTATAGGTCCATATAGCACAGTGTCAAAACTCATGGGCCCCGATGCAAAAGCTCCAATGGGGCCCTTAATTATGGCAAATCTTTAATACCATTGTTTTGTTTCTATAGGACAAAGGGAGCTTTGGGGCCCCCAAGTGTCCAGGGCCTGGGTGCGATTGCAACCCCTGCACCTGTTGTAGTTACGCCCCTGCGTATGACTCACTTGCTCCCCTCCACTATAAAATGTCACGTGTTTCACCATCTGATGCTGGTTATAAATTCCCTTTCTTTGTTGACCACTTTAGAAGGAGCCTGTCTCTGGAAGAAGCTGAGGAGGCATGACAACTGCAGCTGTGGTGTTTTGTGGCGTTGGAGGAGCTTGGAGTGTTTTTTATGCCTATTTCCCTATGTCTGTCTCCCTTACCATGTGTTGTATCATTGCAGTGGCGAGACTATTGTTGTCACCGGCCCTGACGCTAGCCAGGGTGAGATCAGGGCCAGCAAGGGCCTAGGCACGTGATGGCAAAAGGGGACAGACCTGTATAGGGATGCTAGGGTTGTGAGCCCCTCTCCCTATCAGCAGGGCCCTCCTTCTATACCATCTGCATTGTTACTGTTGTGTTGAGTTGCACACTGGGTGTCCACACGCTGCTGATTGGCTCAAGACTTTCCATTATAATCTTGTGAAAGAGTAGACTGTGAATATGGTAAATTATAATTAAACATTTTATGTTCCTTTACAATTAATGGGATTAAAGTTACATATTTAAGGAATTGAGGGGGTAGTGCTTAACATTGTTTATATTTATGTCTTTGCATCCATTTGTTATGTCCCGCCGTCCTCCTTTGAGCTTAGTAGACATTACATAGTGTATCAGTTTTGTTACTAATGTTCTTTTAAGTCTACATTTTGAAAAACACAACAAAGATTTGTTAACATCTTCCTCTTTCCCCACGTGATGTGGTCTATGGTCTCCGTCAACATATGGCAATCTCAAACTTGGCGTAATCTCAAGTGTGAGTGTCCTTGCAAGGAGGTTTCCTCCTTAATGAAAATGGATATGTTGAAGAGGTCAGAACATAAAGCAGGTTATTGATCCGTGCAAAGAGCCAATTGTTGTTTGCTGGCGTCAGGAGGCACCGTGATTTGGCAGATGAAGCTTTGTCTAGCTTGGTACATATGTATGATGGGAATAAGAGAGAGACGACTCTTTCATGCGTTCATTCAAATGCTCTAATTTTAGATGTCTTAGGAGACAGCAACATGAAATTGTTTGCCCTTTCATAATGGAAAGTGAAAAAATACTAGTCTCCTGAGTCTGGTTAATTCCATTCATGAAACTTTTTAAAAATGACATTTGATCCATTCAGCTAGAATGTAGTTTCATGTGGATGTAACCTAAACCATTGGTTTTTAAGCATGGTCTGGCAGAAACAGCTGAACACATGTCTGCTTGAATACCAAAATGCAACCATTTTACTTCCTTTTCTAGATACTTTTTAATTCTTTTTTCATTTTAAATAGTGTTAACCAATCATAGGCTACTTGTTATTATGCAAACCAGAATTTTAGAAATACATCTACAGATATAACAGAGCCGACTTTTAATGTAGCAGAGTTGTTGTCTTTTCTCATATTTAAATAAGATTTCAGAATCAAGGTTTTGCCTATGATTACATGTTATCATGGCGGTAACTCGCGCTGCCCTACTCACCATGGTCACCCTGCGGCTTATCCTCGGGTCTCGTTGAGTTGCCTTTTGCAGCACTTCTTTGCACTTCTGCATCAGTATGTGTTCATCAGTATGTATTTTCTATTTAACCTTAAGGGTGTGGCGCCCCTGTGGGTCCACAGAGGTACTGCATCCCTGTTAGGATGTAATATCTCATTCACTGGTAAGAGGGGTACAGACCGGTACCAGGACACACAGATTGCACTAGGAACGATTGTGGTGGGTTGGGTGGGGAAGGAAGTAGTTAGTGGGAGCACCTAGGAGGAGTGATGTCAGGAAGAACACATGTAGATGATATGGGACACGTGACAAAGCGTTTAAAAAGGTGTAGAAACATCTAGAACCTAGGAGGCGACAGTGAGAAGAAAGACAGTTAACAGAGAGTGACCAGCTGAGGAGAGGTGGTAGAACAGCTAAGGAGAGCCCATTGAACACCAAGTCGAGTTGGAGGGCAGCTACAGAACGTATGCCTAAGAAGTGTCCAGAGGACTGGAGCAAATGGGAGCGCATCCTAAGGCCGAACCCGGAAGCAGAACATCACCCAAGTGGCTCCGGGAGGAAGAGGGGGTCCTAGAAAGCACGGGAAGTGAGCAATCTACCTGTGGGACTCGTATCCACCGTCAAGCACAGGTAAGTGGATTGGTTGGTCCGCATGGGACACTGGGAACCCAAAAGACTAGTGGAAAAGACCAGGCTCAGATAGCAACCCGAAGGCTTTGGCACTTCCAAGGTGACACAGTCGACAACCGTGCACATCTGATGAAAGGTGGCAACCATAGGGCTGAAATAGACTCTGAAGGCGAACCAGCTATAACCAGACCCAATCTACCTGATTTTGTGACAAGACTGCTAAGACCATATTGAACAGTGCAAGCTTTACATCCTTGGGTTGATCTGGAACGCTACAATCTTTAGAAAAACGTTATCTTCATTTCTCAGTTTTTTCTTGGCTTCTTAAAGATAAACTTGGAGCAAAAAACATAAATTGAGGAGACATAGAAAACAACATTTGCCATTCTAGCTCAAAAGTGCACAAAAAGCTAGCATAATTGCTATGCAGCCTATATATATAAGCTTTTAACATTTTTATAGCATTGTATACAGTTCTGAAACGTTTTTTACAAGTGAGAGGTCAGCGAAAAAGAGTAGCAAAGTTTGCATTATTTTTTTAATGGTATAAACTATTATTTCATGAAAATTAAATCCAAGAATTGATGTAAAAAAGGTCAAATGTCCAATAAGATGCACCAATACATGAGAGCAAAATTCATGGCTACGTACTCACAAATCACTGGAGTCATCCTTCATACCCTCAGATCTGTCGAAAGGCATTAGACACTATATTTGTTTCACCTAGAGCAGAGCTCGACAAAGTGCGACCCACAGGCCACAACCGGCCCTCTGGCTGTTCCAGCCTGTTTCTTGGATCAAGACTGCCAGGGGGCTTTAAATAGTGGCTTATGGCCTGCACCATGCCCTCGCTCACTTCCCATCCATTGCCCATGTAAACACTATCTACATTTCAGGATGAAGACAGTGGTGAATACATTGGTGAAGGACAAAGCCAATGACTCCTTCTTCCACTAATCAGCGTATGTTTCTGGAGACACGATGATGTCATATAATCATGTGTGCTGTACAGACAGTCAGTGCACTAGAGACAGGTAAAAAGCGCTGGGGGGACAGGAGTGAGGTGAGATATTTATTTAGGGGGCTATGTGGAGTCTCATATCACAAATGGAAAGGCTATGTGGGGGCTCACAATATATATATAGAAGGCTATGTGGGGGCTCACACTGTATAAATGAGGTTGTGTTGGGCTCATACTGTTTTAGGGGTTATGTGGGGGCTTATACTGAATATAGGGAGGATATATGAGAGATCATACTGTATATAGGTGGCTATGTGGGTGCTATTACTGTTTATAGGGGGCTATATGAGGACTCCAACAGTATAAAGGAAGACTATGTGGGTGCTCACACTGCATATAGAGAGACTGTGTGGGGGTATATATTGTATATAAAAAGGCTATGTCGGGGTCACACTGCATATAGAGAGGCTATGTGCTACATTATATTGTAAATAGGGCAATGTGGGGGCTCCTGCTATATATAGAGAGGCTATGTGGGGGCTCATACTGTATATAGAGTGCCTGTGTGAAGGCTTATACTCTCATACTATATATAGAGAGGCTATGTGTGGGCATATATATGATATATAGGGAATGTTAGCATGCCTTATTCTGCTTAATATTAAGTGACAATATTATTAGAAAATTATAACTATAATTGTAATTAATATATTAATATTGAGCAGAATTAATTTAATACCATTGGGTCAACCTTCACAACAGTCAATGTCTCTCATGTCACTCCTTTTGAAAAGTGCTTCCCCTGACCTAAAGGGTTTCGATACCCCTTTGTTGAAAACCATTGTAGAGTATCATTGCTTGGAGTGGGCTCAGGACCTGAGCTTGTTCCATGCAGCATGGGTAGTGGCAGTGTTACTTAGCCAGCACTCAACAATAACTGAGGCAAGCTAACTCCAATCACATTACCCTCTTAAATACTGCAGTTAAGCACGACTGAGACATTTAAAAGTCTTCAAGATGACGGCTGTCACTTTTGATGGCTACTGGCATCCAGGCCCAGGGTGAAAGATGTCTTAGTGGGCCCCTTTAACACTCTGTCCCTGCCCCTCCCCGCTGCTGCACATCTGCACCTTTAGCCGCACCCCAGGTTGATGAAAAAAGGAAAAATATTCTTCCTATTAATTAAAGCTTCCCTGGTGGTGTAAAAGGGAGGGGTCATTAGTGCTAATTTTAATGTACTAGGGTAGAATACAGAGGCAATTATTATATTGTGTCTTTTTGCAAATTATTTATTAGGCTCACATAGCTCTGCTACATGCCCATAGACATACATGGATTTACTATATGCACATAATAATAATAATATAATATTTATTCATTTATATAGCGCTATTAATTCCATAGCACTTTACATACATGAGGAATGCTGTCTTGTCTTGGAGCTCAAAATCTAAACATCCTTTCAGTATGGCTTCACAATGTGGGAGGAAACCGGAGTGCCCGGAGGAAACCCACGCAAACACAAGGAGAACATACAAACTCCTAGCAGATGTTGTCTTTGGTGTCCTTGGTGGGAATTGAACCCAGGACCTTGGGACCTCAGTGCTGCAAAGGCTGCAGTGCTAATCACTTGAGTCACCATGCTGCCCAGTAGACACATACAGTTCTGCTACATGAAGATATAGGAACAGACAGCTCTGCCACATGCATATCACACACAGCTCTGCTATATGCACAATCCATACACATACAGACATGCACACTACATGCACATACAGATACACACAGCTCTGCAACAGACACATTTACACACACACACACACACACACACACACATACACACACACACACACACACACATATACTATACATTACCACATCTTGCAATTCTTGATTGGTGCAGATCAGGAAAGAGTTGGAAGCACTGGGAGCTGTATGGAGGCTGCAGCAGTTGGACAGCTGCAGGATCTTCCAAGACCTTCATTTTTGTCATGTGATCAGTCATATGACAGGAAGGCCCTTCAGCCTCCTTTAGTTCCTGGTAAGCTTCTTCTTCTGCTCTGTATTGATCACATAGATCAGTGCAGAGCAAGATAGAGAGAGGACCGCTGTATGTGAGGGGGGCCCCTCACTACTTCTGCTGACCGACAGCGAGTGGGCCCCCTCACATGTCCAGGGCTCCGGCACTTGTCCCTTATGACAATATCATGGGATTCTGATTAGTTGCTATGTCATTGGAGGCCTTCTAAATGCAGTCCTCATTGTAAAATTAAAAAATACATCATATACTTGCCTCCTTTACCAGTGCTATTCCATTGATGTTGGCACTGGATTAATAGAAATGTCAGCTCAACTAATAGGACGCAAACATCATTCAAGTCTATGGTCATAAAAATAAAAAATTACAGTCTCAAAAAAAGGTGACACAAACAAAAACTTTGACGGAAAAATAAAAATACCACTCTAATGGTACCTTTACACGCCGCTACAGAAGGTTAGAAACAACCGGGTGTCAGAGACAATTGTATCTTGCACCGCCAAAACACCGCGAGGTAGTGGCGTGTAAATCAGGTTGTCGCCACCGGTCACTGTCGACACCTGTTTTTCAGCAGTGCACAAAAACAGGTTGGTTTCAACCCGATGGTAGCGGCGTGTAATTGAGGAACAGAAAGGTTATTGCGACACCTAGATAACTCCCTGGGGCGTGACACAGCCTCCGGGATACCGCCCCCCTTCAGCGATCATTGGTGGAAGCTCCTGCATTACGATTGGTTGTCCCTGCATAGGGCAGCATATTTAAGGAGATGACCAGTCACACTACACAACTGCAATAGCATCATGTATTAGCCAGCCTTCCTGCGCTGGCTGGTCAATCATGATGCTATTGCTTTGTCCAATGACTGTACGAGCGTCTCGTAATCCACAACCCTGGCACGCCTATGTGTTGTCCCTGCTGCCCCAGGTCCTCCCATATTACCTTGTGGTAGCGGCGTGTAAATGAGGGAAGGTGCTCTACAGAAGGTAACCTGCGGCACCCATCGGTGCCTCCAGAGATAGATTCAACCTTCTGTAGAGCACCTTGTAGCGGCGTGTAAAGGCGGTATCGGGTACCGTTAGGAACCGTTGAAACGTGCTCGTGCACGTGAGACACCCGGTGGTTTCTAACCTTCTATAGCGGCTGTGTAAAGGTACCATTACTCTTGAAAGACTGGTAGGAAAAACACGAAAGCTGAAAAAGCAAAAATTGCCCTTAAAGAGAAAATTGATCCTATAAATTATATTGTTTAGACATTTTTAAATCTAACAATTGCATATTATAAAAATATCACATCTTTGATCTCTTTGGATTCAGCTTGGAAAAAAATCTGTTGTATATATTTTCATACAATTACATGTAGTTTAATAAATATCTAGATGTAGATTAAACTGATGACCTGTGATTCTAGCTCCTGTATGAAATGCAAAATTACACATACGCTTATCAAATAATTATCCCTGGTAATCAGAATAGTATCTAATTTCCCTGATGAAACAATATGAGATAAAATACAGTTTTACCTATTACACATAATTCCAAATCATTTCACTTAGTCTGGATTGTCTGCCCTGAGTAAGAAGGAAGAATCATCATTGATTATGCGTCTGTTGGAAACTCAGATAACACAGTATCTGCTTCCTTTTCGACCCAACCGTTGCCTCTCAATGGAGATGAGACATGTGCTGATCAGACCAAGCAAAACCAACTATTCCAATTAAAACATGGAAACGTGTAGGCCATCAATCACTGATAAAACTACATGGAGGGGCCAATGTCCCATTTAAGGTTGTTGTGAACCTGACGTTGCCTCATTGAAATTCAGCTGAATTCCACTTGTACATACAAATCATGAATGCTTCCTGGCTTTCTCGCAGGTATGATCTAAGACTGAAAATATGTGCCAACTGGTCTGAGCACCAGTTTAGGTTGCTTAAACCAATTGCCATCTCCGCTCCTCAGCTTGATATGAAGTTCAAGACCAATCAAATTTCAATAGTGTCTATTCTTTTAAGGGGTTGGCCACTACTTGGTAAATCCCTTCCCATTTCCCATGTTTGCCCCTATTAAAATAAAAAAGCTTATACTCACCTCCACTGCCAGCACTGTTCCAGCGATGGACAACCCATTTAATTTCTTGTTCTTTCATAGTTGGTCCTGACATTCCCACCAATTGCTAACAATATAGCTCTGAAGTGCATAAGTACACTCACAATGGTGTATGGTCTCAAGAAAGTCTATAAAGCTGTACACAAAGTGGAGTATGGGCCCATCGACTTTGAAGAATCAGTGGGGGTCTCAGGACATGGAGCCACAATGATCTGCATCACATCTTGTGAATGGACTAGAAATTGAATAAAATTATATGTATTCTTTAAGAGATCATACTGTACATGTAGTATGTTGCAATAAAGGATTACACACTTTTTTTTAAATTTTAAAACTTTGACTGAGTTTTTTATACAGCAGAACACAGTTAAACGCATAGAATCCAGAAGTAGATGTTCGAGATATTTTATTGATCTAGAACACATTCCCCTACTCCAGCCCTTGAGAGCCACCAATAGGTGTTGTTTTCGGGCTTTCGTTAGATTAGAACAGGTGATGGAATTATCACTTGTACAAACTATGGAATTATCACCCATAAAATACTAAGGTGATCTGAAAAATATTATCTATTGGTAGCTCTTGAGTACTGGAGCTTGGGAACACTGGTCTAGAAAATGATAAGAACTACCTTTTCTCGATCGAAGTGATAGCTATAAAAGAGGCAGCATCAGGTTAGTTTTGGATGTGTTTGACTCATACCAATCCAAAAAAAACCCCTTTATATTGTCTAAAAGATCAAATAGTCAAGAAATGCCAATAGATCAACACCTTTGTGATCATTCTAATATTAGGCTAGAGTAATTTGGCAGCAAATGCTTTATAACAGCTTTATTTTCCACATCTGTAAGATAAACACATTTTCAGGCCATTATTATAGCCACAACACCTGGACCCAGTGAACCCTAAAACTCCAACTTTGGGACGTGAATATGATGTGACCATGAAATGGAACCTTAACCTCTTTACTAAAAAGTTGCCCAAATATATATGGACCTCAGCTTAGACATTAAAGGAAATGTTTCAGAGCAAAATGACTTTTCTACCAGTCAATACCCCCATGGTGTGGCCAAACAGTTTACTGCACCTTCCCACATACTACATTTCTTTCTCTCTCCAGCTTACTTTTACTCCTGTAAAGCCAAATCAGTTAATCAGAGGTAAAGGGGAAGGAGGGAAATACAAAATAAAGTAGGTATGAAGGTGCACTAAACTACCCAGCCATACCAGTGGTGCACCACGTGCCTGTACGAGGTTTGAACAGCCATTTTATGCAGACAGTGTCTCTTTAAAGTTGTGACACACTTTTGAGAAACAATATTGCAGCTCTTCATATGTTGATGGGATGGTGGCAAATGATCTTTCAACTGACCAGCACTTCTTGTGTCAAGAATTTGAGCTTAGTAGAGCTTAAAAAAGTTTTCCTACAATGTCAAATGGTGGAATATTGCTAGTACATAATATCACTAATGGTTAGTGGGGATGGATCTAATGAGACCCAGGCCATTTATTAAACTTTGAAGATTTCTAGAATAGAAGACATATTTTCAGTTGTTTCACACTTTTTTGTTAAAGGGATCCTGTCACCTCCAAAACGCCTCCTAATCTCACACTCCTTTTGTCTCCTAAAAGCATCCTGTGAAAGTGCATGAATACATTTTAATACTCCTTCATTAGGGATTATAATTAGCAGAGGCTATATTCTTTAGCTCTAAGGGCGTGTTGTTTTGCATGCTCCAGGATCCACCCTCTCTCTCTCTGTGCTGCTTTGCTTGTGCAGGCTTTGCCCTCCCTCTCTCTGTCACTCACAGAATGCAAATCATTAGTCCTGCCTTCAGCTCCACATCATAGCAGAAGCTGCACAGAGAGGCTGGATCATTCAGGCTGCAAAACAACACGCCCTAAGGGCTAAATAATATGGCCCCTACTAATTATAATTCCAAATAAGTGAGCATTAAAACGTTTTTATAAACTTTCACAGGATGCTTTTAGGAGAAAAAAGGAGTGTGAGATATGCTGCAGGGACATGTTTTGGTAGCTGAGGGGGCATTTTGGAGGTGACAGGATCCCTTTAAGTATATAATTCCAAATGTGTTAATCCATAGTTTTGATGCCTTCAGCGTGAATCTACAATTTTCATAGTCATGAAAATAAAGAAAACTCTTTGAATGAGAAGGTGTGTCCACACCACTTATATCTCCTTGGGAGTGCTCAATTATCTGGATACTCTGATTATTTACACCACTTATATAGACATACATAGACATATACAGCTGTTCAGTGTTTAGTTAATCAAACAGCAACAAAGGAGATTGCAACCCTTCAAATGCCATTCCTATGGAGAGAAAAAGATCTTTAACAAAAATCATACACTTTTATAATTATAAATACACTATATATTTATACCAACATAAATACATCCATGTCTTCATAGAATGGAAAAACTACTATATTTTGATACTATACCCCAAGAGGACAGGATTAAAAAGATTTTTCCTCCAATAGGGAGAAAAATTCCATCTTGTGTGTTTTATTTCATATTTTTTATTTTTCATTCTTTGTTTTTTATATAATTTTCTGCTTTTTACTTCTCCAGAATTTTTTTGTTACGCAAAATAGTATAGGTATTCCCACTTATTCTTTTCTTTTGTTCTATATATTATTATTATTATTATTATTATTATTATTATTATTATTTATTTATTTGTATAGCGCCATGCTTTACATATGGAAAGGGTAGACGAGGACAGGTACAATATATATGGACAGTCAAGTCGTACAAGTACAGGAGGGGAGGGAAACCTGTCCGCGAGGGCTCACAGTCTACGAGGGACGGATGAGGATAAAGTAGGAGGAAGTGGTGCCTAAATATCCAGTCCTGTCCCCAAAAACTATTATCCAAATTGTGATCACATTGCTCATTTCCCATTCATCACATATAGCAACATATAAAAAACATTCTATACATATATTATATGATTACTGTACTTTATTATCATATTCATTCGAATTTCCATTTTCTCATTCATTTACATGCATTAAATAATCTGGGAAATCACCCTGAAAAATATGTTTATAGGCTGAAAAGACAATACACCATACCATTTTTTTCCTTTTAGTTTTTCTTGTTGCCACACAAGGGAAACATATCCATTCTACTGCTCTATCTAAAAAATTGGAACATATTGGTTATATGTTCAGGTATGTGATATATCCATAAGTGGAATGACTCTAAAGGGTTACCCCCTTTGTGGGAGCCCCTTTGATGTTTTTATTTTGTGGATTTAAAGAATAATGGAAGGATTGAATAATCAGTGAAGTGGCATCGGAGTTTCCTTGTATTCTCATAGAGATAGATTGGGTTCTTGTGACGTAGATTCTGACTTCCAGCCAGTCACAAGCTATGGGGACAAAATGGGGCCGCGAGACCGGAGCAGTGTCAGTAGAAGGTGAGTATAAGGCCAAGTGCAGGGGGCTTATATTTAAAGCACCAATCAAGTCGTGAAAGAAACCTAACCTCTACTGGTGCCTTAGGCCGGTTTCACACCAAGTTTTTGGTGTATGAGGTTCTGTCCAGTGTTTTGCAGGAAACGCTGGACAGAACCTGACATCCCCAGACAAACAGAACCGGAGGGCAAATATGCCCTCCGATCCTGTTTTCTGCCACAATCGGCAGATCATAGGGTTCAGGAGCTGTCCCTGCTGAAATGTCAGGATCACGGCTTGCTGGAGCTAGCCGCGGTCCTGAAATCTCAGCAGGGGACAGCTCCAGGTGCTGAAGTTCAGCGTGGGCAGTGCTGAGCTTCAGCACCCGCCGTCTGGGAACCTGACAAATTCTCTGTCGGGTTCGGTGCAATCCGGCGCCCCATAGACTCCTATGTTAGGGGGCGCCGGATTGCGCCGGATCTGGGAAAATCTGTCAGGATCCGGTTTGTTTAAACTTTTTGCCCCAGACAAAAAAATGATGCAAGCTCTGTTTTTGTGTCTGGAGCAAAAAACTAATTCAGCCTGATGCTGTTGGACAGGGACAAAACCGGATGGCAAATAGCTGCCATCTGGCTGTATCTGGCACCATAGGGCTACATTGTGTCAAAATCAGGTCCGCATCAGACAGCCCCGGACCTGATCACACTGTGGTGTAAAACCGGCCTTAAGCATCTCTTAAGGTTTTAATTTACCTATAGGTCCGTGAACTGCTTTATAGCCCCATTCACATTAGTGAGGTGTGCTGTAGACTGTGATAGGAGGACAGGTTTACTGGGAAACGTTAAAGGGTCTTTTTACCATAAATCTTAGAAATCAAGTCAGCAGTGGAGACATATCATTAATATGCTATGGAACAAAGTACAGACTGTTTCCCCGTCATGCTAATTCATCTCATACTCATTTTCTTTTCATTTTTGAAAACAGATTTTCCTATAAACTCATCTCTTGTTCAATCATTATGATAATCGATGTTAGGGCATGTATCAATAAATACATAAAAGTCTGTACGCTGCCAAGTAACCTGGTAGCCTCACTGCTTTTTGCCTATGACGACAATTAATCAGAATACCAGGTGCTAATATACAATCTGAACCACTGGCAACACTTTAATAGACAGCATTTGTTATGGAAATGTATAATTAGCTGGTAAATACCACCTGTTTGAACAGTTTGATGAGGAAATCCCATTGGTATGCTTAATTAATATTTTGACGAGAATATATAATAATGATTTCTGATAGCTAATGTATTCTTCATCCTGCAGAGAAGCAATCTAATATTGCTCTCCCTGAATACTCATTCCCCTTACCTCTTGATCTCCTAAAGCTGCAACTGGAGAAAATTGCTTATAAATTAGAAGGTTATAGGAACAACTGACTAACTAATGAGTTTAAAGGCACCACACACAGTAGGACCAAAATTAGCTCAAGGAAATGATAAATTGGATAGTTTAATGGGAGGTAGGTGAAATAATTCCTCAAATAATGCCTGTAGAAAAATAGGATTTCCAAGTCTATGTGTCATTTTCAGCTGGGCATCGAGGGACAATTATTTGCAGAAAAAAATCATTTATTTAGTTGACTTCACTAATAACTAGTGACATAATTGAGCCACTTTCTAAGTAGTTCATGGGAAAACCTCCAGCAACCTGGTGGCAGAGTGGTTGGGTTGCTAGCTCGTGGCTATGGAATCTTGGGATAGATTCCGACCACAACATCATCTGCATGGAACTTGTATCCTCACCATAATTATGTGGGGATCCTCCAGCTGCTGGTTAATTGACTCCGTATGAAATTGGCCTTAGTGTAAATGTGGTCGGAAATTAGATTCTAACCTCCAGTGATGAGGCTTGTCTGATCATTTTGCTTCAGTGCCCACTGCTATGTAATGTAAAACAGCTTTGCCATATAATAGGAACAAATAGCAATATTGTTCATCATTGTAGTAAGCTTAATGTGGTTTTCCGGTCTAAGAAAAAAAAGAGTCTGTGTGTTAATGACTGTCTGCAATGCACACATAGTCACGATTCCCCTGCATTCCCTGTATTGCAAACTTTTGGTCATATGCCGACTCGTTTCATTTGGCTTCCTCAAATCACGCATGCTGACACTTGACCACCCACTCACACAAGGAGCAAAGGGAAATTTTGGCATGTGTGACATTGCACACTGTCATGATTCAGCATGCTTCAGTCACATAAAGTGATAATAGATTTTTCTTTAGAAATGAGACAAATGCCAATAGGATCTTATCTCTATTATATAGAGGTATATCGTATGCGACAAGGGCCTGCTCACCTGATCTGGTTGTGTAACCCACAACCAGTATGAACGCTTAGTCAGTAGCTGCTGCTGGATCCACACATCCATGGGTCACCGCGGTCAGAAATCAGCATAAAAGGATGAAGTGTCGTATTATCCACGCTGCTACCAAAGAAAGACCAGGACAATGGATCGTCTGGTTGAAATGGTTCTTTAATCCGACGCGTTTCAGGCTATCAATGTCCCTGAGGAAGGAGCTGGGCGATAGCTCCGAAACACGTTGAATTAAAGAACCACTTCAACCAGATGATCCATTGTCCTGGTCTTTCTTTGGTAGCAGCGCGGATCATACGACACTTCGTCCTTTTATGCTAATAGATTTTTCTTGTCAGTCCAGAAAACTAATATTAATAAAAAGACTACAATTTTGGAACAAATCAAACCATACATGTCACTCAAAGCAAGGATCACCAAGCTATTGACTTGCCTACTTTGGACACATCATAAGAGAGCAATCACTGGAGAAGGACATTATAGTTAGAAGAATAGAATGAACAACACAAAAAGGAAGACCAGCAACCCAATGGCTTGATACTATACAGATAACAGTAGAGAAGACCCTGGTGGACGTATCAAGGCTCACGCAAGATCGATCTTCCTACAGAGCGTTCATCCATCAAGTCGCCATGGCTCAAGATCAAGCTGAAGGGTGTTATTAATGATAATAATAATAATAATAATAATAATAAATTCTAAGTACACTTTTAACTGTTCAGTCTATAATCTAGTGAAAGCCTCAAACAGCTACCCCAAGGGGCATATATTCTAATTTATAGGGCCCCATAGCAGAGTAAGTAATGACTATTGTTGCCAGTAATGTGACCGGTAGTAATGCTGACAGCAGCAGTAGAACTGCTATTTCTTAAGTACAGAATAAAGGCTGGATATTGAAGTCATATACTGTTCCAGATCTTCTCAATGGAGAATTTCCAAAGCAGAACTGAACAGAAGTAAGCCGATAGTATGTCTCGATCTCTGGGGTCCATAACTGCTTCAACAATAGTAGTCTCTGTATGACTATCTCTCTTCTTTCATTTATTCTTCTTTAGGCTTGAACTGAGTTTCAAGGGGGCTGTCCTGGCATAAGTAATAGATGACCTATCTAAAGAATAGGTCATCAGTAGCAGATCAGTGGGGGTCTGACACACAGTGCCCCTACTGATCAGCTCATTTTTTTGCTCCAGTCATTCCTGCAGTCAGATGTGAACACCTTACAGCAGCTCAGTTCTAAGTGTAGAGGCCGCTGTCCGCCATTGACGTCTACTGCAGCACAGCTCCAATTCTCCTGAATAGACACAATACTGCAGCATCCAGCATCAGCAGACAGGGGCTCAGCAGCTATGTTCAAAGTGCTTATGTCCAACTTCCACTGAAGTAAAAATAAGCTGATTGTGGGGGCTGGGTGTCGGACCCCGGCAATCTGCTAATGATAACATATCCTATAAATATGTCAGTTGATGTTCTATCCTGTGGATAGGTCATCAAATGCCTATGCCTGGATAGCCCCTTTAAATGAGAAGACAAGAGTGGATGAAGTTTTATGAGTGAGATGTTATGGCATCAAGCAGCTTGTACTGCACTAAACAATACATGCAAGCTATAGAAGAAAAATTGTTAAACAATGTTGATTAAAACCAACTGCAAAAGTTTATTGTATGGCATAATACATACAAATCACCAGAGATGAGCAATAAATGAGAGTGGAATTGAATTCTACTTGAATTTTACAAATATCCACATTCACCAAAATACTGATTTGCTTCCGTCGAATTAGCAAAATGACAGCCGATATTGTACTGAACCATAGAGGGTCAACAAAATGTAAAAAAAAAATTGAAAAGATTCTTATACACATCTCACTGCTCACCTCTCTGACCATGACGTTCTTCTCACCACCCATCTGGTCCTCGTCACATCTGCAGAAACAACGCCAGCTGCACTGAAATCTCGGTGCCTCTCACACTAGCCAGGCTTCCGGTTTGATAGTTCCAGTAGGGTTCTGCGCATGAACCCCAAAAGTCACTGCTGGTGATGTCATGACCTGTGATTTTTTAATCACTTGTACTATATGCGTCAATGCTGCATATTGCAGTACTATCTATAATACAAAACATAATCTATGAAGCCTATCTGCATTCCGTGATCACGTCATGGGGAAGGACTGATGGGCGTGCAAAAAACCCATGTAGGATCACATTGCATAAATGCTTGTATCATTGAGTGACTGTGACATTTATGAGTTACAGCACTAATGGCACTTAGGGACAGGGGCTAGCTGGGAAATTTCGGTCTGGGGGGCAAGCACACAGGAGTGGCCCATGAGCAGTGAGCTTCAGGGGCAAGAGCGGTCTTCCAGACCAACATGACAGATGGCCAGGCTGCCCCAAAATGCTGCTTGAGCACTGGCCTGGGAGGCACCTGCCCCCATGCCCCCTGGCCAGCCAGCCCCTGTAAGGGGTTAAATGATTGGCAATATTAGGCAGTTGCTTACTCTCATCAAGGCATTGGCTTCCAATATCAGTGGTCCCATTGACAATTACTTTTTATCAATTAATAAAAGAGACAGGATTTCATTTGGACTTGTCTATAAATTGTCCACAATCAGTTGTGACTGTTTAGACTTGTTGCTTTTTTGGGGAAAATGTTGGCTCGATATTCTGTTCCTAAGATGAAAAACAAACGTAAAGTAACATACCCAAAAGCAAAGAAAGCCTGATCAGGACCAAGCTAAGTAAAAATAAATAAGGGTAATGAGCTGCACCCATGAGCCTATGGTGAAGCTTCAAAGATCCAGCCAGCTAAGTTTTCCGATACAGCTTATTCCACATTCCCTGTTGGCATTGAAAGAGTTTATTAGAGAATTACATCTTCTGTTCGAAGAAATGTCACCTAGCTCTTTCTACAGGCAAAACACAGCAGTGGGACAATTAACTTAGTGACGAGTTCATACTGAGCAGTAACTGAAAATGATTTGCAAATATGACCTTTACTGCAGGGATGAAACAAGAGGCCTGTACAGAACGAGTTAAATTTCCACTTGGTTAACATTCTTGCAATGTGCACTGTAACAATACTTTAATATAATTAAATTTTAAATTCCATGTAGAATCTAGTGGGTAGGCAGATGTACCGGTATGTTAAAGTTTATGTCGCTTGAAAATGGTTTTCAAGTACATCACAGGGAGACTATCCAACTGTAAAATTATCTGCTTTATGATGCCGTATCACAGTATTGCTCTCTTTTCTTTAATTAAAAATGTACCTTAAAGTATAACATGCTAAGACATTGTTCTCACTTTTCCCTTTTTAACTGCCTCAGAAAATAAGGAAACGTATGATCTTTATGGGGAAGAAGTGGGATAGAACATATTTGTAATGAGGGTGAATTTACTCATTGCATTCCCTTTAATTCAGCCATGTGAAACATAGTTTTTTTTAAAGGGTAGAGATAGGGAAGGGGTGGGTAGCAGCAGAGGTGTTAGGAAAGTGCAGCAAGTCACTCCCCCGTGGCCAGGACAAGTCTAAAATACCAACCGGAATCTCCAGAAGCCTATCTACATGACTGGTCCAAGTGATGGCTTACAGCTGGAGGAGGAAGCTCATAGGCAGTCTTTGTTTTTCCTTTTGGGTAGCTTGTGTTGGGAGATTGAGTAACATACTTGAAGTCTAGTAATCTAATTGCCAATGTAGCATCTTCTTATATAGGTATGTCTCACCTGTGTCTATGAAACTGTTGCAAAAGCATGCTGGGGGTTGGAGTTTTGAGTGACTACTCAACAGTCACAGGCTGGGATTCATTTCTCTGATATGTCAATGTGACATTTTCTGCAGCAAATCTGCATCCTTTACAGAAAAACGCACCAAAGCACAATGCATTTTTGGTGCAGATTTCATGCAGCGTTGCCATGTGTTTGTCTTAATGAAGTCAATGGCTGGAAGGGCTAAAAAACTGAAAATCTGTACCAACATTTGACATACAGCAGATTTTTTATGCAAGCAAATCTGCAACAAAACTGCAAGGAAAAAATTAGCAACATGTGTAACACTTCAGAGTTCTCATTGACTTTGCTGGTTTCAGTATAGACATGCAGATTTGTCACAAATCTGCACCAAAAACACAGTGTGTGCACAAGGCTAAACACCCACCACGAAATTCAAGGCACCAAAACCCCCTCTATATAAAAGTATTATCTTTATTGGCTCATACTTATACCGAAGAAAAATACAAAAGCACGCAATTAATTTTACAGCCAAATGGAGGGTTGTACCAAGCAGCACGAACAGTGGTTCGGTGCATGGAACACAGCTGTATACTAGAGATAAGCCACCACCCTAGTTTCGTGTTCGATTCGTCGAATCGGCAGGGTGTTGACGAATGTTCGTTGATTGCTCGTCGACACCGTCGAACACCCCGAACACTAAATAAACAGCTTGTGGGGCTGTTTTACTTCCGCAATGTATATACTTACATTGTGGAAGTGAAATTAAGTAAAATAAAGTGTTAAAAATAAAAAAAATGTATGCTCACCTGGCCGGCGTCCACTGATGGCTCCGGCAAGGTCCTCTTGCTGATAGGACCTGTGGTGACGTCACAAAACCAGTTATTGCGGGAACTCCGGTCATGTGACCGGTTTTGTGACCTGTTTTGTGACGTAACCACAGGTCCTATCAGCAACAGGACCTTGAAGCAAAGGTTAATATAGACATTTTTATATTTTGAACACTTTCTTTTACTTAATTAAGTAAAAGAAAGTGTTCAAAATAAAAGAATGTCTAATTTTAACCTTTCCGGCAATGTCCTCTTGCTGATAGGACCTGTGGTGACGTCAATTATCACGGGAACTCCAGTCATGTGACCGGTTTTGTGACGTCACCACAGGTCCTATCAGCAACAGGACCTTGCCGGAAAGGTTAAAATAGACATTTTTATATTTTGAACACTTTCTTTTACTTAATTAAAAGAAAGTGTTCAAAATATAAAAATGCATATTTTAACCATTCCGGCAAGGTCCTCTTGGTGATAGAACCTGTGGTGACGTCAGTTATCGCAGGAACTCCGGTCATGTGACCATTTTTTGTGACTGGTTTTGTGACATCACCACAGGTCCTATCAGCAACAGGACCTTGCCGGAGCCATCAGTGGACTGCCAGACAAGTGAGCATACTTTTTTTTTTAACACTTTATTTTACTTAATAGTTGTTTATTTTGGCTGAAAATGCGGCAGATGCGGTTTTCTTACCGCGTCTGCCGCATTTTCGAAACAAAATCGAACAGCTTCTAGAACTGCCAAATTTGAATCAAATTGTTTGAATTCGGCGAACGACTCGAACACCGCCAAAACCAACTGAATTTGAGATTGGCAAACAATTCGAGTCGAACATTTGCTCATCTCTACTGTATACGTGATTAATGCTCACACTTAGGGTTAGTGACCTTCACTGCATATTAGACTGGAAACACACTGGCGAGTGCAAAAACGGTCCGATTGACGGATCCAAGTGTCGTACGACCTCTGTCCTAGTTTTGGGGCCGTTTTGCATCCAACTCAGATGCAACTGTCCTACATTTTTCTCAGATCACATCTGTGTACAATCCATTTTTTTTTCTCAGCAGCTATTACTTGTAGAATCTTTTACAGGAACATTTTACAGTTCTCTGAGCTACAGAATGAGAATGTATCAATTAACACTCGCATTAGACTCGGATGGTCCGAGTGTGGTCCGACTACGATCCACCTTTTTTGTCGGACCCATAGACTTGCATTGGTGAGTCTCTCTGACACTCGCATGAATTCGCAGTATGTTGCGACTGACTAGTCATCTGAGAATCAGACGAGAAAAAAAAGTCAGACACTCGGAAATGTGTTCTCGGACATTGAATAACATTGGTCCGACTGCAATGCCATTTTTACATGCATTGCAGTCGTCCGAGTTTCACGCCAGTGTGTCCGTACCCTTAAAGTCAAAGTTGCCCTAAATAGGACTCTTGTCTCACTGGAGGTTCAGGCTGCCGTGCTTCTGCTCTTAACACTGCAGTCTTATGTGTGGAGAGTGTTTGTTCCAAATTACTAGAAAAGTGCATAAGAATTTCTAACAAGAAAGCAATACTTATAGGTAAAGTCAACTAAACCTCTGCTAAGAAAAAAAATGATCAGATAACATCCATGGAAATGCGATCTTTGTGCAAAAAGAAAAAAAAAGGAAAACAAAATTCAGGTAGAATCCATGCAAATTATGCAAATGATGTTGTTTATAAAGAAAAAAATGTAAAACAAAATAATTATATGCTAAATGTCGAATAAACAAGTGCTAAGAAAAGAAATTGATCAGATAACATCCATGAAAATGCTTTTGTTGGGCAAAAAAAAAAAAAAGGAAAAGAAATGTAAAACAAGTTTTAGGTAACATCCTTGCAAATGATTTTGTTGTGTATAAAGAAAAAAGTAAGAAGAAATTAAAAATATAAAACAAAATTCAGATAGCATCCATGAAAATGATGTGGTTGTGTAAAAAGAACAGAAAAAAAGTAGCAAATAGTTTTGTTGTAAGGCCGGCTTCACACCACGGTGTTCTGGATCTGGGGTTTTCCGGTGTGAACAAGACAGCTCCGGATCCGTTTTTGCCCCTATTGTAGCCCTATGGGGCCGGAAGGGGCCAGATGGCAGTAATTTGTCATCCGGTTTTGTGCTATCTGGGAGGATCCGGCAGATTTAGTTTTTTTGCCCCGGACACAAAATAGGAGCTTGCAGCTTTTTTTGTGTCTTGGGCAAAAATCAGACAAAATCAGATCCTCCCGGATGCTCGCGCACCCAACGCGATCCGGCGCCTCCTAACTTGGGAGTCTATGAGCCGCCGGATCGCCCCAGATCCATCAAAAATCGGACTGGTTCCCGGACGCCGGGTGCTGAAGTGAGTGGCGGCTTTGAAATTCAAGCCACGCTCGTTAAGCACTGGACAGCACAGCTAAAAGAGCCGCCGACTGAAATTTCAGCACAGCGGCTAGCTCCCCTCCTGACGCTATGCTGAAATTTCAGCACTTGGACAGCGGCAGCTGCGCGCGGGGAGGATTGTGGCAGAAAACAGGATCGGAGGACGTATTTGCCCTCCGGTTCTGTTTTGTCCGGGGCTGTCAGGTTCTGTTTGGTGCATCCTGCAAAACACCGGACAGAACCTGACAGCAAATAAATATGGTGTGAAGCAGGCCTTACACTTTCAGATGACTCCATGTAAGAACAGACTACAGCCATCATCAAAACACAAAGGCGAGACAATAAACATGGGTAAGTGCTTCTTTAACAGTAAACAACATCTTAAACCAAAAGATAAAAAAATACATAAACGCCTAGAAAATAATAATAAAAAAACAGACAAACACCAGAAGTTTTCGGAGAGTTTTGTCACATGAAATTAAAGCCAGTTCATCGCTAGTTCACTCCGCAGACATAAAGCGCGGCAACTGGGGAAAACTTGTATATTGGAAAAAGCTGCCATCACTGTCATTTATATTTTAGACTGTCAAAACTCAGATTGCAGAATTTTCTGATGATACTGCAAAATGACCCGCGATGTTGGAAGATCTAAATGTACGTTTGATTGACTGCTCTCAAAAACATCTCCCCCAGGTGTCTGCGTATTAACAGAACTGCAAACGATATACAGGCTTTGAACCAAAGTTGATTTAGTAAGGTTTGACTAGTGAAACATTCCGCGGTTTTCCTTTGTTTTCTCTAACTCGTTTATTTTTTTGGAAAGTCTATTTACTTTGTATTGAAATCAATTGTTGTGAAAGGGAAAGTGGAAAACCCAATCTTATCTGCGGCTGCAGTGATTGCCATGCCTCATATATGATGCTAATGGGACTTTTACTGCTCAACTTTGTTTTTGTGAACTTTTGAAAAGGTTCAGAAAATGTCAGGATTTGTGATATGTTCATGGGGAGGAAGAAGTTGCAATGTTAGCCTAGTTTTACACCAGCAGATTGTGAATCTGGGGGATGCTGGTAAACCTGCATCCCCCAGATTCCCAGGCCCCTCCCCTCAGAATGATGGAACTGTATGCACCGGCACGTATTATCACTGATTCAGACTCATGGTTGTGCTCACGGCTGCGGGAGCAGACAGTTTGTTCCATCTTCATACCTTGTTTCCGACGAATCTGGAGACAAATGACATGAGTCCCAAGGGGAGTGTCATTTGGAATTGCATTCTGGGCATGCACAGTTCCAAAACCCAGATATAGGGGTTCAGATCCAGTGAGATCTGGAGTCCCCCAGATCTGGGTTATTTAGAGCTCTAACTTATCCTGCATTGTCAGGATCTGGGTAGTCATGGTTTTTGACACAGAGACCAAAAACGCACCAAATTGCATTTTTGGTATCAGGGAAAAAACTTTGACCACCCAGATCAGGAATAAAACTGGATGTATCCGAAAGTTCATCCGGCCCCATTGAAAGTCAATGAGGCCCAAAATGGAAGTGGGTGCAGATGGATGGCAAAAAATGCTAGTGTGAAACCAGCTTTACACAGAAAATGTCTTATTTTCAGATATACTGGGTTCAGGCACAAATACAGACACTATTTAGAGTCACCATGTGCTGGTAAGGGGGGAGTCCAGTAAAAAAGAAATTCAGTGACCTGACCAGAAGTGTCTTCCTTAGGCTTCATGCAAATGGAATTTCACATATCTCTACAGCCAACAGTAGGCGAGGTAGGTATATATGGATATAGGGCTCATGCACACCCTTACATTCCCACAATGAGCTTTTGGTGAGTTTTTGATGTTGCACAATTTCTGACCGATTTTTGCACCTTGCATTTTTCATTCAGTTTTTATGTGTGTTTTTTAATCCCTTCACGACTTGTGATGTATATTTACTTCATATGTTGTGTCTCTGCTTTTGATGCGGGCTCACATGCCTGAGTCCACACCTTTCCCTGCACATGATGGCTGATTTAATCAACTATCATGAGCCTCTATCAGCAGTGGGAAAATCAGAGATCCGCCCGTTGCTGTTAACTAGTTAATTCCTGCTGTCACTCTTTGACAGCAGGATTTAACACGGGGGGAAGGAGTGGTGCTTCATTCCCCACTAACATTGGCAGTCCCATGACGTGGTTGTCACGTCAGCGAGAGGTCAGCTATAACCCCTGTGTCTGTCATTAGAATCATCCCGTGGAAACCAGCTGCGAGCTGCCTTTCATAGGAGATCATGATCTCTGCTATACAGAGAAGTGCTGATGCACTTCTCCGTATAGCACAAGGGATCAGATCATCATGCAGCTTCATTAAGAGAACTGGTAAAAAAAGTTAAAAAAAATGTAAATATGAAAAAATTAAAAAAAAAAAAAAACTTTGAAATTTCACCCATTTTACCCCAATGAAAATAAAACAATTAAAAAATACAAAGAAATACAAGTTTTGTAGCACTGCATTCAGAAACACTCAATCAAAATTTAAATCAATAAAAACACCGGAATTACAGTTTTTTTGGCTACCGCAATATCGCAATAAAATATAATAAGAGGCAATCAAACCATTGTATCTACCCGCACAGGGCACAAAAAATAAGCCATCATGTTTTTAACTCCGTGTTGTGTAATTTCTCTATTTTGAAAAAATCCTTTAATAAAGAATATATGTATTAAAAAAAATAATAAGTCATCACACCGCCACGGATCCCCAAAAATAAATCTATTCACTTTGCTAGAAATGTAACATGGTGCATTTTTATGCAGAAGTAAAAACCCTCCAAAAACTCATCACAGGAACGTAGCCTTAAATGATTAAAATAATTAATATTTCTAACACAGTTCTTGGAATTACATGCGGCATTAGAATGTCCAGAAGACATTGATTAGCTCAGACCACTTAAAAAGGTTCTATGTAGAGCAATGAATGTCTTTAATGGTGGATTGCAATTCTAAGCACTGTCTATAGGAATAAATAATTAAGATTCAAGGAAATTCCTCCCAAATGATGCAATAAATTTACATTAACCTTAGGAAAAAAATGGAGACACGATTTGTTTATTTCTTTATAGATTGACAGAACTTTCAGTTGTGCTCAAAAGTTTACATACCTCGGCAGATTTTTTTGCTTTCCTGGCCTTTTTCCAGAGAATGTAAATGATAACACAAAAACCTTTCTTCCACTCATGGTTAGTGATTGGATGAAGCCATTTATTGTCTAACTATTGTGTTTTCTCTTTTTTAAATCCTAATGACAACCAAAAACATCCCAATGACCCTGATGAAAAGTTCTCATACCCTGGTGATTTTGGCCTGATAACATGCACAGAAGTTGACACAAATGAGTTTGAATGGCTAATAAAGGTCACATCCTCACATCATATGGCAGCACGGATCAGATAAACACTGTCCCTTTGGGTTCATCCTCACATGTGACCTGTTTGCTTGTAATCAGTGTGTGCATAAAAGCTGAGTGAGTTTCTGGGATCCAGACAGACTCTTGCATCTTTCATCCAGCCACTGAAATTTCTGGATTGTGAGTCAAGGGGAAAGCAAAAATTTGTCAACGGATGTTGAATAATGCCAGTCAGCAGTGTTCAAACTGTGATTAACAAATAGAAAATCAGGGTCTCTGTAAAAACCAAACCATGATCAGGTAGAACAACAAAACATTTAGCCAGGAAAATTATTCGGCATGCAAAGAAAAACCCACAAACTGAAATACAGGACTCACTGAAAACTAGCAAGTTTCAAGATGCACAATAAGGCGGCACTTGAAAAAAAAATGGGCTGCAGGGTCGAGTCGCCAGAAGAAAGCCATTACTGCTCAAATGCCACAAAGTATCTCATCTATAATACACCAAGCAGCACAGAGACAAGTCTCCAAACTTCTGGAACAAAGTAATTTGGGTGAAGAGACCAAAATCAAACTTTTTGGCCACAATCATAAACGTTACATTTGCAGAGGTGTCAACAAGGCCTATGATGAAAGGAACACCATTCCTACTGTGAAGCACGGAGGCGGATTACTGATGATGTGGGGATGTGTGAGCTATAAAGACATAGGAAACGTGGTCAAAGTTGAAGGAAAGATTAATGCAGTATGTTATCAGCAAATACTGGAGGCAAATTTGCACTCATCAGTCCAGAAGCTGTGCATGGGACGTTACTTGGACATTCCAACATGACAACCATCCAAAGGCCAAATCAACCTGTCATTGGCTACGCTGAACAAAGTGAAGGTTCTTGAGTTGCCATCTCAGTTTCCTGACCTCAATATCATTGAGCCACTCTGGGGGGAACTCAAGAGCGCAGTTCATGCAAGAAAGCCCAGGAATTTACAGGAACTGGAGGCTTTTTGCCAAGAAGAATCTGAGAAAATAAAGAGCCTCATCCACAACTACCACAAAAGACTTCAAGCTGTCATTGATGTTAAGAGGGGGGCAATACACGGTTTTAAGAACTGGGGTGTGGGAACTTTTGATCAGGGTCATTTGGATGTGTTTGGTTGTCATTATGATTTAATAAGAGAAAACACAGTAGATTGACAATAAATTACTTCACCCAACCACTAACCCTGAGTGGAAAAAAGTTTTTGTGTTATCATTCATATTCTCTGAAAAAAGGCCAGGAAAGCAGAAAAATCTGCCGGGGTATGTAAACATTTGAGCACAACTGTACTCACATCTTTAGATTTGAATGGAGTCATTCTTTAAAAGCCCCCAAAGTGGTCACTGTTGCTTTATAGCAATCTCCTAATGTTTTCATCCTCTTGACCATTGAATTACATCTCCCCTGTATTCTATAAAATATTCTTCTCGTACAATCATTCCTTCCCGAATAATTTATTGAACATTTACAGAAAAAAAACAGAACCGGTAAATCCGCTCTATAATTAGGATAAGGCATAGAGAAGTACGCGGGATTACACAAATAATTCAGAACAGTTTTTCTTTAATATGTAAAGTCGTTTTTCAAAGACCGAAAATTACAACACACTTTTAAGGAAGTGTCATACATTTAACAAAACAGAACTAGTGGAGTATTTCACCTTTTAATTAGCAACATCAGAGCTCTGCTGTATCTTCTAAATGAGGTCTGCGGAGCAGGAGATTGCTGGAGCAGAGCCGGCTGGGCTGGAGGAGAGGAATGAACTTTACTTCAAGGATAATGCGTGTACTTTGTGGGTGGATGCAGGGCAGAGTGTACAGAACCTGTCCATCTGTGGAGGCAAAACATACCGCGACATTCACATTCATGATCAACACTTTATTGTTGGGATACAAAGGTCACCCGGAGGAACGCCTTGGATTTTATGCCAGAAAAGACTGCAGATCAATGTGTGACTAATATACAAGACATAGTTACAGAGTTAATATGGTTGGAAAAGCACAAATGCCACCCTAATGATTGTTTCATTGCTAAAGTTTAAGAAGGCCTTGGATGCTTTTCTCGAAAAACATAATATTACTGGTTATATATACTTAATTTTTATGATAGGGCGTTGATCCAGGGAACTAGTCTGATTGCCGTATGTGGAGTCACGAAGGAATTTTCCCCCAATGTGGAGCTTAGTGTTGCCACATGGGTTTTTTGCCTTTCTCTGGATCAACATGTTAGGTTATGGGTTGAACTTGATGGACTTAAGTCTACCTTCACCTTTAAAATCGCTGATACTATGACCCTATATTTTTCCTGTAGATTGATATCCAAGGTGATATATGGGGACTTGATGGTAACTATTAGGGAGCACATTTATAAGGATAAGTCAATGCAGTTTTAAAGAAGATATTTGTAGATGGATATTAAGTCTCCTCTCAGTCTTCTTTTTTCAAGCTACACATTCACAAATCCTGTAACCGTTCCTCAT
Source organism: Allobates femoralis (assembly GCA_033576535.1). NCBI lineage: Eukaryota > Metazoa > Chordata > Amphibia > Anura > Aromobatidae > Allobates > Allobates femoralis. Next base: position 153,590,803 of record JARQOC010000009.1, on the reverse strand, counting down.
AGGACATAGTTTGCAGACCGTCACTTCTATGAATTTGCTCAGTTTGTTGATGTATTTTTTAAAATGTGGTGCCCAGAACTGGACACAGTATTTCAGATGAGGACTGATTCATCCAATTAGAACAGAGCTGGGAGGAGCCAGTGAGGATCCGCCCTTGTGACTAGTCACATTATTCCTGGCTTCTGTTGTCAACTAATATTTCTCTGACAAAGGCAGCATTTTAGAAAGTCAGTCTCCCATTCATAATTTCTGCCATTTGGGGAGCATTAAGCACTTGGCAGGTTGTCTTTCAATGTTCTCTAATATGTGGCTTTCCAACTGCAACAAAACTACAACTCCCAGTATACACTTACATCTGCATGCTTTAGGGGTATACTGGCGGTCATAAGTGTGGAAACAGCTAAACAGCTACAGGTTGGAGACCTATGGGTTAAGAAATTAAACCAGAAGATGGGTTTGGAATGAGCAGGGACAGAGCATACTAGAGCAAATCATAGAATGGGAGTAATGATAGCAGTAGGGAATGAGTGTAATGATCTTGTGGGAGGCAGTGACCTGTTCACTTGTAAACTCATGCGCTTTATAGGACTTTCTAGTATATTACATGAACAAGGTTACGATGGGGCAGAGGAAGAAATCATATTAACCAGTTATATAATCAAATAAGGTTAGCATATGAAGACAAGCGTGTTGACCTTGTTGGTGAAAGTGACCTGTTTATCAGATTCATAAAGTAAAGTTGTATATAATTGTATAGACCTTTATAATAGCGATATAAAAATAACTTCTTTTAATTATCTAATGGGAATAATGATAGAAGTGGAAATTGATTTGTTTGGTACTTGTGGGGGGCAGTTATCTGTTTATATGTAGGCCATCAGCATATAAGATTATCTGGTTCTCATAGTGTTTACAAATATTATTATTTTTCATGCACGAAATTATTTTCAGCCAATCATGGGATTAAAGGGGATCTATCAGATCTAAAATCCATATGTAACTGATATAATTTTCCACTTCCTCTGCTGAAGCTCTTTCTATTCATGAAGTTCTTTGATTTATATTCACTCCCCCTTATACTCTGTAAACTGCAATTAAACATAATTAATTCCACCTGTCAATCACAGTGAGTGATCACTTAGTTCTCTGCTGCACACTCCCCAAGGAATGAATATTCAAGTAGTGACATCACTGCACTGCACATAATGAAAGTTCAGTTGAAATCACATACATGAGGGGGTCTGTATCCTTCTGTCTGTACTCTTAGTACTCAGCAAAACAAATATTCAAATAAACACATAGAATCTCTCACAGACAGCATGGCTTGTGCTCAGAGCAACAGATGGAGGAGGTTGCCTTATCTGATATCTGACAGCTCTGCTAGGTATGTGCTTCCATTCTCTCTTTCCCCTCCTCCTCAGAAGTAACACAGGAAAATGAAAGTAAGGCGGCCGTCACACGCTTCAATGTTATGCTCGATATTGTTAGCGATCACATGCACGCGCGATCTCTAACAATATCGTTCACATCGCTGGTGAGCTGTCACACAGGCTGACTCACCAGCGATGTGGAGCAGAGAGATCGCTGGTAACTATGGTACACATCGGGTTACTAGGCGCCGCACGGCGCTTAGTAACCCGACGTTTACCATAGATACCATCTCCCAGCATAGGCTCTGCCGCTGGGAGATCGTTCATCGTGGTGTCACACACCACGATGAGGCAGATTGATCAAGCGATTATCGCTTGATATGAGCTCCGGCTCACAAATCTGCGATCTAACAATCAAGGGATTTTACATTGTAAAATTGCTTGACAACACGCAGCGATGCACAAACGATATCGCTTAAGCGATCAGAAGGCAGATCGCTTAAGCGATATCGTGCAGGAAATTGATGCGTGTGACGGCCGCCTATGATAGCACACAGGACATTTACATACGGTGCACTATTTAGCAGTAAACGTAATGGACAGGACTAGTGAAGAGGTTGCCTGCTGGGTGTGAAGATGCATATAGCAAGAGAACTACAAAGGATACAGTAACGATTTTTACATATTATGAAAGGACTGCCAAGGCACTATTCAAGTGTACTATTAGTATCATACTGAAAAATGACCAGACAGAGTCCCTGTAAGGGATTCATTGAGTGGGTGGGACAAGACATATGGGAGCCAATAATATCATGAGAATGATTATAACAGCAGAAGAGGAGTGTGCGGATCTAGTGGAAGGCAGTGACCTGTCCAATCATTAAAAGGAACAAGTCAGTGTAAAACAGTAAGTTTCTGTCTTATGGGCACATAAAACTCTCTACCTAATCAGATCATGACCGTAGCAGAAGATGGGCACATGAGTGGAAGGCAGTGACCCATCCAGAGATGGGCTGTCCACGAACAAATTATATTCTATGGATCACTTCAAGATAGTTCAAATATGTATTCAATTGTTCAAAACGAATATTGAAAAGATGAAAAAAGAAGAAAAGAACAAATTTTCATCTTTGCAAAAAAATAAGCTTTTCTGTTTATTATATGAAGTGATTTGCATGTAATGCAATTAAGATGGTAACAAGGCAACTTTAATCGTCCTTCCTAACATCTCAATATGTTCTCTTTAAAGCGGCAAGTGAAAAAGATCATCACATCATAATAATAAAAAGAATTACCAATAAAAATGTTGATTAAAACACTTCAGGATTTCATTGCTCCACAATAATTTCTTAGGCTAAGCTAACTTTGTCTTTACTATGCCTCATGTTTCACGCAGGACAAAATAACATTGCTATTAAAGCAGATCTCACACAGCATATATATTGCCAGTCATCTCTATGTAACATAAAAGCAAACAAATGTGACTGGTAGCATTGTAAACAAGAAAAAAAGATAAATCTTCATAAAATCCTAAAATGCTGCTGCATAAAAAGATATATCAAAAATATATGGTAAAAACTCGAAATCCAGTTATCTCCGTGTATTATTCCAGCTCCATTCACAATTCTGATGGAGTTGTTATTGTAAACAGTCAACGAAGTTTAGCTGAGCTCCCATAATTAAAGGGATGTTCAAGCCAGAAGCATTTATCACGTATATACTATACAGGTGGATAGATAATCATGGTTAGGAGCTGTGTGATTGGAGTGATAGTTAAGCACCCACCCCTGAAGTACCCATTCTGCATCCGAGGTGTGAGAAACAGAATTAAAATATCTGAGCACAGCCACAGGAGTGGTGGTCAGAATCTTTCCCAGTTTAGCATGGGACAGTAATCGTGGCGAGGGTTGACTGTCGCACCCTGATGTGCTACATGAAACAGTCGTGGCTGGATGTGTGGATTTCTATAGTGTAGGCTGAGAGTTTGTTCAACATGCTGCCACTGACTTTGGTTAGTCAGGACCATAAAAGACTCAGGAGATCACCACTTCATCTTATAACAACAGTTCTTTGTTCGTCAGTTCAAATTTTCCCACTGGGTTGTTTCCGTTCTTTCTGGTCTTAGGAGTTCCAGCAGAACCCAATCCAACTCAACAGTACAGTTTGTGATCGTCACCTTCCTTTCCAGAGGGTCCTCATCTCTTCTCCTGATAGGGGAGGGGGTACAGGGAGACTGATAATTAAGGCGGGAATAGACCATCATGCTCCCTGAGCTTTCATATACAGGTCTCTTCTCCTCAAGGGAGGGGGGTAAAGGATTCACTAAAGTGTCAATGAAGAGCCTTTTGCTCACAGACACTTGAGGAAGTCTTACATAGGAAAACAGACTACGTTCACACACCAGTGAAGATAATCTTGTACCTTCACAGCTAACGAGCCTGGTCATTAGTCTGTATTCTGGATCATACAGTATATGGCCACTCATTCTAGGGTTGGTCTCTAGCTCTCTTGTTGTTCTACTTAAACCAGCACTCAAGGATCACACTATCTCCAATTCGCCCATATGCAACCCAATGAATGTGACCTCGACACCTTGCAGACTATATGTTCATTCTAGCTACACACTAGGTCTTCAATTTCTTCACCTCCTGAGGAACTATCTTTCTCCCTGTATAGGAATCTCTCCCATTGTGCGCTAATCTGAATACTTAACCATCTCTTGCCCATATGGCAAATATGTAAAACATTACCATACCTATAAAAATGCTATTCATTATACATATTCACAAAGATATGTGACACAATTCACATCCCAATACAACAGTGTAATTGGTGTCTTCAAGGAGGAACTGACAGTCTACCTCCTTACACTTCCTTACACCTTGGGCCACGATAATAATAAATACTTCCGAGAAAAAATGCAGCTTTAAGAAGGGAAAGTTATTTTTGTCTATATAAAAGCTACTAAAAAGTCTCTAGTTTAGAGATAATACAGAATAACAACCACCAAAGCCTGGTCTACACAGCAGTGGTGTAGAAAGGTTTTTAGAGGCATTTGTCCCAGGTGCCAAATTCTATTGTGGCGCCAAATTTCACCCCACTCAATGCTATTTTTGTTGAAAAGTGATGCAGTGAGTGCCTATTCTGTTGCCAGAAAACAGTAAGCTAAGGATGAAAGTAGTCAGTGGGTACTTTGACATGTAGGTCAGCACCACATGTTCCTAAGCAGAGCGCAACAGCCTACATTAGCTCCTCCCCCCCCGCTGCACTCTGCATAGGCAGTGACTGAAGTAACAAAGTACTCAGTATGCTAAAATGAAATCTGTCATCTCTTCACATCCTATGCAGATCATCATCAGCCAAAGATAAGTTCATCTTGATTGCCGTTCTTTGCATAGCCAGCAACTGAATTGACAAAAGCCGCATTGTGCTCTCCCCAGCTCCTTTCTTCTTCTCTCACTTATAATTTTGTGGTAGGAGAGAGAAAAGACCTGTTGCGGGAACAGTCTCTAATTTTAGAATAGTGTCCCCTGTTTAAAAAACTAGGTTAGGACTAGAGTTAGTGAGAGGACTAAGATTACGGTAAGGACTGGAGTTAGGACTAGGGTTAGTGAGAGGACTAAGGTTAGGATAAAGACTGGATATAGGACTAGGGTTAGTGAGAGGACTTAGGTTAGGATAAGGACAGGAGTTAGGACTAGGGTTTATGAGAGGACTAAGGTTAGGGTAAGGACTGGAGTTAGGACTAAGGTTAGGGAGATGATTAAAGGGAACCTGTCAGCTCATTATACCCACCTAATATATCACTACCTGTCTCTGCACCTTGCTAGCTGATCCCTAACCATCCCTCTCTGAGCTAAATGTGTCCTATGAAGCTTGAGCAAAATAATTTATAACATACATGTAGTCTCCATCCAGAGACTGGAAAGGCGGGCTTTGGGGCTCCATTCTTCCCCCTTCCTCGCAGGCTTTCAGCACAACCCGCTGGACGTCATCAGTCGTTCTGTTGTTCCACCTCTTTTTTAAATTCCTGCCTCCTCTGCTACCATGATGAGCTGGCCGAAACATCATATCCAGCCCGATGCATTGTGGGGGTTTATGACGTGTGTGGCTCGGCTTCAATATGCGCACTGTGCATGCTCCGGAGCCTAGATGCACACGTGATCAGCTCCCACAATGCACCGTGCTGGATATGACGTTCTGGCTGGCTCATCGTAGTAGCAGAGGAGGCAGGAATTTTAAAAACAGGTGGAACAACAGAACGACTGATGACATCCAGCGGGGCATGTTGAAAGCCAGCGAGGTGGGGGGGGGGAGAATGGAGCTCCGCAGCCTGCCTTTCCAGTCTCTGGATGGAGACTGCATGTAAGTTATAAATCATTTTTCTTAAAGGGAACCAACCACCTCAGATCACCCTAATACACAGTTAGTACATGTCCCTGCACCCTAAGGATACCTTTCCAGCACTGTTTTTGTGTAAAATCTTGCATTAGTATAACTCATATAAAGAGTTTATAAACTTACTAGCCTGGTGACTTCTGGGCATTTCCCTCCTTCTGTTATACTTCAGGGCTGTACATTGCATGTCTGTGCTCCCCCTCCCTCCGTGCCTGCTGCCCTGCCCTGATGGGCGTGTTCGTTATCTCCTCTGCACAGAGGGAGGGGGAGCACAGCCATACAATGAATGCACAGCCCTGAAATATAACAGAAGGAGGGATACGCCCAGAAGTCACCAGGCTAGTAAGTTTATAAACTCTTTATATGAGTTATACTAATGCAAGATTTTACACAAAAACAGTGCTGGAAAGGTATCCTTAGGGTGCAGGGACATGTACTAACTGTGTATTAGGGTGATCTGAGGTGGTTGGTTCCCTTTAAGCTTTAAAGGGCATGTTTAGCTCAGAGAGGAATGGTTAGGGATCAGCTAGCAAGGTGCAGGGATAGGTAGTGATAGGAGAGGGGGGTAGACCAAGCTGATAGATTGCCTTTAAATAGTTACATTAAAAAATATCCAAAATGTATTACATAACCAAAAAGTTAAAAAACATATAACAATGCATAGCTTAACTTTAAAAATTGTATATCTAATGCTCCCCTGGTTAAGGGACATAAAATACCATGCCACACTGACTATAAACAAGGAGGGATTTCATATATGAGGCATGCAGAATTATGAATACAGCTCTGTAGTATAATAAAGGCTGCAATGCAATGTAATGTATTGGAATTCAACTTTTCACATAGATCAAGATTTATATATCAAGAATAATCGATACTTTAAAACTTGGAATAGCCCTCTATTTAAAGAAACACTATATGCGGTGTTTTTCTTTGTATAGCACCTAGGGAGAGGGCACATGAGACAGAAATTGAAATATTTCCAAAGAGAGAATCCCGGTGTCCTACTTGACCTCCCATCGTGCATGATGTGGGGTCCCTGGCCCACGATCTATGTAGCACAATATGTTCTTTGTTGGGTCTCCCTTTAATACAAGCACCATCTTGTGTACCGTGATTGCTTGCATAATCAGTTTAACAAGTATTTATATTAGATGACCCCTTTAAGAAGGAAGCAAACATTCCACATTTGGGTAATTTAGTGTAATTATATGTTGGCAAGATATTCTGATAAACATCCAACAAATCTTTCTTTTTCTCTCTTTTTTTTCCATTGGAGATGGCGCCGTGCATTTTATGCTTTCATATCTTCAATAATTTCCTAAATTGCCCTTTTGTTTACTCTTAGACTTTATGCTACAAATTAAATTTATGCAAATATTATTTGTATGCCTAGCCCATAAATCCACTTTATAATTTCATGCTACAGGAATGGAACTGCTACTTTGATTTTTAAGGGAACCCAGAGGGAGCATGAATTTGAAACTATAATATTTCTGTTTTTTTGGAATTCATTTGCAGCCGTGTTACTAAACACTATGCATGTTTTCCAAGAGTGTAACATGAACAGAGGAAATGTAATCATTAATGTTCCCTTCCTTCAAAAGAGCCAAAATACAAAGATCTAAAGAGATTTTTACCCAAATTTTATTTTTCAGAATATTTTAACCCTTGTTTATCTGGGTGCGCAAATCACTTTACAGTTCGGTTTTTGCAATAAATAGCAAACATACCCTTCATAGCCCAAAGATTCAGCTGGTATGACTAATGACAATGGAAGGGGGCACCACCGACACTTATGGTTTCATCCCCACCTTATAGTAAATGTGTCAAACCTATTGGAAAGGCAGATGCACAGGATGTATATGAGTTCCTACATTTATTGATTTGACATTGATATTTAGGAAACTTAAATATATATGTGGCGCCCCACCGGGTGAGCCGCCACCAGAGGTACTGCACTCCTAGTTAGGAAGTGTAGTGTCCCTGTTCTCCAGGTGCTGGGATGGTGCAGTTGAGCCCAAAACGCAAAACACACACACGCAGTGACAGGCCCTGGGACAATGGGTGGACCCTGAGGGAGACCAAGGCCACAAAAGGGGGACAGGACAGTATTAGACAGTGGAGTCGTAGTAGGAGACCAGAGGAGTAACATCAACTGACGAGGAGTGGTAGTCGGTAGTGTAGAGGTGGTGTGTGCGCTCGCGGGTTGAAACTACACCACCATGTTCACCCGCGGGAGGAAGAGAAATGACCACTAGAGAGGAGAAGAACCCTTGGGGTGCAGAGAAGTCAGTGAACACCAGTAGTCCAAATCTGATGACAGAGGGATTGGTGAATGAGACAGGGACCCAGCCCTGCAGCGGTGTGGAAGCTGCATGCCCGAGCCATAAACCGGAGCCCCAGACTTCTAAAGGGAGCTGTGGCCGAACACCTGACAAATCTTGGGAAAAGTGGCCTGAACTAGGGAGCAGCTCCGGGAGAGTGACCTAATGGCACCCGGGACCTACAAGCACCTGTGGCCACTGGTACTTGAGCTTTGTGCGTCGGAGAGTGTTGAGAGCCTGGGGAGCAGAGTGACATATGCTCGCCTCAAAGGGGAACTATCCCTTATAGCACTGAGAGAGACCCACAGAGACTGAGACACTGAGGAAGGAGAGTAGGGCACCAACCGTGGCTTGACTGCACTAACCCGGCTCTAGCGAAAGAGCGAACCGAATACTGGCAGGAAAGTGTACCGGTGGCCATGTTTAACACCTGAGTAAAAGTAACGGAACTGCAGCTTGGTGTGAGAGACTTTTATTCACGGTGACCATCAGCCGCAGAGGCCGCCTGAAACACTGAGAGTACTGTGAACTAATGAACCAACTGCCATGGTACAAGCCGGGGAAACCACTTCACTGCCCTGTGGAATGCGCTCCGTCTGCAGGGAGTGGGACTATCTAAGTGTCAGTTATCATCCTCAGAGACTCTGCAGCAGCGGCAGGCGCCCTGGCCGTATACCGCAGGTGGCGTCATGAATACCCTTTTTATCCCCTCAGACTTTCCCTAACATTACTCCCGTTTATTTAAATTACACTGCCATGGTCACTGGACTGGGTCTTGGCCCCTGTCTGTCCCTATGAAAATAATCGAAGAGAGGTGAAGTAGAACAACAAGTAACTGCCCTTCCCGAGTCTTCCCATCCCTGGACTGGGTGTGTGACACCTAGAAATGTTTTGTCACTGTATCATATCAGAAGATATTTTGAAAATCCAATTTCACCAACTTCGCTAAATTTTCCCCAAAATTCGATTTGCAGCAACAAGATTTCACATGAATCTCAATACTGGAAAGTTTGTAATTAATAGGAAAATGCACATGGGGAACCCCATAGGACCCCGCTAACATAAGTGCTTACACTTTCACGAGAGAGAGAAGAGAGAGAGAGAGAGAGAGAGAGAGAGAGAGAGGAGAGCGGAAGTGACCCCACTGACCATAGAGCTTATACGCTACAGAAGAGAAGAACAGAGAGGACCCTGCTGACCAACGGGTTACATTCTACAGGAGGAGAAAGAAAGAGTGGACCCTACTGCCATAAGAGTTTACAAATATACAGGAGAGAGAAAGAGGACCGAAGGGACCATAAGAGCTTATACTCTACAGAGTGAGGGGGCCACTGACCACAAGAGTTTGCATTATACAGGAGAGAGAGAGGACCCCACTGACTATAAGCTGTTTACACTCTATAGAGAGCAATAATATTTTGCTCCACTGGTAACTGCTGATCTGTGAAAGTCCAGACCCAGACATCTACTGTACAAGGTGTGATAATCCACTAGATGTCATAGGTGCAGAGCATGATGTAGAGGCCTGTGTGACTTGGACTAATCCTCCTCCAATCAATTTTCTCATCTCTACTAGTAACAGTGGAGCCACAATGGTCAAGTGTACTCTCATCTACTGGCCTGGCTGTCTTTAGAAAGACCACATGGATCTGAGCTCATCCCACTGAATGTCCGTACTCCTTTCCCATGAGCAGAACCCTACTCAGGCAACACAGGATGAGGTTGCAACACGCCAGTAAAACTTTATTGGGTCAAACAGTCAGCACCACATAGTACAATTACAGAAAGAACACAAGATGGTGGAAGTGACAGAGTATCACCCTTCCTATGGTTTACCAAGATTAAAACCCCCCTAATTTTGGGAATCCAGGACCAACTACATCAGCCAGCAGCATCTCAATTTTGACAGGCACTCACTGAGAGGAGATAACGGCAAGATTAGCAAGCTGACCAACCACAGCGAACTATGTGACCAGGTGGCTGGATTGCCCCAAGCTGGATTTTCTAAACAAATTTTTGGGCTCAGTGTTGGGCATCGGGTCAGTTCTGTAATCCACCAGCTGGCACATGGTCCTAGGATAAAGTCCTGAAGAATCACACTGAAAATAGTATCAGGCTCTTTTTATGCTCCTCAGCTCCATTTCAGTGCATTGTGCCCCACAAGATTGGGGGAGATAATCATGGCTGTTCCCTCATTGTTCGCTAATTAACGCCTACTGCATAATTGTCCTCTAATGATGCAGTCTAATACACTGCAGCGAGCTGATGAAATCTGCTATCAGCAGGCAAATTATAATATAAAAAGGGCCCCAGACAGTCTTTACATGAAACAATGGCTCATGTTCCTTGACTTGCAGAACAAAGGAATAGTACATCAGGCATAATAGAAAATAGTTCACCCCCACACAATTGGCCAGATTCTCCTCATTGACGTTAAATTGTCACAGTATCTACCCCATGAAAAACAACTGACTTCTATTCAGACCATAACTTTAGTCAATCATTTGTTGTTACATTTTTAACATTAGCCTGCCATCTGATGCTTCAGCAGTGTAAGAGAGTGCCGGGACTTTTTTCTTCTTTTCTGCGAACTACGAATCAAATCTAAAAATGTTTGAATTCACATGAAATTGTTAGTTTCAGGAAATGTGACTTAAACTCGATCCTGTCATGGGTCATAGTATAGCAGTAAGGGAATCTGGAAGCAGGATGGTAAGATGGGCTAAAGGTGTTCAGGGGGGCTAGTCTGACCCTTAGACTGAGGTCCCTAGAAAACCCTCCTCCCAGAGGTACCCCTGAAAGTGAGGAATGTCTGGGTCACCACCCTTGCCTATGCTTCCGATAAGCCCAAGGCAAAGAGCCCTCCCTCCACCCACAGACTGGAAAAACACAGCAACTCCTGCAGGGAAGAACTACATGAGGTCTTGTAGAGATTAAACCATCAGCAACACCTAGTGGAAGGAGGTGGAACTACTTAAAGGCTGAGGGAGTAGACAACTATGTCTGCTGACAGCAGTTCACCTGCAACTGGAGAGTCCCACATCACAGCAGTTTCTGACATTAACTCTGGATGTGTCAAAAGCAATTTAGACAGATTTAAACTACAGCAGCATTTCACATGGACTGCAAAACATTCAGCACGTGATAGATCCTCCAATAAAACAATCTGCTCATCTCCAATGGTACACCACAGTAAATGGGTGCTAATAAAAGGCGCTACACACCTAAACCCAAACCTAAATTAAAGTCTAGTACAATCCAGGTTCAGTGTTGCAGATCTAAGTTTTACTTAACAGACCAAAATGAAGAGGACAATGGCCCTGATTCATCGCTGCCTTAGCGCCTTCTTTTTGACTTGTTTTGTATGTTCTGTGCCTTTTTGCTCATTGTCCTATTTTTGCCTTTACGAAGTCTATTTTATATACTCTCGCCCTGTTACTTTTGCTTTGCGGCCTGAGTTTAAGGACTACTAATGATTTTGCTGGATTCATCAACTTTGACTTTTTAAACTTTTTAACATACAACTCGACTCCGGTTCCCCCCCTTCACTTGTTTATTTTTGAGCAGTTTCGGTGCAATATTTATGCCATTTTGTAAAATCTGCCACTTTTTGCGCCAAAAAGTTACAAAATCAGTTACACAGAAAAAAAGTCAATCTTTGACTTTTGCGCCCAAATGATGAATTGAGAAATTTGGCATAAAAAAATGTCATCTAATATCACTAGACAAAAAAGGAAAGTTACTAAAAAGAAAAACAACAACCCACAAATGATGACAAAGTACATACTAATTGCACTTCTAAAACAATCGGATGCATCAAAATGACTCTTACCGTTGTTGCTTTTCCAGCTCAAAAAGAAATCAAAGTGATTGTTACCAGGCAACAAGACAAATACGCATTTCATTTTCACGTTTGCATTAAAATGTTGCTTATAATTGTAATAGGGTTATTAGATTTGGATCATTGATTTCCTGTTTCTATTTTAAAATGTTATCTTACGGAATCGATAGCACCCAGAGTCGCCCTCCCATAATCGGGACTTAGCAATGGCTCTAGCTTTGTGCCCCTGCAGAGCTTTTATTCTCCTGCAGATCTCCATGTAAGGCCTATTTATAGGGCATTTTTATATAATGTATTATTTTTTTTATTTATATGTATTTTTTTTCATTTTTTTAAATTTGCATTTAATCTAAAAACAAAATTCCAAAAATTCTCAAATAGTGTAGTGATTGATGGTAAAAAATGGTATACTATGATGATGGACAGTTGCCAACAGTTGAAAAACTCCTGGACTGTCTATAAAAAAGGGCAATTTATGCAGATTATTAAGACTGTAATTATCATTACTCTTGAATGCAGCTTACATCTTCGTATCAGAATTATGAGCTTTAGACGTACAGTATATCACTTAGAATCTTTATGATTTATTACCGGTTTCCAATTTGATCATAAAAAAAGATGGCTGTCCACGATTTTTTGATGTGCTGTTGGGGAAAAAAAAAATCAAGTTGCCAATCCTAAGTGGTAGAAAGTTTTTCTAACTTTTTCAAAGAGAAAAGGAGATAGAACTTTTTTTTCCAAGTTTATGGACTTGCAATATGCCAGAGTTCTTAACTCCTGTCTCAACGCCCATAAACAGTGCATGTTTTCAGGATTTCCTTAGCATTTGAGACTTGGAATCATCACCAGTGCAGGAGATTAAATCACCAACTGTCAAAAGCTAAGGAAATCTGGAAACCATGGACTGTTAGGTGGCCTTGAGGACTGAAGTTGGGGAACACTGCACTATGGTACTGACAGAATTTATGGGTTCTTCTGTACTGTTATTGCGCAGGATGAAAAATGTCAACTAAGTATGGAATGATATGAAACAAAGGAGCCAAGGGGACGAACTAGACATAGTAAATCACAGGGTACAACTCATAATACATATCAAGCAAAAAGGAAAGAGTTTTTATGTATCCCGTTAGATGGCCAGCTAAAGTAATAATAATAATAATATAATAATATTTATTAATTTATATAGCAGCTATTAATTCAATAGCACTTTACATACATCAGTAATGCTGTCCCTATTGAGGCTCACAATCTAAACAACCTGTCAGTATGTCTTTGAAATGTGGGAGGAAACCGGAGTGCCCAGAGGAAACGCACGCAAACACTTGGAGAACATACAAACTCCTTGCAGATGTTCTCCTTGGTGGGATTTGAACCCAGGACCTCAGTGTTGCAAGTCTTCAGTGCTAACTCAAAAGATGGAAAAATGCTCAAAAGATGGAAAAATTGCAAGTGCTATGATTAATTAATATTCAATCGATGAGAAGTGCTAGCTGGTCAAAAAGTAGCAATAGTGAACATCAAGGACAATGGTATTACATGAGGATAGACACAGAGCAACTGACATCATATACATAATAGCAAAAGGTATACATGACAAATGGGATGGACAGGATCCTTCACAATGATAACTGGTACACTCTAGCACAAGTTACATGATCAAGTAATAGTGCATATGGAGCACCCCTATGGCTAGGCACCACAGGGAGGTACTGCACCCCAAATAGCAGGTTAGTGCCTCCGTAGCTGTGGGTTTGGGGTATAACTTATGGAGTCTGTACAAACACACACAACACTAGGCCCCTAAGGGTAGTGGGATTGTATATTCAGTAAGTCTCGGGGGCTGGAGCCTAGGTTAGAGTGAGAAAACCAGGAGCAAGTGAGAATTCTAGTCAGTTAGAAGAGGAGACAGTGCTGGGAAGGCAGCCTGAAGGACGTGCCTGACATGGCTCCTGCAGGAGGGTACCTGTCTTTAATAGGGAACCCAGAAAAGAGGGAGATGATTCAGAACCAGTTGAAGCCGGCTGGAACCTATCTGGGGTCAAACACCGGCAACACGGAGAGACCGAATAGCCACGGGACCAATCCATGGAAGCCGTAGCACCACCAAAACGGTAACTCCTCCTCGGTCCCATAATAAGCCCAAGACACCGATAGGTACCGGCCCGGATTCTGGTGGCGCAAGGGTTCAAGTCTCACCGCTCCCGTCCATACCGGTAAATGGACAAATTGCACCTATCAGTAACAGACCAGATGTCCCACTAGGGTCACTCACCCATCGCTAAAAGTGCAAGTTATGGTGGCAGGAGGTTTGGGCGCAGATCCCGACACATGTTTCGTAGGCTTCTTCCTGGGGGACTGTGAGAGGAGTGTTGAGAAATGTGTGCCTAAATTGCCACACTGCCACATCATTAGCAGGTCCTTATCGCTTGGCCCGGACCACCAGCACTCGTGGTAGGCACTGGAGCTACTTCCGGTGTCAGAATAGCACTTCCGTTGACGTCACCAACAGGAAGCTCCGCATCATGCCTGTCACGCATGCGTGATCAACGGGTTCTCACTGCACATGCGTCTGGCCGCTGCCGCCATAATGGAAAAGGGCAAGCAGATGGGCAGCAGCACTCTAAGTTTAAGACCTCTATATAATGCAGCACACATTCATAAACTGCAGCCGAGACCTTATAAAACATCCAGGAGACCCCAGCATGGAATGAGAGTTGGCACTACAGCCTCATATAACATAAATCATTGGTCCAACCTATATACCAGTAACAGGCTAACGACATCAACAACATAGTTTTACAAGAATCCATACAAGGATATTGCTGGTGTAAAGTCATCCACAAGGCATCCTAGCTGTGTAATTTTGCAAAAGATCTTTATGAGGTCTTTCATAGATCCATCAGTTGTTCATCATACAACTCATCTGGCAAAGGGCTACTAGACGCAAAAAGGCTATGAAGACAAGTGAAGGGTGAAACACTCACATTAAAATTTATGTACACATATTGGCTCTAAAGTCATAATATAAGGCAGAACAGGAAACATAAAAATACCCCGAAATACTCATTAAGGAGGAGATCAGTGGGGCGCAGCACAGAATATCATCATAGCAAAGATGAGAAGCTAATCTTCTCATTAAGACCATTAGGGCTCATAGTGCCCAATCTAACAATCCACTGGCACTCTAAACGGGCTAACCTATTCTTTAGATCACCACCTCTGCCCCCCCCCAAGTTAACCATATTAATACCACGAACCTGCAAACACTTAGAATTGCATTATGGAACTGTTTATAATGCCTGGGGATAGTTCTCAAACAGGACACATCCTCAATGGTCTTAGACCTGATAATGTCCCAAACATTCTCCTTCACATCCATCCTGAGCTCCCTGGAAGTCAACCCAACATAGATGAGACCGCAGCCACAGGTGGCATAGTAAATCACCCCCTTTGAGCTGCATGAGATGTACTTCCTGATAGTGAAATCCCTCAGGCCATCCACTAACATAAAGGTCTGGGATTTTTCTATATTTTGACAGGCCATGCAGGAGCCACAGGGAAAACAGCCCAGCCTCGGTGCTGCCATACCGAAAGGGGAGTCAACATTTGGCTGTTATGGCTGTTAATGGTTGTTAACAAGAATGTTCCTGAGGCTCCTACCTCGTTTAGCCATCATCAGCGGGCAGTCCGGAAGGAAATCACACAGGGTAGGATCTTTTTTCAACACAGCCCAATGGCAGGTGAGAATGGAAAATATCCCATTCCATTTGTTATTAAAAACCGAAATAAATCTCACTTGGGGTTTTGCGGCCACGTTTTGTTTGGGTCTTATTCCAAGAAGCCGGGGGGCATTTTTTGCCCATATATACCCCTTTTGATACAGCGTCTGCTGTATCCATGTGCCCTAAACCTCTCCTGCATGCCCACTACCTGTTGTTCGAAAGCGCTATCACGGGAGCATATCCTCCATAGGCATAAAAATTGTCCCACGGGGATGGCTCTGATTGTACAAGGTAGATGTGAAGAAGTGGCATACAGGATAGAGTTGTCTGTTGTCTGTTTACGGAACATATTTGTTTCCACTCTCACATTTGGTTAGACAAAAATCTTAAGGTCCAAGAAGTCAATATCATGACTCCAACACTTGTAGGTCAAATGGACATTGTAGTCGTTGGACTGGAGGTGAGACACAAAAGTTTCACGTTCGGCATCGATTCCACCCCACACAAAAAAAATGTCATCAATATAATGCAGCCAGCTCTGCACATTGGAGGAGACACACACGCCCTCAACAAACACTTCCCTCTCCCAGTAAACAGTCACATGGGAGCCAGCACAGCTGCTGGAGGTGCGTCCCCAGGGGGCATTTTCCCCATTGCCCAGCCCACCCTTGCTGATGGCAAGTGGGCTTCCCCATTTCTCCAGGGCCCCAGCACTTGCCTAAGTGCACAGGATACTTATGCCGGTTCCACCTACACAACAAAAATGTCATCAATATAACGCAGCCAGCTCTGCGCATTGGAGGAGACACACACGCCCTCACCAAACACTTCCCTCTCCCAGTAAACAGTCACATGGGAGGCCAGCACAGCTGCTGGAGGTGCATCCCCAGGGGGCATTTGCCCCCCTGTCCAGCCCACCCCTGCCGATAGCAAGTGGGCTCCCCCTCTTTCTCCAGGGCCACAACACTTGCCTAAGTGCACAGGATACTGATGCCAGTCCTGTCACAGATGCCACAGTCAACTGTCAACAGTGACTTTTAGCAGTCTCTTATGCCGCCCATTGATCCCCATGCAACTTTATTGCAGTGTGGCAATTTGCAGGGGTCTACTTAGAGCCAATGTGTCTGCTATACTAGGGTTCTCTTATGAAGCCCTAATTCTTTTTTTTTTTTGCTTCATACAAGATCAATCATTTTATAATAGTCCACAAGACTAATATATTAGAGTGTATTAAACAAGTAATCAAATAATTACAGGTTCAAAATCTCTGAGGAAGAGTAAATAAATGGTAAAAAAATTTACATTTTTTGAGCAAGCCTTAATAAAATCCAAGCTTATAATTAAAATAGGCATGGGGGTCTTTCACTGTATAATTGAAGAAGTACAACTGATCTACAAGCTAAAATGAAGAAAACACTAAAGGAAAAAAAAATGGTGTTGGAAGGGGTTAAAAATGTATAAGAAAACAATTTGCTGTAAGTATTCATTGACCATAACCGGACAACCAATGGTCTTTATATCATGGTAATGGGACAATGTGGGGGTGAAAGTATCTCCCTGTGGTCATACATGGATTAATACTCTGTCGGTACAAATGTATTCTTCTGATATATTCATATATGATCTCCAGTATTTTGCATAAACTGGATTCATTTTTGAGCAGGATATGATATATCATATAGGAAGCGATGGTCATGTAATGTAGTTTATTCTATGGATATTGCATGTTACAGGGAATATTTGCTAATCTTCCACTTCATTTATCAATCCTCACACCAGAATGATGACTTGCTTATTATCAGGCTTTGTGGAACGTTGCATAAAGTCTCCCTCATTTACATTATATGATCTAATCTGTGCAATCTGTCCTCCTCCTTTGTCATTCACATTAATTAAAGGTGAGATACAATGAAAATATTGCTATTTTATCATGGGGCTTTAAGTATATGGCATGGTCATTAAGCTTGTGTGCTCCTCGTCCTCGGTTCTGTAGCAGACATACGATTTGTATTTGTACCCTTAGAATATGAGAAGTTATGGTTTACAATGGAAGGATGAGCGCTGCAGAATGTTTATTCCTAAAAATAACCATTGTTTTATTTTTTATTTTTTTTCAGAAATACATGTGAAAATCAGAATATTGTAATATATTATCAAAGTAATAAACTTCTTACACCTCTGGACTGATCATTCATTCCCAAATACATATGAGTAAAAAAGGTCTCATGCATTGAGATGAAGCAATAGTCCAGGAGGATAACAATGATTACTCTCATACGATATTATACAAAGTTGCTGACTTTTTTGTACTACTGAATAATGACATACTAAATTAAAATGACCATTAACCTTTAAGGGGTGATTGATGCTATGAAATGTGCCAGAAGGATCAAATGTCTACAATACCTTGGATGCTTTAAATGGTGTTTGTTAAATGCTTTGGACAATCCCCCTGCTTTAAAGCTCAGGTCATACAACTTAAGTAAGGTGCCCTGCTGCTCTTGGCACCTAACTTCAAATCACGCCGCTCGCAGCAGCCAATGAGTCACCGCCGGGCAGGGATCAAATATGGTCCAGTAGACGAGAAGGCAGAAACAAAATATCGGCTATATTGAAGGACAGAACATTTAAGCCATAAAATGCAATTAACAGCGTCTATAATGAGTACAGCAATAACAGATACAAGGAAGGATGGCTGGGACGTGTCCACACTAGCTGCACTCCAGCGATTGCATCAACAGTTCAATACCAACAGTATAAAACGTTCTACAGACTACTCTCCGCTAAATTCCTAGCAGGCTTTTGCTAACCTGGCCGCGCTGCTGCAATGTACTAACTAAGGCTGCTTTCACATCTGTATTGTAGTGTAATTTGGGGCAGATCCTGCAGATGTCACCGCATCTGTCGGATCTGTCACATAACGGCTGACTTGTGGCACCAATCCAGCAAGCCCCATTCATTCTCTACGGGGCTTGCGGTCGGGTGCGGCAAGTGTGGTTTTGCCGAATGCTAACAGCAATTCTTTTGTGCGGCGGCAAGTGCCGGATCTGCCAGATTCTTGCTGGATTGGTGCCACAAGTTGGCCGTTGAGCGGCATATCTGAGGCGGCAAGAATGCGGGCGTTCGAACAGAAGGGCAAAATGAATGGTGGGAGCAAGTGACCTTCAGCATTGAAGTGAAGAGTGAGAAAAATGGTGGAGAACCTTAGCCCAGGACAGGTATTCAGCAACCTCAATTTAGCTACATCGGGATCAAGAAGATGGCAGACTTTCTCTTCATCGCTGCAGTACTGCAAGTGTGACACCAGTGGTGAACTGTATTTAGGTATAGGGGCAGGCTCTGTTAGTTAGTGCATCCTTCCTTAAAGCTGGTATTTTGTATCTCCTTGTCTACTGTACCAGTATTTGAGTCCTCCTGGCGGTGTCTCACTGGCACTGTACATGACAATTTTTCGCTCACTGAGAAATTCAAAATTTGATCAGAGGGTGATATGACTTTCTCGGATGTGGAGAATAAAGAAATAAAAAATTCTCCAACTTCCCCATCTGTCAGACTGCATGTCATCTGAGTGCTGTCCAATTATTATCTATAGACCCATGGACATGAATGGCTGAGTGCGATCTGAATATATGAGGCAAATTGTGCATGCTGTAATCATTTTTTGCCCGGACTGACTTGAACTGAGGAAAAAAATCGGACATGTGCACGGCCCCATAGAATAATATGGGGACGAGCACTATCCGTCAAAACAACAGATAAGACTTTTCCAATTTTGTATGGCCATGTGCACGAGCCCTTAGATAGATCTCAAATTAATTAGCTAAAAAGAAAGTTATCCCACAGCTTGCAACCCACATAATTTGTTGGGATCTGTAAGGGAAATCAAAAGCAGGAGTTCAATTCTCAATCAAAATCCTGCTCTGAAGGCAAGCGGTAAAGATAACGCTGATACCATCCACTTTAACATAAGAAATGTCATGATCAATAGCACACACAGGAGTTCGATATGCAGAGGGCTACTGCAATCTCCAATGAGCTGCTACCATGGCATTCTCCTCTTTGATCTTCAGGTACCTATCTGATAGCAGATGAGACAAGGAACATCTTCTGCATCTTAGCTTGGCCACATCCACATGAACTTGTTAAGTTTGGTAACCCATATGTGTATCTAGAAATAAAGTTCTTCCAAGATCAGTCTGCATACACCAAATAGACCATCCTGCATTGTTCTTCCAATATGTATACATTACAAAAGAGTTGCTTTAATGGTAAATTTTGTAAAATGGTCCATATTTAGGTTAGATAGAGACATTGCTTAAATGGTTATATTACCATTATGGAAAATGTATGGCCAACCTATAGAATATGCCATAAATGTCTGATAGATGAGGGTTGCTCCCTGGAACCTGCACCTTTTCAGTCTCCCCATGATGAAAATGGAAAAGTGGCCGCAAATGCTTGTCTCTATGGGAGTTCAGAAACTGACCTATTGGCCACCTAAATATCCCTATAGTAAGCCTAGGGTCACACATGGCCATCAGTTTTTTCCCTTCTTTTCAATAACTGATCTGTTTTTTAGGGTGCTTTTTTGACCCTCCTGTCAGCTCTGTGTTTTTGGGACTTTTTCCTTAAACAATGCTCTAAAAAACTGATCCTTTTTTTGTGTGCCATAAACAATGCTCTAAAAAACGGATCCTTTTTCCCATAGGGCCCCATGTAAAAAAACGGATCCGTTTTTTACTGCACCCAAAAATGTTGCTACGCTCCTAGCAATGTTTTTGGGTGCAGAAAAAAACGGATAGGTTTTTTTTAACAAATAATCGTTTTTTGCATCAGTTTTTGGACTTAGAAAAAAAAAGTCAAAAACTGATGCCAGAAACTAATCCAGGCTTATGTGTGACCCTAGTCTTTAAACTGGTTCTTAATTGTTTTCTAAGTACTAGGTAGTGATGGGCGAAACCCACCGATTTTCGGGTTCACGAAACTCACCCAAACTTTTTTTAAGTTTGGGTTCGGGGCCGAAAGTGGCTCGATACTTGAGTCCGAACTCAGACTGTAAAGTTATGGGATGGGGGCTAGGAGACTGTAAAAGAAAGAAGATAGTTAAATTTAAACTGCATTATACTTTCCGGATTCACCCATTGTACGTCTGTGGCTGCTCATTAACTTCCTGATATTCACTGCAGAGGGACCCAACAGCCAATCACAGATGCTGTCACAGAAGAATTGGCGCACCAAAACCATGATCCGGTTTTTGCCATGGATTTCATGCTCTTTTGGTGCACTTTGGGCACAAAACTGCATGCATTGTGTTCAATGTGTTCATCTGCATCTCCTGGCCAAAAAAGCACCAAAACCGTGACATAGTTTTTCTGCGGATTTCATTATTTTTTGGTGCATTGTGTTCAATGTGCTCATCTGAATTTCCTTGGCCCAAAAAGCACCAAAACCACAACACAGTTGTGCACTTTTTTATATAATTATTCCTTAAATAATTTTTAGAAATGACATGGGGCTTCGCCATATTTTTGTGTGCAGCCAGGTACAGCAGGCAGGTATGGGCTGCCCCCTACCCTCAGCTGCCTATTTTTACCTGGCTGGAAACCAAAATATAGGGAAACCCTTTTATTAATTATTTCATGAATTTCATGAAATAATTAAAATAAATTACATGGGGCTTTGCCGTATCTTTGGTTTCAAGACAGATACAACTAGCAGCTGGGGGCTTGAATCTTCAACAATGGTGGCCCAAGCTTTTTGGGGTCACCCCCCTGTGAATTGCAGCCCACATCTGCCCCAGAAAATGGCACTTTCATAGAAGCGCTATTTTCAGGTGCTGTTCCCCGATTTTTCCAGTGGGCCCTGTTGGCGGTGGCAATGGGTAATAAAGGGGTTTTGTATTGGCAGCTGGCACTCAGCCTGAAATTCATAGTGTCAGGCAAATTTTAGGCGCACCCACTATGAATTTCTAGGAAGCAGTAAAAAATCCAACACCGAAAAAAATATTTAGAAATAAAACAAAAGACAACCGTTTCCCATCTTTAATTAACAAAAAACCCTCCCTATGACATAATTCACAGGGAACATCTTCGTTCTGCTGCATATCTCTGTGAGCAGACCTCTATTGTCTGTGACAGCATCTGTGATTGGCTGTTGGGCCCCTCTGCAGTAAATATCTAGGAAGTTAATGAGCAGCACTGGACGTAGACGCAGCTGGGCAATGAAACGCGGTAAGTATAATGCTGTATAATAACTATTTTCTTAATTTTTACAGCTCCCTGCCCCCAAACCCAAACCCGAACTGTAACATGGACTTATCAGGAAAGTCTGTGTTCGGGATCTGTGCCCAAACACTAGGTGTTTGGTACGAACCCCGAACTTTATAGTTCGGGTTCACCCATCACTAGTTACTATGTCTCAGGTACATGTTTATGACCGATCATGACTGGTTACACTAAGATAAGGCAGTCAACTGATCACTCAAATCTTGGCTGCCTTTTGTGGCCAGAAAAGTTCCCAAATTCTTGGAATTTCTTAAAGAAAAAAGCTTTTCTCCTTGTGGAGAGTGATATACCAATAAGGCATACCTGTAGTGAAAAGACTTAAAGCTGCAAAGCTCCTCTGGGAAATATGTAAATTGTCTCTTCAGGAAGGAAGAAGATGAACTCTTGCGCCACCTACTGGAAGTAGCAATTATAAAAGTAAAAAATTACCCATTAACGAGCCTTGTCACATGACTTAGGATTTATACCACATCACAACCTCAATCTGTAGATACATTGGTTTGGGGACTTGCCTCTCGTCAGTGCAAATTATGAGATCTGATCTGGCTGTATGAGAGGCTAATTGAGGTCTAAGGGGAAAGCTTTTCTCCTTGTGGAGAGTGACATGCCAGTATGAGGAGACTTAAAGCTGCAATGCTCCTCTGGGAAATATGCAAATTGTCTCAACAGCGAGGAAGTAGACAAACTCTAGTGCCGCCTATTGGATCAGATCTCAAACTTTACACTGACAAGGGGCAATCACCCTGAAACACTGTGTCTGCAGATCAATACATAAATCCTAATGGTGGGTTTACACGTTGCGATATCGTCCGATATCGTATCCAACGGCGCGGGAGCGCGCATTTTGTGGCCGGTTTTCCAAGAGTCGGATCGGCGGTGTACACGTCCCGATATCGTGGTGCAACGTCCCTACGATGTCTACGCCCCCTGACCCAGGACCGACCATTTAACATGGTAGTGAATGGGGGATGTTGTACTGCGCATCGGAGTTGGATGTTTACACGGGACGATCTGGCTCCAACCGGCATCTGATATCGGGCGGTTGAATAGCACGCTCATTCGACCCCCATATCGGTTTACCATCGTTCCTGCATTGTATTGGATGTTCACACCGTACACGCAGGAACGATATCGGGACCAACGCACGAACCACGTGACTTTTGGTTGGAGTTGGATGCCGATATCGCAACGTGTAAACCCACCATAAGTCATATGTCATAAGTCAATTGTGATTTATACCGCCCGTAGTTGGGCAGCATGAATCAGCTGACAATTCCCTTATATTGTAAGTGTGATTATTCCTGTTCATGGACTTCAATTGGAGGTGTTGCAACTTGTAGTTCCACAGCTTTTATGCATTGCTAACTGCATGATGCATGTGTATTCAAGCTGAATATTAAAAAATATTGGCTGGATTTTGGTACTATTTATGCAGACGTGTTTTGGAGTAAATGAAAAAAATAAATATATATTTACCCTAATAAGTGCAAAAATATACAAAAAGGTCAAAAATATTCTATAATTATTAACTTCATTGGCTTAAAGAACATACAATGACGCAAGAGATGATGTAAAAACATGGACTGGACAGCAGAGAGATAAATAAATGATAAATGTGTTAATTTATTAATCACATTAATTTATTAATCACAACTAATAAGGAGTAAAACATACATCCAATGTTTCACCCCATAGGACCTTTGCAAGCTCTATATGATAAGAAGTGCACTTTGTATGCTATGATTAAAGCCTTGTTTTCTTTTATTTTTAATATTTGTCCTATTCCGTGGACTAGATTTGCGTTGTATATCTGATAACCGGTATGTAATATTGTTTGTTTTGATATATTTTTGGATATGTATGCCACACATCTGTGCCAGGTGGACAGTTAGTAATTGTCATGTGCAGTGGCGTAACTTCAGGCCCAGGGGCCCCGATGTGAAAGCTTCAACAGGGTCCCTAATGATTGCAAATCTTTAAAAATATTAGTCTTTTTCTATGGGACAAAGAGACGTTTGGGGCCCCCCTAGACTGCAGGGCCCGGGTGCGATCGCAACCCCTACACCTATTGTAGTTACGCCCCTGGTTATGTGCCATGGTAATATTATAATAAACTGTTAATCACACACACATTGATGCCGGCATATTATTTCTCCAAGAAACCAATGGTTACGGTACTTTCTGATTTTTGTCGGTCCAGGCTTTATACAGCCAGCAAGGTTTTGTAACCCACCCCATGATTCTCCTATGCGACTATTTTGTCTTTGTAACTTATAGTAATTGTTCCTAAGTTTAATCTAGAGCGAAATGACAGATGTGGCCCAGCTAAGACCCTACTTCTATGAAGTATGGGAATTCATTTCCTATGAGATTGAGTCATCAGGACAGGACGTTGTCTGGATAGATCATTGCATTATATTTCCTAGTTTCTATATATGAGTTTTATGTATCAGGTATATTAGGTTTAACCTCAGTTGATATCCTATAAGCTCTATGATGGAAGTGTTGATTTATAAGCTCATTTACAGGAACTGAGCATCTTTCCTATTTGGGCACCTGGAAGGGACTCGGAAACCTCCATTTCAGCAGCCCTGCATGTGTTCTGTATTAGCGCATGAAAAGTGACCTTCCTAAATCGACTCGATTTCCAGCCATTGCATTTCTTGGAATCAAATGCTAGCAATTGACTTAAATGTTAATCCCCTACTAGAGCCATATGTGCAGGGTAGTAAACATATTGTGGTATTGGAAAGATCAGTCAGAAAATTGAAGCTCGTGGAAGAGGTTATTATTGTCGAAAACTTTCAAAACTCCGTACATCTGTTGCGATTAGGAGGTCACCGTTCTCCGCACTGAAGGAACATTGAGTTGGCTTTTTTTCTCTTTCCTTTTACATTAAACCAGATGTCATCTTATGGGATTCTCTGTATTATCATCTTTTTGTCTTTTACGCTTCCATTATTGAGATGATGTGTAATATTGTTACCACCTTTCCCAACATAAGAGCATTTTAGAGGAGTGAATTCAGATTTTGGACTGCATTGCTCGAAGTATATCACGTTTTTATAAGTGATGTATAAAAGCATGGGTTTTTTTACATTAAAGGGAATCTGTCATCTGGATTTTAGTCCCCAAACTAAGGGTATGTATTTAAAGGACGTTCTAATGCTGACTAAATCCTTACCTTGCTTGTAATCAGAGTGCTGCGTTAAAGAAATTGTGGATATTAAGGAGTCACAGATGCAGTGGGGAGGGACTGTGCACCCCTGTAGCTCCCCTGTCTATGGTCTGTGACTGCCAGATCTGGGGAAGGGAAGACATTGAAGAGCGGAAAAGGCACAGTCCCACCCACTGCACTTACCACTCATTAGCATACAATTTCAAACACTGATTTCTCCATAAAGCAAAGTAAAATTCTACAAACAAGGTAAGGATTTACTCGGCAATAAGTGGATGTTGTACATGTCTTTGTTTGGGCTATAAAATCCTGATATCAGAATGCCTTTAAATGAATTGTGCAGTCAGGTCCCCTCTATACCCAGCAACTCTACGTCTGGTCCATTGCTTGATACAGGACATAGCAAAAGCACAGTCAGAGAAGAGGACTGGCTAGTCTTTTGAAGTGATGAGAATGGCTTGTATAATCAATGTATCTCACATCTATATTTCTCTTCTGTCTCTCATATTTATCTATCTTATCTATCTTTCCAATGACATCACTAGAGTCTCATGGGGCTCAGCACAAAATTTGGACTGGCCCCTCCCATGTTGGTCAGTTGTATGAGCCCTGGTAGCATTCTAAATCCTATAAAGATATATAGTATTTGTTACCCCCCTTCATCATGTAGTAATGTCTTCCATCCTGTACTAATGCCCCCACCTCGGACCCTTCCAGGTATATATGTCTCGGATCCTTGCAGGTACAAATGTCCTTCTTCCTGGTATATATGTCCCCCATTCTGGGGCCTTCCTGGTATGTAACTCCCATCCTGGGCCCCTTCCAAGTATATATGCCCCTCATATATGTCACCAATCCTGGGCTCCTTCCTGGTATATATGTCCCTCATCCTGGGCTACTTCCTGGTATATATATGTCCCTCATCCTGGGTCCCTTCCTGGTATGTATGGCCCTCATCCTGGTCCCCTTCCTGGTATATATATGTCCCTCATCCTGGGCCCCTTCCTGGTATATATGTCCTTCATCCTGGGCCCCTTCCTGGTATATATGTACATCATCCTAGGCCCCTTTCTGGTATATATATGTTCCTCATCTGGGCCCCTTCCTGGTATATATATTCCTCATCCTGGGCCCCTTCCTGGTATATATGTCCCTCATCCTGGGCCCCTTCCTGGTATGTATGGCCCTCATCCTGGGCTCCTTCCTGGTATATATATGTCCCTCATACTGGGCCCCTTCCTGGTATATATGTCCTTCATCCTGGGCCCCTTCCTGGTATATATATGTCCCTCATCCTGGGCCCCTTCCTGGTATATATATGTCCCTCATCCTGGGCCCCTTCCTGGTATGTATGTCCTTCATCCTGGGCCCCTTCTTGGTATATATGTCCCTCATCCTAGGCCCCTTCCTGGTATATATTTGTCCCTCATCCTGGGCCCCTTCCTGGTATATATGTCCCTCATCCTGGGCCCCTTCCTGGTATTTATGTCCCTCATCCTGGGCCCCTTCCTGGTATGTATGGCCCTCATCCTGGGCCCCTTACTGGTATATATATGTCCCTCATACTGGGTCCCTTCCTGGTATATATATGTCCCTCATCCTGGGCCCCTTCCTGGTATATATATGTCCCTCATCCTGGGCCCCTTACTGGTATATATATGTCCCTCATACTGGGCCCCTTCCTGGTATATATATGTCCCTCATCCTGGGCCCCTTCCTGGTATATATATGTCCCTCATCCTGGGCCCCTTCCTGGTATATATTCTACATCATCCTGGGCCCCTTCCTGGTATATATATGTCCCTCATCCTGGGCCCTTCTTGGTATATATATGTCCCTCATCCTGGGCCCCTTCCTGGTATATATCTACATCATCCTGGGCCCCTTCCTGGTATATATGTCCCTCATCCTGGGCCCCTTCCTGGTATGTATGTCCTTCATCCTGGGCCCCTTCTGGTATATATGTACATCATCCTAGGCCCCTTCCTGGTATATATTTGTCCCTCATCCTGGGCCCCTTCCTGGTACATATGTCCCTCATCCTGGGCCCCTTCCTGGTATTTATGTCCCTCTCCTGGGCCCCTTCCTGGTATGTATGGCCCTCATCCTGGGCCCCTTACTGGTATATATATGTCCCTCATACTGGGCCCCTTCCTGGTATATATGTCCTTCATCCTGGGCCCCTTCCTGGTATATATGTACATCATCCTAGGCCCCTTCCTGGTATATATATGTTCCTCATCCTGGGCCCCTTCCTGGTATATATATTCCTCATCCTGGGCCCCTTCCTGGTATATATGTCCCTCATCCTGGGCCCTTCCTGGTATGTATGGCCCTCATCCTGGGCTCCTTCCTGGTATATATATGTCCCTCATACTGGGCCCCTTCCTGGTATATATGTCCTTCATCCTGGGCCCCTTCCTGGTATATATATGTCCCTCATCCTGGGCCCCTTCCTGGTATATATATGTCCCTCATCCTGGGCCTTTTCCTGGTATGTATGTCCTTCATCCTGGGCCCCTTCTTGGTATATATGTCCCTCATCCTAGGCCCCTTCCTGGTATATATTTGTCCCTCATCCTGGGCCCCTTCCTGGTATATATGTCCCTCATCCTGGGCCCCTTCCTGGTATTTATGTCCCTCATCCTGGGCCCCTTCCTGGTATGTATGGCCCTCATCCTGGGCCCCTTACTGGTATATATATGTCCCTCATACTGGGCCCCTTCCTGGTATATATATGTCCCTCATCCTGGGCCCCTTCCTGGTATATATATGTCCCTC
The DNA here is from genome assembly GCA_033576535.1 of Allobates femoralis. NCBI lineage: Eukaryota > Metazoa > Chordata > Amphibia > Anura > Aromobatidae > Allobates > Allobates femoralis. The sequence goes on along the minus strand of JARQOC010000009.1, from coordinate 153,562,902 downwards.
ATCCTGGGCCCCTTACTGGTATATATATGTCCCTCATACTGGGCCCCTTCCTGGTATATATATGTCCCTCATCCTGGGCCCCTTCCTGGTATATATATGTCCCTCATCCTGGGCCCCTTCTTGGTATATATATGTCCCTCATCCTGGGCCCCTTCCTGGTATATATATGTCCCTCATCCTGGGCCCCTTCCTGGTATATATATGTCCCTCATCCTGGGCCCCTTCCTGGTATATTTGTCCTTCATCCTGGGCCCCTTCCTGGTATATATGTACATCATCCTAGGCCCCTTCCTGGTAAATATATGTCCCTCATCCTGCGCTGCTTCCTGGTTTATATGTCCCCGTTATGACCCTGCTCTCTAACAGAAAAAAAAACATTTTATACGACACCAATGCTTGGCATGTCATCATGTATGTATTGATATGTATCACAGTGTAGTGACGCGATGGATTTAGACACAGCAATACATTTCAGCGAATGTGTGTCCTCGGATTTATCTATCTATATCCCATCTCTCTGTCTCCTATCATCACTTTCTACCTCTCTCCATTCTGCTATCGGAGTGTCTGTCTCCTTGTCCATTTCTTTATCTATTATCTATCTAATATCTATCATCTATTTATATAATATCTATCTAATATCTATCCATCTATCTATCCCTATTGCATGATTAGGTTCTGTCGGTAGAAGAAGTGTTAGAAATCTAAGGTCATTGGAGAAAGTAGCTTTTAACTTTTCTTGCCTGGTGGTTATTATGTAACAGGATTCTCCTTGTTGATGTTGTTATTTTGTGCTGTGATGGATACATAATGAATGTCATGAACTTCTCAGTCTCTATTTGGAAAGTATAAACACAAGTCTTTTTAATGGAGATGTTTTATATTCATGAAATAGCTGTTATTCTGGCTTTCTGCAGATTGAATAGCAATGTGGCTATTAAAATACCAAATAAACATCTCATACATGTAGTGATTGGGTTCTGCTGTCTGCATGGAGTAATTAAAATGCTATGGGTAAAAAGGGAAATATTCTGTTTTTCTGCTTACGTCAAGCACAGATCTCACCAGACGGGATTCCTCTGTTCTTGATACATATATTTATATGTTAATAATTAACAATAGAAATAATTTCCTTCCTGAAGCCAAATAAATTGCAGGGGGTCTGATTTGTTGAAATGAGTTTTATCCAGCAATTGCACAAATATATCAGATTGTATTATATTCCAGTGGATGCTGTATATTGTTTTATAGTGTAGGTCATCATGAAGTCATTACATTATATCTTACAAATGTTTATCCGCTGGATTGCTGGTTAGTAAGGAAACATATAAATTACAAATTCAGTTCTGCTACAACAGTGAATTGCATTATATTTCATATTGGAATCTATATGTGTTGTTTTAAGAGGTTGACTAGACTTAACACAATTAAGCAGTTAATGTTTGATTGGTAGAGGTTTGCCCCCTTAGGACCCCTGTGACGTAGGGTGGTCCTGCAGGGTTAATATATTTCCCCTCCCTTAATCCTTAAGCACTCATGCTCTGTGAGAGGCTATAGAGTGAGGATAAATTCCCCCTAACATGGTCCACACTCCCCAGTTACACGACACGCTGCCACCACTCATCAAACACTCGGGGTGATCAGTCGCCAAAAAATATACTACTGTGACGATTTACGGGGTCACATACTCTCTGTAAGGCCATGGATTCTTTAGAGCATACAAGGATTAAACTTATTATAGTTTTAAGCTTTAATATAAAAATTACAGTGCTAGCAATAAAGATATAAAAGATAAAATATACAAATGATATACAAATATGTAAAGCAGTTTTAAAATAAAAAGGGAGAAAATAACAGAAATGCCTAAATTCCAATCTATACTTATACTTTTGTTTCCATGGGGGAAGGAGAAATTAAATATGGATCACATCAGCATCGGCTGACCCCCACATGTGAACAACTTTATTTTGTGCCACCCAGTTTTTTTAATATATTTGGCCCTGGGCTTGTGTTTCCAGGATGGCCTGTATTTTAATATTATAATCTCAGGTCTGTGACTGGACCATGGCTAATTTAGTATTGAATACATTGCAAATTAAATGCCTTGTTTTTTCCAAGCATCCCCCTCCCTATAGTAAATAGAAAATGTCAGACCTTGCCACTTGGACCATTTGGTCAGTGTTTAAAGCTTGCAAAGGTGTGACAAATGCACCCTCTGTATTCTCATGGAAAACCCCTTCGGTTTTGAGTTCCTGTAATCAAAATATCTAAAGGGTCTGCATTTTGTGCAGATGCGGAAGACCTGAACTAATGTTACTTTACTGCTGTTGTCACACATTTGCATCTACAGTTAGATATTAGTTATATATTCCTTCACAGTGGGATCGGCAAACGGTCTGATGTGCATAGGAGACTCCCAATTATCTACTAATAGATGTTGTTAACGGACAGAAGGATGCAGCACATCATATATCCGACGGCTGATCCTTTTGATCACTAGGAGATAAGTCGTTGCAAGAGGCGTCCAGTAGTTGTTTCGTAGAAAACACAGGAGCAGTCAGCCAAACCAAGTATTCCTGGGTATGGAGAACTCGTGAGACTTATCTGTCGACTAAATGATAATTCTGTTGACAGTTATCTAATGTGTATGGGGAGGTGGTGAAGGGGCTTAAGGTTAGAACATCTGTCTTTATGTGCAGAAAATCCCTCTAAGGATGGGGTCACAAAAGCTTATATAAAAAAAAAATCAGTTCTTATATCATCCGAAAAAGTGGGGCTGTTTTTTTTCTCACTTGTCATCCGTGTGCAATCCAATTTTTACTCAGCAGATATTAATCATTTACAGGACAATTTAGGGTATCTGCTTACCTCGAATATTTGGCTGCAGAAATTTCTGCACCACTTCTGCATTTCTTGGCAGGAAAATGCAACAGCAAAAATGGGTGTTTTTGCCACTTTATTGGTGCGTTCTTGCCTTACATCTTTTGTGAACATTTTATTCATTCAAAGGATGGGTGAAGAACACTGAAAGAATTGCAAATTTATTTCTGTACCAAATCTGCACGAAAAAAATGTACAACTTATACACAAAAAGTCAGCATTCTCATTGACTTTGCTGCCATTAGGATTTACTTGCAGTTTTGGAAAAAATCTGCACTGAAAAATGCATAAAGAAAAACCGACAAGACTATGTGCACGCAGTGGGGTTTTATGCCTTTTCTGTGTGGATTCATAAAAAACCTGCATGCCTACCCTTACCCCAGCGAAGTCTAACAGAATTCGGAGTTGTGCACATGATGCTTGCTGATTTGGTGCAGAAAAATAGTTGGGGTGTCTTTGCAACATTTTTTCATATCTTTTAGCCATTTACTTCATTAAGAAAAACGATTGGCACAAATTGCACCATAAATGTGGCAAAAATAACTCAGCATATGCACATAGCCTCAAAATGTATTTATGTGCACAGGACCTTTCAGTTTTGCATCTTATAGAACTGTATCTGTAAAGGCCCGTCACACCTGGTGACGGGGCTGGGGATGTCGGGGGCGACTTGCTGGTGCGCGCACGTTTTTGGCGCCGTCCCAGCGTCGCCGTCCCCCATTTACATGGGGCAACATCTCCAGCCCCGCGCCGGTGAGCTGACAGGTGGCATCGCCGCTGGGGTGTCTGAAATCCCCAGCGGCGATGCAGGACAATGGGAGCCTATGGCTCCCATTGCCTGTCAGGTCGCCGATGGCCGGTTACATGGGGCGATGTGTGCACATCGCCCCAGATTGGTCGCCTGGTTTCAGAGCACTGCTCTGAAACCAGGCGACCTTCCGGTGGTGCCGACATCGCCCCTTTACATGAGGCGAGGTAGGGGCGATGTCGCCGCCGATAGGCCACGCCCCTACATTGCCTATGTTACCGATGTCGCCCCGTGTGATGGGGCCTTTAGAGTTGGATGCCAAACTATTGGTTCATATGGCATCCAATTATCTTCTAGCAATGTACCGTTTTCAGAGTCAAATCACAGCATGATGGAAATGGTGGAGAAAAAGATGGAGATCTGCTCTGCCTCATTGAAGAATATTAGCCCAAGTGAAATCCCTTCTCTTATCCGATTGCCCTTATTATGTGAGCCCTAAGGATTATTGCACATCATCTAGATGTCCTCCACCTCCCTGGTGGACTGGGGAGAGAACATATAGCCAAAACGCTGGACAAATCTGCTCACCACAAAAAAGAAAAAGCCTCATGTTTACAGCATCGGGCATTATGTGGACTTGTTTGGCCACCAGTACATGGGTGTTCCATCCTAACATTAATACACATGACTGACTCATAGAGTAGAGTGGAGCTTTTTCTAAAGGAGATAAAAGCAACCTCATTTTCCAACCCCAGCCTAGTTGTACAGCTTCGTGGCGGCATATGATGGCATGCAATTCTCAGTAAAATCTCAACAGTATAGGAATGCAACACAAATGTATCCCTGTGGGAAATAAGTCACCATTGCATGAGTCTGACCAGGAGAACATTGTGTCCTTCTTAGGATCATGGTGCAAGATTTAGAGTGCAATACAATGCTGATATGTTTCCTGTCTATTTGATCAGATTATTGAGGCTCAGCTGTATGTGGCATAAGGGAATCCCTTAGTCGCTGTACTTTGACTTTGCTTCTTCTACTTGTCCCTCTGTAGGCTTCAGAAAAATGTATTCAGTGTTTGCTTTAAACTTTGCCATGGTTAGTTATCTAATGTAAATGTAAAAAAGGCAATGCGATTCATAGCTGTGGGAATTGCATATGACATTTTTGGTCAAATGTTACAGGAGGATGACTGTATTCTGTTACTTTCCCGAGACGCCGCTTCTGATATTAATAGAATCAGCTGGACACAGCTCCATTTCTTCTATAATATCATCTGCACAGTGTGAGAGTTTAACAATCCTTACATTGATGTGTGCACACCGATCTCTCACTATGAGGATGAATACTGGGAAAATACATTCTTTAGAAAGTTATATATATCCTTGTCCTTTCACTTACTTGTTACTGGCAGAGGATATTCAGCGCAGTTTCTTTTATACATAAATGGGTTAAATGCTTAAAAGGGAAACCCTTCATTAAATCAGGGGTTCTACTCCGATTAAGGCTGGGTGCACATGTTGCCTGTTTAATGCAGATTTACTTGGGGGGAGATTACCTACATGCAACTGTCACACAGGGCAACATCGCCGGCAAGATCACCGGTAACTCAGGGGCGTGGCAAAGTTGAAGCAACATCGCTAGTGCGTTGCTACATGTAACAGGGTGATTTCAATGGCGAAAAGTTGTTTAAGTGGAGTTACCAGGTTTACCAACATGTTGGAAAACCAGGTGATGTTGCTCAGGTGATCTGCTACCATCGCTCTGTGTGACACCGCAGCAGCGATGTTGAAAGCAACTTCCCCTATTCACTGCAATGTTAAGGATCGCTCGCTGGGTTGAGTTTAACCCTGCCAGCGAAAGTTGCTTTCAACATTGCAGCTGCATTGCCGGCGATGTCTCTGCGTGTAACATCTCCATTGCGATCTTGGCTACATGCCCAAAATGTGTGCGCTCCCATGAGTTGCCGGCGATGTTGCCCCGTGTGACGGTACCTTAAAATACACAGTATGATGAAGATAAAAAGACAAAAACCAGATCAAGACAAAAAAAAAAAAGAGTTCCAAAAGAAAGGATAAAAACCCAATCATGATATAAAATACAACTTTATTTATAATATAAAATATATATATAGGCAACATGGCCTCATAAAATCATGCAAGGATAAGACGAGAAATAGGGGTGCTCCAGGCAAAATAATAATTCATGTATAAATAAATTATCCATATAAATGAGTAAAGGAACAACAGCAGGCAGGTATATTAAATACTTAGTATGAATAAATTACTATACTAAGCTAAAAACCTTTGGGTGCTGCGCACTCCTTGGTACTAGACACTGAATCAGACCTCTAGGGTTGATATTGTCACAGTAATCCTTCAGTATTGGCTTGTGACATTGTAATCATGCACATGATAGGGTTTCATCCATTGTGGTCTCACTGTTGCAGCATTGTGCAGTGTAGTGGCAAGTTATAGACTGCTCCTGAGGGTACTGTTACACATCGCAATATCGTTCCAATATCGCATGCAATTTCACGCTTTTGGCACTTGTCTAAGATCGCATAGGAGATGTCACACAGGGAGATAACGGCAGACAACGCAACTAGGATGTTGTACGCAACTTTTGTGCGCTGGGTATAAGCAACCCAGCGTCCGAGCATTAATATTATAGTGAATAGGGGAAGTTGCGTTCAACATCGTAGTTGCGCCATCACACAGCACGATCATGCCAGATTGCATATGCAACATTGTATGGTTGAAGAGCATGCACAATCTTATTGCGATATCGTCCCTGTGATTTATTGCAGTCGCATTGCCCTGTTACAAGATACAACCAACGAACGATATCTACTGCATCGACCACACCATGAGACTTTTGGTCGATGTTGCATTGCGATATTGCGACGTATGACGGTACCCTGAGTTACATATAAAGAGTTAGTCTGCATACCGCCCTATAGACTGCACCTGAGCTGCATACAAAGTGTCAGTCTGCACATTGCCCTATAAACTGCACCTGAGCCGCATAAAGTGAGTTAGTTTGCATGCCGCCCTGTAGACATCATCTGAGTTGCATGGACTGTAATTATGCATATGATAGAGCTTTATTCATTGTGGTTTAATTGTTACATCACTGTGCAATGTAGTGGCAAGTTATAGACTCCAACTGAGTTAGTCTGCATACTGTGCTATAGACTGCACCTGAACTGCATGTAATGAGTCAGTTTGTATACTGCCCTATTCACTGCATGTGCTTTGCATATAATTAGTCAGTCTGCATACCATCCTACAGACTGTATCTGCGCTGTATATAGAGTCAGTCTGTATACCGCCCTATATAATGTACCTGAGTTACATACAAAGAGTCAGTCTGCATACCGCTCTGTCGATTGCACTTAAGCTGCATGCACTGAGTCAGTTTGCATATCGACCTATAGACTGCACATGAGCTGTATATAGAGAGTCAGCATACTGTCCTATGGTATATGCATAAATATTGACTGCCTGTGTGTAGTTCTTTATTAAGACATTTCTTGTGCCAGATTATAAGGTTATATATCCTCTTCTCTCAAATAGTAGGTTGAATTATAAATGGACATTTAAATGTGAAATAAGCACTATATTCCTCCATGTCTGTTAAATATATAGTACTATTTATATATGTTATACCTGTGAGTGCCGGCTGCATCCTTTCCAGAGTTTCCACTTTTACCTGTTTTGTACTAAATAGAAAAAAAATTAACATTTGCACTTTTGCATATATGGTAAATTGGCCATTTCATCGCTTTTTTTGTCTCCTTGTTTCTTACAATTTAGTGATTCGTCCACCATATATTTCTAAAATAATTAACCATATAATCGCAATGTATAACATGTAACGCTGATTATTGGAAATAAGATTAATGATATAATGCGGCATGTAATACTGTGGATTATATTAATTCTTAGCCTAAAAGTCTATAGACTATAGCAGGGGTCCCCAACTTCAGGCCTCGGAGGGCCGCCAACAGTGCATGTTTTCAGGATTTCCTTAGTATTGCACAGGAGTTGGAATCATTACCTGTGCATTTGATCACATTAACACCTGTGCAATACTAAGGAAATCCTGAAGTCCTGCACTGTTGGAGGCCCCCGAGGTCTGGAGTTGGGGACCTCTGGACTATAGCATAAATAGTCCTAAAGTGCAATTTAAAAGTAAATTTGCAGTTCAATGTGAAGCTTAGAGCATATAAATACACTGAAGTGGATGCTAAAGACCTTTCCTTAAAGGGGTGTCCAGAATTGTATAAACATGGCTAAATACCTTCATTAATAGTGCCACCCCTGTCTACAGGTTGTATGTGATATCGTGACTTATCTCCATTTAAGTGCATGAATTTATGCTGCAATATTACATGCAGCCTGTATACAAGGGTGGCACTGTTTTTGAAAGAATGTAGTAAAGTTTTACAAATCCTGGATTTCCCCTTTAACAATATATTGCCCAGAGATTGTAACCCCTGCCCCAACATAAGTTTCCCTGTATGCTTCCTCACTATTATTATAAAAGGTATATATTATATAATGATTGCATTTTCAGAATTTCTTTATGGATACTTGTTTTCTTTTTGCCTTTTTCTGGCTTTTGTGTTTAAATTGATGTATTTGATGCCTTACTGGGTTTAACTTACACTTATGTGAGTTTCAAGGGTCTTGTCTATAGTAAACGTATGATGAAGAGTAGTGATGTGTCATGGGGAGATTGTGGCACCACTGCCCAGAGAAGAAGGCTACAAGTTCCAACCACTGAAATCAGAATTTATTTTAGTCTTGAAGTAACTGTACATTTTGGACAACCCATTTAAGGTGGTTATTTGAGGCTAAAACATGGATAGGCTACCCTCAGGACATCACTTTGGGATCATGAAAAGAGAAATGAGGCTAAGCTGCAGTACTAAGCACAACTACACATATTGAGAATCTTCTGTGCTTGGATATCACAACTGTCAGTCATTGGGGTTCTATAACTAAGGATAGGCCATAGCTCCCCCTTAAAAAAGCACACCCATCAAGGTTTTTAAACTCTTAATATATTGTAGTCATCACGTTATATAGCACTGTGTACTTACAATTGCTCATTTTGTCTTTCTACCCAGTAAATTTTTCTCTTTTCTTTATGAAGAAACAGGAAGTCACTTTTTCCTGCATGAATTATCCTCTTTTCAACTTTTGATCAAGCTGCTCCCCCCTCCCCCCAGCTTTTGACATTCTAGTGAGTTGTGTAGGAATAAGAGATGTCTTGTTTATACATAGAGCTTAGAAGGATTCGGCTTGTCTGTTTTTAATCACATAATGTCATGGACCTAATGGAAAAGAGAAGAATTAACTGGATAGAAATGTAAAATGAGTGCCCAGTGCTATATAATATGATGATTGCAATATATTAATAGGTTAAAAACATTATTAGGATTGCTTCTTTAAGAGGCCCTACAGTGATAGGATTGGTAGGCAAAAAAAAGAATTAGATGGTAACTATTGAAATCAATTGGCCACTTAGGTATTGCATGGATGGGCCAGGTCACCTAGAGCGAGAATTGCTTTTTGCTATGCTTCTCAGCTCTGAGAGGGGAACCAAGCTGGGGTCTCTGCTCTATTACATCCATATGTCCTAATACAGTAGATGGAAAAGCGCTGCCTATTGAAGACAACTCTAATAATGTGATATGGCTGACTGCCAGTGTGTTGGGGTGATTTCTAATACAATAAATCCACCCTTGAAAGATCCCTGTATTTACCATCTGGATTTTTCAAGGGTCAATAATAAGTTCAGGATCCCTTACATTAACATGCTGCTATGTGGGATACTGTGACTTTATTCACTTAAATCGACCAGCATGTAGATTTTCCAAATGACAGCACCATTATTTCAAGATCATCAAGTGGAAATCAGGCTTGGATGGGCGTCTAATGATGTGTTCAATTGAAAAATCTGCCATGAAAGTGAACACTGTCCAAAGTGTGTTTACCAGATATCTGTGCTATAACATTTCCAGAAAAAAAGAAACCCATCCATAGAGATGTAGTGGAGCTCAGCTTGTTAGAAGTAGCAGGACTGACTTGGAAATTAGGTACAATGTATAGTGATAAAGAATTACATGGGGTTGTATCTCGTTTCCTTGCATGTTAACCTTAACCTTATGTTAACATATTTGAGTTTAAAGGGTTTTTGGTCTTCTATTAAGAGTCTGCAGACTTCTGAATCATTGCGATGTCCGCACACTGTCAGGATTCTCCAGTGTTGCCGATGAGTGAGAGTGGGCACATGATTGCAAGTATGCAATTTGCACACATACGGTCACTTGCCGACCAGGCATGCTTTTCCTCACTCAGTACAGGTGAGTTGTGGAAGGCTGAGCACTTGTAGTCGGAATATGGCTGAAATTATGCAAATCACATACTTTGAGTCATGTGACCGCTCGCTTTTGTCAGCAACATCGGAGAATTCTGACAGTCACATACACTGTGTGCAGAATTATTAGGTAAGTTGTATTGTAGAGGATTATTTTTATTATTGATCAACAACTATGTTCTCAATCAACCCAAAAGACTCATAAATATCGAAGCTTAATATTTTTGGAAGTTGGAGTGTTTTTTTTTTTAGATTTGGCTATCTTAGGAGGATATCTGTTTGTGCAGGTAACTATTACTGTGCAGAATTATTAGGCAACTTAATAAAAACCAAATATATTCCCATCTCACTTGTTTATTTTCACCAGGTAAACCAATATACCTGCACAAAATTTAGAAATAAACATTTCTGACATGCAAAAACAAAACCCAAAAAATTAGTGACCAATATAGCCACCTTTCTTTATGATGACACTCAACAGCCTTCCATCCATAGATTCTGTCAGTTGCCTAATCTGTTTACGATCAACATTGCGTGCAGCAGCCACCACAGCCTCCCAGACACTGTTCCCAGAGGTGTACTGTTTTCCCTCCCTGTAGATCTCACATTTTAGGAGGGACCATAGGTTCTCTATGGGGTTCAGATCAGGTGAACAAGGGGGCCATTTCATTATTTTTTCTTTTTTTAGACCTTTACTGGCCAGCCACGTTGTGGAGTAGTTGGATGCATGTGATGGAGCATTGTCCTGCATGAAAATCATGTTTTTCTCAAACGATACCGATTTCTTCCTGTACCACTGCTTGAAGAAGTTGTCTTCCAGAAACTGGCAGTAGGTCCGGGAGTTGAGCTTCACTCCATCCTCATCCCGAAAATGTCCCACAAGTTCATCTTTGATGGTACCAGCCCATACCAGTACCCCAACTCCACCTTACTGGTGTCTGAGTCGGAGTGGAGCTCTCTGCCCTTTATTGATCCAGCCTCTGGCCCATCCATCTGGCCCATCAAGAGTCACTCTCATTTCATCAGTCCATAAAACCTTTGAAAAATCAGTCTTAAGATATTTCTTGGCCCAGTCTTAACGTTTTATCTTATGTTTCTTGCTCAAGGGTGGTCGTTTTTCAACCTTTCTTACCTTGGCCATGTCCCTGAGTATCATACACCTTGTGCTTTTTGATACTCCAGTAACGGTGCAGCTTTGAAATATTGCAAAACTGGTGGCAAATGGCATCTTGGCAGCTTCACGCTTGATTTTCCTCAATTCATGGGCAGTTATTTTGTGCCTTTTTTGCCCAACACGCTTCTTGTGACCCTCTTGGCTATTTGCCATGAAATGCTTGATTGTTTGGTGATCACGCTTCAAAAGTTTAGCAAATTCAAGACTGCTGCATCCCTCTACAGGACATCTCACAATTTTGGACTTTTTAGAGCCCGTCAAATCTCTCTTCTGACCCATTTTGCCTAAGGAAAGGCATTTGCCTAATAATTAAGCACATCTTATATAGGGTGTTGATGTCATTACACCACACCCCTCCTCATTACAGAGATGCACATCACCAGATTTACTTAATTGGTAGTTGGCTCTCAAGGCTATACAGCTTGGAGTAGGACAACATGTATAAAAAATATCATGTGATCAAAACACTCATTTACCTAATAATTCTGCACACAGTGTAGAGTGACTTTAAGCAGAAGGCCGAACAACCCCTTTAAGAGTAAAATTCTAATCTAGCTTTGCAATCTATCTGTAATTCCTGTGTAATTAGAATCTCATTCCGCTTTATGACCCTCAACAGAAAATACTGTATATATGTGTTATGACCTTGAACGGTTAGTGCACATTCACCCTCTTGCAGACTCTGGCCACAGAATGATCATTAATTTCTGTGTGCACAAAACATCACATTATCAACAGCAAATCACCTGTTTATTCAGAGAATGATTATCTTCAAGAAAGCTTAAAAATCTTTGCACCCAATGACTGAGCATCTTGCCCCTCTTCCCAATTATTCTAGCTCAGTATTACAGATCAAAATGTAAACCTGGGTTTCCTGAAACATCAGCACAATTTTCCTCCAAGGATACGTACCCAAAAGGAGTTTATGGTGAGTTTTTGATGTTGTAGAGCAAGGATCTCCAACTCCAGACCTCAAGGGTCACCAATGGTGCAGGCTTTCACAATTTCCTTAGTATTGGACAGGTGATAATATCATTTCCTGAACTGGTGATGATTCCAACCTTTGTGCAATACAAAAGAAATCCTGAAAACCTGCACTGTTGGTGGCCCTCGAGGACTGGAGTTGGAGATCCCTATTGTAGAGTTTCTGCAGCAGCTCTCAACCTATTATGTATATTAGGTTAATGGCATTTTTTCACATGACCTATCATGTTTTTGATGATTAGCTTTTGTCTATAGCGTGTCATGTTTTCAATAAAGCTGCTTTTTTATACTTCTTGGTACTTGGCTTTGCAAAAACTTTTTTGACATACATATGTGAGAATCACATGGGTTTTTGATGTGTTTCGTCAGCAGAAATGCACAATAAATGCATATATGTTTTTTACCTGCAGATTTTCTGCATCTAAAACAAATCTATGGGCAAAATCTGCAGATAAAACTCAGTGAATTCGCAAGAGAAATTGACTCTTTGCAGATTTCAAACGCGCACCGCAGGTCAGTTTACGTCAAGTAAAAAAGAAGCTCAGAGAGAAGGAGATTCCATCCACTTACCTAGAACTGTAAGACGTTGCGTTTTTGATACAGAAGAAATATGCAGCGTCAAAAACTCAACGAAAAGCTCATCATTAGAGATGAGCCACCACCCTGGTGTTCGAATTCGATTCGATTCGTTGAATCGGGTGTGTGTTCATTGAATGTTTGTCGAATGTTCATCAAACACCATCGAACACATATAAAACATCTTCTTCTAACTTAGGACTGGTGGGGGGAGCAATTCCAGGGAGCGGGAGCGCAGCACCAGGGAGTGGGGAGCGAAAGGCCCAGACGGGGAACCTGGTGGTGAGAAGACTTTACCGCCAGCTGTCCTGCTCTGTGCTGCACTACCCGCTCCCTGATGCCCACTCCTCACTCCCTGGAGCTGCTCCCCCTGCCCGGTCCTAACTTAGGATCTGGTGCAGAGGCGGGGCGGTGAGCGGGGAATGAAGGACCAGGGCAGGGAAGCCGGCGGCGGTAAGAAGACTTCTCACTGCTTGCTTTCCCACCGGTTATTTCAAATGATCAGCTGATGCTCATTAGCTGTTCATTTGAAGTAGCCAAGGTGCTGTCAGGGTTCATGTGAGTTTATGCAGCATGAACTCACATGAACTTTCCCAAAGCCACCCAGCACACAGTTCAGCTACATCTATGGTAGAGGTTCTGTAACCCCTTTATTACCCAGTGAGCCACTGCACCAGGGCCCTCCATGAGCTGCATACAGCGCCAGATGGCGCTTCAAAGAACGTGCCATCTTCTAGGGTGGCTGTGGGCTGCAATTCTTTAGCTCAGCTACAACTCTGGTAGAGAACCTCTACCAGAGATCTAGCTGAGCTGTGCTCTGGGTGGCTGTGGGAAAGTTCATGTGAGCTCATGCTGCATAAACTCACATGAACCCTGACAAATCAGCTGATCATTTGAAGTAACCAGCAGGAAAGCCAGCGGTGAGAAAATTTGCCCCCATTTCAGCTTTTCCTCTGCCCCCAGACCACTTCAAAGGGTCCTTTTGATGAACGAACTGTTATCGAACATGATCTCGAACTGCCGAATTTGCAGCTAATTGTTCGCATTTGTCGAATGACTCGAACATCACCCAAAACAGCTCGAATTTGAGATTGGCAAACATTTCGAATCGCACATCGCTCATCTCTACTCATCATGGACACACAGTATAAACCATCAACATTTCTCACCAAAGTATGAGGAAATTCTCCAGGTGGCCCCAACTGTAACCCAAAGTCCTCATTCACATTCCACTGGACGATGTGCAATCATTTCTAACTCCTCTCCATCCGCCTATGTTATTTGATTGACAGCTTTGGCTTCATAGATCCAGAGAAGGTTAAACATAAATATTTGACCCTGCCAAGGTGCACAGACATTTTGTGCTGACAGAATCCCTTTAAATGTTGGTGATGTTACGCGGCAACATAACCTATCTGACCAGTGGAATTAATCACGTCAAAGCAGCTCCTTGTTTGCTAATTAGTGGTTGTTTATTAGCCTGTTTAAATAGGTAGACAACTCTTCAGATTTGCACTAAACAGTATGTAAAGGGCCGGTTACATATTCAATGTTCGAGCGATCCGACCAACGATCCGACCTCGCTGAAATCATTGGAACATCGTTTATTGATTGCTAGTGAGGTGTCACACGTACAGATATCATGAAAGATGCAGCAACGACTCTGCGACAAGCGAACGATATTAGCAGTTGTTTGGATGCCTATGTACCTCAGTTCTGAATAGGCGAAGTCGTAAACGACATCATTATCAAGGTGTCACACTCGCCGATGCTGCAGGTTGAACAGATGATCAACGACTGATTTATGGTCCTGTTCATGAACCTGCGATCAACAATCAGCCGACTTATCGCTGGTCGTATCTACGTGTCACACACAACAATGTCGTGATGACATCATAGCTCCGCCCTAATAGCCGTGATGTACCAACGATATCGTTAACGATATCATAGCATGTAACGGGCCCTTTAGATGCCACTGTTTGCGCAAACCTGAAAATATTTTTTTCTCGTCCACCGAGTGATTGACAGCCAGTTTAGACTTCACGATATATTCTCTACAACTTGCTGCTATTATATTGCTATTTTTTAACACTTTTGTAGGGAGTGTTTACAGTATTTTTAGCCACTTTATAGCTTTTTTAGAAATTGATAAAGTGGTAGCGCTTTTCACATTTTGTACCTTTTTATTTTCTCCATGTGTTTCTTTCTGATGAAACTTCATGGTGAGATCCCACGTAATGTTTTGCCCAGAGTTCTATAACATCCTGAAACTTGCCTTGGATGCACCCGGGGACTGTCTGGATGAAGAACACAACTAGTTTCCGCATATGTCCCCATCCAATAATTACATTATTTTGCAAGTACTGGTAGACGATAGATTTTACTTACCCCGATCTATTAGATGTCTAGAACTCCTCACCATTATTTATGCCTCGAGAATCCATACAACTCTTGGTAGTTTCCTAGTCATTTGTTGCACAGCCTTCGTTTGGATGTTCCGGGAACAAATATCATGACATCAATTAATTTCTTTCTAAAGAGGCATCACCACCAGCAGAGAGCAATGAATCACATTGTCACTGTTTGCTGACTCGGCTTCTTCAGATTCCACAGGCAACAAAGTGGTAGCTGTGAGGAGCACACGGCTAATCCTGAATCCCCTCGTCCCGGAGAGGTTAATGGGCAACATGGGTGATTGGCGGGCTTGTGGTTTTACATAAACGCCATTGCAGAAAGGTCAAACTAAATGATTTTACATTTTTGCCCTTTAAAATATATTTTTTAAAGTATATTTCTCTATATTTTGATGCAGTGAGATATGCTTAATGCATTTATAAGTACCAGACCTTGATTTCAAAAATCATTTTTATTTCAATACTAACTTACAAAGTGAAAAAAAGTTAAATTATATAAATATTAAATAAAAAGTATTCCACAGGTCACTAGTTTTCAAAGTAAATATATTTCTAAGATGCTATTGACGTAACTTTCTCACCAAATGTCAGTAACAACCCATCCAATCCACACAGGCAATTAAATCAAATCATAGATGTCCTTACGTTTAGAGGTGTGTCATAAAGAGAACTAACACAGGTAAAAAGTATTGAACACATGAAGAAAGAGGTGCAAAGTGGTGGAAAGAGGTGGAAAGTGGGTGCATGGGTACTAAGCCTCCCTGGCAAAAACTAAACCATCCACATAGGAGGTAATACATAAATGCAGCTCTCCAAGCAATATGGCCAAAAATGGTAGTTAATTAGCCCTTGGTCACAGTGGAAAAATGTTGGTTCTAAGGTATGAACCTTTCTCTAGCAACGATAGGATACAAATGCCATCTATTTAAAGGCAAAGTGATTGCATAATGAACTTGGTGCATTACTCCAGCGGGTCCTTCATTCAGACTTACCTTCGGGTAAGTCCAGGGCCAGACTAGTTTTCCTGAATGCCCTTGTCCATCTTATCATCTTGTCTCTTGATTCCTTATTTGTTATACCACCCCATGACACTCTTCACTTAAATGAATCATAAATGTAACTATGTATTATTTTAACTTCAAATACACAAGTAATAGAAGGCAATGCTGATGGCAACTGAGCATTAAAGCTAATTTGTTACCAGATTTTACAATAAAAACAACATGCATTATTAAATAGATCTCTTGAACCCGATAAGGCTGGTGTACTTTGAAAATAGTGTGTATTTTAGAGTTCAGCTAAAAAGAGTCAGAACACTCCTAAATCCACGTGTATTCATGATTTCATACCTTCTTAAGTGTCATTTTTTTCAAAATGAAAATCTAGTTAGATCAGTGATTGGGTGGTCTCCCCAAAATATCTGGTGACCAACTGTTCAAAAAATAGACTACTGTCCGATACATGGAGAGGACCTACAAAAGCAAGCAAGCTTTAAATCCTGTTGTATACTGGAAGTTTATTATAAAAGTGTAAGAAAAAAAAGCAAAGAAATGTAAAAATGAAATACGGTTATATTCCTGAGATTTATCCTTTAAGAACTTTAGGTATAACGGTATCTCATCCCGTTTATGTATTTTCAGTCTCCAAAGGAACCAGTCGTTCCATGCTCTGTTTGTCTTCCCTTTTGAGTGTCAAGCCGTGCTACACTTTATTACACAAATCTGTTAAAATATGGTAACATCATGCAAATACAGTGTTAACATAATATTTGAATAATTAGTTCTTATATATGCATTACCGTATAAGCTTAGCAGCCGAGATGGAGCAGTTCTGCATGTGCAGTATATAAATGACCCTCTTAACGCTGATTTAATTTCACCTCAAGAAAGGATCTTGTATGAACAGCCGGCCACATTCTCATGATGGTGTAATTCTATTAAGATATTAAGGCGTCCCTTCGAAAGACAACATGCCAAATTGGATATGCATTATATTAAATTCTAATCAGAATACAAAGGTTGAACGCAGAGGTCATCCAGAGCACGCTTTATATGCTGGATCCGGGGATATTCAACAAGAAAGCAATGTATTTGCATGTTATAAAGAATTATCCCCATAATAGAGCACTACAAATATCATCAATGTAATACTTGTATCTAGGTTATTATAATAATATGAACGGAATATCATAGTGCTGGAGAGAAACATCTAAGGCCAGACCTAATTTATTGAAGAATTATGTACGAATTATATCAGAATATGACAAGACAAGCAGTTTATTCTACCTTTTGTTCTCACTTTATTGGAAGCCAAAGAGCATGTTTTCACCTAGGTGAAACTCAGATCTGGACCTGTATGTTTATTTCCAGACATGCGGGCACAGTCAGAGGGTACAGTCTCAGGTAGCAAAGTAAGAAAGACGTCTCTCTGGACCCCAGGACTCCCTCCCTTGGGATGCACAGTAGAAATAGCCACCTTTCCCCTGCCCCTCTTCTGAGAACGACACCTAGAGGCACCAAGAGTCCGGAGCGGGGTGTGCACTCCACCCCCACCCCCTGGTGAACTCCTAACCTCCTTAAGCGAAGAAGTAGCTGTAGACATCACCAGCATGGCCGAGACGGAAATACCCCGGCAATTACCCTCACAGGCAGTTCCCCAGTGAACCACCTCCCGGGTCCGTCAGTCGATTACTGGGTTGTGTTTCCTCAGCCAAGGAAGGCCTAAGACAAAGGGGGTTGGTACATTTTCCAAGATGTAATAAGAGAGGAACTACTGGTGATGGGTTCCTTTGCTCAAGTTCACATTATGCACAACTTGAGATAATAACTTCTGGCTCAGTGAAACTGAGTAAATGGTGGAGATAAGAATGGGTCTCGCTTAGGCTGCTTTCACATCACGTTTCTCTTCAATCCGACGCTGTCCGTTGTAAATCGGACAGCATCGGATCATATGGGAGTCTATGGGTATCGGATTGGATGGAAAATCGGATCCAATATGGATGTGATTTTCTGTATTGAGCATGCTCAAACTCCAAGACCACTCCCAAAACCCCCACAGCCCTCCCCCAGCTCTCTTCCGATGCCATAAACAGATCCGATAAAAAATCGAACCAATGGCATCCGATTTTGAGCATCCGTTACTGTCCGATTTACAACAGACAGCAGCGGATTGTAGAAAAACGTGATGTGAAGGCCGCCCAAGGCGCTACAGATGAAACCATGAGTCTGTGCAAAGCGAAAATCCATAAGAACGACTCCGTTCCGCTATCAACTAGGATCGGTCTCAGTTTTTCTATCTACCAACACTTTGGCAGAGAGTGTGAACGGAGACTTAGAAAAGAAGGTGATATAAACCCTCTAGTCGTCTCCTTCTGAACAACCTGAGGTAGGCTGTATCTGAGACTGTATGTTTGTCCCGAAGCGATGTGAACAAACTTTGATAAAATGATCAGCTTGTCCACTTGATGAACTGCAACTAGAGGTGATTTAACACGAGAGCCTACTGCCCCAACTGCATAGGTTCATTGCATGGAGCCTCCTCAACAGGGATTGCCATGGGGGACAAAGCTGGTCTCAGTCTCTCCCTCAGAGTTCTGTGTACCCTGAGGACTAGGGACATCACAGCCTCCAATAACTCAGGTACACCATACTGAACCAGGTGTCTTGCAATCTAGCTGACAAACCCAGGCAGAACTGACTCCTGAGGTCATTCCACAGGGTATCAGTCGCCCACCTCTGAAACTCTGAGAGCAGTACTTCTCCACTTCTTGTGACTTTGCTTGAGTTTATTGGGTTTGACTCAGCAAGAGTCACCCTATCTGGTTCACATACACCTGAGCCAGAGCAGGAAAAATCCATCCACCCACTGCAGTATTGGTGAATTGGGAGGGAGGGAGGGAGAAGGCCCGGTCTGGGGATCTCCCTTAAGAAGGGAGATTATAATCCCCACCCACTGTTCCTCGCTCTCAGATGAACAGGGCCGAAGCATGAAACAAAGTTTACAGGCCTCTTTGAACACCAAGAATTTATCTCTTCCCCCAGAAAACCAGTCTGGAAGAGATATCTTGGGTTCTGGTATGGCCTGGGTGTGAGCCAAGGCCAGATACCCCACAATCTGCTGCAGCTGCTGCAACATCTGTGTTCGCAGACCAGTGACCTCAGCTGAGATGGTTTGCATCAGTTGTGAAAAGGCATCTGCAGAGGATGCCTTAGACCTAATGGCTCAGAGACAAAGGCTGTTTGGACCCGCTGAAAATGTCGCACTTAAGAGGACAAGGAATCAGGTACAGGATGATGTAATTGGCGAAGGGATCCAGTGAGAGCTAAACTAACCCTTACACTGGGGGTCCCTGGCTCACCCTGCTCTCAGAGGTACCTCTGAAGGAGAGGAGGTCTGAGTCTTCAACCTATTTTCCTAATAGCCCTAAGCTGAGGGCCCCTACCTCCACCCACGGATCCAGTATCACAGCTACTCCCAAGGCAAAGACTTCAGCCCAGCATCAAGTATGTGGACAGCACAATGACCAAGAGTAAACTAACTCTATCAGCTGCATCTGACAGAGGAGGGGGAAAGCTATTTAATGCCAGGGGGAGGGGATTCCAGGTGAGTCACACCCAAGCCTCACATCAACCCCTCAACCAGCAACTGAACATAATAGTGAGTGCAGCTCTGCAGTATAATACAAGAGGTAAGTCCAGACAAGACATTCACAACCGTACGTCATGCAGCTCATGAAGAAATGTAAATGCAACACACACAGCAGCATTCAGTAAGTTCAGCGCAATCTAAGCGCGTGACAATTAGCCCCATTGACCTTTAGGATGGTGAGTCGGTCGATAGGGTAGGGGATACTTGGATACCGAGATGCTTCAATGGGGGAATCATGGCTGGTCGGTTCCCGGTTCCGTGCCCTGGACCCTCAGTGGTGGGGATGGTGGGGGAAGGATGATGATGGTGGTGGGAGAAGGAAATGTTGACGTGACGCCACCTGTGGTACCTAATAAGTTAGATACCAGCGCTGCAGGCCGACCGCTGAGGGGATGTGATGCAGCTCGGGTGTTACAGCTTCCCACAGGTGGAGCTCTACCTCAGGGCAGCAGGAATGGATGAGGGGAGTTGTAGTACTTACCCCTCCGGTGATGCTGAGGTCTTCTGGCCGCCGGTGAGAAAGGAGGACAGACACCGATTCAACTCAAGACGTCTTTACTGGTGCCGGGTAGATGTTATTGTACATAGTCGGTTCTCAGACACAGTCTGGTTGAAAGGGTGTAGCAACAGGTTTCTGAGGTTATCCTGTAGAGTCTGCTGATGATCCTTCCTAATGGCTTTCGGGGTCTGTGTTCCTTCCTCACCCTCATAACCGCTCTGCAGAGCTCCCACGCCAGTCCTGCGGTCTGTTACTGGTAGGTACGGGTTGTTCCTTATCGGTACGGACAGGAGTTACCCAGTCTATTCTCATGCCACCGGAATTCGGTCTGTTAGTGTCCTGGACCTGGTGTCGGACTGAGGTCGAGGTACAGTCTGTGGTGCTATGGCTCCCTTCTGTCGGTCCCATAGCGTGTCTGTTTGCAACCCGGGACCGACCACTGGTTGCCTCGGCTCTGGTATGCCAGGGTCGACCCCGGCCTTCCCCAGCTGGCTCCAACCAGGTCTGGTTTCTCCCCTTCGGTTCCCGAGTCACCTTCTTGAAGAGAGGTGCCCTTCCGACAGCAGTCCTGTCAGGCACGTCTTCCCTGGTTGCCTTCCCAGCACTGTCTCTTTAAAGTTAGCTCAACTGTCGCTCTAGTCTCCCGCTCTACTCTAAGATCCACCCTCTGGACCTACGGTCCCTATGCTAAGGTGGGCTAGTGTATGGGTGCTTAGGGCAGACTCTACCAGGAAACCACAAACCCATGACTACGAAGGCACTACACCTTCTGTTTGGGGTGCAGTACCTCCCTGTGGCGCCTAGCCATAGGGGCGCCACAATGGCTACTTCCAAAAGGTGGCACAAGAGTTCAAGTCTACTTCCTCACTGAAGAGGCAATTAGTAAAGTTACATTTCTAGAGAAGCACTGCATGGATTCTAAGTCTTCCTACACTGACTTGGTGCTCTCCACATGATGAACCTGTTGAATCTGTTAGACTAAAAAGTGGAGCATAGCACAAATAAAAATATCTAAGGGCATGGTGCATTGCAAGTTCTTTATGAAATTGCTAAACCCAAAGAGTCAGAAGGCCCTGAAGACTGAAAACAATGCAAAAGATGATATAGACCTATTTTAGTGCAAACATATGACTTGGCTGTAACTGAGTCATTCCTTAGCGTTCAACAGCTAGGTTTGGCTCTCACAGAAGAGAAATCTAATTTGCAGGAAAGTAAAGAATCTGAAGGCCAACAATCATCTTCAAGACTTCAGAGAGGATATCCATAAGGCGGCCGTCACACGCACAGATATCTTTAGCGATATTGTAAGCGATCACGTGCACGCGCAATCGCTTACAATATCGCTCACATCGCTGGTGAGATGTCACACAGACAGACTCACCAGCGATGCGGAGCCGCGATCTCGCTCGTTACTATGGTACACATCGGGTAACTAGGCGCCGCGCGTCGCTTAGTTACCCGACGTGTACCATAGTTACCATCTCCCAGCATAGGCTCTGCCGCTGGGAGATCGTTCATCGTGGTGTTATACACCACGATGAAGGAGATCGTTAAATCGTTCATCGCTAGATCTGAGAACCGGAGCTCAGATCAGCGATGTCACGATCAAGCGATTTCACATCGTAAATCGCTTGATTACATGCAACGATTTCTTGCCCGATATCGCTTAAGCGATCAAAAAGGAGATCGCTTAAACGATATCGGGCAAGAAATCGTTGCGTGTGACGGCCGCCTAAGGGGTACTTTAAACCTAAGAAATCAATTACCTATGAATTTTAGGTACAAACATAGCTACGAACCTGATGTTTTTGCGCTGCATGCCTAAAGGCATAGTTGGCCTGTCTAGTTGTCAAATTGAATTGATCAATGATAATTATTCCATAGCAGAGAAAAAGAAGTGTTCACCTGGTGCACCGCTTCTTGCAGAGGCACCACAAGTCTTCTATCAGTATCCAGAGTTCATCACTATAGCTGAGAGCTTAGCATTGTCTTATTTTGGAATATGGACTTGGAAAGTCTTGATGTTACAACCGCCATATATTTTGGTCACTCAAGTTATTTTTGATAAGTTTTAACCTACTTTCTAAAAAAAATAAATCACCCAACATTTTACATCTACCTGAATTGAAAAAGATCACATGATCTCTCAGAGAAGGAGCTCACGTCTCTTACCAGATGATGTGTGTATCACAAAAAAAGTTAGCGGAACAAAAGATATAAAGATTTACTTCCACCTCA
This sequence comes from Allobates femoralis, assembly GCA_033576535.1. Taxonomy (NCBI): domain Eukaryota; kingdom Metazoa; phylum Chordata; class Amphibia; order Anura; family Aromobatidae; genus Allobates; species Allobates femoralis. Next base: position 153,540,355 of record JARQOC010000009.1, on the reverse strand, counting down.
GACTGTTTAGTTTTAAATCAGGATGTTTTTTGGGAACGCAGCCCAGTGCTGTGCTAGCCAAGTCCTCCGCTAATTCAGCTTTCTGCTAAATTAGCTATTTATATTTTCTAGCACAGTTGTTAGAAGGCAGACTGCCTTCCCTGATAATATTTGTTTAGGTCATATTTCTGGATGGAGAAAGTAAAAATATACAATTCTGAACCTTGCTACTTTCTATATCTTTGGCTTTTCCTTTGAATCAATAAGATTATTATAAATTGTGAGAGTAGGCTCTTGTGTCATTTATCCCAATGCCAGACTCCTCTAGATTTGGCAGGTTACGTGATTGATTGCTACAATAGTCATACTGAGCCACCAAAGGGGTAGGGATGTTATGGGGGGTCCATGCTCTGACTCAAAAATGGGCGACCAAAGTCCTACAAAAGTTAACCCCATTTAGAGATGATTTACAAGTTACCCGTTATATCCTAATAATAATATGTTCCGTAAGTGTAATGATAATGTCAAAGATTACAATGAAATTGATAGTGGATGAGAGACATTGTGTCTAGATGGAGAGTGGCCCTAAGATCCATGTTCCCTGGTGGAGGTTTGGAGACTCAGTTTGATGTTGATTACCACTATTGGTGTCAACTGAGCAGAACCCTGATACCACCACTCCAGATGTCAGAAACGAGTACATCACATAGGGTGTATTAAATAATTATTGCCATTCCTACTAACAACTGTGTCTCCATCAATAGAAGTTCATATTTAGAAAATGTATCAACTACTGACTGCAGTGTAGTGCACCCGTGCTCCTAATGATGTTTTACGGACTCTGCCAATAGAATATACCAATAAATGTAGTAACAATACTGTTATTAATATATGACCTGATGGGTACAAGGTAGAGACAAGCCAAACATTTGAAATTTGAATTTGCCAACTTCGCCAAATCTTCCCCAAAAATTTAATATGCATATAATTCTGGGTGGATCTCAGTACTGGAAAGGGAGGAGAGAGAGACCCACAAGAATAGTACTTATAGTTTCAATATGATCTATCTTAAGGCCCAGTCACACATAACGATGCACCAGCGATACCGATAACGATGTGCAGAGATCACTGGTGCGTCATTTTTCACAGTGCTGGTAAGATGTCAAACAGGTATCTCATCAGCGATGTGAAAAACGACGCAACAGCGATCCAGAATTATACTGAGATCGTTGGGAGTTGTCACTCCTTAAGCCCCAGTCACACATAACGATATCGTTAGAGAGATCGTAGTAACTGTGACGTTACAACGATCTCTCCAGCGATATCGTTCTGTGTGACACTTTGCAGCGATCAGGCCCCTGCTGTGAGGTCGCTGATCGCTGCAAAGTGCTGTGGGTCATTTTTAGATCGTTGGTTTCCCGCTGGTCAGCACGCATCGCTGCGTGTGACCGCAAGAAACCAGCGATCAGTGACCTCAGAGGGCTGGTTACTATGGTAAACACCGGGTATCCAGGCAGCACGTGCTGCCTAGATATCCGGCGTTTACCATGGTTACCAGCGTCCTCCCTGCTTAGCACTGCCTGTAAGCAGGGAGAACGCTGGTAACTATGATAAACAGCGGGTATCTAGGCAGTGAGCGCTGCCTGGATACTGCGCTGTTTATCATAGTTACCAGCGTTCTCCCTGCTTAGCGCTGCCTATAAGGCAGGGCTAAGCAGGGAGCGATGTGGGAGGTGGCTCACATGGCCTGATCGCTGGGGAGATCTGCCTGTTTGACAGCTCCCCAGTGATCAGGTAACGACGCTCCAGCGATCCCGGCAGGTCGTTATCGCTGTCGGGATCGTTGGAGCGATCGTTATGTGTGACAGCACCTTTAGTGTAGCATTGAGATCGTTGGTCATTGTCCCTGTCAAACACAACGATGCAGCGCTCCCAGCGGGAGACCAACGACGTAGAAATGACCCAGAGCAGTATGTAACGATCAATGATCTCACAGCAGGGGCCAGATCGTTGGTGCGTGTCACACAGAACAACATCGCTAACGGGATCACTGTTGTGTCACGAAATCTGTGACGCAACAGCGATCTCGTTAGTGATCTCGTTATGTGTGACAGGGCCTTTACCTGGTGAATTTGGAGATGGAATATAGTTCTGATGTACATATCAAAAGTCATGCACCCAGCTGCTCTCAACTGGGAACCACTGAGCTCCAATAGTGCAGTAGTGCAGTAACCATTGCCGTTAAAGATATTTTAATCTGCTTGATGATCAAAAATGTGATGTCATAACTGGAAGGCAGTTAGGCTGCAAAAAACTATGTCAGCCCATCCACTCATTGTTCTCCGGTGAGGTAAATCTTGAAGTTTTTATTTTCTTTGCAAGACTATGGATCTCAAAGGGTTCAAATTTGTGTCAAACCATGAGTTTCAGCAAAATGAGCATGAACTTGATACAATAAGAATGACCTGTTAATCTCTAGTACACGGCGCTGTTTACACCACCCAGGGATGTATGTAATAGACAATTGTGGGGCATGCAGCCGGTCAATAATGATGAGATGGTCTTGAGATAGTGATATCAGTAGACATAATGGTCCAGAACTTTGGAGCATGTCCAGATAATGGAGTCTGATTAAACTCGGCATGGAGAGTGCTCCAGATAATGGCATCTCTCCAAGACCAATAATGGTGCTTCTTCAGTGATGTCACTATAGACTGGTGGAGACCTAAAAGCGAACCTAGTTATTTTAGAAAGACGTGCTTCTCTTCATCAGGCATGTTTAGAAACTATATCCCCCCATGTGTTAATTTTTGGTACCTTCATAGTAGTCCTGCTCCGGGGATACTTCCATGCTCTTCTTTATAAACTATTTAGTCTCTCTTCAGTTTGGATCATGGTGAAAGTTCTGTTAAGTGGTAAAAGTTCAGTTTTCCTTTTTGCACAAATGTTTCATGAAACTTACAATGCAATTTCTTTTCTTCTTTAGACTCTGACAATTTTTCACTATTTCATAAAATATAGATATATATACACAATGTATTTTAGATACTTAAGAACATCAAGATAACGTGTCTGGTCTATGGTTACTATCAGATAATGTGGCTGGTCTATGGTTACTATCTGTCTGCAGTGGGATTTCAACTTGGGTCTCCCGCATTTATCTCCCTATCTAACATTCTCCTTAATGGATCTGTTGTTATCAGCATTCCCCTCTTCTTAGGAGTCTCTTGTGCACGGTGTAATTTTGACTGCAGCGCAACTCAACATCAGGACATCTCAAAGCACAATCTACCCACCAAATGAGATAACCCTGTATTAGCAATTTTAGTATAGTAAAAAACTAATAGAGCTTGTCTGTGGGCGAAAATGAGACTGATTTAATCTGCACAATAAACTTCTCCCATTTAAGGGTTATTTTAGATTTATGTACATAATTAGTATTCATCAACAATCAAATGAGAACTCATTTGTAAATCAACATTTCTAATTAGATTGCTTAATGTATGTTTGACTTTGTTAGAGGAAAATAGAGCATTAGCGATGGGCGTCACAGAATTCCCTCTACTCGAGAAAGAAAGACGAGACATTATGGAAATTCTATGAGAGCTCAATGCCAGATCTGCTCCATGGCTCGTATCCTGCCAATAGTTAGCTAGCATGCATCACACATATGTTCAGTCTGTCAACATTATACGGGAAAGTAAAAATAGAAGAAATATGTTCAGTTGTCAGAGGCTAAAGATAGACTCCAGATAATGAAAACAACATCACACAAAAGAACCAAGCACACAGACGAGGTATGGAGCCCACCCAACACTAGTTCAACACCCTTGTATTGTATGGTGTACAACCTGTAGGCATCAAAAAAGCCTTTGAGCTTGTTTCTTCTGAACCTTAAAGATGACTTCCAATTATAATCTGTAGTAAAACCTAACAGCAAATGTTTATCTTGACAATTGGCCAAGGTTAAAAGAGGTGTCCTGTTCATGTACTGGTCCCTCTACAGCAGGGTTCCCCAACTTGTAGCTTGGGAGCCACAGGTGGCTTGGGGTCCATGATGTGTGGATCGTGGCTTTCAGCCAGCTTGGTTCATCAGGTCTAGCAAACAGCTATGAAAGCAGGTCTCCAGATGATGACTTTTGTGAGTAGCTCCACACAAAAGAGCATACCCTTAATGGGGATAAGGTAGGAACCCCTAGATCTTATTATACTACCTCAGTGTGATTTCTGTGAAAAAGCTTTGTCTCTCATTATACTGGTAATAGGGGCTCTGGGTGACACTACTATAAGTGGGGGAGGAGCTGGATGTGGCTTGCAACCCTCTCTCAGAGCTGAATTGACTCACGACCCTCTCTCAGAGCTGAATGTGACTCGCGACCTCTCTCAGAGCTGGATGTGTTTGGACCCTCTCTTAGAGTTAGATATGGCTCGCGACCTTCTCTCAGAGCGGGAAGGGCTTGGACCCTCTTTTAGAGTTGGTTGGGGCCTCCAAGGTAAGATAGTGGGTCTCTGCTGAAGATAAGTGAGGCAGTGCACATACTCAACTTCTGCTTCAAAAAATATACATGCTACATGTGCTGACTGGAAGTATTCAACCTCATTATCGCTAAAGTATTGAGCGAAGCCAGAGTACAGTCTAGTCAGGACGTGGCTGGAAAAATGTAAACTACATAATTGAAGTCACATGACTGCCTGCACCCTGCGCCCGCACCAGACAATTCTCATAGTGCAACAACAATCAATTACCCCCACTAGGACCAAACACTAGTCACATGAGGAAAACATCCGTAATATACATATAACACAAACTCATTAATTTATGTGTTTTTAGAATTATTTATATATATTACATTATTTATTAATTGTGGGAGGGAATATTTACTCCTATCTTGTGTTGCTTTAAATATTATATCTTAATTTTATCATAAATGTATTTAATATTTGAGAGTTTGCATTTGCAAGTTATTCCAAAGCTGCAAATGCGCAAATTTAATCTTTTTTTAAAAGCAGCATTTCATCATAACCAAAATAAGTATATGGAGTAGACAATATTTTATCATTTCATTCAGAAGAAATAAAAAAACAATGTTGTAGATTTCTGAAATCATGCAATAAAATAGCTTAATTTGCATAAAAAAATAAATAATTATGTTAAAACACAACATGTGAACATAGCCTAAGGCTAGACAACCCATTTAGGGTCTACAGTTAGGTTGAAGTTTACAATATGCAAGCCATACTATCATTTTACATCAATTTCTATTTGAAATCAACTATACTTGGCTTATTATATAAGGCACAATCATGCTGGACTTGGTACACTGGACTCTCTGGTAATTGAGACTCAAAAGCACTGGTGTGTTGATATATGGGCTTTTAGAACACTATTCATTTACCCTTGAGGCACCAATAAACTACTCTAAGTAAAAAGGGTCCCTGATGCGACACACCATATAGTGGAAGATTTATGTCCCAACATTCAACGCATGTTATACTTATGACTAATCTCATGATATACTGCCAACCCAATATCATTTGTGGGATTCCCTTAGGTTGATACCTTGTAGAAGTAATGTTATCTTAATATACCTAAGAGTTTGGTCATTTTTGGGATGAGATAGTGTCTTATGGAATGTCTCATGGGATCTATCCTCCGGACTTCTAACTACACTGTGATAAATTGCTATATATCAAGGTTTACCCCCTTTAAATTGCATTGTCTAGCTTTCTTTGAAGGAGAAAGAGTACCCTTGAAATTTTGATTACCTGGCATGCTGACACTGATTAATTGTTGAACGGCATACTGGGATATTTAAATATTTAATTCAAGTCAAGTTTTAAATCATTTTCCCGGATGCTTCAGCTCTCAACATCCCAGCTAGAATGTTTATGTGCTTGGCTTGTACAGGAAGCTGTGGATGGTATCGTCTTGTCTAAGCTGTTGGCTTTAGGTTAGGTTGTTTAAGGTGAGCCCTCAGTAGAATAGTTTTAATTTAAGGATAGGCCTAGCGCTAACTCTTAAAAATGGTTTATAATGACGGAACACTGATGCTTGTAGTTAACCCTCATATGAGATGTTTATTTAATAATGAATAAAAAAATAAAAACAAATAAAAAAAATTAATATAGACTTATAAACACTGCATAAAAACAATTGCAGCAGCCCTACTTACATGCCCTGCATCATTTCTACCATGTGAGCACACCTAATATTATTAAACTCTCACTTACCACCAGATAAGATCCTATACACCCTTTTTTTCCCAATTATTTCCTACTGATGGACAAATGAAGTCACGTGCTGGATAAGTCTCTATAGACAAAGAAAAATTATAAGTCATCACTGGATAGTTTGTGTTTTTAAGAAAAAGGGTAGAAACGTCTAAGAATGGCGAGGGCAATTACAAGCCCCAACTCTACTGGGGACTCGGATAATTATTACCGTAGTTGGAGAATACACCGGAGCTAGCTAAGGGATATGGATTAGTTGCTCCATAGGCTTGTGGGGGTACCGTGTGACCCAACCCAGGAAAGATAGTTTAATATTTTTAATGTAAGGATAGGCCTTGTGCTAACTCTTAAAAATGGCTTATAATGACGGAAAACTGATGCTTTTAGTTAACCCTCATATGGGATGTTTACTTAATAGCGAATAGAAATATAAAAATCATTATTATAGACTTATAAAACACTGGATAAAAACTGCAAATCTAAAGAACCCAAAATCTAAATTAAAGAAAGAAAATGATAAATTTAAAATGAAATACTTCCTTTCTCGACAGCTCTTTTCTCCTGGTGCATCCGGCTAGGCGGAGGCTCAAGGCGAGCGGCCATCAGCGCTGGGAACGCCCCTCTGACATCACGGCAGGCTCTTGCAGGACACACATCGCCTGGCCTCGCCACCGGACACCAGGAAAAGGTGTCGGAGAGGTAAGTATTTCATTCTTTTTTATTTTACATATATTTGGCTTTCTTTAATTTAGATTTTGCAGTGTATATTAATACACTGCGAAATCTAATGGGACGATCACAGATGTTTTACAAATGTAATGGCTCCCATTGGAATGGGGCACGCTTAAGATTTGACAGTGTGGGCCAACACAATGCCTACTTTTTTGGAGAAGAGTTAAGTCAGCAATAAGTGGTGCAAAATATACAAAATATAAAGATGAACTAAATGTATTAAATCGCAGGAACTATGTTGATGACCCAAAATGTAAGATTACAACCTTTTAAAAACAACAATATAGTTTTAGTAAATCTGAACTTTAACAATATAAAATTGTGATTGAATTACCCTTTTTATATATCTGTTCAATTTTTATGTATCAGTTAATTAAAGTTACAAGAGTTGTAAAGAAAATTAGTTGAACTAGAAAGAAGCAGAAGTGAAAATCTCTCCTTTATATTTAACATTCCATAAAAATCAATTCTGGAATTTGGATTAAAAATTGTACAGAAAAACTACAATAAAATTGGAAGCATTTTCTTAAAACTCCACTGGGTGTAAAATCATCACTGAAAAAAAATATTATAAAAAAATTTGAATTATTTAATTTTTTTAAATTTAATTTCTGTTCAAGCTAATGTCACTGTTTGGGTGCTGTGGTCCCTATTGACATCTTGCATGCTACAGTCTCATGTTAGCTGTCTGGTAAAGCGAGGGTCATTACAGTAATGTGTCAGCCATATGGTGGTCCATGACAGTAGATTTTTTATTATTAAAATATTGTTAGAGTGCTATTTATTAAATGGTGCTTTACAAGTGAAAAAGGGGCATACATAGACAAGTAGAATAATTATGAACAGTACAAGGCACAGACTGGTACAGGAGGAGAGAGGACACTGACCTCTAGGGCTCACAGTCTACAAGGGATGGGTGAGAATACGTAGGTGAGAAAGGACCCTTCTCACACGGGCTCATGGTCTACAAGGAATGGATGAGCATACAGTAGGTGAGGAGAGAGGACTCTGCTTGCATGGAACCACAGTCTACAAGGGATGGGTGAGGATACAGTAGGTTAGTATAGAGGACCCTGCCTGCTAGGGCTCACAGTCAACAAGTAATGGGTGAGGATACAGTAGATGAGGAAAGAGGATCCTGCTCATCAGGGCTCATAGTCTAGAAGGGACGGGTGAAGATACAGCGGGGGAGTAGAGAGGATCCTGCCCACGAGGGCTCATGGTTTATAAGGGATGGGTGAGGATTCAGTAGGTGAAGGGAAAGGACCCTGCCCGTGAGGTCTCACAGTCTACAAGGGATGGGTGAGGATTCAGTAGGTGAGGAGAGAGGACCCTGCCCATGAGGGCTCACAGTCTACAAGTGATGGGTGAGGATACACTAGGAGAGGGGAGAAGACCCTTCCCATGAGGACTCCCAGTCTACAAGATATGGGTGAGAATACAGTAGATGAGGAGAGAGGTACCTGCCTGCGAGGGTTCACATTCTACAAGGGGTGGGTGAGGATACAGTAGGTGAGGAGAGAGGACCCTGCCCGCGAGGGCTCACAGTCCACAAGGGATGGGTGAGGATACAGTGGGGCAGTAGTAAGAATCCTGCCCATGAGGGCTCACAGTCTACAAGTGATAGGTGAGGATACAATTGGAGAGGGGAGAAGTCCCTGCCTGTGAGAGCTCACAGTCTACAAGGGATGTATGAGGATACAGTAGGGGAGGAGCAAGGACCCTGCCTGTGAGGGCTCACTGTCTACAAGGGTGTGAGATAAGTAGGTGAGGAGAGAGGACCCTGCCCATGAGGCTCACAGTCTACAAGAGATGGGTAAATGGGTTTTGGGAGAGGTCACAGTCTACAAGGAAAGAGTGAGAATACAGTAGGTGAGGAGAAAGGACCCTGCCCAAAGGGCTCATAGTCTACAAGGGATGGTGTAAGGATACAGTAGGTGAGGAGAGGACCCCTCCCATGAGAGCTCCAGTCTACAAGGGATGAGTGAGGATACAGTAGGGAGGAGAAAGGACCCTGCCCGGAGGGCTCACAGTTACAAGGAGGGTGAGGATATAGTAGGTGAGGAGGGAGGACCTGCCCGCAAGGGCTCAAGTCTATAAGGGATGGGTGAGGATACAGTAGTGAGGAGAGGTAACCTGCCCCCACGAGGCTCACAGTCTACAAGGAGAAAGGACCCTGCCGTGAGGGCTCACAGTCTACAAGGGGTGTGTGAGGATAGAGTAGGTGAGGAGAGAGGACCCTGCCGTGAGGGCTCACAGTCTACAAGTGATGGGGGAGGATACAGTAGGTGAGGAGAAAGTGCCCTGCCCATGAGGGCTCACAGTTTACAAGGGATGGGTGAGGATAGAGTAGGTGAGGAGAGAGGACCCTGCCCATGAAGGCTCACACTCTACAAGGCTGGGTGACACTATAGTAGGTGAGGAGATAGGACCCTAACCTACTATAGTAGATGAGGTTGGGGACCCAATCATCAGCAACAAGGTGATAATTATAGAAATCAGTATGGTAATGATTTTATTATTTGACAAATCATTTATTTGTATCATCCTTGAATATACCCTCTATCTGTATTTTTTTATGTTGACACTTTTATAATCCTATAATTTCCCACTAACTTTTTTCCTTTCCATCCTCCCTCCAAATGTTCTCCTCCCCTGTAGCTCCATAGGAATAACAATGCCTGGTGATAAAAATAAGAAATGTTATATTGTTTTGTGACTCAGCAATCATAGGTGATCTGAGCTTTGTGAATAGCTAATTTTGCAGTAAAAAGGGTAATTTGCATGCACATTAACAAGTCCATCAATTAAAATATTGCTGAGCCATTCCTGCAATAAAAACCCTATTATCATAGCTTTATCACTTGACAAAACTCGTTACTGGATAGAGCAATGCCTGTAACGATCAATCAGATTGGATATTGATCATTAATCCTGTCATTAGGATTTAGTGAGCTCTGGTCACAGGACATGGTTTAGTAGACATGTCACTGCGGGCTGATGAAGTCTATTTACAAATGAGGTGTTGGGATCTTTTGATGAATAGATTTTAAGATTTAGGAAGATTGTGTTTTTGCCTTTGGTGTTGCCAGTTTGAAAGCAATTACAGAAGCAGCAGCTTGGGAAACGCAGACCACATAATTTAGGAGACAGAAAGAATTCAACCATTGCACACTTTACCTATGGTAATCCATTACATTGCTGAAGTGAACTGGATTGTTATCTGCAGTATCCTGCAATTAATGTACAGTGCACTGGTATATATGTATATGCATTTACCAGGGCGATACAGATTTTTTGGAAATAGAGCTGATTGTAAACGTCCTATTTTATGCATAATTCAGTAATACTGTATGGTGGTATATATTGAGGTGCAAGGTGACCTTCCCAAAAAGTCCCTCTATGCCTCAAAAGTTTCACCAGTTTGGTAGGTCTGAGGCTGTGGAAGGGGAAGGGGGGTTGTATGAACGTGACAGCTTCCTCACCTTTCAGAAACCTCGTAATCTCTAAACTTTCTGGAAATGTTTAGAAACGTTCTCAGTCCACAAAAACAATATAGAGTGAAAGAGTAATTAAATGAGGGAGAGGAGGGCAATGCAACTGCAGTTTCTGTGTATGAGAGGCTGCATGATGTGACAGGAGAGGGATAGTAAAAATAAGAAGATATATGATGAGTACCGACATCCGCAAAGAGAAGGAAAAAGATCTTAAAGGGATCCTGGCACCTGGGAAAATGCTATTTTCCATCAGATATAGGGTTAATCTGTATTTAAATGGCATACAATGCTGCCCATTGACATTACTGTGGGTGCGGTTATCAGGAGAAAATTACCTTATTTCTCTCCAGGAGCCGCTGGCTTTCAGTCATGGGGGTAGCTGTGAGTGGCAGCTGAAAACACACCCCTGCACTTTGATTGACAGCTGGTTTTGCACGTACACACTTTAGAACTGGCAGTCAGACAATGGGCTGGGGTGTGCTGACAGCCACCGCTTACAGTATAGTGATGGTAGCCACTCTGTGAACACTCACTTGACTCAAACCAGCAGATCCTGGAAGGGAGTGCATTTTCGCCCAGTAGCTGCACTGTCATTAAAATGGCCAGGAATCATTCTAAAGCAATTTAACTGCAGATTAACCAAATTCTGGCATTTTATGAGGTGACAAGATCCGTTTAAACACATTTGTTGGATTCAACTGACTTGTCTAAGGGCAATCTTCGAGAGAGCCTTATTAACACCTCACCTAAGACTATTTACTAAACCTGTAATACTCAATTCTACTCTTTCTAGTTCACATAGATAGCTACACAGTAACCATGGCTGAAAATATATGCATCAAATTCAACCGTAACACAAGATGACCATAAAGAGAAGACAATGGCAAAGAGAAGACAATGGGCAAAAAGAAGACAAATGATTATCGTTGCAGCCATTGCATAAAATATCTTCACTGCAGTTGACCGGGAGAGGATAATTAGCCGTAGGATATGACTCCATCCATAATATGGCGGCAACCTCCCAAATCCTGCTGATTCAAACTGAGATTACCATGGGTTCTTGGTTTAGTAGACCCGGGCAACGTAAATCAAGTTAGTCATCAAAGTGACGTCACATCTATGTGCAACTGTATAAGGATCAGAAATCAAACATTCCTGTAAGGACATTCAGGAGACAGTGGTGCACATTGGACAGAGTACGACCATGTTCTTCAGCAGCTTTCTTCGACAAGTACATAAGGAAGGTTGCTATAACCTTTATCAGTAAGAAAAAGCAACAATCTGCAGTTATTCTCTCTGCTCTTCCATGTTGAAGTCCATCAGTCTTCAAAGACCCCAGGGTATTAAATCAGATCCACAAAGCTTTGTGTATCCACAAGGTTGCCCTGGCTGTTGATGATAATGGGAAGTTGAATTGAAGCTTTGAGTTCTCCCTAGAGAGAGCTTTCCCTGAATGCAAATATGAAAGTTCATCAATACTTTACTGTGATGTATCTACCAGACAATCCCTGAATTCTAAAACAGGATTCTCAGCGAAAGGAACCAAGAAAACGATTACATGTAACCGTGAAGCACATCTATATGTGAACAGTCGAGCCTTGTGCTGCACAATCATATAGACAGTGTTATACTTGTTCACGCTAAATTACAAGTATTTGAGATCGGATTAAAGCACAATTGTAGCATGTCCATAGTGAGATATATCAGACAGCTTAAAGCGCTATTAGAGAGTCTCTTTTGTTGTTATTGAAACTTTCTAATGAACGATCACATTTTTTTCGATATAAGGTGGTTACACATCCCTTACACGTGTATATGCCATTCTAGGATCTATATTAACCCAGCCACCTAATACAAGAAAAGTCTTTCAAGTAGTGTATTGGCATCCTGTATTGAGGGCCCTATTACTTAGCATCATCCACAGTAGCAGGATGAACGGCAATCACAGTGCGTACAGATCAGACCGCATCCTATGTAGCAGCCCCATAGACGTATAAAAAGACTATTTATTGCTACAGATTGGCTAAGACTCTCACTTTATAAGCTTGCCAACTGTATATTATAGAATCTTTCTTGGACAGGGTTTTTGTAGTGTTTATTTGCATGCACTTCCTAATCCATAATGAATTTGTGCTTCATGTTACCAATACATATATGTTAGGCAGATGTATAAGAACTCATCTTTGTATGTGATTTTTTTATGTCAAATTCCCATTAAAAAACGCTCTATGGATAGCATATTTTCTAAAAAGTTTGACTCCTAGAGAACATTGCATTTTCACTCTGTAGGTTATCTTAATCATTCTGTAACTAGAACATATCCACTTGGACAAGGAAACATTTAATTCTGGTAGTCGGGGCAGATACAGTAGCTGCCGGCAGCTCCATCATTCTGTTACGCAAGTGTGCCGCGATCGTGGCCATTATGCGGTAATCGTGGCTGTTGCGATTTTTTCACTGCAACTGCCGCGATCAGCGTTTACCGCTGATGTGAAAGGGGCCTTAGAGGGTTTTTCCACCACTAGGACAACCCCATTTCCACATTTTTTCCCCAGGTAAAATAAAAAAGCCTGTACTCACCTCCGTGTTGGCGCCATTCCAACGGTGTCAGTGATCACTTTCACGGGGCTCACATGACATTGTTATGACATGCAACCCCATGTCCAATCACCATCAGCTTCTCTCTGCCCGGCTTTGGATACAGAAGCAATCAAGAGGAAGTGAGTGACCGCCGTTGCGCTAACTTCATATTGATTAACTAATTTGTCCGAAGGTGGGGAGATAGAAGCTGGTGGTGGTTGGACACAGGGTTCAAGTGATGTTACAATGTCATGGGAGTCCCAAGAATGCAATTACCAACACCACTGGAATGGTGTGACCACCAGATATTAGTATAGGCTTTTTTATTTTACCCATGGGAGACATGTGGAATTAGAAGGGGGTGTCCTAGTAGTGTCAATGCATTTTTAATTTAATCATTTATATTGTGCCATTTTTATCGACCTAACTGCTGAGCCCAGTGACTGCAGAGATAATGTGCAATATAGTCATAATTAGAGATGAGTGCACATGTGAATGTTCGGGTTCGAGTGGTGGAGCCAGAGTTATAAAAAGAGACTTTTTAGGACCAAAACTTGACCCGAACCTCATTTGAAAACACTGATTGGCCATCAGCCTTAATTTCTCCGATGCAGCAAGTCAACATAGACCATGTAGCGACACAGAGGCCACACTGGGATAGTGATGGGAGAGTATAGGTAATTTTATTATTTTTAACTTCCCCAAGTCCATAGAATAAAGAAAAATCATGGGAAGCACCTGTAAACATTACTCACCTATTATGTTAACATAATTTATGGAATCTCAGGGCAGGAGTAGTCATCAGGTGCCAAGTCTGATATTTAAGATGTTGAAGTCATGAATAATTATTAAGCTCTTGCAGTGACAAAAACATTTACACGGTTTAATTCCATAATTAATGAATTTCACTACTTTGAAGATTTTGCTCTTATAATCCTTCATCAGAGAATGAGCCACAGATAGTTTTGATTTGGCTTCTATAGAAATGTCAATATCAATGGGTTTGTGCATAATAAATAATCTAGCGATAGAGAGTGTACAACTGGTGGGGAAAGGTTGAACTTGATGGACGCAAGTCTTTTTCAACCTTTATAACTATATAACTATCTGTGATTTGTTGTGATTTTTTTTTCCCGGTCTTATAACATGTAATATTACCTTATATACGGAGGAACATTACTAGTCACATATAGAACAAACCTATCTGCCACACCTGTGCTCTATTCTTATAATTAATATTCATGGACATTTTTTAGATTCAAAGATGTCTATTTAAGATCATGACTTGAGCTATAGACATAGATACAAAAAAACTGTAGATAGATAGATAGATAGATAGATAGATAGATAGATAGATAGATAGACAAAAGACATTAAATGAAGTAGCACAAGCATATAAAAAATAGCAGCTGGTGCCAGTCCATAGATTGTAACCCATCAAGCAATTTATATAGAGAAATTACAAAAAAGGTATGCAGCACTCCAAGCCTGATGATGGCTCTGTGCACCTTCTTCCACATAGGCCAATTCATTTTTGCACTTTTTACATTGAATACCCTCTGGAATGCTTTCAATAGCTTTGTGTTTTTTTTATACATACAGTAGATAGATAGATAGATAGATAGATAGATAGATAGATAGATAGCATGGTATGTGAGCACATGCCATTGACTTCGAGGAAACGAAGTGTAATATACCATGGACTTCCATAGCTTACACCCTGGATCTGCCCCATACATTATTCTTATTGCCCCCACCCTGGATCTGCCCCATCCATTGTTCTTTTAGCCCCACCCGGGTTCTGCCCCCAACCCATTGTTTTTATAGCCCCTACCCTGGATCTGCCCCCAGCTATTCTTATAGCCTCCACCCTGGATCTGCCCCCATCCATTGTTGTTATAGCCCCCACCCTGGATCTGCCCCATCCATTGTTCTTATAGCCTCCACCCTGAATCTGCCCCCATTCATTGTTCTTTTAGCCCCCACTGTGGATCTGCCCCATCCATTGTTCTTATAGCCTACACGCTGTATCTGCCCCCATCCATTGTTCTTTTAGCCCCCACTGTGGATCTGCCCCAATCCATTGTTATTATAGCCTTACACCCTGGATCTGCCCCATCCATTGTTCTTTTAGCCCCCACCCGGGTTCTGCCCCCAACCCATTGTTTTTATAGCCCCTACCCTGGATCTGCCCCAGCTATTCTTATAGCCTCCACCCTGGATCTGCCCCCATCCATTGTTGTTATAGCCCCCACCCTGGATCTGCCCCATCCATTGTTCTTATAGCCTCCACCCTGAATCTGCCCCCATTCATTGTTCTTTTAGCCCCCACTGTGGATCTGCCCCATCCATTGTTCTTATAGTCTACACCCTGTATCTGCCCCCATCCATTGTTCTTTTAGCCCCCACTGTGGATCTGCCCCAATCCATTGTTATTATAGCCTTACACCCTGAATCTGCACCCATCCATTGTTAATATAGCCTCCACCCTGAATCTGCACCCATCCATTGTTAATATAGCCTCCACCCTGAATCTGCACCCATCCATTGTTAATATAGCCTCCACCCTGAATCTGCCCCATCCACCGTTTCTACAGTCCCCACCTGGAATCTGCCCTCATCTATTGTTCTTATAGCCCCCACCCTGGATCTTCTCCCATCCATCATTCCTAGAGTCCCTACTAATCCTTCCTACAGTCCTTATGCCTATTCCCTATTGTACACTTGCTTTGGCAAAACTAATGGGTATTTAGTCCTGCAAATAAAGCTGATTTGATATGATAGAGTAGATGTATAGATAGGTAATAGATAGATGAGGCAGATAGAGTAAATGGATAGGTAGATAATAGAGTAGATAAAATAGATAGATAGATAGATAGATAGATAGATAGATAGATAGATAGATAGATAGATAGATAAAACAGAAAGATAGAGTAGATAGATTGATCTATGCCACATCAATCTATATTCTTTCTATCTATCTGTCTAGATAGATAGATAGATAGATAGATAGATAGATAGATAGATAGATAGATAAAACAGAAAGATAGAGTAGATTGATCTATGCCACATCTATCTATATTCTTTCTATCCATCTGTCTAGATAGATAAATTTGCAAAAAGGCTGCAGCACTCAGATTTAAGGTATTAAATTGCCTTTAATGGCCTTCAGGTATCAAGGCGACGTTTCGGTCCTTAGACCTTCTTCCACCTGGAAGAAGGTCTAAGGACCGAAACGTCGCCTTGATACCTGAAGGCCATTAAAGGCAATTTAATACCTCAAATCTGAGTGCTGCAGCCTTTTTGCAAATTTGTCTAGTATAGGTGGCTGGACACCACCTTCCAGGACTGACAAGCACCAAGCATTTTGCTAAATAGGAACCGCTGCTCAATTTTTTCCTTTTTATTACTGTCTAGATAGATAGATAGATAGATAGATAGATAGATAGATAGATAGATAGATAGATAAAACAGAAAGATAGAGTAGATAGATAGATAGATAGATAGATAGATAGATAGATAGATAGATACAACAGAAGGATAGAGTAGATAGATTGATCTATGCCACATCTATCTATCTATATTCTTTCTATCCATCTGTATAGATAGATAGATAGATAAAACAGAAAGATAGAGTAGATAGATTGATTTATACCACATTTATCTATCTATATTCTTTCTATCCATCTGTCTATCGTTCGATCTATTTATCTAACTATCCATATTGAGTAGCTCCCCGTCTCATAGAAAAGTGAGAATGAATAGCCTTTAGCAATGGTGGCTCATCTACCATTGTTTCAAGATCAGTGTAAAAATCCTTTTAAGATCAGAGAAGTCCAGGCTTGGTCTGATTCTCATTTTAATTCAATTATTCTCTCTCCTGAGAGTAACAGTGAAGTTCTTTTAACCTTGCCACATAAAAGTGCACTAAGAACTTTCTTTCCTCTGTTCCCTGAGCATATGTTAGTTACCAGCTCATTTGACTGTGGCCATGACATGTTTGATGTTCTATCTAATATGTAAAGACCGGGGCTCGTGGTCTTATGCAGGAAACCTAGGTAAGATGCAAAGGAGACAGGACAAAGGCTAGGCCTGGATGTCAGATACGTTTAGATACTTTGTATCGGAGTCACCATCCTGTCACTTGCAGTGAATGAAGTCATCTGACATGTACATATGGTGATTGTTTGAGACTAAATGAATAACAAGATAACCATCAAAGGAAAATCCAGGAATTCTATTCAATACATTTCCACCTTCTTCTCAATGATCTAGAGAGAGCAGATCTGTATCTTCATAATTTATTCCAAATTCCAACCTTAAGCTATTCTGACAAGGGAAATGAGACCTACACCTGGGAACAGAGGTCCCCGATCCAAGACCCCCCTGATGAGGGGGTGCCAGATGCTGCTTTCAGGTGGAGAATAAATGAAGATTTGGCCAAACGTTTTTGTCTTTCTCCTTTTGCTTCTATAGGAATTACAGAAACAGCCTCATCACACTTGTTCCACTTCATTCATTCTTCACCTGAATGATCCAGTTACCTAATCTAACAAGATAAGAATCAGGAGACCTGTACTCCAACTATTTTTGGGGCCCGGAGGTAGAACCTGCACCTATCAGACAATCATGGGATATTCATAATCTGGATAATGAGAGTAAGCTACTCTTTAAAAGAAGTCTATGTAATTAGAGAGCCGAGACCCTAATTCCAGTGATGTGTCACTTACTTGGTATGGTACTGTTTCAATGAAATCAGTGTTTTATCAGCAGGGGATTATCACAAGAGGACTAGGTGTTTCGTTCCTTCTAATTAACTGCTCTACATAGCTCCACTCTCACCAATGATTAGCAGATTTCTGTCAATATACAATGTACACAGAAAGCTACCAATCATGAGGCATGGGCAGAGTTATACAGGGCTCAGCATTCCAAGCTCTGCTAGCAGAGAAAATTGTGATTGTATCGAAATTAAAGCAAGAAGCCCAGTAAGTGACACATCACTGGAATCAGACGGCCCCTACATCATGCTGCTCTCAGATTACATGACAAAAACCTACTGAGATGTTAAATTATCTTGTGTACATGTGGATGTGTGTTACAGAAAAGTTTATAACAATATACAACATAACATATAATAACATGAAATATGACAACATGCTTGAATGTTGTAAAAAAACTCTTTAGCATTATGGTTGCTATTTTACAGGCTGTTTATTAGGGTCAATATGGGGAAAACATTTGTATGGCTCCATGAAAAAGACAATCAAGGATCTGCAGGTAACCTTGTTATTTCTTGTAGATTCAGAGGAGGAAAACGAATTTGTAGATTCATAGCTAGGACTACACACAGTATTTATGTTGCAACCTCTATAGTGCAGAGGATTAGGGAGAGTCATGTTGCTGTCTTATGTATAGCTGATTGTCATTTCAGTTTTTGCAGATACATTGGATTTTTTGCAATGCAGAAAAAAGTCACAATCTGCTTTTTCTATGGGAATCATCTTGCTCAGTTCAATTCGCACACTGGTCACATGGACGTCCCAGTGGTTTCGTATGTGCTCCAACATCTAGATCCTTCATTAGAGTCTATAAAATTGTTGCTTCCAATACCATGGACACACATCTACTTTTATCAATTACATCATTCTCCAATACCCAAGTCCTGCTCTAAAATAAAAATATTTTTCACACTTTGGGAACCCGCTCCATTTCTGTGATCTCGCACTTCCATATCTTTCTCTACAAATCCTTCTTAAATATATAGAAAATATTTCAACATCCACATTTTTCTCTAACATGTAAAGCATCCTTTACTTATTCTCCAGCTTCCAGATCATTCTCCATTATTTTGATTCTTCTTCAACTTGAAGATCCTACTCCAATACTCCAATCATTTTTCAATGCTTATTGTCTTCTCCAACACTCAGACGTTTCGTTAACACTTAGATGTTTCCTCAACGCACGGACGTTTCCTCAACTCTCAGACATTTCCTCAACCCTCAGACATTTCCTCAACCCTCAGACATTTCCTCAACCCTCAGACATTTCCTCAACGCTCAGACATTTCCTCAACCCGCAGATATTTCCTCAACCCTCAGACATTTCCTCAACCCTCAGACATTTCCTCAACCCTCAGACATTTCCTCAACCCTCAGACATTTCCTCAACGCTCAGACATTTCCTCAACTCTCAGAAATTTCCTTAACCCTCAGACATTTCCTCAACGCTCAGACATTTCCTCAACCCTCAGATGTTTCTCAACCTTGAGACATTTCCTCAACCCTCGGATGTTTCGTCAACCCTCAGACATTTCCTCAACCCTCAGACATTTCCCAACACTCACATGTTTCCTCAACAGTCAACAGTTCTTCACTAGACACAGCTGTCTCCAAAATGAGACCGTTATTCCAAATCTAGGTCCATCTTTATCACACAAATCATTGTTCAATTCTTGAGTTTGTTATCAATACCTAGATCTTTCATAAACATTCATGGTTTTCCATCACCCAGATCATTATTCTACATCCTGAACTTTGTCTGTTATCCAGATAATGTCACAACACTTAAGGGTCCTGTTACACTTAGCGACGCACCAGCGATCCCGACAACGATACGACCTGGTAAGGATTCCTGGAGCGTCACTACTATGGTCGCTGGTGAGATGTCAAACAGTCAGATCTCACTAGCGATGCAGCAACGATACGTTGGGAACCTGTCACCCAGACCTGTAGTATTGAGGTCGTTGGACGTCGTCCCTAGTCAAACACACCGATGCATGCTGCCCAGTGGGAGCCCGACGATCAAGAAATGGTCCAGGACATGTCAACATGATCGGTGATCTCACAGCAGGGGGCCTCGCCACTGATACTTGTCACACATAGCGAGATCGCTGGCGAGGTCGCTGTTGCGTCACAAAAACTGTGACGTATCAGTGATGTCGCTTAGTGTGAAGAACCCCTTAGTTTTCTATAACCTTTACATAATCTTTCATTACTGAAGTCCGAAACTCTTCTCTAACACCCAGATCCTTCTTCAGCTGTCAGAGTTTTATCCATAACTCAGAATCTTTCCATGACCCATGTCCGTCAATCAGATCCTTCAACAGCCAATCGTCTTTCAACTTCTTGATCCTTCCCTGCCATCCTTTCACCATTTCACAAATCCATCTACCCCTTCATGCTTCTCTTATTCCCTAATGAATCTAACATGTAACGAGTTCTGTGTCTCCTATTTTCCTGCTTTACTAAGAAACTGCTATTTAACACTAACGATTTGGACCAGGAATGCTGAATATCAAATTCACGATTAAGTGGAACGTACAGGAAATACTAATAGAAGTCTGCAGAATAATTTCCCCGTCTAATGAGCAAGCAGAGGACCTAAATCTCCCTGCCAGGCATGAAAAAGAGTTAAATCAACATTTGTATACTTAAACATAATTTTACCAGGTTTACATTCTGTCTCCTTGTTGTTCAACAACCTCTTGCAATTTATTTAACCCTCGTGTCATTTTATTTCTTAAGGCCGTGTGTCTGATTTATGAAGAATAAATCCCTGCGGCTACAACCTACTTAACCTGTTTACTAATGAATCACTTATACTCTGATAGGGAAAGTAATGGGATTTTTTATTATCCTTTGGCCTGTGACAGAAAGTTACTTTTAAGGGGAGGAAAATCTGAAATCCTAATACTCAACTTGGAGCAATGGTGTCCAGCCTGTGGCTTTCCCAGTGTTGCAAAATATTTTATGTTGGGAGTTGTAGGTTTTGCAATAGCTAGGGGTCACAGTTTGGGGTCCATAGATGACATGTTTGTTACAAACGTCAAAGTAATATGCTCAATCATCTATCTAATAGATAAAGCTCAGTGTAAGTGTGTATGTATGTGGGCAAGTATGCATCTATGTATCACAGCTCTGCCCCCTCCATGCCCACTTCATAGCCTGTCTCCTCCAGATAGCCCTCACCTCTGAATAGCCCCACCCACTCTATAGCTCCAACCCCTTCAATAGCCCCATCTGGCTTACCCCAGCCCACTTCATAGCCCTGCACCTGTTAGCCCCACCCACTTCATAGCCCCACCCCTACAGTTAACCACCACCCCTTTGGTTAGACCCACCTACTTCATTGCCCCACAGTTATTTCTATGCCAGGGAAACGCCGGACTCTACAGCTAGTTTTCTATAAGAGGGGGCTATAAGAACAATGTCTTCGAGCAGGTCTAGGGAGGGGGCTATAAGAACGATGGATGGAGTCAGATCCTGGGTGGAGCTATAAGAACAACGGATGGGGGAAGATCCAGGGTAAGGGCTATAAGAACAATGGATACGTAAGATCCAGGAAGGGGGCTATAAAACAATGGATGGGCAGATCCAAGGTGGGGCTATAAGAACAATAGATGGGGCAGATCCAGGGTTGGGCTATAAGAACAATGGATGATGGCAGATCCAGGATGGCACTATAAGAACAATGGATGGGGCAGATCCAGGTGGGGCTACAGAACAATGGATGGGGCAGATCCAAGATGGCGCTATAAGAACAATAGATGGGTCAGATCCGGGTGGAGCTATAAGAACAACGGATGGGGAAGATCCAGGGTGAAGGCTATAAGAACAATGGATAGGTAAGATCCAGGAGGGGCTATAAGAACAATGGGTGGGGCAGATCCAGGGTGGAGGGTATAGAACAATGGATGGGCAGATTCAGGGTGGAGCTATAAGAACAATGGATGGGGCAGATTCAGGTGGGGATATAATCAATGGCTGGGGCTGATCAGGGGGCTATAGACAATGGATGAGGGCAGATCCAGGATGGGGCTATAAGAACAATAGATGGGGCAGATCCAGGGTGGAGGCTATAACAGCAATAGCTAAGGGCAGATTCAGAGTGAGGGCTATGGAAGTCCATGAATATCACAGTAGGTTTCCTCGAAGTCTATGACATTTGCTCACATACCGTTCTGCTATCTCCACTGCGCTCTCTTCTTTCCACAGCCAGGATAGGTTTTCTCAATCTATCCATCTATATCTATTTATTATTATCTCTATTCCTTTCTGTGTATCCATCCAACCATGTACCCATCCATCTATGTATCCATTCATCCATCCATGTATCCATCCATCCATCCATGTATCCATCCATGTATCCATCCATATCCATCCATCCATCCATCCATCCATGTATCCATCGATCTATGTATCCATCTTGTAGCATGGGGGGGCCCTGATTTGAATCCAATCAGACCGTTTTCTGCAGGCATCTAAGCTATCGATCTCCATAGTTTTATGTAGATTCTTTCTACACTCCAGAAACATAAGGTCCGATTCATCATTTGCACATTTACAAGTCACTTGTCTTTTATATTTATCTTACTATATTCATCTACACCTTTTTTATGCTCCAAATTCCTCAAAACTCATTCTTTTGCACCTTTTTACAGCAATAAATCCCAGGTTCTGCTAAGATATGGGAAAACTGATGCAAAAAAGTTCAAATGTAAATAAAATGACTCGTAACAGGGGACGGCATACCATTGTGGAAACATTTTTAAAAAGTCGTAATTAATGAATCATCTGGAAGACGAAAACTCCTGCTCGGAGGGGAACATAAAAGGGAAATCACGTGTATAATAAACTGATACACTTAAAAAAGTATTAAAAGAAGGATTCGAGGCATATATAAAAAAACAGACCAAAGAAATCCCCAGTTAGAAATGCATTAATGAATCAGGTCCATAGAGTGCTTAACTGACTTCTGGGAAATTAGATTGTGAGCTCTGCTGGTTATAGAGGGTGCTGTGGGTGAATGCAATGAATTTATGGTGATTGTGAATTATTTTTGCTATATGCTGAAGCAGATATATACTATGCAGATATACACTGTATATACTGTGGTCCAACCTGTGACTCTAGATATGCTGCTCTTCGGAAGTGATGCATTATGGCAGATAACAATGGGTTAATCTGTGTGATCGCTGCTTGTGCATGCGTCTTAAACGCTTTGCCCACCGTGGTTCTCACACCTGCTGAATCCTGTATTACATACTAACACCTACACACATGTGCAGGCACTTACCAGCTCATTTACTCTTTTACATCGTACATGTACCCCGCACACACATATACTAGAAATGACAGCGGCTGACACGTGAGATATAATCATCTGTACAATGAAATATCCTGTACTATTTGTGACAGTGAAACCGATCATCAAGACTCATGGCTGTCTACCAGGCGTCGTATCAAGTTCTTTCTAGTGGTAGTTCACTGCTGATGGCCACTAGAGGGAGCCATACCCAACAGCAACAGAAAACCTTACAAAAGCAATTGCCACAGTTGTTCCTCTGCCATTTCAATATATAGATTGTACTCTCCATGGAAACAAGTGATTATTTCTGTGGTCTGTGGATCCAATTAAGGCAAAATACGCGGCAGGGTGTCAGCTTTGGCGTTGTATCACTAAGGCCAATTTGGCTGCACGTAATGCAAATAGTTTGGCATAACGATCCCGTTATTTTCTGTCTATAATTGTCTGACTTGATTGTTCCTCTTGAGGGTTACTTGTTTTGATTCTAAGCTTCAGATATCACCTTTATTTATAAACATTGAAATTAATTACTGTAAATTGACAAACCCAATACCATTGTATAGGTAAATAATATAGCTATATAGAATACTGGCTTTTGCTTTAAATACCCCTGTAAATGGATTCCACACATAAGATCTGAGTATATGGTATCCCCATGGGATCAGCTTTGACCTTAGCATAAACCTAAAAGTCCTTAATTTCCCTGCAGCGCCACCATAGGGGAAATTAAGTATTACACAGCGTCCATTTATATCCATGGGCTGTACGGGAAATGCAGGACAGGACACGTCCTACAGAGAAAGATGCCCTTTGCAGCTGGTTTCCATTGTAGCCAAGAAAGAAGGATCCAAAACATACGAAATTGTCCATTAACTCAATGTTCCTCAATAATGCATATGAAAATTGGGTTTCTACGCCATCCATTTAATGTTTTTTTATCATGATGCCAAGATTTGGGATCATGGCATTGACTAAATGATGGGGTCCTCAAAGGAGAGAATCCTATGAACTGACGAATACCTAATAGTCTTCATTAATAGTCTACCATTTTGTGTCAACAGCTTCAATGTGGTCTGGTGCGGGATGTTTGATCTTCCAGGTGTGTTACCTGAATTCCTCTGCCCCTACTGTCTGTAAGTTAGTCAAATGTATGGGCCAGATTAATAACAGGGTGTGTTAGATTGACTCACCTATGGCTGTCAATTGGTTACTGTCACTCCGCACCCCCAACCTGCTAGTCAGCTGTTCATCGGCCAGAACTGCGCAGTTGCAGAGCTGCACAGCAAAGTGGCCGCAACTAGCTACTGCACATCCACTCCCTATTCAAATCAGTAGGGCTCAGATGTCCTGTTCCTGTGCTGTGCAGCTCTGCAACTGAGCAGTTCCCGCCAGTAGTGGCACCAGTAATAACTGATCGGCAGGAGTACCGGGTGTCGCACCCCCACCGATCAGACATTGATGACCTATTCTAACGGTAGGTCATCCATGTTAAAGGTACTGACAACCCATGTCATTTTTTAGTTTAGTTGCAAACAATTCATGGCACGATGAACATTGTTTCCTTTCCTTCAGTTATTATGGCCTATGTAATATTTCTAGTGTCTCGGTGTGACATGCAGTGGACGCTCACCGCATCCCGTTATGCTTCATGGCCTTTTACATGTGAACACTGACACTGAATCAAAGTGCCTGTTTGTCTTTTGATCTGTGGCTATTTTGCTGCAATTTTTGTTTACGTGAGAATTTTACCAGAATGATTTCTTTGATAAAGAACCTTTAATCTCCATCTTCACAAAAACGTTTGCTCCCCGACCTGTTTCATCGTTGAATTCAGCCACTCATCTGCTCACATTATCTGGATGTTATTCCTATTATAATAACACACTAGATGGTGGCCCGATTCTAACGCATCGGGTATTCTAGAATATATATGTAGTTTATTTATAAAGATTTAAAAATAACGCAATATTCACATAGGATTTTCCCCAATCAGCGACGTGGTTTCGTTTCAATATATCTGCACGTGTGACACCTCACCAGCGATCAGTAAGGTACCGTCACACTTTGCAATGCACCAGCGATCCTGACAAATGATGCAACCTGGTAGGGATTGCTGGAGCATCACTATGTGGTCGCTGGTGAGATTGTCACACTGAGCGATATCACTAGTCCGGTCGGGGTACTTCCACTGCGGTCATCCCCTGACTGCATCACTGCTGACCTCCGAGACAGGATCAGCGATCTCACACCGGGGGCCTGGTCGCTGCTGCGTGTCACACTGAGCGAGATCGCTAGTGCCGGTGGAGGTGCTGACCTTCGTGCGGGCAGGAGCTGACCCGGGCTAGCGTCGCTGATCTCCCGACAGTAGCGGTGGCATGCGTGGTTCAAATCCCATGCCAATTTATGGCCAGACTGCGCCTGTTGCTGATTGGTCGCCGCCCTCAGCGGCGACCAATCAGCGACGTGGGATTTCCGTTACAGAGGGACAGACACGATAAGGCAATTATACAGTAGGATTTCCAGTTAGTGGAATTTACCTACAAATGTCATTTATGTAGACACGCCATTTCACCGAGCTTACTACAGAGATAAGAGAGCAAAACCAAGCTTACTACAGATATAAGAGAGCAGAATCAAGCTCACTACAGAGATAAGCCACACAGAGGCACAGCCAGCCACACACAGACACAGCCAGCCATACACAGCCACATCTAGCCACATACAGACACATCTAGCCACACTCAGACACATCTCGCCACACAGACAACCACCAGCCACGCACAACCAGTCACACACAGATCCACAGTCAGCCACATACACACTCAGCCACAGCCAGCCACACACAGACACACAGCCACAGTCAGCCACACACAGCCAGCTACACACACACATACACACACACACACACACACAGCCAGCCACACACAGACACGCAGCCAGCCACACACAACCCGCCACAGCCAGCCACACAGTCAGCCAGCCACACAGTCAGCCAGCCACACAGTCAGCCACACACAGCCAGCTACACACACACATACACACACACACACACACAGCCAGCCACACACAGACACGCAGCCAGCCACACACACAGCCACAGCCAGCCATACAGTCAGCCAGCCACACACATGCACACACAGCAAGCCACACACAGACACACAGCCAGCCACACACACACAGCCAGCCACACACACAGCCAAAGCCAGCCACACAGCCAGCCACAGCCAAAGCCAGCCACACAGTCAGTCAGTCACACACACAGCCAAAGCCAGCCACACAGTCATCCAGCCACACACACAGCCAGCCACACAGTCAGCCAGCCACACACACACAGCCAGCCAAACAGTCAGCCAGCCACAAACACGCACACACAGTCAGCCACACACAGACACACAGCCTGCCACACACACAGCCAAAACTAGCCAGATAGTCAGCCAGCACACTCACACAGCCAAAGCCAGGCACACAGTCAGCCAGCCACACACACAGCCAAAGCCAGCCACACAGTCAGCCAGTCACACACACACAGCCAGCCACACAGCCAGCCAGCCACAATGTCAGCCAGTACACACACACACACAGCCAGCCTCACAGTCAGCCACACAGCCAGCCACACAGTCAGCCAGTCACACACACAGCCAGCCACACAGCCATCAACACACAGACATACAGCCAGCCAGACACAAGCACACACACACAGTCACAGAACCAGCCAGCCCCCCTCCACACAACACACACACACACACACACAGACACAGAGTCAGCCAGCCCCATCCACACACACACAGCCACTGAGCCAGCCAGACCCCCTCCATACACACACACATACACACACAGATACAGCCACAGAGCTAGCCAGCCCACCTCCACACACAGACACAGAGCCAGCCAGCCCCCTCCACACACACACAGACACAGCCACAGAGCCAGCCAGACCCCTCCACACACAAACACAGCCACAAAGCCAGCCAGCCCCCCTCCACCAACAGACACAGCCACAGAGCCAGCCAGCCCCCTCCACACACACACAGACACAGCCGCAGAGCCAGCCGGACCCCTCCACACACACACACACACAGACACAGCCACAGAGCCAGCCAGCCCCCCTTCACACACACACACACACACACAGTGACAGAGCCAGCCTGCCCCCCTACACACACACACACACACACACACAGCCACAGAGCCAGCCAGCCCCCTCCACACACACACACACACACACACACACACAACACAGCCACAGAGCCAGCCACCCCCCTCCACACACAGACACAGTGAAAGAGCCAGCCAGCCCCCCTCCACACACACACACAGACACAGAGTCAGCCAGCCCCCCTCCACAAACACACACACACAGACACAAACACAGAGCCAGCCAGCCCCCCTCCACACACACAGACACAACCACAGAGCCAGCCAGCCCCCTCCACACACACACACCACACACACACAGACATAGAGCCAGCCAGCCCCCCTCCACACACACAAACACAGCCACAGAGCCAGCCAGCCCCCCTCCACACACACAGACACAGCCACGGAGCCAGCCAGACCCCCTCCACACACACAGACACAGCCACAGAGCCAGCCAGACCCCCCCACACACACACACACACAGACACAGCCACAGAGCGAGCCAGACCCCCTCCACACACACACACAGACACAGCCACAGAGCCAGCCAGACCCCCTCCACACACACACAGAGACACAGGCACAGAGTCAGCACACCTCTCACCATTCACCACGAGCAGCTGCCTGCAGCAGCTCCATTCTTCATATTTTGCTGGCTCCCGTGCTGTGCAAATAATTCCAGGACCCACAGAAGAGATGAGGGGGCAGAGCCTAGAGAGATTAACTGGAAATAGGACATACAGAAGAGGTGGGGGTGCGTGGCTCGGAGGAGATTGGGGCCCGCCCCCTCACTTCACCTCTGACTTCTCTCCTGTCAATCTTCTCGTGAGTGCAGCCGCACCGCGTCGGCAGGCGCCCGCTCTCCCGAGCTACCTGGCTTGATTATTTCAGTTTCAGGGCGGATGGGCCAGTCACACACACAGCCAGCCACACAGCCATCAACACACAGACACACAGCCAGCCAGACACAATCACACACACACACACAGCCACAGAACCAGCCAGCCCCCCTCCACACACAACAGACACAGAGTCACCAGCCCTCAACCACAGCCTGAGCAGCAGACCCCCTCCATACACACACACATACACACACAGATACAGCCACAGAGCTAGCCGGCCCCCTCCACACACATACACACACACAGCCACAGAGCCAGCCAGACCCCTCCACACACAAACACAGCCACAAAGCCAGCCAGCCCCCCTCCACACACAGACACAGAGCCAGCCAGCCCTCCTCCACCAACACACACAGACACAGCCACAGAGCCAGCCAGCCCCCTCCACACACACACAGACACAGCCACAGAGCCAGCCGGACCCCTCCACACACACACACAGACACAGCCACAGAGCCATCCAGCCCCCCTTCACACACACACACAGACACAGTGACAGAGCCAGCCAGCCCCCCTCCACACACACACACAGCCACAGAGCCAGCCAGCCCCCTCCACACACACACACACACACACACACACACACAGAGCCAGCCAGCCCCCCTCCACACACAGACACAGTGACAGAGCCAGCCAGCCCCCCTCACACACACAGACACAGAGTCAGCCAGCCCCCCTCCACAAACACACACACACAGACACAAACACAGAGCCAGCCAGCCCCCCTCCACACACACAGACACAACAACAGAGCCAGCCAGCCCCCTCCACACACACACACACAAAGACACAGCCACAGAGCCAGCCAGCCCCCCTCCACACACACAGACACAGCCACAGAGCCAGCCAGCCCCCCTCCACACACACAGACACAGCCACAGAGCCAGCGAGACCCCCTCCGCACACACACACAGACACAGCCACAGAGCGAGCCAGACCCCTTCCATACACACACACACACACCACGACACAGCCACAGAGCCAGCCAGACCCCCTCCACACACACACACACAGACACAGCCACAGAGCCAGCCAGACCCCCTCCACACACACACAGACACAGCCACAGAGCCAGCCAGCCCCCCTCCACACACACACACAGACACAGACACAGAGCCAGCACACTTCTCACTATTCACCACCAGCAGCTGCCTGCAGCACCTCCATTCTTCATATTTTGCTGGCTCCCGTGCTGTGCAAATAATTCCGGGACCCACAGAAGAGATGAGGGGCAGGGCCTAGAGAGATTAACTGGAAATAGGACCTACAGAAGAGGTGGGGGTGCGTGGCCTGGAGGAGATTGGGGCCCGCCCCCTCACTTCTCCTCTGACCTCTCTCCTGTCAATCTCCTCGTGAGTGCGGCCGCACCGCGTCGGCAGGCGGCCGCTCTCCCGAGCTACCTGGCTTGATTATTTCAGTTTCAGGCGGATGGGCTGCTCCGAACTGTTACTAATCCTCCGGCCTTGGGGCAAATGCCTCGCTGCAACCTGGCCCAGTCCGCCCCTGCTGATTGAGTGCTGAATCCAATAAAGGAACCACATGTTGTTGAAAAAGTTTCTGATACACACTTGCATTCACTTTGCCATGTTGCTGTATGAGAGGTCTAATCCTTGCAGCAGAAAACAATCCCCAAACCATGACACTTCTTCCACCACCTTTCACTTACTTCTTTACACACTTTGGGTTCAGGCTTTCCCCAGTTTGTTGACAAATATAATGTTTCACATAGACCCACAAAAATTAAACTTGCTTTCATCACTGAAATGAACCACATCTCCTCCATCCACACAACATAATCTTCACCAAAAGTGAGTGTAGCCTTTTGATGCTTTCTGATAATGAGAGGTTTGGTCACAGCAGAGAGGGCTTTCAGTCCAAATGCTCTTAAACATTGTGACACTGTGTGAGAAGACTGATCCTTACCCTGTTCAGTGCTGAACTGGTGAGCTACTCTAGCTGCAGTGTTGAAACAATTACCCATGAAGAATCTCCACATTATCCAGTCCTCTCTTGCATTTGTCTTTCGAGCTTGACCAGTCTTCTTGGTGGACTTGAAAGAGTTTGTGATGTTGTAAAGATGCAATATCCTAGAAATCACAGACTTGGAACAACCAACTTCTGTTGCAATGGCTGATAGGGTGACCCCTCGGCCTACATCTGGACAACCTGCTGTTGTCACTTCAGTCACTTTGGAATGGCACCATTTTTGTAAAGTGAGTGCAAACCGGAATGTTAGGCTGCCAGTTAATTAGCATTTGTTGGATTATTAAGGAAATTAGCACCAGGTGCCAGATTAACACCAATAACTTGCAGGTATCTGAATGTGTTCTCTAACTTTGATCAGTGTTCTTTTTTCATTTATCTCATTTAAATGTTTATTCTGTGCTTTAGAATATATTCAATTTATGAAATAAGCCTAAAATACTGTTATTTTACTCATGTTAGGATATGTTAACATAGGACAACACAATGACCTTAACATTAAGGAAATTGTGTGTTGTTCTCTAATTTTGATCACCAGTATATATACCACATGCCTTATAATAACCAGTCAAATATTATCTAATGTTGATCTGTTTTTCAGGAGATAATCTAATTGGCTGGTTTTGATCCTAGCACCACACTGCTCATACAACCAGATATTATTTCACATTGACCTGATTTTCAGAAACAATCTGATTGGTTGCAAGAGTGGCGGGATGCTGTAATCAACACCCGCCAATCAAATGCAGGGATCAGTACCAGCCAATCAGATCATCGCCTGAAAATCAGGTCAATGTAAGCTAACATCTGATGACCAACACCAGCCAATCGAATTATCTCAATTTTCCAAGATAATATCTGATTGGTTGTAAGAGCAGTGGGGTGCTGTAATCAACATCAGCCAATCAGATATCATCTTACATTGACCTGATTTTGAGGAGAAATCCGATTGGCTGGTGTTAATCACAGCACCCCACCACTCATACAACCAATCAGATATTGGAATATATTGATCTTATTTTCAGGAGACAATCCGATTAGCTGGTGTTAATCACGGTACCCCACCACTCATACAACCAATCAAATATTGGAATATATTGATCTTATTTTCAGGAGATACTCCGATTGGCTGGTGTTTCATCCAAGCACCCCACCACTTGTACATCCCAATCAGATATTTACTATTACATTGACCGGGTTTTCAGGAGATAATCCCATTGGCTATCAGATTGATCTGCAGCACCCCACCACGCTCATTTGCTATTTACCTATTAAATAAAGCACCCTGACAGCTTCTCAGATATAAAGGAAAGAAATATATCCCTCAATTTGCATTTTTATTGCATGTGATTAATTAGATTTAATTATTTTTCTCGTTATTTGTTGTGTAGGCCGGTTTCTGCTATGTAATTTGTTGCCGTTGACAATCTATCGTGTGGAATTTATGAAAACTCAGGCTCAGCACGTGTATATATATATATACAGGGCCTATAAATTAAAATTCAAGTTTCCCCGCTGTTATTATGGAAATAAACTTGGCTTCTATACACGCTGTGCTGAACGGATTTCCTCCACCAGTGATATAACGCTATTGTAATACCGAATTCATGCCTTTTATTATTTATTTTTACGTTCTCGGTAGAACAGACTCCACTTTATTGGATTACCGGCTTTTACGGCCCATATAAATATTTCATTTGAAGTATAAAAAGTTTATATATAATATAAACTTTGAGGTCAATCCATAATGTATATATTGTATATGTGGATTGTGGGTTTATAGGACAATAACTGATGCAATCAAAGGAAGCCAAGGCTAAATTTGTAGACTCTTACAACTTCCATATAAACCTCAGTGGGCCATTGTGCTTATCAAAAAAAGCAGATAAAAATGGTTAAAGATGCTATAACCTCATTTAGAGGAAGTTTTCTGATGGGAATTTACTTGTGGAGCCATCAACAAAGAGCGTAGAACAAATTTATGGGTTATCATCTTATGACCTAATATCACATGAAATAAGAAACATTTTTAGTTTTCTGTCGGAATTGGCATTCTGCAGCTGCAGGAGCCATCCCTTGCTGAAATTTCCAAATCTAGTTCCCGCTAGCCGTGGTTCTGAAATCTCAGCCGGGAGCTCTCCAGGTGCTGAAGTTCAGCACACGTCGGATCCGTCCATAGCCTCCCATGTTACGGGATGCCGGATCGCACCGGATCTGGAGGATCCGGGCGGATCCGATTTTTGGAGATTTTTTTCCCCGGACACAAAAACGCTGCAAGCTGTGATTTTGTGTCACGGGAAAAAATTAATTCTCCGGGATGGCTCATCCCTGACAGCAGGGCCCTTAAGAATACTATAGCACCAAAATGGATCCTGGGCTGGCTGGTGTTAACCGGAACTGTGGTGTGAAGCCGGCATTACAAAATATTTATTTAAGTATTACCGCTATACACTGCTTAATACTAGATACTTAAGGTTTTCTGTGAGGTTTTCAAGGTATGGGTCAATTGTTTTTTCTACTGTTCCCTAAAACCAGCCCTGCAGGGACCCTCAGAGCCTCCTTAACGCTGATATGACACTTGCAGTTTTACAAATTAGGCAAGATCATGTTTTTCAGCAAAAGATTTTTGCCCATTCACTTTAATGGTGTCCAGTAGAATCCTGTTGCTTCAGATTGTTAACATTATTGTGAATGGGCAAAAAACTGGATCCTGAAAGTGTGAAACCAGCCTAACTAATACGTCTTGCAAGAATAACCACAATAAGAATATTAATTTACCCCATAGTATGTATGACTGGTTCATTGTAGAGGAAGTATTATCCCATTTTTGACACTTTATTATTAATAAATTTATTTTCTTGATAATTTTACAGTGGTTGCAGACTACGTAAAGGGTTGTGACACAAATATTTGTACATATTAATTAATAGATCTTAGAATAAAAATAAGATCCACAATTGGATGTGTTAAAAAATGTGTTCCTGTCCCGAGATAGTCTTAGACAGGGTGGGCCATTTATATGGATGCATCTAAATAAAATGGGAATGGTTGGTGATATCAACTTCCTGTTTGTGGCACATTAGTATATGGGACGGGGAAAACTTTTCCAGATGGGTGGTGACCATGGTGGCCATTTTGAAGTCGGACATTTTGGATCCAACTTTATTTTTTTAATGGGAAGATTTGACACATCAAACTTATTGAGAATTTCATAAGAAAAACAATGGTGTGCTTGGTTTTAACATAACTTTATTATTTCATGAGTTATTTACAAGTTTATGACCACTTATAAAATGTGTTCAAAGTGCTGCCCATTGTGTTGGATTGTCAATGCAACCCTCTTCTTCCCACTCTTGACACACTGATAGCAACACCCAGAAGAAATGTTAGCACAGGCTTCCAGTGCCCATTGTTTCTGATGATGCACATCTTGTATCTTCACAGCATAGACAATTGTCTTCAAATGAGTGATGAGGCAAACTTTTTTTGTGAATGGTGAAGTTAGGCCGGCTTCACACCATGGTGAAATCCGATCCTGACAGCCTGGACGTTTGCAACAGACTGGAGGGCAAATAGCTGGTCAGTGTGCACTGGATCCGTATTGCACACAGCTGCTGATTATCAAGATCGTGGCTAGCAGGGAGCTAGCCGTGGTCCTGAAATTACAGCAGCATGCAGCCGCCGGATGTCCGGTTGCTGGATCCTCCCGAATTGGGGCAATCTGGGCCCATAGACTCCCATGTTAGGGAGAACCAGATTGCCCCGGATCCGGGAGAATCCAATTTGGGGAGATTTTTCACCGGACACAAAAATGCTGCATGTTCCGTTTTTGTGTCTGTGAAGAAAAATCCAATTCCTCCCGGATTCTCCCGGACACATGGAAACCGGATGGCAGAGAGCTGCCATCCAGCCCCATAGGATACTATGGGGCCAAAATCAGTCCAGGGCTGTCCGGTTTACACCGGACAGCCCCGGATCGGATTAAACCGTGGTGTGAAGCAGGCCTTAACAAACCAAACCACCGCTATTGGTCTGACACTAAACCACAGTGGATAGATCCCTCCAAGAATGTTGGAACACGAAAATTGATGGTATGGTGTGATATATGGGTACAAAGATAGTGGGGCCATTCTTCATCAATGGAAACCTCAATGCCACTGGATATCTGAAATTGCTACATGATTCAGCAGCACAAATGTGGTAAAAATGCTGTAAATATGCAGAAAAAACACAGGAAAAATGCAGTCAAAATTCCTGCAAAGACTTCTCCAATTTTGGGCACAGCAGACCAAATCAGACCGAATCTGATCCAACCCTTCCGTGGGGTCCTGCAAAAAGTAGGATAACGCTATGTGAAATCAGCCTAAGGGTTCTGTCAGACAGCACCGATCTAATCTCAAATCACAATTCACAGGCTGGCTGTGCATCTCCCAATCTGAGTTTGATAAATTCATATGTATCAATGAGATTGTCACGCTCAGGTCACTGTCAATCTGTTCATTATGATCTGAGATTAGTCCGATGATCTCAGATACCTGAAAGAGCCATTGAAGCCTAATGTAAGAAATCATGGCACTCAAAGTCAATGAACAAGAATAAAGTTTTAATGAAGAATAGTAGTCCAAAATCTGCACCAACGTTTTGGACACCTGTGGACCTTCCTCACTTCGGTGAGTCAAGTGTATAGGAGCCAGTTCTGAATTGTGCTGTTGTATCCACCACATTCTTTGGATTGCTATTTTTCATTAAAAATGAATTCAAGTTCATTGACTGAAAGCCAGGTTTTCTTACATTACACTTTTTGGTCTAGGTCAAAATCACATCAGCTCTCAGCTTTCAGTTGAGCACCATATCGTCAAGAGGGGCCGTGGTACTCCTCCACTGACAGAGCTCTTAGACGTACATTCCTGGAAAGACAGTCTTGGTCATAAGTACAGCTCTCCGGGTTGCAATTAGAAACAGTCAACATGCTTGTCTACCGGCAAACCCCAAACAGGTGAGCAAAGCTTTAATTGACCAGTGACTATAAATGCCAGAAAGAGCTGGGTAAATTTATTAGAACTAAATTCAACTCAAACTTCACAAAGATTCATATTCTCCAGACTACAGATTTTTTTTTACAATTCACACTGAAATGTAAAGGGTCGGCAAAAAATGTAAGAAAATAAATAATTCCAATTTTATTATTATTATTTATTTATATAGCGCCATTAGGTTCCATGGCGCTTTACATGAGGATAGGGGAGACAAGCACAATTACAATAACTCTAGACAATCAGGACATATAGGTACAGGAGGCGAGGGGACCCTGTCCACAAGGGCTCACAGTCTACGAGGGGCGGGTGGGGATACAGTAGGCTGGGGAAGTAATCTCACCGCCTCAGCTGTCCCAGGAACCCCTCTGCCTCCGCTATGAAGCCCGCTGTCCGATCCTCAAGGCCCCTTCTTCTCTCAGTTGTGCATCAATGTGCTCACTTTAAAACAGGACTTACGACAATGATCAGAGGCAACAAAGGTCACAGGGCATCTAAACGTCATGATGAATGATGATGAGTGAATAGTGAAATATTTGGGTTTGGATTATTCTAACCATATATTTTCTAATATTCAGATATTCACCTGGAATACGGAACCTCATGCAAGTTAATAGGGAACTCGAATATTTTTCTGGAAGATTCACATGAAAGTTCCCCATTGACTTGAATTAGGTTGAGTATTCAAGATGAATTCCCGAACAGTAAAAAATAAATCGGTTAGAATAATCTGAACCTGAAAATATAACTATTCGATCGTATGATGTCTCTGACCACCGATTCCTGGTCACATTTGGAAACCTTGTTAAAACTGAACACAATAGTGTACAACTCTACAAAGAAGAGGCCTTGGGGATCGGACAAGCCGGCACTGGAGATGGGTGGCTGAGACAATTAAGCAGAGAGGTAGTTATTTTTTTTAATTACTTTACATTTATATTAGCCCCTTATGGCCGCTTTACACGTCCCGATATCGTCCCGATATTGGATACAACGGCAGGGGAGTGCACACATTTTTGGCAGTAATCCAAGATTGCATAGGAGCTGCCACACAGGGAGATATCGGCAGGCAACACAACTGCGATGTATACTCCACCTTGTACGAGCGACCCAGGGAACGACCATTTAAAATGGGAGTGAATAGGGCAATTTGAGCTCCAAGTCGTTGTTGGGCTGTCACTCAGCACGATCCTGCCACATCGTCCATCCAATATCGGGCAGATGGAGAGCCTGCACAATTCCCCAACAATATCGTTTTGGCATCGTTCTTGCATCGAATTGCACATTTACACCACACAACGCACGAACGATATCGGCAGCAACGCCGAACCATGTGACTTTTTATCGTTGTTGGACAACGATATCGGACGTGTAAAGCGGCCATTTATGCCTACTGTTGTGTAAGCGCCTCATACCGGTTCAATTCATTTGTATGCATATGTAGATTTTAATTCAGGCAATAAGGGTTTAGGAAACATTACTTTTGCAAAGAATAACTATGCTGCAAATCGAATGTTCCAGTAAAATCTGCACATTTTAGTCAATTCAAAACTCACCGGAATAGCTCATCTTTAATGCCAAATGATTGGAAATTCAGAAATGTATATGTTTTTAAGAAGCTGTAACCTCACGCCCATCTACATCTACATAGGAAACACTGATTGCAAAGTTTTATTCTATAATTAAAAACTGAAAGTTGAAAGCTGATGTGACTTTGAAATCTTCTGAGATCACCTGTAGTCTTATTTCCTAAGGCTGTTATCCGCTATTAAGCTGGGAATTGTAAGTAAGTCCAGAGCAGTTAATTTTGGAAGTCTTTAAATGCAGCATTGCAGAGCCGCCTTCTTCTCATAGTACAGTTTATTTATTTAGTCTCCATTTCAACTCGGCTGGAAAAGGTAAATGAAAAGGGAACAGGGCAGAAAAGTAATCAGATTTTATTTTTAGAGATCCCAATAGAGGTAGTCATAACCTAAAAAAAAAATGTCTAAAAATATATTTAAAAAAATTAATTATAATAATAAAAACAAGAATAAAAGTAACAGAAAAGTGTTAAAAAAGGAGCAATGTGTTTATCAATACTGGAGATCAACATCCATGGCACAAGTGGGTTATTCCAAACCCACATAGATACAGAAATTAATGAGCGGCTTTACGGAGAATCTATCATCTGTAACTTCTCATAACCAGTCAGAATGAAGCGGAATTCTGCCGGATAAAAATTGCCTCTTCTCAAATACAAGAGATTGAAAAGAATTCACCAGAGAGATGCCTGTCAACAGAACTCGTTCTGTTTTACTTGGAATAAATAAAGAAAAGGGTAATCACGATAACTGAATTGGTAAAGCTCTATTTCCATGGAAATGCTTGTGACATTGGGAAGAAAATCGAAAGAAGTGGTCCCCTATAATGCAATAGATCTCCATCCGAGCTTATTGCGTGGACAGGGAATCCAGAATTAGAGGACAAATAGCTGGAAGCCACAAAAGAAATAAAATCATAGTGTAAAATGAATGCAAATGAAACGAAGGCCAGAAGTCACAATTAAAGTTATCTTATTAAAAAAGTAAACCTGCATTTGTTAATACAAGGTAATAGAAAGCTACAATAGGGGCGCTAGTCAGGACAGACTGACGATTTGACAGTTTTGGTGTAAAGAACATGACTGATTTTATTATAATAACTTTTCTAGCACTGATGCTTTGTATTTTTGTTAAATGCAGCCACCAGTGGCTTAACTACACAACCACGGGCTCCGGTGCAACATGCACCTCGGGGCCCCTTTGGTGAGGACCAGGGTGTGCTACTGGAGCTGGCCGGGTAAGGAGTGGGGGGGGGAGTGTGCTACTGGAGCTGGCCGGGTGAGGAGCGGGGGGGAAGTGCCGACCGGCGCCGCGAATGCCTGCTCTGCCGGCTTGTAGAGGAATCAGGGGTCGGGCACTGTTGCGCGGCAGCAGGAAGTGACTTCTGTTGTCACTTCCAGTCCGCCCTCCACTCCTCTTCCGGTGCTATCGCGGTTGCAGCGGGTGGCTGCGGTAGTTCCGCCACTGGCAGCCACCACTAGTTGGGAGTTTACAGCATTACTGAGCTCAAAGCACAAAATAACTGTAGAAAAACATGGTCTTGCTTCCACCATCCTCCACATTTTGAAGCTTGTCTAATTTATCCAGGAGCCATCTAATATATCACGGGACTCATGCTTGCTAACTTGTTATCCACTCTATTTGAGAACGTAGTTTCTGTTAATCAGCATACTGCCAGCACTATATGTTCTGGAACTACCTATTCCTTATTTCCCAGAATTAATTATTAATTGTGCTATTTACTGGCCAGCCCTATGTCTACATGCAGTATGAGAGACAAGAAAGTAGCAAAGAGCGGCAAAGCCCCACTGCCCCCATTTATCTTATTCCAAATTTATGTCTAGAGACACCTAGTACAAGGCATTTTCAAAGGAATTTGTTAGCAGTTTTTGCTACCTCATCTGAGAACAGCATGATGTGGTAGAGATTCTGAATCCAATGATGTATCACTTAGATTACTTGGTGCAGCAGCTCTGATACAATCCGTGGTTTTAGATTGAGCAATGGAGCAGGCTATGTATATACAATGTCTATAGACAGTGAGCTGCTTATCACAGGAGGGGGCATGTTGGACGACCAGGCATGGGGAAATTGAATCCAAGCAATGACAAGTTCCTGGTGCTATAACATTTACTACAATTAAATGTCAGTCATCTTGATAAGATTACATCACTGAAATCTGTGTTTCAACTCCTGCTGCATGCTGTCCTAAGATTACTTAGCAACATACTGCTGACAGATTCCATTCCATGTAGACTTCTATTGGGGGTTGCCATCTGGAGGGCGAGACATTGCAATATTTTTAACAAAAGAATACACAATATCTATCAAATGAGGTCAAGTTTGCCAATAAGTACACAACATCATGATGTAAAATCTTTAGCTCCCCGAGTGGTGGCTGAATCCAACATTTCAACATTCGACTATATGTAGATGCAGGAAATTTGGGGCTTGGTATATATAAGTTAACTTCCCAGTCTATAAAGATTTAAGAAATTGGTCAGCCCCTCTTATTTAGTCTTGTAGGGTATGTCTAAACAGGACTGACTTACTGGTGAACTTTTCACAGCATAAAACAGAATTTAATAGTGCACATGCTGTGTCAATAAACAAAATAAAGTTGTTCCTGAAATGACTAGATGGGGACCCGATGATATGGCACCAGGAGGGCGATGATGTCACAATGGGGCAGGGCTCTGTGGCACTGGGGGCATTACTCAGGCGGCGGTGATGTCGGGCGGTGCTAGTTCCTGGCATTGGTTTCAGGTGTCAGCGATTGTGGGTTGTCAGCAGCTGTGGCAATGTGCCAGTACTGCTAGAGAGCGCCATATTTGTACACTCATCACTTGGGTGTGCAACTATGGCTGCCGCCGGCATGACAACGGGACGGAAGTGATGACAGACAGGACAGGAAGATTATGTACGTAGATTCGTTTGGAGAAAAATGTCCATGTAGTAGAATTATAGTATGTTCCCCGTACAAGAAGCCATTGTGCCAGTTTTCTTGGGTGATAATGTGTTTGATGTGCACTTAAGGTGTTGGGGCCCAATTATGATTGCTCCATATTCATGCCCTATAAGTATACCTTTGCTAGTAACATATGTTAATACTTAATAATCTTCTAGGATGCACCTTGGGGAAAAACAACATTCCTCCAGAGGTCATGACTACACATACCGTATAATCTTCACAGGCATTGACCAGTCCTACAAGTCTTATCAGCCGCTACAAGCCTTTAAAATAAGCATGCTTCTTGAAAATAAATCAGGAGAACTCACAGGGCAGACAGGACTCCAAGAATGTGAAGGACAGCAGATAAGGAAGAACATCCCCAGCTAGCAGCTGGAGTGATGCCTCGGAATCAACAATTAATGGATGGCTCTGGTTGATGAACCTTGACAACCTTTAAATTTGAAGCAACAATGAGCAATCCTTATTCATTTCTGCATTACCAAAATGCAGCCATGCAAATGATGTAAGACACATCAAGTGATTTGAATACTGCTTACTGTATTTGCATAGCATTTGCATAATCAGATGTAAATGTTTCAATCATATTCAAATGTGTGATCACTTAAATGTCTGTTTAGAAGAAACACTTGCAATTATGTAGCTGTAGGGACCGTCCCTTACGTTGGCATGGCATTTGTAGCGGTCACGGCAAGGGTGAGTCTCCGTAACAGTTATTGTTTTTCGTCAATGGATAAGGATATTAATCATGTTATCATTGCTATGTTTGTAATAATAAGTTCTTCATGGACGGTAGTTGAAATACCCTTGAAAATTTGATTACTGGACTGCCTTTCACTTTGGAAGAAAGTTTACCGCCCTGTTATTCCTGAATTGTCATAACCAGTCAATAGTACCAAGCGACTATACAGGAATAACAAAGAATTGGGCTGCTTTGCCTGTAATGCAAAAAATTTTATTGCAATTACACTTGTTTTGTTATGCACACATTTATATCCTTTGTGTATATTGGAACAACACAAAAAAAAAAACTGAAAAAAAAGGAAAATTGGACATAATTTACATTGCCCCTAAAAATGGGCTGGACAAAATTATTGGCACCTTTCCAAAATTGTGTCTAAACAAGTTTGTTTCCGGCATGTGATACTCCTTCAAACTCACCTGTGTCAAATAACAGGTGTGAGCAATATAAAATCACTCCTGGAAGCAGAAAAAAGGGGAGAGGTTGACTCAATCTTTGCATTGTGTACTTGTGCGTGTCACACTAAGCATGGAGAACAGCAAGAGGAGAAGAGAAATGTTTGAGGACTTGAGAGCTAAAATTGTTGGAAAATATCAACAATCTCAAGGCTACAAGTCCATCTCCAGAGACCTTAATATTCCCTTTTTCCATGGTGTGCAACATAACCAAGACGTTTACAACCCATGGCACTGTAGCTAATCTCCCTGGATGTGGATGGCAGAGAAAAATTAAAGATAGGTTGCAACACAGGATATTTCATATGGTGGATAAACAGCGTCAATCAAGTTCCAAAGAAATTCAAGCCATCCTGCAGGCTCAGGGTGCATCAGTGTCAGTGCAAGCTACTGTCCACAATTGAAGTAAATGAAACTCTATGGAGGAGACACAGGAGGACCCACAGCTAACACAGACATAAAAAAGTTAAACTGCAATTTGCCAAAATGTTTGTGAATAACCCAAATCCCTCTGGGAAGGTGTTTTGTGGACAGATGAGACCAAGATAGAGCTTATTGGTAAAGCACATCATTCTACTGTTTACCGAAAATGGAATGAAGCCTAAAAAGAAAAGAACATAGGACCTACAGTCAGATATGGTGGAGGTTCAAAGATGTTTTGGGTTTGTTTTGATACCTCTGGTGCTGTGTGCATTGCCTGTGTATAAGGCATCATGAAATATGAAGATTACTAAAGGATTTTGGGTAATAGTGTAGTGTCCAGAATGGAAACAAAGCACTGGAGAGTTGTGAAGTGGCAGCAATGAGTCCGGATCTAAACCCCATTAATCACCTGTGGAGAGATATTATTATTGCTGTTGGGAGAAGACGACTTCAAATATGAGAGACCTGGAGAAGTTTGCAAAAGAAGAGTCCAAATTCCAGGTGAGAGGTGTAAGAAGCTTGTGGATGGTTATAGAAAGCCATTAATTGCAATACATTATTCCAAAGGGTGGGTAACCAAATATTAGGCTGAGGGTGGCAACAATTTTGTTTG
The DNA here is from genome assembly GCA_033576535.1 of Allobates femoralis. Lineage (NCBI taxonomy): Eukaryota > Metazoa > Chordata > Amphibia > Anura > Aromobatidae > Allobates > Allobates femoralis. Next base: position 153,498,405 of record JARQOC010000009.1, on the reverse strand, counting down.
GCCCATTTTTGGAGTTTTGTGTGAAATTATGTCCAAGTTGCCTTTTTTTCTCAGTTTTTTTGTGTTGTTCCAATACACACGAAGGAAATAAGCATGTGAATAACAAAATGTGTGATTACAATCATTTTCTGGGAAACATACTTCATTTTCTGCAACAATTTCAAGGGTGACCACACTTTTGGCCATGGCTGTAACTTATTAGAGAAGTTAGCTTTCTCCTGCAGGACTGATCAATCATTCTTAAAATTCTCAATTCAAGGGTAACATCTGTATTCAGTGAATACAGATTGTTACATTCCTAATGGTGGGTTTACACGCCGTGATATCGGCGTCCAACTCCGGTCCAACTCCGACAAAAAGTCACGTGGTTCGTGAGTTGGACCCGATATCGTTCCTGCATCGTACTGTTTGAAAGTACAATACGATGCAGGAACTATGGTAATCCGATATCGGGGGTCGAATGAGCGTGCTATTCAACCGCCCGATATCGGATGCCGGTTGGAGCCGGATCGTTGCGTGTAAACATCCAACTCCGATGTGTACGCCGACGCTACCCATTAACTCCCATGTTAAATGGTCGTTACTGGGTTGGTGGGCGTACACATCATAGGGACGTTGTTTCCCGATATCGCAGCGTGTAAACTGCCGATGCGATATCGGGAAAAGTGCTCAAAAAATTAGCGCTCCCGCGCCGTTGTATAGCGATATCGTCCCGATATCGGGACGTGTAAACCCACCATAAGATAGAAGTTGACTGCTGGTGCTGATGAAACTCTATGTAGATGAAAGTGGGTATAAGGGAAGAGAGGCTCTGCTTTCTTCTCCTCAATTCTCCTCCTCTCACCCCTTCTCCATAGAATATTTTCAACTGTCATCTTCTATTTCAGAATAAATGATCAGTCCTGGGGAAGAAAGAAGCAGATTATTCTCATAAAATATATTACAAAGTTACTTATTTTCAAATGTATTATTTATTTCTGAAATAAAAATTAAAACTACAGTCGATCTTTAACTTTAGCAATTAATAACAGGTGTCTGCAGAATAAGCAATAAAACAATGTGGGTGTTTGAAAAAGCAAAGATGGACATGACGAGATCATAGATGTCTGGTCAGACGAGCTGTGTACAATTTTTGACAAAAGTTATAACAAAAGCCTGAAAAATGTATCATAAGGGAAATTTTTGAAGTAATTTTTGCCTGTGGCTGTGCTGCTGTAATTTGCAATGGATTTATCGAGTGTTGCACGATGTTTGATAAATTTGGGTTATCTTTAGTTATGCCTAGAACTTATCTTCCATTTTTTAAGCGACCTTAGACTAAAGGCTGGGTTACACATAGTGATGTTCCAGCGACCCAACCAATGATTGGGATCGCTGGAACATCGCTATGTGATCGCTGGTGAGATGCCACACAGGCAACCTTACCAGCGATCACCCAACGATGCGCCCGACACCCAACGGTCGCTTGGATCATTAAGGGTCTCCGACGCAGACTGGGGATCGCTGGTCGTTGCCCCTGTCACACATGCTGATGCATGAGTGACACCGGGAGACCAGCGACCGAAAAAATGGTCTTGGCCATTCCGCAGCGATCAGCGATCAGTGACCTCATCACTGGTCACTGCAGCATGTCACACACAGCAACATCACTGCGAGGTTGCTGCAATGTCACAAAACCCGTGACGTTGCAACGATATTGTTAGCGATATCACTACATATAACGGGGCCTTAAGAGTTAGCAATTCGGACATCTGATTTAAACACTTTTTTCCCTAGCTAACCTCATATTGACTGACTTGTAAAGAAGAAAGAGGTTGAGACCTCTTGGGGTTCTGAAAAATCTCAGTTGCAGAGTAAATATTGCCAAAATCTGACACAAAGCAACACTTCCAAATCATTTATTGTGCATAACGTTGGGATGCTACATCATCAGGTGGTGCCCCTGCATCTAAACGTGCATTCAAATAACCTAAAATGAACGTGGGATTATCAAGCAAGTTCCTCCCAGACCATCATCCCAGTCTGAACAATTCTTCAATAATAAGATTAAGGTGCATCTGAAATTACAGACACAAGTCTGAAATGAGAGATCCAACCATATGGAGTTTCTTGAAAATGATCTTACTTTGTGACCAGTAAGAATAAAGGAACACCCTTGTCTCATCCATGCATCTATTTTCCTTAATTTAATTAACCCCATTGTACAATTGTGAACATACACCTAAAATCAGCTCACTGCTGGTGTGTTTAGGGCTCTCACCTTGTACTGATGTCTCCTGTATCTATAGACTTCTCAATCCTACTTTGGGAAAAAGTTGAGCAATGTAGAGGTAATCCATATGATTTAACATTTATTCCTTCACATAAAATATAGGATCCCATATCTTACGTGTTTTCCCAAAAACAAGACAGGGTCTTATATTATTTTTTGCTCATAAAGATGAGCTAGGTGTTATTTTGGGATAAGCATTATCTTTGGGAAACATGGCTTAAATTTATAATTCGTATGTACTGCTAAATTTACCCCCAAAAGAAAGTAGACACCCCCCAAATGAATTGCACTTACCAGATCCCAAACAATTAGAGTGACAAGTGAAAATACAAATCTGCATCGCTGTCAGGTCTCCTGAATTCCACAGCTGTAGGCCCCTGATGGCCAGAAGAAGTATCACTCACGTAAGGCCGTCAGGATGTTGTTTTTCTCATTTTGAATGTATATTATATTCAGTGTGACAAAGTAGGTAGAGCGTAACTGTCTAGCTAGGAGCCATCTAGTGCCCAAAGTTGAGAAGCTGCTCCCCAAGCTGTGGCCTGCCATGTTCGGATTATTAATAACAAACATGGGTATTCCTTGTGGACAGTTCTTAACAAGTAAAATGGGTTGTAGTGTGTGGGAGAGCCAGGAGAGTCCCAAAGTAGTAGTAGACCGCTGGAAACCTCATCCCACTTCCAAGTAAGTCGTAGTTGTATCTGAGAAAGTGATGGGAGTAATGGTGTGCCATGGTCCGCGCTGCTTCTGGATTCAAAAACTCAACAAGAGCCCAACAACCTTTCATCCTCTTTATTCCAACGCGTTTCAACGCCACAACCCGGCGTCTTCCTCAGGGAAGACGCCGGTTGGCGTTGAAACGCTGGAATAAGAGGATGAAAGGTTGTTGGGCTCTTTGTGAGTTTTGATCCAGAAGCAGCGTGGACCGTGGCACACCATTACTCCCATCACTTTCTTGGAATATACCACGATCCAGTGGTAGTGGAGGTCCTGCAGCAGCTTGGAACATTGATTCCTAAACGCAGTTAAACCAGTTGTGGGGACCACAACTGGATCAGGTGAGCGCCACACAGCACCACCATTTACATACTAGTGTCACTAGTGATAGGGCACTATTGCGCCTCTTGTCCCCTCCCTTTATATTTTGCAGTAGTTGTATCTGGGTATCGGGATGGGAACCTTAACTAGAAGTAACTGTGCTTCTTCCAGTGCTTGCTCCTGCTTCCTTGCCTCTGGCAGGGCCTTGGATTACAGCTGTTATCCTCCAGCATTGGTGCAGTAAATCCTGGCCCTCTCTTGGGAAGACAACTACCACAAAATGGACAATGAATGAAAACCTTGTCTGGCTGAGGCCCTTATGGTCTTTTGGCAGATACCTGAGGGAGGGGTAGAGCCTGAATGGTTCAGACTGTATGAATTTACGGCAGACCCTGTGGTGTTTGGTATGGGAACCTGGTGTCACCGGGACAGTGGGGATCAGCTTGCAGAAAAATAACATTGCAGTATCCTTTTTGTTTATGCAACATTTAAGAGAGTGCCAGTGACTACACGAGACTTTTGTAAATAAACTGATCCTAAAAAGTTTCATAGGCTTGACGTGTGCTTTAACCCTCGATGAGGGTCATGTAAATATGACCTTTGCACTGAAGAGTTGGCCATGGTCAGATCAGTGGGACCAGTGCTATTCCACAGCAGCAGAGACCTGCCTCGCACTCCAGGATACCAGGGCCCCTGGCTTGGCACCTCAACAACCTTTATGGAGTTAAGGAATGCAGAGTGATACTGGGACCCAATGTGTGTGTGAGAGCAGATTGATGAGGGAACTGACACATGCAGTTCTCTGTGCTGGAGCCTATCCACAGTTGGCACTTCCAGCGGCTGGCTGTAATTGTTTAGGGTATTAAGAGTGCAATTTTTTTTGGAGGGGGGTCTGCTTTCCTTTAGGGTGGTAACACACAACTCGACCCCTGGTCAGCTAAGTTAGGTGCCTTGTTGGGTGACTAAAGTTTATGTTTGGTAATGTTGTCAATAGAGTCCTCTACAACTGTCATGCTGTTAATAGTGCACACTCCCCGCTTCATCTGCACAGGCCAGGGCACCTGTTAGTAACTTCATTCTAACACCCCCTATCTATCATACCTGTCCCTACACCTTGGTAGCTGTTCCCTAACCATCACTGTCTGAGCTAAATCGTGCCCTATAAAGTTTAAGAAAAATGCTTTATAACTTACAAGCATTTTCCATCCGGGATCCATATATTCAAGAAAACACTGTACATGTTTTGATAGGTTGTGTCTTATTTAAACCAATAGTATGCTTCTGTTCCTCTCTTCTTATGGTGAGCAATTGGAGATCAGACGACCCTCTCCCCGCTCACTTCTAGCTATCAATTATGTTTATGAGGGAGAGAAAGAGTTAAAACCACAATATTACTAATGAGAGTACCCAAAGGTCAAAAACATGAGGGCTTAAGATAGGAGCCTGTTCACACTACACATTCAATGATTATATAATTCAATAATATTTTATGTCATTTATATATAGGAAAACGAATAAAACAAATAAAAAAAGCATGAACTAAGTACGGATGAAGACATAGTTAAAAGCAACTGTGGGAATATTAGCGAGGCTTGATGCGTGCAATCCCATGGGCACATCACCCGTCATTGTTCCTGAATCTGTATAAAGCTGCTTTGGAAAAAGCTTTAGTTCCTCACTGGATTATTATTTGTACAGTTTTATTTGAGTTCTATATCATTATATTTTATGGGTGTTATAATGGTTCATCACATGAAGAGAGTGTCAATAAAAAGTACTGCACTGGTTATCAACCAAGCTAATGCTGGTCCTGGGTAAGAAGGGTTTATTTGTAAGAGATAGAAAAATCTGTCTGTGAGTAATTATGTAATGAAATAGTGACTCATATACTGAACTTAGCATTGGCTTAGCTCAGACCAATAAAGGTGACATGGTCGTAGAATGAAGGTAAAAACTTTGGCCAACAGGATGCCCTTTGGGGAACCAGTGATGAGTTTAGATGCTGCTTGGTCATATGAGCCCTTTGTAAGATGTGAGAAGAAAGGAGGACAAAACCAAAAAGCTCCAAGCCTATGTGACCATAAACAGATTCTAACCAATGCCATGAGGCAATAAAACTAATTATACCATAACTGTAGAGAAAGATATGGACTGCACATCCAAAAATCATACATTAATGCCGCAAAGCAAAAATTAGGAAAACTGAACACGAGTTCCTTAGTTTAACATTCTGATCACACTATATGAATCCCACTACCACGTTACGGTGAACCTCTCAGTGGGCGCCTAACATTTTTTAGCCTTAAAGGTGTAGCATCATGCTCTAACCACTGCCATGGCGGCAGTGCACCAGCAGGTCAGGTGACCAGATGCCCTAGAGCACCCAAGCTGTAAGGCTGAGTCTTCATGACTCCGCATCACGCCACCTCAAAGGCACAAAACTACAGCAACAATGACTGACACACAGCACCAACACCTGTACCTTCCTCAAGTTCTCAGATTTGTGAATTGAGGACAAAAATAGGTGAAGCCCCCTCTTGTAGTCTCCTGCCAATTAAAAAGCCTGGCCTAAATAGTCGGAGGGCTGGTTCAAGAAAAACAAAGAAGTGGGAACAGACCAGGTAAAATACCATAGCTGCAGGGGCGGACCTTCAACCCAAAGGGCCCTGGTGCAGCCATGGAGCGGGGGGGGGGGTGCTGGCGGCCGTCGGTGAGGAGCGGGGGGGGTGGGTGCTGGTGCCCGTCGGTGAGGAGCGGGGGGTTATGGTGCTGGGCGCCGTTCATTTATTAGTGGAGCGGCTCTCCCACCTGCTGAGCCGCACTGTGTGCATTCCTGAGAGCCAGAGCACAGAGGAGAGGAGGGGCAGGATTAGGCAAGGGAAGCAGGAAGTTTCCTGCTTCCCGTGCATGACCCTCCTCTCCTCTGACATCGGATTACAGGGGTCGGCTGGGGGCCCCCCTGCAGGCTTGTAGGGTCCCCTAGCCGGTCGGGGCCCTGGTGCAGCTGAACCAGCTGCACCACTGTAGGTCCGCCCCTGCATAGCTGTAGAGAAAGACATAAACAACAGAACTAATTGCTGAGTCTCCAGGTAATCAGGTGGCTTGCAGACTATTCCTCCTTCACAACTCTTTTTGCTCATAATCTCTACCCATATAAGTCATAATATAATATCTGAAAAAATAAGGCAAAGCTCCCAAGCACTTTGCTATATCGTACTTGACCTCCATCGTGACCTCCAAGATGCCTCCTGCCTGGAAAACAAATCCCAACCTCATATACAGCCCCAGCTAGAAATCCCTTCCATTTCCACCTTCTTTCGTTAATACCCGTATCCAATTTTTTTCATTGTGAATATTTTTTACGCAGCTAAAGTGAGATTTGACAGCTGCTTCAAGCAATTGTCAAATCAGATTAGTCTAAGATTATTTGTTCTATCCCGCTGTTTATTTTACCTATTTTTTTTTTACCTGTTTTATAAACCTGGCATATTATAAAAGACTTTGGGTAGGGTCACATTGGCGTTTTTTGTTTAAAATCCTGATCCGGTTTTGAGCTTTAAAAATGCTCAAAACCGGACCAGGAAAGGCTCCTGATGGAAGCCTATGCAAAACACCGGATGGCTTCACAAGCCATCCGGTGGCCGGATCCGGCACTGCTGCCTGCGTTTAAAATCATGCAGGCAGCAGTTTTCGCAGCGTTTCTGGGACCGCACTGCGGTTACCGGATGGCTCAGGATGTGTAATCCTGAGCCATCCGGTAACTGCAGAGTGTGCGGATCCCGATCGGCCAAGTTAATAAAGAGTTAATTAAAGTACAGAACTGACTGTTAGAGGTCTGTAGGGGGGCTTAGACCCCCCCTACAGACCGGGCGGCCACTTCTATAGTGTTCTTCTACAATAATAGTACCTATGGCACGGGCTGATCTGAGCTCCGTGCATGTGGTGCAAATAGCCCCCTCCCCCTATCACTATACAGGGGTGCATACACCCCTGTAGTACAGTACTGCTTTATTTAATGTATAAACAGCAAGATTTGTACCAAACGGCAGAGAATTATATATTTACATGTCCCATAGGCAGAGTCGAGTGATTTCCATGGGCGGGGCTGTGTGCATTAGCCTCCGCCCGGTCCTTCTTGATGGCCGCCCCCTCTGGCCGTAATCCAGTGTTCTGGGGGTGGCCGAGTCGTTAAAGGGGCGTGGCTAACCGCGGCTCATGGTTAGCCACGCCCCTTTAACGACTCGGCCACCCCCAGAACACTGGATTACGGCCAGAGGGGGCGGCCATCAAGAAGGACCGGGCGGAGGCTAATGCACACAGCCCCGCCCATGGAAATCACTCGACTCTGCCTATGGGACATGTAAATATATAATTCTCTGCCGTTTGGTACAAATCTTGCTGTTTATACATTAAATAAAGCAGTACTGTACTACATGGGTGTATGCACCCCTGTATAGTGATAGGGGGAGGGGGGCTATTTGCACCACATGCACGGAGCTCAGATCAGCCCGTGCCATAGGTACTATTATTGTAGAAGAACACTATAGAAGTGGCCGCCCGGTCTGTAGGGGGGGTCTAAGCCCCCCTACAGACCTCTAACAGTCAGTTCTGTACTTTAATTAACTCTTTATTAACTTGGCCGATCGGGATCCGCACACTCTGCAGTTACCGGATGGCTCAGGATTACACATCCTGAGCCATCCGGTAACCGCAGTGCGGTATTCTGCACACATTTTTGAATAAAAATGTGTGTGACCGGAATTGCATTCACCGCATCCGGATCCGGATGCGGTGAATGCAATTCATGTTTGCAATGTGACCCTACCCTTTGTCATACAAGATATAGAAAAAAATATCTAGTATCACTGATGCCGTACGGATTTCCCTCCCCAAAGGAGAACGTCTCATATATATTTCTGAATTGTCAGCGCTGACATTTGTATACTGACTCCAGAAGCAAAAACACCCCCTGTAAATCCTGCTTTGTAATTAACTGTCCTTCAAGACAGCCTGGATGTTGCTGAAAAAGTACTTTTCGCAAAGGAAACATTGGAAGTAACATGGCTCCTTCTGACCAGGACCATTATCTTTCAAGAAATTCTCGGGGAAGAAAAAAAAATGCCGGCTGTAAAGGATGAGCGTTTCTCTGGTTTAAAATGTGGCTCAGATTGTGTGTTCAAGGTTGATCAGTGAGTGCCCATGTAATTCCAAGGCATTTATCCATCATATAAAGATACAGCAGAAAAATAGAACACTTTGCTGAGTTCATTTTATCTCCACAAATCGTATTTTATCTCAGCAAATATTGTGTTAGACCAAAGTGCGAAGTATTGGGAAAAAGAGACCTGGGAATTTAACACTGGATTAAACAATTGCAAAGTTTAAGATTTATTTTACTATCTATCTTTCATATATCTATCTACTCTATATCTATTTGTCTATCTACAAAGAGCATCTAAACTATTCTATCATATAAACTTTAGACTTTTACCTGTAGCAATACTACACATATAAGGCTGCCTTCACATTAGCGTTTGTGTCTGCATGCTGATGGCATGCAGACACAAACGCAGTCAAAAGCAGTGTCTAATGATGTGTCCGCAGCGGATAATGTCCGCCTGCAGACACATCACTGTGCAGGCTGGCCAGCCAATCAGAGGTGTCCTGGGGCGGAGATCTGCGCCGTATATCTCCTCCTCCCCGCCGCCGGTAAGCTCCGGGACGTGTCGGCGGGGAGAAACAGCTGATTTGACAGCTGTTTGAATCTCCCGCGATGACACCGAGAGGAGATGTTGGCGCGGGAAGATTCAAACAGCTGTCACATCAGCTGTTTCTCCCCGCCGACACCGCTAGAGTATTACCGGCGGCGGGGAGGAGGAGACCATCAGAGGATGAGCTGATTTCCCGGTGGCCGTCGGTGATCTCCTGTGACATCACCGCTGGCCACCGGGAGATTTTTCAATGGGTCCGCAGCGTTCTCCTGCGCTGTCAAGCGCAGAACACTGTGGACCCATTGACACCAATGCTTTTTTTGTGCGCTTGGGGACGCTTGCTGATTTTCCAAGGTCCCCGAGTGCACAATAAATGCAACATGCTGCGTCCCGGGTGCGGACGCTGGACCCTGGAAGGAGCAGATATCGTCCGCATCCGCACCCGAACGCAGCAAACGCTGACAAACGCAGGCACTATGCGTTCCTATGTTAAACATAGGAACGCAGTGTGCATGCATATGACTGCGTATGGGAACGCAGCATAAGCTGCGTTCACATTCGCTAATGTGAAGGCAGCCTAATTTTACAAAAATAAAAATACTAATAACAATGAATTTTCGATTTCTAGACATTATTGACAGACTGTTTTGTATGTGTTGTTACGATTAAAGGAGCACAAAATATGGCCATGTGACTTACTGCTTTGATAATTTATATAAAGTGTATTAAGAAATGTGGTTATTGTAATTGTTCATTATTTTTACTGAAAAAAAGTCGTAGTATTATTTACGACTCATAGGCAGGCGTATAGAAATGCATGGCATATAGGGATATATCTCCATGTATCTGTACAATATGCCTGAAAACTGTTACATATAGATGTTGTGTCTCCCTCTCTCTCTATATTATAAATACATATATATATTAGAGAGAGAGAGAGGGAGACACAACATCTATATTTAACAGTATTCAGGCATATTGTACAGATACATGGAGATATATCTCTACATACTCATGCATTTCTATATATATATATATAGGTAGATATATACAGTATATCTACCTTCTCACCCCTGTGAGGTGGTTGTTTGTCCTTCCTCATGCTCGCGTCGTCTACCAGAGACCCGGACGTTTGAGGGTTCTGCGGAGAATCTTAGTTGTTCCCAACAGTGCACTTTTCTGGAAAGAGAGTTCCGATGTTGCTCTTGGAATTTATTGCAGATATTCTTCCATTTAAGGGTGACTTCTCAAAGTGCTCCTATCACTACTGGAATCACTGTTGCCTTCACCCTTCACATCTTCTTCAGTTGTTCTTTGAGGCCATGGTATTTCTTCAGCTCCTCACATTCCTTTTTTCTGACACATTTATTACCATGTGTGAAAGAAAGAATGCGCATATAGGGTCTTATCTCAATTAAACACTTTCACTTGTCGATGTGGAATTGCTCACCTTTAGCAGTTGTGAAACCCACAACTGGTAGAATAGCGTACAAGCAGCTACTGCAGGGACCGCACTCTCAACGGTGACCGTGGTCGTGATGTAGATTCTTGGACAAAGTGCTTCGGTGTCCGCGCTGCTGCTCCGAGACCAAAGAAACACAGACACAGGAATGTCTGGTACAGCTACAGCCTTTATTTTCCGACGCGTTTCGGAGCCTCCTCCCGAGCTCCTTCCTCAGGGAACATGTTCCCTGAGGAAGGAGCTCGGGAGGAGGCTCCGAAACGCGTCGGAAAATAAAGGCTGTAGCTCCCTGAGGAAGGAGCTCGGGAGGAGGCTCCGAAACGCGTCGGAAAATAAAGCTGTAGCTGTACCAGACATTCCTGTGTCTGTGTTTCTTTGGTCTCGGAGCAGCAGCGCGGACACCGAAGCACTTTGTCCAAGAATCTACATTTATTACCACTGCTGTCTTCTGAATCTTGTCTACTACCACGATGTCTAGTTGACTACCAACACCTGTGTCTCGTCGGGATCTTGAAGGCCCACAGGACTTTAGCCCTTTCATTCTCCACCAGTTTTTCTGGGTTCTCCCACATATTTTATATATACGTATATATATATATGAATATCCATATATAAAACAACAGACACACCCGCAGGGAAGTGAGTGTTTTGTCTAAGCTACTCGATATGATATAGAACAAAGGTAAAGAGTAAATGCTTGGTACGCTTAACAGTAATTTTATTTAATTTAGACTTGGGGAGCGAAGTGAGGGCGATGGTGTAAGTGCCCTGTCACCAACAGCACAGTGGTACAGAAGAGTCACTAAGGACCACAATCACATTTTATACAGTTACGTTTGGATAGTTTGTACAACCAGATTGAACATTAGTGTTTACTCTCAGGAACAAATCAACATGAACACTGTATACGACTTTTGTACACCATTAGCTTCAATGGCATGAGGCTGTATGCCTTCAATGTACTCTTATAAGAAAACAGTAAAGCTTTCAACTACACCAATTCTTGTAGAAGCTGTCTCACATATATAAGATATGAAGCAAACAGGTTTTCAAGTATATAACCAATCATTCACATTGTTCCTAAACCATAAACACCGTCAACCAAACATATTGCATGATAAAATTACTTTTACCATTGGAGGCCGAGGGTTAGGGGCACAGGAGGCAAGGAAAGGTTAAGGCTGCTGACCCCGACGCCATTTCGTGGCTCAGGCGCAGCCTATAGCCACTTCATCAGGGGGAATGTCACTAAGCCGCCTGGACCCATCTTTTTATGCTGCTTACCGCGGCTCATCACCGCAAACCGGAAGTGATTCACTGGCCTAGTCACGCGACCGGAAGTGATGCGCCGCAACACCCCACTCACCGCAGGCAAGCCTGTGCATCAGATCCCGGTCACGTGACTACCAGCATTGCGTCACCATGGTGACCACAAGACCACCCATCCAACGCAGGCCAGCTGTACCTCAGGCACTAACCTGGGAACGCGTCACAAGGAGCCAAGCAGCAGCTAATAGGCCAGCGCGGAGGAGCAGGAGAGGCACAAACGAGGGACACAGTTGCTGGCTTCAGGCCAGGAAGAAAGTCATATGACAATAGATAAAACCCACAACATAGATAACCACTATTAGCCCCAAAAGGATTACAGAAAGTCCATTGTTGTGGAATCTTCAGTGAAGCTTAGTATTCCTCTGGCCAAATAAAAGTATAGATAGATAGACACAGACAGACAGCTGGAGATAGATAGATGGATAGATAGATAGATAGATAGATAGATAGATAGATAGATAGATAGATAGATAGATAGATAGACAAGATGTAACTGTTAAATGATTCAACTCATTAAAATATATAAAAAATGTATAAATCACCCGATAAATGAGAAACCAGGAATATGTTATGTAATTTTTGATGTCTACATCAGTAGAAATATTGTTTTGCTTTTAGCAGGGATATCACGTAAATATGTTAATGCAGCAAAAAAGCAAATCAATCCATTAACAACTAAAAAAGGCATTAGTTTAATTATTAATCAAGAATTTTTGTGATTTAATTCCCAGTGAAAAACAGAATTATTTAATTAGTATTCACAATGTTGGTAGGAAATTGACAGCTTCCCTTACCAGCATTGACAGAGCATGGAATACATTACATGGCTTCCAGGTCTGTTCAGCGCTAAATGAGTTAATTATTAATTCTGTTTTATACCACCATTTTATTTTCTCTTATCAATTATAAGGTTAAAAATTCAGGTCAAGAATGACTGACATGAAGGAAATTGTTTAGTGATGTAAATTGTTCTCAAGATAATCCTTCAAATGACATGCCCCACAGATGATCCAAGGTCACGCAATACAATTTTCAGCTGAATTCTACTGAATTGTTTGAAGCCGGACTGAAAATGGGCCGGCAACAAGTGTGACCGCCAACGGCCGTTCAGGAAGGTTTTGATGGTGCAGCTGCAAAGGACGGGGAACATCCATAAAATAGGATTCTGCTGGAATCAAATATGTTTATTAGGAAACTTTTTTTGTTGCAATCATTAAAGTTTCTATTCCTTGTACAATTGTTTAAGTTTTTCACCAATATATTTTTTGGCCAATTTAGAAATTTTATTGCTTTTTAAAATTTTAAATGATTTTTTATGAAACAAATGTAGTAGATGGTTTTCAACCTTCCCTTTTTACCTATAACTTTTTAATTTGCTTTATTTTCCAAACGATTGAAGAATATTTTTTTAATTTTATTCCAATAAGGAATGTAAACTATCAATTTGCCACTCATTAGACATTTGTTAATTTTAAAATTAACTTTAAATGTTCTTGATGTTCTTATTTTGATAAGGTGTCCTGGATGGTTTTAACATTATTTCGAAGCAGATAATGCAATAACAGAAAAAATAAATGTAATGTCTTATTCATGCTTCAGTGTTTTATGGACAAGTTCTTGTTTTTCATGGATAGAACTCATGGATATTATAGTCTATGGGGCGTTTCACATGTCTGTGTAATTTTGCAGACAGAGACATGTCCAATTTTGATCCAAATCACGTATCAAACTTAGGGTGGCTTCGCACCACGGCAGCATCCTATCCAGGGCTGTCCGGTGTAAACAAGACTGCCCCGGACCGGATTTTGGATACTATGGGGCTTGATGGAGCTGGATGGCAGCTATCTGCCATCTGGTTTCATCTCTCCGGAAGAATCCGGAGAATTCAGATTTTTCTCCAAGACAAAAAACGTTGCTTGCAACGTTTTTGTGTCCGGGGAGAAAAATCTCCCCAAATTGCTGTCTCCCGGATCCTCCCGGATTCGCCCGGATCCTCCCGGATCCGTTGCAATCCGGCGCTCCCTAACATGGGAGCCTATGGGCCGAATTGCCCCAGTCCGGGAGGATCTGGGATCTGGACACCTGCAGCTGCACGCCGCTGTTGTTTCAGGACCACGGCTAGCTCCCCGCGAGCCGCGGTCCTGATTCATCAGCAGCTGCGTCGGCTGCACACCAGACCGGAGGGCATATTAGCACTCCGGTTCTTGTGCTGATCCGGTCCGGGGCTGTCAGGTTCATCCCTGACAACCCCAGATCGGATCTTGCCGTGGTGTGAAGCCAGCCTTAGCAATGCAAACTTATGGGTCCATGAAAGAAATTTGAGAGCACTCGGAGGCTACCTGTGTGCCATCCATATTTTGATAAAATTTTTATTTGATAGGAAAAGTTCAGAAAAACTCATATGCAAAAAAACCTCATGAGAATTAATCCAAAACACTCATGAAAATTCGTCTTGTTTTGGCATATGAGAAAAATCACTGACATTAGAATGAGCCCTAAGGCTACTTTCACATCTGCGTTTTCGTCATATCCAGTTTTTCATTGCTCAAACTGTTCAGTAGGCTAGCTGGATGCCGGACAAAATACTGCTGCTAAATATAGTTTAAAAAATGCCTGAAGTGCCGGATTTGTCCGATACGGCAGAAAAATAATGCAACTGGAAGACAATGCACATTACCGAAAGTCCATAGGAAATGCATTGCTCACTAATGCAATGGTACCGGATCTGTTTTTTTTTTTAAAAAGAAGGCATACAGTAATTCTGCCTGATTTGAAAAACGCAGATGTGAAAGTAGCCTTTGGCTGGTTTCACACTAACATTTTTTTCAAATCAGGCAAGATCAGGTTTTTCAGAAAAAACGTGATCCTTTCAGGATCCGTGTTTTGCCCATTCACTTTAATGGTGTCAGGTTGCAATCTGAAGCAACCTGATACCACTAAGGCCCCTTTCACATCGCAGATGTCGCCGCATAACAGCTTAATGCTTAATAGTAGCCACCTTGCGGCACCAATCCGGCAAGCCCCATTTATTCTCTATGGGTATTGCAGTCAGGTGCGGGAAGTGAGGTATTGCCGAATCCGGCAGATCCGACACTTGAGGAAGCGCAAAAAAACATTGCTAGCAGCGTTTTTTTTGTGGTGTCGCAAGTGCCAGATTCGGCAATACCGCACTTGCCGCACCTGACCGTAAGCCCCATAGAGAATGAATGGGGCTTGCCGGATTGGTGCCACAAGTTGGCCGCTATACGGCGTTATGCTGTTATGCGGCGACATCTACCGGATCTGCCTCGAATTACACCTACCGCAGATGTGAATGCACCCTAAACAGAATTTGCTAACTACTGGATCCTGAAAAGATCAGTTTTTTTGCTAAAATAACCTGATCTTGCCTGATTTGAAAAATACAGTAGTGTGTAACCAGCCTCGCTCAACTGGTAAATCCTGTTCCTGTGACATCAACTCAAGCATGTCTATTGCTGCAGCCGGTCACTAACTTTTGGCGGTCTCCAGATCCCAATTTTGGCTGGGGACAGTTATTGATGATTATTTTGTAAAAAAAAAAACAAGAGAGGAAGGCGCTCCTAGGATTATATCTGGGTGCAGATTTGACAAGCTAGTTGGGGGGTTTAGGACTAACCTGAGTGGGTTATGCAACCTGCATAACCCGGTTGTCAGACCTCTGGTGCTCTGCACGCACCGCGCGCTGTGTTGTAGCCTCCTGGTTGCCGGAAGACTGGTCACATGGGGCATCACGTGCCGATGATGTCACCACAGGTTCTTTGGTCTTTGCCAGGTCTTTTTCTCTCTTCAGGCAATTACAATCTCCAATCCTTCAGTGCTGCACCTCACCGCTCACCATGCCGGCGTGTAGACAACAGAATAAGAGGTAATTAGCGGTTTAGGAGGGCGCACAAAACGATGGAGGGACACATATAGTTTTAGTATATCTTACTTTGTTTATTCAAGCATATCACAACATGTTTCAGCAGATACTCTACCTTCATCAGGTCACCTGATGAAGGCGGAGTATCTGCTGAAACATGTTGTGATGTACTTGAATAAACAAAGTAAGATATACTAAAACTATATGTGTCCCTCCATCGTTTTGTGGCGCCCTCCTAAACCGCTAATTACCTCTTATTCTATTGATGATTATTTTGTCATTTTTTCACATTGTCTGCTTTTAGGCAATTTATTTGATAAACAGAGACATCTTTTATTTTTCTACTTTTCTTTTATATTTTTTTGTTTTGGTTAATTACTTTTATTTAATAGATCATAAATAAATATAAAATATATGCAAAATTAAATTGTTAAATAGGGAATCAAGGCTGTCAGGCTCAGATCTCATGCCATTTGTCAGGCTCTTGAGAAAAGATCGTAAAACAGCTCATCCTAGCATAAGAAACATAATTAATCTGTGACTTTTCCTGTATTTTGAGAATTGTGGTACCGTCAGCACTTGGTAAATGAGAGAGCTAGGGTTTGGCTGAAATTTTTCATTTTAATATGTGAGTATCAGTCAATCACTCATACTCAATGAGCTGGCTAAAATAGTTTTGTACAACATTGGCAAATGCTAATGAGTCTTTCAGGAGATAAATGGACAATAAGATTTGAGCACATAAAGTTCACTTACTCCAGTTGCAAAAGAAGGTGGTAACCTTTGAAAGCAGTAGGAAAAGTTTAAGAAAGCGAAGATAAATGAGCACATAAAAGACTGTATGGCTTAGTGTTGTATAGTTTGAAATAACTTTTTCATGATTTTGTTAAAAATAAAATCTAATCATCCACATTTCGGGAGGAAAGTGAAATGTTTGTCTGGGGTCATCAGCTCAAAAAGCAATTGTGGGCAGATTTGCATTAGCCACTCCTATCAGATTATAGAGGAACCCAAGCATTCACTCCTTTGCCATGTTTTTCTGTGATATGTACTTTCCATTTCCCCAATAGGATGTTCTATTGTCTATTTGCTGGCTAGCGGAGCAAGATTCAGGCAATAGTCATCAAAGTAGCCAGGTCTGTAACTGGAGGGACACATACAGGGACATAATCAGTAAATAAAACTGTAATCAGAGGAAACACTGGGACTTGATGTTAGGAATTCAGTCAAGATCAAAGTTAGACAAGTCAGGAGGGATAAAAGAGATTGTAAGGTCAGAAACAAAATGGGTCAGGAACTGGAGCTCAGCATACACATGGCACCAAAGATTAATAAGGGTAGCTGTTATGCTAGCCACTACTAAAAGCTAGGTTGTGACACGTTCACTACTTAAAGGAATATAGGCAACAGGAAAGTCAGGTAATCCAGGATCAGGTTCCAGGAGAGCTCACGAGTATTCAGGGAGTAGATTGAGACGTAGTCATGCAAAGTTCCAGGGTTAGATTTTCACAAAAAGGATTCAGGGAGTAAACAGAGGCATATTCAAATCACAGTTCAGAGATCAAAATACCTGAAGATAACAAGCTCAGGGAACAGACAAAAGGGTAATCAAACAGCGGTCCAAAGCAGACACAGAAATGCAGGCCACACAGCACTTCAGATAGAATGTGCGACTGGCAGGATTCTTGGAGAGGCTTCTCAGTTAAGTAGCAGAGTGTTCACTAGGATGTTGGAACACCTGAGCAGCCCAACCCTTTCCAGAACCAGAATGGATACTACTCTGAAGATTAGCATTTGACAGCTTAGCACACACAGTTATCAGTAACAGCATAATCACATTAGCATCCTAGATGCTCTGCATTTAGGGATCATATTGTTAACCAAATATAATAACTGGCAATTCTCAGTTGACTGCTACTAGTATAAATAGAGTGTTCTCCTGCCCCATTCACCGCAGCAGAGAGCAGGTTATACCTGCTTAGCAATTGGAAGGCAGTCACACAAGTCCTAGCCACCTAGCATTTCTAGCCGGCCAGCGCAATGCCACCTCCTCCATCACCAGTGTAGCTCAGGGATATAACAGAAAGAGCAATGTCTAGCAGAGTTGCCAACATGATTTTTTCTTTTTTACTAGACAGGTTATCCAAAATATTACAGCCAACATTTTTTACAGCCATATTGAAAAACTATTATAAATCACTAGGTTGCAAGTGATCCATGTCTGCAGCCTGTAATTCTGTAATGAAAACATTAGCGCCATTTACAGTGAACTGTAAAATGATGATAATTACAGTCATAATAATCTGTACAAGTTTCTCCAGTATAAAAAAAAATCACAGATGCATCAAATTTTATTTTTTTACGGACAGGGAAAGAAAAGCGCCTTGGTTTTTCCGACCCTACAGGATTTTCTGGACGATTGACAACATGGGCCCTAAACAACAGTCAATTATCTGGAAAGTTATAGTAATAATAATAATAATGAAGAAACAATGACAATTATTATTAATTATAAAAGGATAAATAAAATCCTGGGATCCTAGCATATTGTTATCTCCCTATAAATCACTTGTAAGGCCACATCTAGGATAGGATACAGTCTTGAGCTCCACATTATAAACAGGAAATTCAGATGCAATCAGTGCAAATAGATTATTACAAGTGATGGAGGCCTCTTGAATGATGAGAGATTGGAAATATTGGGCTTGGTTAGCTCAGAGGAGATCTCATCTATAGATATAAATACATGTGTGGTCAATACAAAGGACGGCACATGACTTATTCCTTCCAAAGACCATACAAGGACCAGGAATCCCTGATTGCCGGTGGAAGAAAGGTGATTCCAGTAGCTACATAGGAAAGGATTCTTTACAGTTAGAGCAGTCAGACTGTGGAACGCCGACCACAAGATGTAGTGATGGCCGACACTAGAACAGCTTTTATACAGGGCTGGATGATTTCCTCAGTGCACATAACATTGTGGGTTATAGGTAATGTACTGACAAAGAATGTATAATGGTAAAGAAAGATTGAACTTGATGCACCCAAGTCATTTCCTCAACCTATGAAATCGTATAATTAGTATGCTAATCACATAATATTAAAATTCTGATTAAATGCTAGACATTTTTTTACTTTTTAGAATTTTAAAATTATACATATATAATTTTTCTATTTTTCAGTCGCCTTACAGTATTTGAACTTTCGACTGACTGATCACTTATGTTATTTACTAGGATACCACTTTATTGCTGTACATAGTAAAAAACATAGTCTCTTATGAAGCCCAGCCACGGGCTGGTCTTTACTGGAGCGTCATGATGGCAGGCACAAGGGGATTAAGCAGGTTTCCATATGCCATGGCATTCCACAGTCACCACACAATCGCATTGTGGGGACAGTGTTAATGATGGCACACCATGGTCATACCACCATAGATGTTTTGAATTTTGCCCATAGAGATTGCCAGTGGTAGTCAAAGCACCACTTTAACATTTTTTATTGCACCGCTCGAGGGGTGATTTAAATGTAAGTACCATGAGCCCTTTCTGATTCTTATCATCCAGCAGTTTCACCTTTTCCAGCACCGGTTGGTCTATGGAGATTTGTTTCCTGCAGTATTTTGTGGAGCACACCAGAGGTCACAACTCAATACATCTCTAAGGGAGCCTCTTTCTTGCTCTCATAGAGATTCACTTAGCGCTTCTGATGGAACGTCTGACTTCCAGCCAGTCAGACGTTACAGGCACAAGATGGCGAGCGTCGTCATTAAAAGGTGAAAACACTGGAAGGTTTACATTTAAAGCGCCACTCCAGTACTGACAAAGCAAACACTGGAGAGGTACTTTAAGGGGTTAACAGCTATGAGATAATGGCTCTGCCTGGTATGATGCCAGCTCAGCTGCTGAACAGCATACAATGAGACCTGATATACAATGTAGGGGTACATCACATACCAGGAAGTAGTTAAAGAAACACTAAACACTCCTTGGCTTAGAGAGCTTTTGTTCTTCTTCAGAGGAGCAGAGGGGGAAGGCTCCTGCTGCAGATGGTGATCTTACATCAAGGTATAGGACAGTGAGGTAGAAAAGGATGACTTTGCTAAGCTCCTGAGATACAGATCTCTATAATTATTATTATTATATATTTATATAGCGCCATTAGGTTTCATGGTGCGTTACATGTGTAGGGGTAGACGAGGACAAGAACGTTAAATGACAACAATTAAATCGTACAGGTATAGTAGGGCAGAGGATCCTGTCCACGAGGGCTCACAGTCTATAGGGGGTGGGTGGGGAGACAGTAGGAGGGGGAGAGGTGACGGTGAGATGGTGTAGCAGATTAGGTCTCAGTATGGATTGTAGGCTTGAAGGAAGAGGTGGGTCTTCAGGTTTTTCTTGAAGGTTCCCAGGGTAGGGGAATGTCTGAAGTGGTGGGGGAGAGAGTTGCAAAGTAAGGCGGATGCACGAGAGAAGTCTGGTATGCGGTTGTGGAAGGAGGAAAGGTGAGGGGAGAAGAGAAGGAGCTCTTGAGTAGAGCGCAGATAGCGTGACTGGAGGTATCGGGAGACCAGGTTGGAGATGTATAGAGGGGACAGGTTGTGTATGGCCTTGTATGTCAAAATTAGGGTTTTGAACAGGGATCTCTGGGAAGTGGGGAGCCAGTGAAGGGCTTGGCAGAGAGGGGAGAAAGGGGAGTAGCAGGGAGACAGGTGGATGAGTCTGGCAGCGGAAATAAGGAAAGTTCAGAGAGGTGTGAGGGAGGTAGCTGGGAGGCTGGTCAGCATGAGGTTGCAGTAGTCAAGGTGGGGGATGATGAGGGCGTGGACAAGTCTTTTAGCAGTGCCTTTGTCAAGGAAAAAGTGGATTCAGGTAATGTTTTTAAGCTGGGGTCGGCAGGCTGTGGCGAGGGCTTGGATGTGGGGCTTGAAGGAGAGGGAAAAGTCAAGGTATACCCTGAGGCACTTGGAGTGGGGGACGGGTGAGAGTGAACAGTCGTTGACATTGATGGATAAGTTGGGTGGGGGGGGGAGCGATTAGGGGGGGAAGACGATGAACTCAGTTTTGTCTATGTTCAGTTTTAGTAAGCGAGCGGAGAAGTAGGATGAGATGGCGGACAGGCATTGCAGAATTTTGAATAGTAGGGAGGTGATGTCGGGGCCGGACTGGTAGAGCTGGGTGTCATCAGCGTATATGAGGTATTGAAGGACGTGGAACTCGAGTTGGCCTAGGCCGAGAGTGTAAATGGAGAAGAGTAGTGGTCCCAGATAGGGAACTCCAACAGATAGGGGGTAGGGCGAGGAGGAGGTGTGGGAGTGGGTGACGCTGAAAGTCCGGTCTGTTAGGTAAGAGGAGATCCAGGAGAGAGCTAGGTCAGTGATGCCAATAGATTCTAAAATTTGAAGTAGGAGGGAGTGGTCGAGAAGGAGGAGGGTGGAGTAGTGTCGCTTGCTCTTGGCGGTCAGTAGGTCATTGGTGACTTTGGTTAGGGCTGTTTCGGTGGAGTGGTGGGGTTGGAAACTGGATTGTAGGTGGTCAAAGAGGGAACAGAAGGAGAGGTGGAAGAATGGTTTGGAATAGACGTGTTATTCAAGTAATTTTAAGGCGAAGGGGAGGAGAGATATGGGGCGATAGTTGGAGACTGCTGCAGGGTCAAGGGAGGGTTTATTGAGGATGGGTGTGATTAAGGCGTGTTTGAAGCATGAGGGGAAGCGCCGGTATTAAGTTTCGTGTTTCTTTATTTTTAATTGTAATAGAATACAACAGTGAATAAAAAAGCAGAAAATCAAGGGAGGATGTGCTGGGATCTTTTTGGGTGCATTTTCTGTGTTTAGGTTTGCATTAGATAGAAAAAAATAGATTTTCTTTTTAATCAAAGTCTTTGTTATCCAAATGTCAAACATTAATCAATTATGCCATGCCCATATAATTGTTTTGTTTGAAAAAGACTGGAGAAAAATGATAAATATCTAATAATAAAATTTCTCTGATCAACAATTAACACTGAATAGGGAACGGAAACGTTTTGAGGCACATCAGCCTCCAATGTCACCTATTCAATGCCTATAGTTACACCTATGGGTGCAGCCAAAGGACTAAGGACTAAACCAAAGATAAAAAACAAGCACTATATCCTCCCTACATAACGAGGAATACATGACGTTAGAGTCATTTTTCTTTTTCTGATTCAGGAAGAGAATTTTGATTGTGAACATATACAACTCATTAACCTCTAAATCCCACACTGTAAGTAGAGTCCATAAAAGGGTTTCAATGGTCTGAAAGAATTTTAACATACCGTAACTGGACAGATTTATACCGATACTTTGGGCAAAATTGAGATCTGTTCTGCAGGGACAAGAGGACCATAGCTGTGTGGCCCATAAAATATACAAGTTCTCCATCAATCTTTAAAATAGAAGAAAAATATATATGAATGTCAGAACCAAATGTCCGTATAGGTAGACTGTAGTAGAGGTCTACCTATATTTCCTATCCCTCGCTTGAGAGAAAAGCGGTAGGAGCAGCTACCGGTGTTGAATTATCCAGTGTTTGCTGTCTGAAGGACCTGTGGTTACCCAGCAACCCGGCACCATGCTACAGGACCTCGGTGACGTAATTCTGGGGATCCCGATCACGTGACGCTACCAAGAAATGCCGGCGTCCTCACTAGCTCACTCCAACAGCAATCGTGCCACTTTCCACCAATTTGCTGCAACTAGGGTTGTTCAGGGGGGATTGGCCCCCCGGCCTCTCCACATTATTACTATTTTATTAGGTATTTCACATTGCGCTCCCTTTCTTTTCTTTACATAGAACTAAATGTCCAGAATGCTTGTACTAAATAGCATTACTTGCTTATTTTTACACTGTTACAGCTTATTACAATGTTATGTGGTCGTGCTATCAACATGAGCTGTCATTAGAAATGTAACCTCTTGATCCAAAAACTATTTTTGCCTAATAAGTGACTTTCTTTTAATACATTGTGTAAACTCAATAAGTGAATAGCTGTCATCACGTTAGTAGAAAGATTGACTTGTACAGTGTTATAGTTCATTGTTACATTACTTTGTGCTCTCAAAACTTTAAATCAGCACAAATCATTTCTATGATTCATCAATCAAGGATAATTTACAGTTTCGGACTTTACAGTTTATGGAAACTGAAAGCTAAAAATGTTATTGCGGGTGGCCCTTTGAGTAGCTGAGATATGGGTCTGGTTTGGCCATATTGTGACCAAATTGTGACCAAATGTCACCTATTCATTGCCTATAGTTACACCTATGGGTGCAGCCAAAGGACTAAACCAATGTTAAAAAAAACAAGCACTATATCAATATCTGAGATCTGCTAGATCTGCAGCATAGAAAACTCTGACTCTATCATAACTATCCTGGTAAACTAAGTGATACATTGCTGTCACCGAGGTCTCTTTCTCTACGTCATTTTGCTGTCAGATTACATAGGAAAAGCGTGCTGAAAAAATTCCCTTTAAATGCATGTATTTGAGGCTAAAAATCTAATTTGCAATCAGGTTTCATTAAAAAAGTGACATTTGGCTTTTCTGGGCTGTTTCTGTACAAATTCAACTTCAATGTCAGAGCTGAGAGGAGTTCGGAAAAAGACAGATAAAATAGTTACGAACTCTCCCATTGAACCATGAGAATGCAGAAAGACTACAGAGGGCAAATGGATCAACGTTTTTAATGAAATCTAATTGCAAAAAATATTTTTAGTCAAAAGTATGGGAGAAAATGTCCCAAAAATGGCAACCCTTTAAGGGGTCTTACACTCCCAGTCTTATTTCGAGATTACAGCTATGGGATCTCTTCTTTGTATCTATGACATAAAAGAAGATGGACTGACTGAATTTCCCTGTGTTTTTGAAGTATTTGATTGCTGCCAGTGGGAGAAACAAGATAATCTTGTAGTTGTGATAGCTTTTGAAGTGTTTGAGTAACTACAACATTTTGTATAAAAGAAGCCATTTTTCTCTAAATTTCTGCTCCTTTAGATAACGTGGATTTATAGAACTCTATAAGGTTTCTGAGCTTATTGACTGGTCTTTCTTTATGGATCAGCATTCTATATATTATACTTACGATTTGTTATTGACTTTAAAATGTAATTATTTCATGAATAGGCCACAAAATGAGTTTGTAATGGAAACAACAATATATGCAAACTCACATCTGAGTGCTTGTGAGTGAGTGACTGGTGTGAACTGCTCAC
The DNA here is from genome assembly GCA_033576535.1 of Allobates femoralis. NCBI lineage: Eukaryota > Metazoa > Chordata > Amphibia > Anura > Aromobatidae > Allobates > Allobates femoralis. The sequence goes on along the minus strand of JARQOC010000009.1, from coordinate 153,474,479 downwards.
CCCAGCCTTCAGAGCCAGCTGTACACCGTTACAGTCGGGGTCTGCAGAGGGATGCCAGCTTTTAATTGGCCATAAGGGCTTCTGGGACAACACAACAGTAGACCGAGGCCAAATGAATTCTTGTACTATAGCCGACTAGCAGGCAGTTTGGATTGAATCACAACTTTGCATCTGTGTACCGTCAACAATTGCATATCCGGAAATGTGTAGTTATCACTTAACATGTAAATGAGGGGTTTACAGCGCTTCTGAGAGCCACATCCCATGGGTGGTTTGCTGGTGCCAATAGCAGTGAACCCACAGCTTATTCTTCAGGCGGCAGATAAAATCGAGAAAGCTGTTTATGAGTCTTTATATTGCTTATTAGCTTATCTACGGAGATTTAGATATTGGTAGCGGAACGATCTAGTTTTCTACATAAAGATCTAATTTAAAAGATTTCATTGTAAAAGTCACTTATACCCCAAAAGGATGCCAAAAGCATGACATAGCCAAACACTGAATCGTAATTAACAGATGTCTTGTATTCCCCATTGACCCGCGTGAAGAAGATATCATTGATTCTAGAACCTGCTTATAATCTACTTGATTCTCAAAGCCCTAAAAGATGGACATCTAAAAGTGGAGTGGGCTGAATAATTATTATGGGAAAACAGGTAATTTTACACCAGAGACTGACACATGTGCGTGAGAGAAGATCACTGCAGGCTGTCATGGGAATAGGCAACTTTGAAGGTGCGTAGATTAATCAAACGGAAAAGAGATCAGCATAAGAAGAAGGAGGTGCTCAATAATGTGTCACAAAAACTCTGCCGAATACGGTTACTATTGTGTTTCACTCATAGCATACATAATCTAAATACACAAGTGTCTCCATAATACTAGACATGAACTTTCTCAAGTGAGGACTTGGAAACTGGACTTTTATTACAGGACCAGTTTGCCCAAAATAATTACCATTTTGCAAAGTTTTCCATGCACTGCAATGAATGTTTTCCATGCACTGCAATGAATAAATCCACCCTCATCTTCTTACGATGGTCTCTGTTTGGTGATTAACATATTCATCTCCAAGACTGTCTAGCCACATGTCAGGGTGAACTGTTCTCGACATTTTGTCTACTCATAATAAATTGTGTCTTCTCCACATGCTTATTCAGACACTCATAGCATAATATCTTCTTATTAGAAGCATTAAAGGAAACCTTTGTAGAATTAGTATATAGAAAAAAAGAGTGTTTATTAATGTCATCTACTAAAGAAGCCCTAAACTATAGGCAAAAAGGTAATGTGCAAGTTATAGGTTATAGGTAATAAGGGATGCTAAAATCCATGGTATTTTGTTCCACCACTGTGGACATTGTTTTGCTGACTGTATAGAGGTGCCCATTTTTAGCTTTTTATTAATTTTGTTAAAATGTCCAATTTCTCAAACTTTAAATTCAATACATGACAAATACTGGGTAGCTTTATATAGACACTTAGAGTATCGGAAACTCATATGTTTTTTTTTTAAACTGCTCACCGTTTGCTTTTATGTCGAGACAAGTGTATAGATAAGGAATTACACTTTTGTACATTGTAATAAAAGAAACATAAATCCAGGACACTAGAGATGAGCAAAAATGTTTTGTACTATTTTCAACCAATATCCGCTTTGGTAGGTCGTGGCAGACCGGATCTGGGCAGTGGGAGCTTACTCAGTTGACACTAGACCTCCACAATGTCATGACTTACATGAGGTCTAGTGAGGAGGCATTACACAGTGCCACAATGTTATCATTGTGTTCACAAGTGATGTCAGGATTGGAGGGTCACTCAAGGAAGTTTCCACAGCCCTAGTCCGGCTGCCACACAGCGTCAAAGTGGACATTGGACCAAGAAGTGCAAATCATTTTGCTTATTTCTACTCAACATATTTAAGAGGTAGTAAATCAAGCTTTAATTTAGGAATATAGTTTATGCAACATTGAAGCACTCAATTATCAATGAATTGGCTCAACCATTCCCTAGACATGAACAATTAAAGTGTACAGACGAGAGAATATCACCATTTGTAGCACTTTATAATTGTCCTTCATCCTCGAGTATTATATATAGTTTGGTCCTACTTATTGACCAGGACTGCTTTGTCCCGGTGCCTTCACAAACTTAGAGGACTTGTAAAAATATAATTGTTACATGAATTATTTTTCATTCTAGCTTCTGACGGTACATCGGGTTTCTCCTGTCCTGGGATAGTGGCTCTGGAGCACTGAACGAGTTACATTTAACATTTTTTGCAGCTTTCCATGTTCCTGTTTTCCTGGTTGATAAATGTCACCAGTTTCATCTGTAGGATTGTACACCGCTAAAACTGAGCTCTACACCACGCTGATTAATGATCCATTCCGGAGGTGATATTTTAAAATGGTTTATTTTTTTCTTGAATTGCACTCTACAGAAGATGAATGTAAACATTAATAATTTGTTTTGCCGGCCAGAGTGTTTTTCTACCCACAAAATAATTGTGTGGCCTTCTTGTAGATGGTCGTCCATTAAATGGATTGATATGGATTTCACTTACCGTACTATTGTGTGCTTTATAGTTTTGGGGTAAAGTCTGTTTAGGACTTAAGCAATAACTGTGTCATATGACTTTTGAAGTGGAGTTTTGATTTGGAATAATATTTATATATTTCCCATCATATTTAAAATGGTTTTCCTTGATACTCATCATATTTGATAAAGGTTATACTTGATAACTTATCCTTGGGGTTGTTCATTAAAATCAAATTAATAGCGGTCAGCACCCACATCAATCAGCTAATTGAAGAATATTAATTGAAGTGCCATTCACAGGACAGGAAAAAATGTAGTTAGCCCACAATTAGTGGGATACATCCCCTTCAGTCAGCTTATTGTGGGGGTGCTGGGGAATTGTGCACATGCCATTGCTGCAACCTGTCCATCCACACAAGAGTCTGAGAGGTACCCCCAACCTCCACCTTCAAAGGAGCACCTAAGAGATGTGATACGATTTCTATTGGACTTCAAAAAGCCTTCTATTTTGGCATAGGGGCCCTTTTCTGCTTTTTGTTTCTGTCCACCTCTGGTGCTGAGAGTCGAATCAAACCAATTTGGTTTTGCCTATATCTTTTCTCTTAAAAAAAAAGTTTTTAAGGTGGCTAGATATTTTTTTCTGCCTTTATCTAGTAGGAATAAGTTATAATTAACCTAGGGTAGCTATAAAGGGTGTAGATATAGGCAGTAGTTTTAGATCCCTGGGATATAAGGAGGTGAAATTATCACTCTTCCACAAACAAAAAAATCAGTAGCGGAAGGGGCATGTCACAGATTTTACAGTAGCAAAAAGTATTGTTTGTAGAGGTAAAAAAAGGCATCTAACCATAGATAGGTCCCCAGATCTTAGAACGTCAACACTGTCCATCAAAGAAAGAATGGTCAGGGCTCAGCAAATTTATGTTAAAATTTCTGCAATACTTTTTTCAACATTTTAAAAACAGGTACAGTGAATACATGAAAAATCCATACCACCAATGCATTTCTGGCATCAATTGCCCTTACACATGAGCTTCAAGTAATGCCTCTGATACTAACACTAAGCCCCCACACAACACAGATGGCTGTTGATTAGGGATGAGCTAGTATACTCGCTACTATTCGGAACTCGCCGAATAGTAGCGGTATTCGGGTACTCGTTACTCTCCGAGTATCTTATGAGTACTCAGGAGTAGCGAGTAGTCCGATTACTTTCGCAGTGTATCTACAGATACACTGCGAAAGTACCCTAAAAGTGAATAAAAGTTGTTAAAAATAATAAAGTTACATACTCACCTGTCAGACGCCTGCATTGGGACCGTCCCAGAAGACCTGCGATCACCGGACAAGGCCTGTGACTTCCAGCCAATCAGACGGCCGGTAGCGATCTGGCTAATCAGATGGCAACACGCTAGTGGCCACCTGATTGGCCAGATTGCAAGGTCCTAGTGTACTGCCAGGACATTGCAATCTGGCCAATCAGGTGGTCGCTAGCGATCACGTGGTTGTGACATGTCGCCATCTGATAGGCCAGATCGCTACCGGCCATCTGATTGGCTGGAAGTCACAGGTCCTTGTCCGGTGATCACAGGTCTTCTGGGACGGTCCCGATGCAGGCGCCGGACAGGCGAGTATGTAATTTTATTATTTTTAACAACTTTTATGCACCTTTAGGGTACTTTTTCAGTGTATCTATAGATACACACACTGCGAAAGTAATCGGACTCGCTATACTCGCAACAAGTAGTACCAGGACCTACTTGTTGCGAGTATAGCGAGTCTGACTTGTAAGGTACTCGCTTATCCCTACTGTTGATTAAACAATGGCTTGGACAATTTTTCAGCTGACAGATATCTCAGCCCTCTCTCACATTCACAGGTATGCTCAACTGACTGAGGGCTCTTGTGATGTCCACAAGAGAGCCGCTGTCAAACATGACTGGTGGCAGCTCATCTCTTAGACAACAAAAAGTTTGACAGTCCAAAATCAGGGCGAATCCTTAAAGTGTAACCGATATTTACATTTTTATTTAGTAATAATATAGAGCAAGTTATTATAATAAACTTTCAAATATACTTTATTAATAAAATCTGGAAGTAAACCTTTTGATAACCTTTCACAAGATGTCTCCAGTAGACTGTGTCTTAAGCTCATTCTCTGTGAGATCCGTCTTCATTTCTCACACAGACTGAATACCGCCAGATAACCATATAAGGTAGGAGACATGGCCTTCACAGTGTCCCTTTCTAAGGTGGCTACAGCTGATCTATATTGTCAGCTTACCTCATGCAGTGACAGTGTGAGCTCAGGCTGGTGGTACACAGCTCCTGTGAGATCTTATCTCCTCCATTCACATGGGCCCTGCTCCTTGCAATCAGCTGATAACTTGGAACAGTGTGATGTGAATGAATGAGTCAGATAAGATCTCACAGGAACTATGTGCGAACAGCCTGAGCGGACACTGTCCCTGCATGGGGTAAACTGGGACAGTGGTAAGCTGTGAATTCTGTCTAGGCCCCCACCAGGGGGACATCTTCTAGACAGATTTTGAGAGGTTTCCTTCCAAATTTGAGTTTATTCTAATCACTTGCTCTACATTATTATTAAATACAAATTTAAACAGCATTTACACTTTAACTCCACAACAATCAATTGTCCAGGATCCTATAGACATTAGACTGAGTCCAGAGTTCAAGTTCCACCAAGGACAACATCTGCAAGGAGTTTGCATGTCCTCCCCATGTTCTCGTGGGTATCCTCCTATACTTCAAAGACAAACTGATAGGGGATTTAGATTGTGAGCCCCAGTGGGGACAGTGATGATGAGGTCTGTAAAGTGCTGTACAGTTAGTGGTGCTATATAAGTTAGTTAAATAAATAAATGTCAGTCAAACCCGTCAATATCAGTGGGTTCAGCCAACATTAGTCTAATGGATATGGGGGCATTTTTGAATTTATGGTCATGACAGCTATAGAGCATGTGGCATATAACGTTCTTTGGTTGTACGCTAAGAAAATGAAGGTGCTGTACGACACCCTATATTGGAGGGCAGATCACTAGAAGCAATGTTTTTAGGAGAGAATATTTTAGTAATGCAGGCTCAAATATTTAAAGCAACAGTGTTCATGAGCCATAATCTAACCCAACAAACCCTGTATGTGTTCTAAGAAAGCCTTTAAATGGAACCGTCCAAAAGCAATTGCAAATAAATTACTTCCCTGCATTTCTTTTGGAAGCAGTACAGAACCACAGAGGCCCAAAGACATCTCCAAGGGCAAAACAGAAGCAGCTTAGAAGGTTAAATCCGGTCCTGGATACGTCACACACCTTCTTTAACCCACATCTTAATTGATGTGTCCTGATTCTGAATCAGCTAATTGGAGTGGCAATCCTTCACACCGCTGGAATGTTAACTATGGTTTGGCTTTAAAAGAAATATCCAATTATATTTTTTGTGTCTTCTCTTTTTTTTTTCCTGTTGCAACCCAGCATGAAGCAGTAATTACATGGCCAGTATGTGTGTGTATGTGATGAATTAAACAAATTATATAGATATTATAAAAGGAATGGAAAATAACTTGGGAAAAAGCCAACTGTTACAAAAGACCCAAGACAATGGACAAATGGCCTTAATTATTGCTGCTCCTGGTTGTTTGCACAGCGCTGATTATTATTATTATTATTAGGTTTATGCTTTAATCATAAATTGCTGGGATATTCCATTCCACAGTGCAATGTGTGCAGAGACACCAGAGTAAGGACTTGTAATTGGAGGTGCAACATCCTGCTCAGATCCAGACACTTAGAGCAATGCCGCCAAATCCTGTGTAGGTTTATCCCTGCTCAATAATGACAATACAAAATCTGATGCATACCATGCATGAACAACCTGATACGGCCAAAAGTGTAGGGAACATATTCATTATATATGTACTTATTTCACTTGCTGTGTGTGTGTGTATGGTTACATATATATTTCACAGTGCCTTGTGAAAGTATTTGGCCCCCTTGAACTCTTCAACCTTTTGCCACATTTCAGGCTTCAAACATAAAGTTATAAACTCTAATTTTTTTGTTGAGGAATCAACAACAAGTGGGACACAATCGTGAAGTGGAATGATTTATTGCATATTTTTAACTTTTTTAGCTTGGATCTTGTAGTCCTGATCTGTGCTGGGAATCCTTATCTTGTCCATTGTCATTATAGATGGACAAGTTTTGCACCTGTTCTGGTTGCAGGAAAAGGTTCCTGTTGTTGCTGGAGAGGACAGGGCGCCTCTGACAATGATGTTTTTTAGATTCGGAGGTTGTTTAAAACACTAAGAGTGGGGGATCCGGAAATGTTGATTTCAGTCGGGCATCTTTTTGTAGGAGTGGTTGCAGTTTCCGTGCGGCTCCTCTTAACACCTCCAGACTTGGATTGTAGGTGACTACAAGAGGAACCCTGTTGTTCTCTAGTTTTGTATTGTAGGAGATAATTCCTTGATATTCTGGCGGCTCTTGTAATCTGTTTTTCAATCGCTCTTGGATGGTAGCCCTGGTTCAAAAAGGTCTTTTTAAGGTCAAGGTGATTATCTCTATCTGTAAGGTTGGAACATATCCGATTGTATCTGATGGCCTGGCTGTACACAATAAAGTTTTTTATGTGTTTTGGATGAAAACTGTGCCATCGGAGATATGTTGGACAGTCAATTGGCTTCCGGTACAAGGATGTCTCTTTTCCATTGTTCTGTAGCTTAATGATGGTGTCCAGAAAACTGATTTCAGTGCAGGAGTAGTTGAGTGTTAAGTTGATGGTGAGATGAAACTGATTGAAGGGTTCATGGAACATCTTCAGCTATGGCTCAGACTCTGTCCAGATGATTAAAATGTCATCGATATAACCATAATAGGTCAGAGGCCTGATAGCACAAGAGGATAAAAAGTCACCTTCAAGCTTGGCCATGAAAAGATTTGCATATTGTGGTGCCATTTTGCTTCCCATTGTTGTACTAATCTCCTGTAAATATATGTTGTCGTCAAATGTAACATAGTTGTGTGCGAGGATGAATTTTATAAGCTTCGTCACAGAGTCAGCCTCAATCCCTGTGTTTTCCAGGACGGTTTTGCAGGCATTTAAAGGCAGAGTAATCAAACCATAGATATTCATAAACTAAGTTATGTGTAATAATGAGATAACACAGGGAAAAAGTATTAAGCATACACTTATTGAAATGTATGTAATCCTTCATTTACAAGCCTTTCCTGGTGATGACAACTTCAAGACACTTCCTGTATGGAGATATTATTGGCATGCATTGCATAGTTTAGTAATCCTTCTGTAACCAATGACATCAGTATGTTTTGCAACAATAAGGTTGGGAAGGTCTTGAGACAGCTCACTGATTTGACCCATTATGAGACGTTTTTTGTGTAGCACCTTGGTAATGAGATACCTTTTTATAAGCCATCAGTTGAGTTATATAATCAGTTATATAATTTTTCACTAAGTGGCAGGATTGCTTTCTAATTACTGATAGATTTCAGCTGGTGTCATGACTTTCCATGGCTTCTTGCACCTCTCTTTCTTCATGTGTTCGATAGTTTAATAATCTTCCGAGTGTTATTTCTTATTATTACACATCACTAAATTTATGGCCATCTATGGTTTGATTTCTTTGCCCGTGTGGATTGGATAGGTTGTTACTGACATCTGGTAAGGAATGTATGTTAATTACACATTTAGAAATATACCGACTTAGAAAATTGGTTCAATACTTATGTCACCCACTGAAAGATAGAGGATAGATAGGTCTGAAAATAAAACGTGTGCACTATCAACTAATCCTCTTGCATCCTCTTTTATTGTGGTGCTGCAGTACTGCAATTTCACGTTGAATTCTATTTAATGAACCTGCATCTCCTGTTAACAGAGGAGATGAGCAGGATAGCCCTGACACAATTACCACGGCGGTCACCTATCTGACCGTCTTCCACTCAGACCGGTAATAATGCCCATCTGATGCCTAGAGATTTACCAGGTCGGAGTAATGTTTTTAGACACGGCTGATTGTGAGAGGACTCGCACAGGGATCTGAGTCAGACAAAAAACTGATTTAATTTGACACATTAAGAGCTTGTTTTTTTCCTACCTAAACCAGTTCACTCACCCATAATTATAAGACACCACCTAATACTGAACCCGGAGAAGGCCGTGCCTTAGCTGTAGTTAGAAATATTCTCTCTATCCATCCTTCTGATTACAACATATCATCTTAATATACCAAACGCTTTTGGGAAGCTTTCTTCTCAGAGCAGCCATAAATTTAAGTGTTCCTGTCAGGTGTTGAGCATATTTGGCTCTCATCTCCGTCTCTCCTCAGCTTCTTGCATTTTATCCTTCATCCCAACCAGTCACATAAGGTCTGGCTCATGTGTAAAAATCAATATAATACTTTAAATCCAGAAAAAAAAAACAAAGGGGAGCCAAATGGAACAACGCTGGTTCGAAATTGGCTTTATACTTGGAAAAACTTCTGATAAATGGGCAAAATGAAAAGGCCGTTGGCAATATGAGCCATCTTTATTTGCATAGACTGTACCAATCAAGCTTCAATAGAGAATTCCCTGGCAGGCACACTCAAGCAGGCAGATTTAAGGTGAAGAAATAGTACCTTATTTTAATTTCATAATTATTTGGACAGACCTAAAAGACAAAGAGAAAAAAAATGACGGTGTGCTCAAGGCCAATATGGCCGCAGTAGAAAAATGAAGCTACGAAGGTTCTTTTGAAGGGGAGATGTTTCCTGAGATTTCACAGGGGCTGCTGCTGCTCCTCTGTAGTTTGTGCAATTTATTTCCTTAACAAATATATTTTACTCATCCCTAATTAAATTAATTAAATCTGCACAGTGTCTGCCAAGAAAATGCGACAGACCGGCATCGGTACCCAAGCTGAACAAAAACCATTATTCGGAAAAGGGCAACTTGTTTAGTCTGTAATAACTTGACGCCGACAGTTCACTTTTTAGGCATTTAGCTGTCGGAAAGAATAATATCTGGGTTACGGAGTCAATTGTAGAGGACTCCATGCTTACATGAAAAACATGGATTTGTAGAAGTAGCCAACATGCAATATTATACTAAACCCAAGTAGGCTTTGAACAGACATTGGCCTTAAAAATAGTTTAATCTGGCCTGCTACTCAATCTGCATCTTAGATTTTTTTTACTATTCATAATAATAATGATTAAATATTTTTAAGCATCTCTATTAGTAATACAAAAACCTATGAAGTGCTTGGGTGGAGCATGGTTTGCCATTGCCCTGGGCAAGACAAGTATTGCACACTCTAACCCAGTAATAATGTGACTCACACAGGGGTCTATAGGAGCTTGGAACCCAGGCTTGGTGTTGGAGGAATGTCACTGGTGGCCCACCCGGACCCGTAGACCTGGAGTCGGCACAAAAATTGGTGGCAGTATAGAAAGGGAATAAAAGAAAGGAAAACTAAAAGTTTGTTGTCACTCCACCTGCAGATTCTGGTGATGTTCACCAGCGCTGCTGTCAGACCACTAGGGATCATGGTATTGCAGCTTGGGTGGTGTGGCTCCCTGCAGGTGGAGCCGGGTCCCCGGCGCAGGATAGCACTGCACTTGTTGACGTGGTGCTGGTTGTGGGCAGCGCAGCTGCGCAGCGGTTTGTGTTGACAGGAGACATGGAGGCCTTGTGACTCTATACTGGTACTTTACTGGAACCGGTTCAGATGGCATTTTAGGTTACAACTCACACAGTCTTTGAATGGGTAGCTGGCCGAGTAGTCACTGGAGAGGATAAAGTCTCTTTGAGGTTCCCGCAGTACATCTTCTTTTGTCTATCCTACATCCTGCACCATCCGCTTGTCTACCATGCCCATTGGTTGCTATGAGGTACCCTTCGTCTCTCTAAGGGGCTTGACCCGGTTTGGGTGATCCTGGTGGGGCTGTACGTTCTGGACAGGGATGTCGGGGATGCTGAACTAACCTGTGACTGGCCAGTGTCGACGGCTCAGGGATGAACTTGCCTGTACCGTTCCTCGGAATCGGCACTCCGTTGGTGGACTAGGATTCCCCCGGACTATGGAAGGTCCGGTACGGGGTGTTCTTTCTTTTTCCGGGCCGCCCTTTTCTCTCTCAGGTGCCATCCCTGGGAGACCCCTCTCTCTCTGGCTCCCTCCTTGCTTCGCTCCTCAGTATGGACTACATCCAACTGTGTGAATTCCCGCTTCTCCTAACTCCTCCCACCGGGACTGGGTTCTCTGTTAACCCTATCCTCCCTGGCTCTAGAGTGTGTGAGTGCTGAGGTGGGAGCCTCATGTCAACTTTACACTCCCCTGTGACAGGAATACTGCACACTCTATTGTGGGTGCAGTACCCCTACTGTGGCGCACTGACCAGTGGAGCACCACAAATGCCAACTGAATGCCACCTTGAAGCAAATGATACCCCATTAGTGCCCCTTTTAGAAAGCATTATTGCACCACTAGTGCCCACCTTAAAGACTAATGACAACCCTACAAAAGTACAGTAGTAAAGACTACTTAATGCCACCCCCTACCCAGCAAAAATAAAGTTTATTCTCGCTTAGCTCAAGCAACTTAGTCTCCAATCCTGAAGGCAGAGTGCACCAGAAGCCTGTGGGCAACATGCCGGACAGTGGTGGGGCTTACAGCTTCTTGCTCCACTACAGCATACAACAGTATGGGTGTCTTTGTGGCGCGTTGATTACGCCAGATCTGCTGTGAAAGCAATGTTGCTTCTTAGAGGGGCAAAATGTGACAAAAAAGTATTTTTCTTTTTTGCATTTTGCATCCCCAAGAATTTTGTATCCAGGACAAGTGCCCTCATCCCCCACCCATGCTACGCCATTGAAAAATACCGTACATAGCCATTATCGGCCAATATTGGCTTTCAGCGAGCACTAATGCACATATCTTGCCTTTCCTCAACTGAGGCAAAGATTCGGTTAGCGTTCCTGGCCTAATAGCTTACTAATGCCCTCTCCATCACTTAGCACCTGAGGCGCATGTACTGTCACCTTCCACTAATGTTAAAGGGATTTCCAAGATTTAAAAAACTTGGTCTGTTTCTTCTAAAAAAAAAAGATAATAGCTGCATCTGTCTACAATCTAAACAAATAGAGGTCAATCTTTTATCTTCCACCTCCACTAAACCACCATTCATTTACCTAAGGGCTCAAATTGATGCATATATTTCGTTATATACGTACATAAAACTGTCATTATTGGATGCTACATGGTGCAGAGGTAATAGACTTGTTTTTTCCTACAAGCACCAAATCACAATATTCTGAACCAAAATTAACCAGAAACGTATTCACAATCATGAGATAAAAGCCCATGCCACCCAACAGGGTGACATCTACTGTATATGCTAATGAGTTTTATATACCACAAAGCCCATATGCACTTGGTATAGACCCAATACAATGTCATACTGAGACCATATTACATGATCAATAGTCAATATTGTGCTTCTTTACAAAATTGAGGTACATGATGGGACAAGTGGAGCATGAAAAGACTGTGGACATTATATTACAGCTCTGTATTGTGCTTGGGTTTGACACGCTATAGCATAGTGATAACTATTTTGAGCTGAACTCAAATATATACAGTGTCGGAATGTTGGACTTGGGGGCAAGGTTCCATCAGTAACATTGACTTTTTGGGGCCCATTGTTTAGCCACATCCAAATATTTTACATGACTGTCTTTCACAAATTTACCTTTTCTTCTGTATAAGTAATACACTGGGTAGTTTGAATGAATGTAGAGAAGTTCCTTTTACCTGCACATAGTGAAACAAATGTATTGGGACAACTACTGCTCAAGTTGGGGAAGTTAGTGGCTTACTTCTGCACAGGGGCCCACTGGAGATTCACTTGCTCCCCTGTGGGCCAGTCCAAGCCTCTATATATTATATTCCTTTTCTTTGGAACTTAGCACTGATTTCAGTTCTATAAAAAGCTGTATAAATTACAAGGAACCCTAGATTGTAAGAAAAATGTAAAAGTAAAGGAAAAACTATTTCTAACTTCCCAAAAACTTCACTTTAAAGTGAACTTGACAGCTGATACATGCGGCTTGATCCATGGACATCATGTATTAGAAACTGGCGGCATGATTTCAACCACATATGTTTAACTGTGAAACATTGTGGCATTTTAGAGAAAAACATAGTTTCATAGTTGATAGGGACTTAGCTATGCCATAGCTTTGTCGGATAGGCTTCTGCAATGATGGCGTCCTACCGCGTTACTTACCACCGCAGCCGTGCTGCGCACCTCCCCTGCTCTGATCGGTCTCCCACGTGTGCAGCTTCTGTCTCTGGCTGCATGGGGTTGTGCAACTAAACTTAACAAATCCCCAGGCCTGGATGGGATACACCCCAGAGTACTGCAGGAATTAAGTACCGTCATGGATAAACCATTACTTTTAATCTTTAATGATTCCATAATAACAAGGTCTGTAGCACAGGAGTGGCGTATAGCAAATGTGGTGCCAATATTCAAAAAGGGGCAAAAACTGAACTTGGAAATTATAGGCTAGTAAACTTCACCTCTACTGTGGGTGAAATCCTAGAGGGTTTTCTAAGAGATGCTATACTGGAGTAACTGAATAAAAGTAACCTCATGACCCAATATCAACATCGGTTTATGAGGGACCGTTCCTGTCAAACTAATCTGATAAGCTTCTATGAAGAGGTAAGTTCTGAACTGGACCAAAGAAATGCAGTGGACGTTGTGTATATGGACTTTTCAAAAGCTTTTGATATGGTGCCACACAAAAAGTTGATGCAAAAATGAGAGCAATGGGGATAGGGGAAAATATTTGTAAGTAGGTTAAGAACTGGCTCAGTGATAGGAAACAAAGGGTGGTTATTAATGGAACACACCCAGAATAGGTCACAGTTAACAGTGGGGTACCACAGGGGTCAGTATTGGGCCCGCTTCTTTTTAACATATTTATTAATGACCTTGTAAGGGGCATACAGAGTATAATCTCAATATTTGCAGATGGCACTAAACTCTGCAGGGTAATCAATACAGAGGAGGACAATTTTATATTATAGGAGGATTTATGTAAACTAGAAGCTTGGGCTGAGAAATGACAAATGAGCTTTAATGGGGATAAATGTAAAGTCTTGCACTTGGGCAAGGGAAATAAAATGTATAATTATATGCTTAATTGTAAAACACTGGGCAAAACTACCACTGAAAAAGACTTGGGTGTATGGGTAGATGACAAACTCACATTTAGTGCAGTGTCAGCAGCTGCTGCAAAGGCAAATAAAATAATGGGAAGCATTAAAAGAGGCATAGATCTCATGAGGAGTACAGAATTTTACCTCTATTCAAGTTACTAGTGCGACCACACTTAGAATACTGTGTACAATTCTGGTCTCCGGTGTATAAGAAAGACAATAGCTGAATTAGAGCGGGTCCAGAGAAGAGCGACCATTGTTATTAGAGGACTGAGAGGTCTGCAATACCAAGACAGGTTATTAAACTTGGGTTATTTAGTTTGAAAAAATCAAGGCTTAGTGGTGATCTTATAATAATACATAAATATATGAGGGGACAGTACAGAGACCTTTTTAATGATCTTTTGACTCTTAGGCCTGAGACGGGGAAAAGGGGGCATCCCTACATCTGGAGGAAAGGAGGTTTAATCATAATCACAGACGTGGATTCTTTACTGTAAGAGCAGTGAGACTATGGAACTCTCTGCCACATGATATCATAATGGTGAGTCACTACTAAAATTTAAGAATGGCCTAGATGCCTTTCTTGAAAACTATAATATTATCGGTTATATATACTAGATTCTTTGATAGAGCATTGATCCAGTGAATTTAGTCGATTGCCGTAAAAGGAGTCAGGAAGGAATTTTTCTCCCCAATGTGGAGCTTAGTTTTGCCACATGTTTTTTTTTCCCTTTCTCTAGATCAACATGTTAGGTATGGGTTGAACTAGATGGATTTAAGGTCTTCCTTCAACCTTAAATTCTATGTTACTATGTTACTATGTCGCACAGATTCTCTGAGAGTGTGCCTAAGGCTCACGCCCGAGCTCATGCCCTGTACTTTGAGGGCCAGTGCATAATTACTAGGAAACGTCTTTTAGCCTATGCCTGAGGGGCACTAGATATTTAAAGCATCCTCCCATTAGGGGAAGTGCCTAAGCAACAAGTTTAGTTAGTCCTTGTGTTCCTGCTAGCTAGTTGTCAGGTCCTCTGTTGTGTCCGCTACCTGTCCATGTGTCCTGCCTTCCCATTCCTGTTTGTCCTGCTGTGCTCTCAGTACCCTCCTGCTACCCAGTACCTCCTGTCCTTGTTGCACCTGCCTACACCAGTGACTGTGCCCATGTCTGTCCCTAAATCATCAGCGCACAGTACCAGGACTCTGTCTAGCCCATGCCAGTGATTTGTTTGTGTCATTCCTGAGTCACCAGCCCACCTTACCAGAGACTGTACTGTACGTACTATAGACTGTGCTGAGTCCGTCTTGGTCTTGGGGTCAGCTGCCTCAGTTCCCTCTGTGGTCCAGTGGGTCCACTCCTCCACGCTTGCTCCTGCACGAGTTAGAGCTTCTCCCCTCCAGCTGACCTTGTGAAAGGTCTCCCCTTGAAACAATGCAGAGGGAGATCCATAACTCCAGGGCAGCCGGAGGAGAAAAATAGTCAGGGGCCTGATTGTCCGATTAGTCTCTTGTGCAGCTCAGTTCCCAAGAGTTATTGACCTCTGCATTTCTCGGGCAGCACGTATCAGCTGTCATGTTCCCTTTAAATGCATCATATTTGCCCAGACTGTCCATCATCTTCACTCTCCTCAGGATTGCCATATTAATATTTATTATAGGATTGTTTATCATATTAAATGAGAACTTTAGTATAAAACATCCTCAGCCATTTTATTTTGGTAGATGCAATACTATTAAATCTATGGGACACGATCATCTTATATACATCCACTCGTAGCAAAGTATGTCTGGATATTATTTTCAGATATTGGCAAAAATGTGATAAATGGGCTATAAAGACACAATGCACAATATATTTCCTAATGGACTAAAAGGTGACTAAGTAAAAAATATGACTGTGTTCTGGTATTATGCTGCATTATGCCTATAAACGCACAATTTCTGGTGGAACAAAAGGAAATGTAATATATATTTAATGTATTTTGTGAAATGCTTGTTGCAGAATATTTTATAATTGTAATGCTCGATTAACTTATACGCTACCGCAGGATATTCATTTTATTACGATGATTCACTTTGTGCTGCAGAGTTTTACCTGAGAGAATCCATGTGGCCACCTGGGATTTGTCATATAAGAAGTATAATAAGTAAAAATAAAAATTTAAATTAATTTTCAAAAATTTTTGATGCTGATGAAATATGTTCATTAAGAAGTTATGACAATGGGAGATCAATCATTCAATTCATTCTGTTAGAAGGGTCCCGTGACGATAAGCTGATTACAAGGCCCGCAGCTATCAGGGTTTATCTGTGAAGGATCCTGACAGCAAGTGTTTAATTATCCTACAGCGCCTCCACAGGGGAGATCAAGCGTTACACAGTTTTCATTACAATCAATAAGCCGCTACTTTCCTCTATAACTACTACCGTAGATATCTACAAAATCCTAAATTATAGGGATTGTTCATCAAGTCTACTAATATCTCATGGGAGCGCTGCAGCCAATCAGTGGCCACTAATTGTTTGCATCTGTCAAACCTCTCCATCCAGGAAGGGAAATATGAGCAAAGTAGCCCATTAGCAGTCACTGATTACAGATTTTAAGAATGACTCGCACTACTGCCTATGGCCGATGGAGCTCTGGTTAAGCCACAACTGGCTAGGGAGGTAACACAGGACCTGTCCCACTACTGAATCATGGCCAGTGCATTTGCAAAGTATCAAAGTTCATTTGAAATAATAGTAAGAAGCACTCACCATTCTGTTGCATCGGGATTTCTTTATTTCAAACTCCACACGAGTGACATGCTGGCAGGGTGATGGATGCCAGGGACTACGGGCATTTTGCTCAGGTGAGCTTCAATTGGTCCACACGTGTCCTTGCAGTCGCTGATTGGCTGCAGATTCATGTGACATAACAATATCAAGCAATCGCTGGAAGATTGGATGCCAACATCCCTAGAGCTGTGAACTTCAGGCCACAGGGCCACATGCAGCCCTCGATGACATTTTTTGTGGCCCTCTGGCAATTTCCTTGGGGACCGCAGTGTTAAGGCTGGCAACAATTTTGCCGACTGTCTGCCTTTTAAATCCATCTCCCCAGTGATCTATCTGCCGCAGCCTCAGCCTCCCCAGTGATGTATATGCCAACCAACCTCTCCTGTGATGTCTAGGCCTCTACAAAACTGGAAAAGCAGTTGAGTAGCAACATGACCAATATCACCTAACTTCACAGCTGCACCAAAGAGAAGCAGCCCCAGCCACCACAGTAGGATGAGTTGATTGTTTAACCAAATATAGCACATTAACAATTTTGTGCGGCCCCCGAAGGATGGTAGAAATTTTTAAATGGCCCCCGGTAGAAAAACGTTCCCCATCCCTGCCTTAATCCCTTCAATACAGGGCAATTTTCCATTTTTACATGTCCGTTTTTCTTTATTTAAAGAACAAAAACAATAAGTAGGGTAGGTTAAATTTTCATTGAAATACCCATAAGAGAGCTTGTTTGTGTGATTTAATTTATGCAAAATGTTAATAAAAACATTTGGTTAGATGGCTTGTTTGTGGGACAAGTTATAGTTCTGCATGACACATTCATTTTATCATATGAGATAGTGGTGAAAAAATAATTCATTTCCACCATATATTTGTTTGAGTATTTGCTTTTATGGCACTTTTTGTGCGGCAACGATGACCTGGTAACGGAATCTACAGTTCAGTATGATTACAGCGATACTAAATGTTTACAGTTTTTTCAAGATTTTGGTTGTGTTAAAAAATATCAGAAATTTGTAAAAAAAAAAAAAAAATTAGTTTGTGTTGCACTTTTCTGAGACGTGTAACATTTTCATTTTTCCTTTGAGCTGTGTCGGGATTTGTGTTTGTCTGTGAGCTGATGTTCTTTGTTGACACCATTTTGTCCAATTTTTTTCTTTGCTTTATGGTGTTCATTGTGTGAGTTAATTATTTTATATTTTGAGAGGTTGTACTTTCTGGGCACGGCTATACCAAAAATGTATTTTTTTATGTCACTGTTTTTAAACTATGAAAGTGTGTGTGTACTGGCGTAACTTCAAGCTCATGGATCCCGATGAGAAAGCTCAAGTGGGACCCCAGTTATTGCAAATCTTTCATAGCACTAGTCTTTTTCTTTAGGCCAATGGGACTTTTGGGGCCCCCTAGCTCCAGGACCTGGGTGCGATTGCAACCCATGCACCTATTGTGGTTACTCCATTGTGTATGTGAGGGGGAAATGACTATAATTTTTTATATTTTTTTATTTCTTTTTTTAAGTGTATTTCTTAATTTCATTTTTTAATCCACTGAAGAGTTTAGAATTTCCAATTGCTTGAACTCTTGTTCTATTAATGTATTGCCCTGTGTTGGAAAATGATGGTCTTTTATGTTGTCGGGCTCTCATAAGTGCCAACATGGCAGCCTTAAGACCTTTCAATGGTGCAACCCATTGGCATCCTGTCATCATTTAACTGGGGGGAGACTGAAAGTCCCCAAAGCATAACACCCCGATTGTGTGCCATAAAGAGGTCCATGACTTAAACTGGCTGCAACCTTTACTATCCAATAATATTGATGGGCAGCAGTCAGTGATCAGCTCAAACAGAGATATTGCACTGCGTCATGCAGATGAATATAACATTTTCCTATTTTACTAAAGTTACTCAGCATTTAAGAAGGGGTTGCCTAAAGGTGAATAACCCCTATCAGTTATTTTAATAACTTACCATCTATGCATTTAGAGAGTTCTTGTATTGTCTAGCATAACGTTTCAGCTGTATTTTCTAAGAAATGTGAATTAGTCGTTCCTCTAATATCCCTGCTGAAAATTTAGAACTAAATTGACAGCTGCATGTTAAGTTGGAGGTGTAGTTATGTCCAGTTGGGGGTATGTCCAGTTGGGGGTATGTCCAGTTGGGGTGTGTCCAGTTGGGAGTGTGTCCAGTTGGGTGTGTCCAGTTGGGGGGGTGTCCTGATAAATTCTAGCACTGTCCAATCAGTGCAGACAAAGTAGTGACACACCCCTCCTCTGGTAACACCCACTTGTCATTTGTTAAACTACAAACACAATGCAGAATTCTAAGGAAACACAGGACAGGACCACTTTAGTGATTATTTTTTGTACTGTAAACTGAAAATAATTTGGTGGGATTTTGTGCAAAGAGAATTTTATAGATATACATTATTCCAAATTGATGTTAAATTTTCTCCTACATTAAGTAATACAACAAAACTCAGCGCCATCTAATACATGTAATTGTAAAGAGCAATGCCTTCGGTTTGCTAATGTAATGGTCATTTTCTCGAAAAAATAAAATGAATATTAACCTGTGGTCACTTCTGGGCAATGTTCCCTGTAAACTCAGCAATCTGGAAAATAAGGTATAAATTAAGGCTTTAAAAGTTGATGAGTGTTCTTGCAAGATTGCAATAAGAAAGTGAAAATTACTAAATGTTACTTGAGGTTATTGCATCCCACAGAAATTTTTGACGGATTAGAAAAATGGGTTTCCTTTCTCTACAGTGTCTGGAGCCGCTTTGATCTCCAGTACTGTACAAAAGAACTATATAGCAAGACCACATAAGGACCGACCCTACGGATCAGTCATTCTGATATTTTATATTGGAAAATGCAAATTGAAGGCATTGCATGTTATCACCTATTGGTTGGGACCAGTGCCGATCACATGTATGAGAATTATCATCCCTAAAAGGGCACTTTTATTCTTGTTACAAAATGGAGCAGCAGGTTGAATGGCTGACCACCACTCCATTAATTCCCTATGGGGCTGCTGGAAAAAGCCAAGTGCAGCAAGTTGATGGGGCAGTAGCACATGGCTGTAATAGTAGTCATGGACGATGCCAAGCCATGTCTATGGTGCAGTCCTGGATTAGAAGTCCATTCCCTGGCTGCCTCCCAAGTGCAAATAGAACTTGAAACACAGTTCCCTCCTTGGCACGAACACACTGACACATGTTGCTTGCTTGATAACATTAAAACATTAGAAGTCTCAATTAACCAGGGAACGTCTCACATAATGCGGGCACAATAATTTACCACAAATGGGGTTTCTATATTTACAACCACTGAAAATTTACTGGTTGACCACTTCCCTGGCACTTGGGCTACCGTAGATACATACACTCAAGCCTCTCATCCTCTACTAAACCACCCTCATAGCTGAGCAAAGTCAAATAGTTTCTTTGGGTCCACTCCCTCCCACCCACACGGGTTTAGCATATGCTATTGGAATGGTCAGTGAAAGAGCACTCGTTCACTTTTGGTATACAGCCTGCTCACTAAAAAGCCTTCAGGCCTTCCAGCAAATCTAGAGAAATCTTTGAGTGTTCACCAAAAAGAAATGGACGCCTCCCAGGAACCTATTGACTCAACCCTTAAGGGTACCGTCACACGTGGCGACATCGCTGGAGATATCAGCAGTCGACGGGCGGGAGTGCGCACGTGTTTGACGCCCCGCCAGCGTCGCTGTCCTCCGTTTACATGGGCCGAAACCTCCGGCGATGCACCGGCGATCTGACAGGCGGCATCGCTGCTGGGGTGTCTAAAAACCCCAGCGGCGGTGCAGTACAATGGGAGCCTATGGCTCCCATCGCCTGTCAGATCGCCCTCCCCCATTTACATGGGGTGATGTGTACACATCACCCCAGAGAGGTCACCTGGTTTCAGAGCGCTGCTCTGAATCCAGGCAACCACTCAAATGCGTCGTCATCGCCTATTTACATTTGGCAACGCACTGGCGATGTCGGCGACGATAGGCCACGTCTCAGCGTTGCCTATAAAATTGCTGCCGAAATCGCCAGGTGAGACGGTACCCTAAGGGATGTGTTGCTTTAATCGCTATATGTTCAGGTCCCAAGGCTGACCAAATTAGTTCTTGAGGCCTTCACTCACCACGCCTCTCACAGGTGTTGTGTCTGTCACTTCTCTCTTTCTCTTTCTCTCCCTGTCTCCACATTTACAAAACCCTTTTTATTAACCTGAACTCCACCCTGAAGGGGTGTATAATACTCCTAACCATAATTAACTCTTGCTAACCCAAACAAGGAGGGGAAGTGGTCACTAGCAGCCACAAGGCACTGGCAGCCATTCATGACAATGCAAACATACATTTTAATGACATAAGGCATTGCTTTTACAACTTCACAGTATCATCCAAGTGTGGATGGCAGAGCCTCCTACACGCACATGATAGCCAATATAGGGAATAAATGGTGCGCTAGTCACACATGCACACTACCACTCCCATCTAAGGAATAGTAGAGCTCTCCATTCTGCCAATTGTTGTGGGTCTGAGAGGTAAGACCCTCACTAATCAACAAGTTATCACCTATTTTCTTGATAGATGATAACTTGTTTTCATCAGATATGCCTTTACTCATATATATAACAATAATAATAGGGGAATAATACAACGGATGCGGAGGTTGCAATCACACCCAGGCCCTTCAGCCTTGGAAGCCCCAAAGTCCCTTTTGCATCCTATGAATAATCATACACCATGGGATGGCCATTACTATAAACAAACATTGCATAAACATGTTTGTTGGCGCTCATTGGAGTCAATCTGGCATTGGGGCGCCATGAGCTTCAAGCAGTTGTGCGAGTCCCTTAGCACGCAAGCATTGCGAAGCGCATTGCACAGAACCGCTTGCTAATCCGATGATGTGATGGACCCCTAGTGAGATAATAACACAGTATGCAACAAGCGCCTTATCTCCTTTATCTCTGTTGAATAAAGGCGGCAATGGTTTTGTCACTAAAATTTATCTCTGTCCAGAGGATTTGCATCAGAAAAACTCAACTCTGAAGGCTCTAAAAAATATATGAAAAATAATCAGTGCAGAGTATTGGACGTTCATGGTGTCAAAAGATGGAGATTCATTTCACGCAATCAATGTCAAATGTCAGAGAAAAGCATTAAATAAGCAAAAAATATTACTCTTGTGAATAAGATGTAAACTAAAATAATTTGTATAAAAAAAATAACTAGATTCACATTTCATCATTAGAAAATGAAATGTTCTTATGCCTTCCGCATTTCACCGGGGACTGGACATTTTCACATATGCATCTTTTTTACACAAAAGGTTGAGCAGTGGTTTCATTATTTCTCTCCACATTTCAATCACTGGAGATTGTAGCCTGAAGCTGATGTTCTGGTGACTTGTTAGGATACAGAATATGCCCCCAGGTCTCTTACCGCTGCTTTACAGGGACTCTGCAGACGTGACAAGTCTTTTGTTCATGTGTGAAACCTCAGGCGCAAACCCATCTATCAATGGTATTCATGCTATTTGCAACCGTTAACTATTTGTAGATTACAGTGCTACCCTCTGTCTCCTAAATATTCTCTATATAGTAATATTCTGGTAGTCAATTGATTGAATTAATGTATCTAAGACATCAAAGGGTTAATAGTGACCAGGTAGTGCACAGTATATATATACATATAAAGTAAATATATACAAAAATATGAACGCAACTTTAGTTTTTTCTCCCATTTTTGATGAGCCAAACTCAATGATCTAAGACTTTTTCTATGTCCACAAAATGACTTTTTCTCTCAAATATTGTTCTCAAATTGGTCTAAATCTGTGCTAGGCTGCCTTCACATTTGCGGACCCCTCCGCAGCGTTCTGCAATGTAAGCGCAGCACCGCAAGCCCCTATCTTTATAATGGGAGCGCACGGTGCTGCGCTTGACCGCACATGACCGTGCGCACACCATTCACCCCCATATGTGTTCTGTGCGCAGGCGGAAGCCTGCGCACAAATCACCCAGTCTCGTCCGCACCAGGGACGCGACATGTTGCATTTCTGGTGGGGACGAGACTGTGTGATCTGTACGCAGGCATCCGCCGGCGCACAGATCACATATTGGAGTGGATGGGTGCGCACAGTCATATGCAGCACCGTTCGCTCCCATTCTAAAGATAGGGGCTTGCGATGCTGCGCTCACATTGCTGATCCCCTCCGCAGAACGCTGTGGAGGGGTCCGCAAATGTGAAGGCAGCCTTAGTGAGCCCTTCTCCTCTGCTGAGATATTCCATCCCCGCACAAGTGTGTAATATCAAGATCCTGATTATTGCACAGGTGGGCCTTAGGCTGGCCACAATAAAAGGCCACTCTAAAATGGGCAGTTTCACAGCATTGGGAGGTCCCAAATCATAAAACCAGTTTGTATCTGGGGTGACCACCATTTGCCAATCCGCTATCTGTCATGTACAGTGAAAACCTGAATTCTGGAGGAACCTTCTCCTGGTCCACATCGCACCACCCATTCCGGACAGGAGCATGCAGCTGCATGTGTTTCTATGCAGCTGCACGCGCCCTAGCTGGAGAGCGGACGGCTGTGCTGGGTGATACAATGCGAGACTTGCATGAGTGTCTCACATGTCTCTTGCCAGTGGGACCTCAGCCACACAGACAGGAATACCTCTACTTCATCCCCTGATGTCATCTTTTGCAACGCCCCTCTTACCATCTTCTTCATATGGGTCCCATCTCTTTGACTTCAGGTTGGTGCAGTTTCCTTAACACGGAAAGCCTCTGGCAGGAGGAGCTCCATCTGCTACATGTGCTGTATCTGCTGCTGATGCTGATGTTGTATCAGATGTTGCTGCTGCTGCACCTGGACTAGCTGCTTAATCAGTCCCGCCATTTTTCCGGCCTGTGAATGAATAGCTGGACTTTCCTTTACCCGGGATATACAGTCTTTAACAATCAAACACCTGTGCTTCTTGGGATTTTCAACACCAACTGTAGGGATACGCTCACTTTTAGCAGCAGGAAGCATACACACAGGCAATGTCTGTGGTTCAATAAAAGGGGGTTTAATAACTTCATAAACTTCTAGCGGACTCCAAACAAAGATAACAGCCTTTCAGCGACACAAGGGTTAACAGAAGAAAATATTTCATACAGTCATTTAAATCCAGGTCTAAGTCTCTGTCAGAAGCAGCTGACACACAAGGTTTCCTCACTCCGAGACACTATTAAATAGAGGTCTTTTCACCTGTAATCCCCCACTGTGGTCTCTCGCCCGTGCAACAATCCAGGCCCATCTCCAAGCGCAGTCTGGTCATCAACAAATGGCACGCACATTATACTATTCCCAATCCCTGAGCACAGGGATGATATTCTGGTCAAGCAGACACTCTATCAGAGTCTATTCACACATATATTCACACATCAGTCTACAGAAACATATAAACGGCATTCAGTACAATGATGCTGTCTCATAAGCAAATAATGAGTGGTAGATATCAGTAGTATGGTGTATAACCCAATCCTGGAGGACGCATTAATCAATTAGAGTAAAAAAAAAATTATGTAAAATGGGGTCAATCTTAGGCTATATGCCCAGGCCATTTCTGCTGCGTTATTGGTGCTGTGTTACTGCAGCAAACACAGATCACCCCCAGCATTATCATTTAAGTCCATGTGATTTGTAAAATGCTGTGCCCACATATGCGTTTTTAGGTGATGCGTTTTTGCTGCAGAAAACGCTCAATTATAACCATGTCAATTAGTTTGTGTGTTTTGGTCTGCATTTTACAAAAAAAAGCATCTCAAAAAGATTGGTATTCACACAGTCTGTTTGTGATGTTTTTTACTGCTCTTTCCACAGCACAAATGCACCAATTATTCACCCTCTCCAGCAATCCCACGGTGAGCCCTAGTAGTGATGTCTTTCTTCCGGGCAGCGGCAGGACCTGCGTAAAGTGACTTACAGTCTGAGTCACATGGGGCCAGGCCCTTGGAAGTTCCATACCCACAGGTCTTGCTTGTACCCAGAAGAAAGACATCGCCAGGATTCACCATGGGATCACTGGCGTCGGTAATAAAGTGTGTGTGTCCCTACCTGTGTGTGTGTCTGTGTGTGTATCTCAGCTGTGCTGTGATAAAACGCTGCAAAAACACAATATATTTATGCTGTTTTTTTTTAACACAGCTGTGTTTGTGCAGCTGAAAAATGAAGCATAAACGCAGTACAGAGGGCACATAGCCTTATAATGCCAGTTTCCATCTTACAATCGATAGATGAGCTCACCATGGGGGTGCTGTGGCACTGGTGAATCGGGGTCACAGGAGGCAAGGGCAGCGATGCTGCGGGCACAGGATTAGGGGGTGTCATGGTGAAGTGGTGAAGGTGCCATTAATATCCCAGTGATGGCAGTGGTGCAGTGGGATCACAGTAGCTAGGAACACGGGAGGTATCAGTGATGTGAAGCTGCGGACAATGGCACTGAAGGAGGAAATATCATGGTGGAGCGGTTCATGGACAACCAAGATTCTCAATCTGCACACATGTTGCCTCTGCAGCCATTTTCCAGAAGTCCATAGTGTTCAAGGCAGTGCGTGCAAAGATTGAGATCTTGGCTGTTTATATTTTGGGGTTTTGTTGGAAATTATGGCCAATTTTTCTTTTTTTTCCTCATATTTTAGTGTTGTTCCAATACACACAAATGTAATATACATGTGGAATTAGAATAATTTTCTGTTTACGTAAAGAACTATTTTTGAGCCTTATTGATTTTTGCCTGCCTTGGCCCTCAAAGAGAGAAACTGTGAACTAAAGTATTGCAAAGGGAGCTGGCCAGGACATGTACTGCAATACCAAGGCTGCTCCTCAACCGGGAACCTGCCTGAGCCCCTCAACATTGCTTCATGTAGATAAAACACATTTCCATAGGTCCTGTTAGAGAATATGGACTTTGTAGAGGTGAGACAATGAGCTCTGTTGGACTAATCTTTCTGTGCAGTGCAATGTGCACATTAATTTGTCTTTCTGCGTTAGTCTTGGCCAAATAAAACATAGCTGGAGTTGATATGAAGCTGAACCAGTGGCAATTAAGCTGATCTGTCTTCAGTTTTCAATGTCCAAGTGAAACAAACTCTTCAAAGCCTGACATAAAAAATTATTATGTGTATGGCCATATAGAAAGGGTAAATGATAATGAATAATGATTCATTACAAGCCTGTGGGTCAGGCGGCATGCTGCGAGTGCCGAGCGCTGTACATACACACTTATAGACATAGCCATTTTGACCTTGAATGAACGTACTTGAGTCTTTCCGCCAACAATGTTTCCATCCGGGGAGATTTATGTGATCATTGTTCTGCTGACTGACAACATTAATAAGTGAGTTATAGAGGAAAATGTATAATACTAAAGGAGTGAA
This sequence comes from Allobates femoralis, assembly GCA_033576535.1. NCBI lineage: Eukaryota > Metazoa > Chordata > Amphibia > Anura > Aromobatidae > Allobates > Allobates femoralis. Next base: position 153,448,475 of record JARQOC010000009.1, on the reverse strand, counting down.
TAATCTACACTTCAAAACACCAACCGCTTATATAGAGCAGCGTGGAAATCCATTGATCTCAGAACGTATCTTCCCACCTTGAAAGATTTTGAAGTGTAAGCGATCCGGAAGCCAAACTCTATCTTAATGCTTACTTGACCTTTAAGGTAATTTCACCGTTTACAAATAATTTGCCATTCATTGTAATTTTTTTTCCCGGAAAATAAACAGGTTTTATATATCAAAATGGCATCTGCGCGCCTCGTAATTTGCCGAGTTGTACACACGCTTAAATTCAAAGACATTTCAAAGACAAGTTCCCATTGCTGTGCCTCTATCTGTTGTCGCAGATTAAAATCTGTCTATTTTCCCTCTTCCTGTCTATATCTATTTTCTTCTCAGCTATCTTTTGTCCTTGGTATATCCCAATTTATACATGGTGGAATCTCAAGTACTACCTCCGCTCACCGAGGCTCATGCTACTGAGATTCAATATGCCAATGGAGTCCCGGAGATAAAGTGTCTTTAATAACAGGATGTCCACTCCGTTTATCTTCTATGAGTACATATTTTCTTTGCAGGGTGTGAAAAACATAACAATGGATGCAATTGGTAGGAGATGAGACGTCTCTGTAATTGTCAGGCTATTAGGAAAAAAGTAATAGAATTTTGTGCATTTTTTTTCACTTTCGCATAACCCTGAACTACAAGAAAATGGCTTCCAGCAGGAGTTATGACCATTTCTAACTTCTTAAGATATTTTCAATCGATGTACTGTATTTAAAGGGTTTTTCTTATTTTTCTTATACTGGAACCTTTCCACAACATTTCTCTTCCCCATGCAATCTTTAACTAACATTTGAAGAAAAATACTTATATAAGTCTCCTTTCATTACAGGATGTTGTCAATTATTAGAAATAAAATCTGTGAGTCATGCACTTCTTTCTTAAAGGGGTTGACCAGTCTTCAGATAAAGTATGCAGTCAGTCAATGTGACTGCAGAATTCTGAATCCTAACAGTGTGTACTCTGCCCGATTTCGGGATTGTCTGGTGTTGCCTATGGACGGTCAAGAGGGTGATTTGCAAACATGGAATGATGTGACAACTAGACATACTAGTCTTCACTCAGTGCAAGTGAAATGAGTGAGACCGAGCACATCTAGTTTGAACGTGGGCAGAAGTATGCAAATTGTATAATTGTGGTCATGTGACAGCCCCTTCCACACCAGCAATACAAGAAAATACTGACTGTTGTGCACACTGTAAGGATACATTAGTCTGCAGTCACATAGAGTTACTGAAATTTTTTATCAGAGGGACAGACAAACCCTTTAGAAGCTCAGTTCTGTTATTTTTATGCGTGGGATTTTGCAGTATTTTTAAGTCTAGCCCAGTGAAAGTGGACAGCTGCAATCTGCCACCCTCAGCTCTGTAATTTTACCTTGACTGGCAAAAAAATAAATGGGCTTGACCCTATTTTTAATTGCCAGCCAAGGTAAAAATAGACAGCTGAGGGCTGGTATTCTTAGCGAGGTGAGGGCCCATTTTTTTAGGGCCCCTCATACTAAAGAATAGAAACTCAAGGCTGTCCCTATAAATGGGCATTTATCGTATTGTCATTTCCAGGTGCTTTAGCGGGCTTTTCCAGTCGCCCTGGTGGCGGTAGTACTCTGGGCAATAAGGGGTTAGCAACTAGCTTTATTTTGCCAGGTGGTAATAAGCCCTGAGATTCTTAATTTTGGGCCTAGTTAGACCCAGCCATTAAGAATCTCAAATAAATAGTAATAAAAGACACAACAAAGAGAAAAATTATTTTATTCAGAAAAAATCAAAGCACAGAGACACTTAGTGACTTCTCTCTTCCTGAACAAACTCAAGTCTGCTACATCAGAGATCACGGGGAAGAAAAGCACATCTGCTCCCCATGATCTCTGATCACTGAATGACAGCACTAAAAACTGCGATATAGTAAGCGGTGAGGTCACCACTGCCATAGTAACCACTAAAAGCAGTTGCTATGCCAACGGTGACCTCACCGCTTACTATATGACAGTGTTGAGACCTGCGCTATAGTAAAGCGGTAAAGCGCAGGTCTCAGCACAGTCATACAGTAAGAGGTGAGGTCACCGTTGCCATAGTAACTGCTAATAGCTATGGCAATGGTGACCTCACCACTTACTATATGACAGCAATGAGACTTGCCATATAGTAAAGCGGTAAAGTGCAGGTCCCAGCGCTGTCATATACGTAGTGAGCGGTGAGGTCACTGCTGCCATAGTAACTGCTAATAGTGGTTGCTATGGCAATAGTGAACTCTCCATTTACTATATGACAGCGCTGAAACCTACACTATAGTAAAGCGTTAAAGTGCAGGTCTCAGCACTGTCATATATTAAGTGGTGAGGTCTACATTGCCCAGGTTTTTAGCGGTTAATATAGCAATGGTGACCTCACCACTTACTGTATGACAGTGCTGAGACTTGCGCTTTAACGCTTTACTATAGCGCAGGTCTTAGCGCTGTCATATAATAAGCGGTGAGGTCACCATTGCTATAGCTATTAGCAGTTACAATGGCAATGGTGACCTCACCACTTACTGTATGACAGTGCTGAGACTTGCGCTTTAACGCTTTACTATAGCGCAGGTCTTAGCGCTGTCATATAATAAGCGGTGAGGTCACCATTGCTATAGCTATTAGCAGTTACTATGGCAATGGTGACCTCGCGACTTACTATATGACAATTTTGAGATCTGCGCTTTATCGCTTTTCTATAGCGCAGGTCTCAGCGCTGTCATATAATAAGCGGTGAGGTCACCATTTCCATAGCAACTAGTATTAGCGGTTGCTATGGCAATGGAGACCTCACGCCTACTACGTATGTGACAGTGCTGAGACCTGCACTTTACCACTTTACTATACCGCAGGTCTCAGCACTGTCATATAATAAGCAGTGGGATCGCCATATTCATTTATTTAACACCCTATGATAGAAGGTTGCTTGCCATACAGTAATGCGTATGGCAACCAAGCACAAACATCGTCCAGATTGATGAAATGCATTCTGACTACAACAGCCAATCACAGAGGCTCTCACAGAGTGTCAGCGTCTGTGATTAGCTGTTTGCCGTGAATATGCAGGAAGCTTAATTGACAGCATTGGAGGTGCTTGAGAGGGAGCGCTGGAGACTGTGAGCAGCGGGAGTCTGGTAAGCCCGATCTACCTATTCTACCATCTATCTGTCTATCTATCTATCTATCTATCTATCTATCTATCTATCTATCTATTACTATCATATTCATTAGATCCCGTTACTCAGAGCAGACAGCTGTATGGCAGAATAACATGCAAACATAGTCTACATTATGTCTGCATACTGTTCCCATGCAGTTTGAGCACGTTATCATCCATCTCTGCCTTTTCTACAGCCCTCCTAGACCTCATCGTCGTGTCCAGCAGAAAATTACTCACGTTTCTCATTGTCTTACATTGTACTCGCTATTTGGAACGAATATGCGATTATTACAAAATTCTCATTACGAATGTAACAATTACAACTATTTCAGTACTCGCTCATTTCTAGTTAAAGCAAAATGGAGACAACCCTCCTACATGGAACAAGTAGTGTAGTAGTGTTGCTAGCATACCTTACCAATGCCATAGAAGGATTCTGTCATTAGACCCCATATACCCACATATAATGATAACAAGATGACTCTGATGATCTGTCCCATTCTACACAGCAAAGCTAAAAAGTGAGCTGCAAAACACAGGCAGGAAATGTCATCAGTTTTCTATTGATGGTCATGTACCAGTCTACACAGCAAAGCTAAAAAGTGAACTGTAAAAAAACAAGATATGACATCAGCTTTCTCTCTGATTATATTTTACCAGTCTGAAAAGCAAAGCTAAAAAGTGATCTGCAAAATACAGGAGATGTCATCAGTTTACTCTGATGATCTGCAGTCTAACAGCGAAAGTGATCTGCAAATACGATGTCATCATTACCTTGTATTCCAGTCAAAGCAAGCGAAAAAGTGATCTGCAATAAAAAAAAAGGAAATGTCATCAGTTTTCTTTGCTGCAGTAGAAATCAAAATCTTAAAGGATGACTTCACTTAAAATTATATAAATACAAAAAAGGGGGGAGACAAGAGGCGCAATAGTGCCCTATCACTAGTGACACACTGAGTATACCAATAGGTGTACACTCACCTGGTCCAGTTGTGTAACCCACAACTGGTTTATAAGCTTTGGTTTAAGCTGCTGCAGGACCTCCACCAGCCACTCGTACGTGGAAAAACGCTCCTATATAGGGATGATGGTGCGGACCGTGACACACCATCTTCCCTATATAGGAGCGTTCACTTAAAATGATTCTCTTTCTGCTCACATGTCATTCCGTTGAAAGGGTTTATTTAACACAGCCTCGTTGAAGATATTGGCTTATATCACCTTAACTATTTTTGTTGACATAAAAAGAATGAATTGAGTAAAACTAAAAATAATTTTCCATATGTGTTATTCGCTATAGGAGCATGAATGACTTGACATCCATCAAAGGCTTAATTTTACCATTGCGGCATTGACATTCAAGAGCAGGATTTCCACGGTGTGGCAAAAAAAAAAAAATTGTCAAAACCCATCTGACCTTTGTTTGCCGTGACTGCCCAGAAAATGAATCTCTGTTTAGTATCTTGAAGTCAACAGGGATCTGAACTTTCACTGTTGAGGTCCCAAGCTCCAGCTGTGACAAACGCTACTCCTGGAAGTGTATTCACAGCCAGAGGGAGAGTCTCCGTCATTTCAAGCCGCATACGCCTGGATGTGTACATGACCATTTCACTGTGCGAGGCAGACGTCATTGTGAATGCACGCTGCCCTGAAAAGTTTCCACTGTGAGCTGCAATGACAAGATATTTTCTCCTGTAAATACACAGAGAGCTGTGTGACTCGATTTGGAATTAAAAAGATGCTGGTGATGATATAAAGAGGTTTTAGGATTGATGTGACTGATCCTTCATGCTGGGCTTATGATAAATCACAGATAAAAGGTCAGCTGCAGAGAAGAACACCAATCCGATCCCGACTAAAGGGATGAGCACAGCCACGCATTTCAAAGTCCCCTGAAATAAATTTTACCAAGTGTAGAATATATATACAGTTTTGACCACCCAAAAATTGCACTAAAAATGCCTTCTTGAGTGATGATCCACGCAAAAAAGAGGACTGATATACGCATGAGATAAAAAGGAAATAAGAGTTGGAGATTCGTAGCTAGGCTTTCCTTCACATGGGGCAAATTCAGTTTATTGCTCATGTGCACTTTCTATCATAGTTATAGATTTTATATTTTGGATCCCAAAAAAGTTTGGGACTATTAAAAGCCCATTCAGACTAACCTCTCAGAAATTGTCCTTTGTGAATGGATAGTTTACAGGATACCTCAATTGACCAGCTTCAATAAAAAAAACTGCTGTGGAACATTTCATAGAATTTGTTTCCTTTTTCTTATGTAGTTTATGTGTTTCTTTATATGTTCTATTTGTTAAATAATTAAGACAAGTTACCTTAAATTATAGCTTCTTCTCCCTTGATGTAAAAAGATGAACGGCCAAAAATGCCGTTTTTTGTTGCCCGTTTTGTAACTCTTTCGAAACTGAAAAAAACACCAGTTCAATATCTGTAGTGCTGTGAAGACACATAGAAGGAAACCTTTTAGAACTATTGTGTGAATATGAAGAGTCGACCTAATTATGTAGCAAGGAAGAAAAAAGAATTGGCACAAAAAGCAGCACACCATAGAGATAAATGAAAATAACAACAGCTTTATTGATAACACAGTGAACAAGATTAAAAACAATTAAAACATATCCACCACCATAGTGGTTGTAAATCAAGGCCCCAGTTCCTTATTTTAGACGATAACAGTTATCACTTAGATTTCTGTTAAATCAAACAGTTAAGCCCCCATCACACTAAGTGAGATCGATGCTGAGTCACAAGTTTTGTAACGCAACAATGACCTCAGCAGCGATCTCGCTATGTTTGACACGTAGCAGCGACCAGGCCCCCGCTGTGAGATCGCTGATCATTACAAAGTATTCTGGACCAGTTTTTGGCCATCGGGTTCCCGCTGGGCAGCATGCATCACTGTGTTTGACAGGGACAACGACCAACGATCTCAATACAACACCCAAGAGTGGTACCTCTGTATCGTTCCGCATCGTTGCTGCGTCGCTGGTGAGATCTGACTGTTTGACATCTCACCAGCGACCACGTAGTGACACACCAGTGACCCTACCAGGTCATATCGTTGTCGGGATCACTGAAGCGTCACCAAGTGTGACGGTACCCTTACCCCAGTATAGGGGGGACAAACTCTACTCTATTTCAAAGGCAATTGTGGCAATAACACATGTAGCACAGGGTAGATGACACACCTGCTCAACTCTGCTCAACCTATTGAGGGACTTATATCTATAATGGTTTCTGTTAGTTGATACAAGCACATTTTTGGGTCTCTTGCCCATACTTTAACACTGTAGTTGAGGCCTCTTACCAGGTTACCTGGCTAGGATATTCAGCAGGTGTTTCATCTACCCTGTGCTACATGTGTTATTGCCACAATTGCCTTTGAAACAGAGTGTATGTTTGTCCCCCCTATACTGGGGTAACTGATTTAACAGAAATCTAAGTGATAACTGTTATTGTCTAAAATAAGGAAATGGGGCTTGATTTACAACCACTATGGTTATGGATATGTTTTAATTGTTTTTAATCTTGTTCACTGTGTTATCAATAAAGCTGTTGTTATTTTCATTTATCTCTATGGTGTGCTGCTTTTTGTGCCAATTCTGTTTTCTTCCTTGGTACATATTTCCTTGTTGGCACATAGCACATCTTTTTCTATATCATGTATATTGACGGTGCATCCCCTGTTGTTCAGTAATATATGAGTCGACCTAATCAATCTATGATCTGAGCTGTTTTCGAAATCAACGATCACCATCTTGGAGTGACCTTTGTTTCCTTACAAAAAGCCTTGGACTATGTGCCCACGCTGGTGCTTTTGCTGAGTAGCTGCTAAAAGTGGATGCAGATTTGATGCAGAAAAGTTTGCATCACTTTTAGCCCATTGGCACATAGCCTTAAATAAGTTTATAACAATAGCTATAAAGAGGCCAGTAGCATTTAGGGTAGTGTATTTCAAGTCTGTAAACCAAAAATATGCCCCAATCAGATATGTGGCTTCAACACCAGGGAATGCCACCAATCACCTGTTTCTGGTGCTGGTCAGATGTGATCAGTTGCAGAGAAACTCCATTTGCAGACATGTATTTCAAAGTGTTTGCCCCTCATTACTGCAAACTGGGCTAAGTGATAAGCCTTAGGACTTGTGCACACATTAAGTATTTGATGAGTTTTTTACCTCAGGATTTGTAGACAAAACCAGGAGTGGAGCAATCAGAGGTAAAGTATAATAGAGACACCTGCACCACTTCTGTATTTAATTATCCACTCCTGGTTTACGTGATTAAAGATGCACTACTACTAAAGATTTCATCCTCTTAGTATATTGCAGTCAACATATTATAAAGCACTGTGTTCTTAAAATTGCTCATTTTGCCTTTCTACCCAGTTAATTCCTCTATTTTCTATCAGTTCCCTGCATGAGTCATCGCTAAAATCACTGGCAGTCAGGAGTTGAAGAGGGGACTGAATTATGGAGGGACCAGAGACTTTCTGCTTCTACATAGAACCGCAAAAAGAGAAGGACTAACTGGGTAGAAAGGCAAAATGAGCAGCTTTAAGTACACAGTGTAATATCATATGATAATTGCAATATAGTAAGAGAATAAAAACTTTGATGAGAGTGCTTATTTGAGAAAACTCTTGGAGTAAGGTGGTTTGCCATAAGTGTCTTTATGTTCAGTTGTTTCCAACCATTATCTTTTGGGAGTCACTTTTATCAGCTAATACTCGGTTTCAATATGATTTCTAACTTTGGTGTCTTTGTATTCTATGAACCAACACAAGGATATGATGTTTCAGAGAGTGTCTTTCTTCTGCTGCAGTGCATTGTACAAATTGGTAGATTCAGTAAATGGCTGAGAGATTACTTTAACAATTAGTTGACCCAATTTTGGCCCATCATGATATTCCATTACAACATGTCACCTTTCAGCAGGTTTTATGTCTCCAGGATGACTGCACCTGCAGTATATGTCTCATTTGTCACCTATGGTTTCTTGGCCCACCTACTATAGCTCTGTGAGTCCTCACAATTTTTCAGAAGGCTGAAACAAAGTAACAAAGGTTTTCTCATTGATTTTATGAGTGAATTACAGGACATAGGGAAATGAGAATAGAAAGACTGGGATTGTTATGAAAGATAAGACTCGGTGTCTTGCTGGTGTCACATGCAATTGATTAAGACGATAATGACGACTTGTGAAAATCTGAGGAACGTTTCTTCTTCTGTTTCTACTTCATCGCAATTGCCATCAAAAATGCCTGACACGTTTGAAGAATAAAAGATGCCAAAATGAAGGTTTACAACACAAAGCCCTCAGATGAGATTATGCCTTGTAATTAAGCATTCTCAATACATCTAATCAGTTTTTACAATCTCCTCAAACCTGCTGTTACTCTCCATTCGCAACTGCCGGCACTTTCTGTAGTGTGTTATAGAGATAAGGCCAGAAAACATACCCTGTGTGGTTTATTTCCTCATACCAATAAGAGGACGAAACCATAGGGGTATATTTTATCATGCTAAAATTACCTTGGGAGGGAGGCAAGGAAATCAAGAGACTTTATAGCGATCTAAAGCTAGGCAATAAAGCGCACACTCTAAAAAAGAAAGATCAGACTGCGGGTTGGTCGGGGTAGAATAAATCACACTACTCCCACCAGAGGTTCAGAGGGGGAGGGGAAATAAATTTAGAAGGGAATGACCTTGAAGTCTTTAAGTATCTAAGTATAAACAAAATCAGAAATGGCATTATGCTTTCATGTCCTAGTCTCATGGCTCTGTTAGTCGGCACATTTAACTTGTAGTATTGCTGAAAATAAAAATAATAATAATGATTAAAAAATAAAAGTAATATGTAATATATTGAATATAATTGTAAAAAAATTAATATTTTTATTTAATTATTAATGCTCACAATTTAGAACCTATGAACATTTACTCTCTTGGTATGGGTACAGACACTGTATATTCATGATTTATTTTCACCCTATTCTTTTTTTCTATGTTGAAATCCAAAAACTCTCATAATCTGACACTTTTTAAAACCCCAAACTGCAACTTAATGTGGAATTTTATAGGATTTAGAGAAGACTGAGCCAATTAAGAGCATATATTAATACCGTAGCATAGTGTGTGTCAATATAACATTCGCTGTATCTTTATATATTTCTGTCTGAAAGTGTAGAATTTAAGACATATCTATTTTCTATAAACATGTTAGTTATAAAAATAAATACTTTTTATTTTCTCACAAATACTTATATAACGGTGACAGTGCCCATAGGCATAAACTCATCGTTGTTTTTCCAACTTCTATACTGGAAAGAGTTTTCACTTGGGACACATTTAGGACATATGTACAGAACAGGAAATTTCATAAACATCTCTATTATGACAACCCCTTTAAGGGATCATGCACACCACCATATTGCAGCTCAGTTTGGATGAAGCCTTCATAGTGCTGCCATAGTTCTAATGGTGCCGTCACACCTGCCGACGTCGCTAGCGACATCGCCGAAAAAGTGACGTATCAGCGATGTCGCTAGTGACGTCGCGCTGTGTAAACGAGCGCCGCGACCGCGTTTTATCGCTGGTCGCAGGTTGACAGGTTTACGGGAAGAACCGTAAACCTGTCAACCGGCGACCTGCGATAAGGCTGGATCGCGCCGTGTGACATCGCCAGAGCGATGTCGGCGGCGATCCAGCCTATACCGCAGCGTTGCTGCGGATCGCTCGCTGGGCTGAGCCCAGCCCAGCGAGCGATGTCACCGCCCGCATCGCTGCGGTGTCGCCGGCCGCAGCGATGCTGTGTGACAGCTGGCCAGCGATGTCGGAACCGAGCGGGCACCCGCGCATCGCTTCCGACATCTCTGGCCAGATCGTGCTGTGTGACGGCACCATAAGGGTCCTTTACTCTAACAACTTCACAGATTAAGGCTGGCTTCACACAGTGTCCTGCGGAGGGGATCCGCAAGCTTACCGAAGCCCCTATGTTTATAATGGGAACTCACGGTACTGCGCAGACCTGCGCAGCACAGTGCGTTCCCATTATAAACATAGGGGCTGGCGGTAGCTGCGGACAGGACTCTGCGGAGGGGTCCGCAAGTAAGACAAATACTTTGCAATACATATTATGGCATGCTCATTGAGTCTGTATATACTGTTTTTAGGTATAAGTAAAAATAGATTGTAGGAGAGAATATGTTCTTACAAATTAAGCTGTGATATATCAAGAGCAGCAAGATTCTCTCTAGTCGTAATAAAGAGAGTGTGGTGGTCAGATCATAAATCAGGAGTGGCATACACCTAAGTGCACCACGTGAAAAATCTTACACCAATTCCTAGTTGGAGTGATACTTTTGGTCTAAGGAACGTCACAGTTCATCATGAATTAGACAAGCCACGGTATCATGCCCCGCCCGTCCTTGTCACACCCCAGCGTAACTCAGCTCTCCTCATTTTTTCATGGTTGGGAGAAGCTGGTGTGACAATGCCAAAAGTTGTAACATTTTTTCAAAGCTCCAAGTTCCCCAAATTTTGTTTCTTTTCTTTGCAATGTATGCCAGAATCTGGCAAAACTGTACAGGGTTTGCAATGTGCATGACCTCTTAAGATCCCATCCACAGTTTTATGTCCATGAATACATTCACATGTCTATTTGTGGACTGATTGTCCACATAGAGAAAAACAAAGCAGACTTCACTATGACAAAGTCTAGGGTCTCGATTCATCTAGATCGTCAATTTCCCGGTCTTGATTCATTAAGATTCACAAGCCTCGAAATGATCAGGAGCGTCGAACCAGTGACATGCACTTCTGTACACCTCACCAAAATAATGTTACTCTAGTCTCTGACTAGAGTAAGATTTCTGACATAAGGAATGCCATAGCTTGTCATGAATTAGACGAGCTGTAGTGTCACGGTCACGCCACCACCGCACCACAATCCGCCCATATTGGTACAGCTGGGAGAAACTGTTGTGAAAATTTCAAAAGATGCACAAGAATTTAGCAACTTTTCAATATATGCAAATTTGCACTTCACTAAGGAAGTTGAGAAACTCCAGTGTGCCACATTTAAGCAGCTTCCTCAAAGTCATAATCGCTTTCCTACAAGCTTTTAATATAACTAAGGGATTTGTGCCAGATCAGAACCCCAAACTACAGACGCTGCGTTTCGGGGTACCTGCCCCTCATCAGTGTAGTGTGTGGGATATTCTGATCTGGCAGAGTGAGTGGGCTAAGACAAGGTCTGGGAACTTGCTCTCAACCTTATGGAGAGAGCGAAGTAGGTGAGGAGATTGTAAGCCACTTCCCTCCTCTCAGATATATGCATATATGCAAATTTGCACTTCACTAAGGAAGTTGAGAAACTCCAGTTTCAAACAATTTACACTAGAACTCTGTCAAAATGACTTTGATGAATTGACACCCAAGTGTCAATCTTGAAGTTCAGAAGCAAAAAGGAAGACAGGATTTAGTCCGCACTGACCACAAAGGAATGACAGGGTTAATGATGAATTCTTTATTCAATACGTGCACTTGCCAACACGTCTCATAGCCCACTGGCTACTTCATCAGGGCTCCATTTACAGTTACAAGTTACCTGGTACTATTTATATGCCGGCAAAGTGATATCATACAAAAATTAAGAGATGTAAGATCTGGTGGAAACGTCCATATTTGGTCTAATGCTACTTAATTTATACTAAGGCTTAAAACACACATTGACATTTATAACATAAAACTGTAAGACAAAAATTCATGAAAATATACATTCATTATTAACAAAACACATTAAAAATTATTTTTTCTGTAAGAGGGAAATTTATTGGATCCATCAGTTGGGGACTTTAAGTCCCAAAGGTTTAAATGAGATTATGGATTTGTTATATGATGTCACTTTGACTGCATATAAATAGTGCCGGATAACTGGTAAATGTAAATAGAGCCCTGATGAAGTAGCCAGTGGGCTATGAAATGCATTGGCAAGTGCACGTATTGAATAAAGAAATCATCTTTAACCCTGTCGTTCCTTTGTGGCCGGCGTGGACTAAATCCCGTCTTCCTTTTTGCTTCTTCACGTGATCCCACGGTGATCTGCAGCAGGCCAGGCATATACGGTGGTTGTGACCCTTACAACCCCACAAGGTTAGAGGACCCGCCTTGTAAATCCCTCTGGTGTCCTGCATTTACCGCCCTGTGTGCGCTCCTCTTTTCTATATTTTACAATCTTGAAGTTTAGGAAGTCTGTAATTCTGTAAATTCTGGATGAAGTATTAGCTCATTTCTGTTTGGTACAGAGCAAAGAGATGATGATGCTCTTATGGCTTTGTGAATAGATAAAACAGAGAGCGCACACATTAGAGGTACCTGGTGGTCTAGTGGGGCTTTTACCCAAGGTGTGAGGGAGATGGCTGCTCACCTTGCTAGGTTACGCACCTCTGCACAACCTCGGTGTTAGACAGAAGGAACGTCCCGTTGACCTGTTTCCTGGTCCGGGTCACGTGATGGAATCCGATCATGTGACTCCCGTGTCACAGTGATGTCACGGCAGGTCCTTCACTCGGGGAGGATCATCATCAGATGCCAGCAGCTTCAGCCACAACCCCACTCTTATGGCTTTGGACGGCTGTAGAACTACATAAAAAATATTTACATTTGTTAAAAAATACTTAAATTACTTTAAACTGCTTTAAAAAAAAATGCTAGCATTGAAATGTTTAATTTTAAAAATAAATAAAAAATAAGTGAAAATGTCAGAAATTATAATAAAATATAAATATATATATAAAATAATAAACAGAAGAACAACAATATCTATAACAAGAGAAAATATAATTGTGATATAATGACCATAAAATGTATACATAATGATATCAAGAATGTAATTTTTCACTGTTGGATAATACTTACAACATATTATGCAACTGATCATATTTAATTTATCTATTATTATAATCAGTTTTTTGGAATTAACCTATAGGAACCATAATGAATATAGAGAAATCATTGCAGTAACCTTGTTGTTGTGACGAGCAGATAACGATGCAGGAATTTCCGACATGTACACTTTATTACCAGACATAATATTGAGCTTTGTATGGAGAAGTGACAGAAGTTTCCCTGTTCTCCGTGAGAATGTCAATCCAGGAGGCATCAATACACAATAACATATGACATATCCATTGGTCGAGCAATTGTGTCTTTGTAGTCAGGATCGTCATTGTTTCCCGCTGAATCATCTTTAATCCCCAACAAAGACATTGTCAGTTTCTTAAGAAATCTTTAGTTCAGGTCTAATGATTAATTCGGGACTCTTCTCAATCAAGTCAGTTACTTTAAAAAGTCATTACCAAGTATCATTTACTTTTCCTGAATGAACAAGGAGGAAAATGAAGCTACATTGCTATTCAAAGGATTTACAACTTTTATGTCATCAGTGATAGCTGAAAGTTTTACATTTTCATAAGGGGTAGATTGTTTTTGTGCTGGCGTTTCCCTGGATGGATATAATGAAATCCCATCAGTCTTAGGCTGGCTTCACACCACGGTAAGGTCCGATCGGGGCTGTCAGGGATGAACCTGACAGCCCCGGACCGGATCAGCACACCGAAACGGAGGGCAAATGTGTCCTCTGGTCCAGTGTGCAGCCTGACGCAGCTGACGCTGCTGATGATTCAGGACCGCAGCTCGCAGGGAGCTAGCTTCGGTCCTGAAACAACAGCGGCGTGCAGCTGCAGGTGTCCAGTTCCTGGATCCTCCCGGCCCCATAGGCTCCCATGTTAGGGAGCGCCGGATTGCAGCGGATCCGGGAGGATCTGGGGGAATCCGGGAGAATCCGGGATATGGCAATTTGGGGAGATTTTTCTCCCCGGACAGAAAAACGTTGCAAGCAATGTTTTTGTCTCCGGTCAGAAAAATCCGAATTCTCCCGGATTCCTCAGGAGATATGGAAACCGGATGGCAGAGAACTGCCATCCGGCTCCATCCGGCCCCATGGTATACTATGGGGCCAAAATCCGGTTTACACCAGACAGCCCCGGATTGGCCCTTACCGTGGTGTGATGCCGCCCTTAAGATCACATCGCTTCATGGGAATAAGTAACAAGTTTTTCAAGGTGAAGGAAGACTTTAAGTCCATCTAGTTCAACCATAGCTAGCATGTTGAGTACAATGTTGAGTAGCAAGTAGCTCATGTCAATAGCTGAATGTTGATAGTAAATGGATGTATAAACCATTCAAAGGGATTAGAAAATCCTTTTTTTCACACACTTTTTAAAGAGATATTGAGTTAAAAGGCTACAGTTTTCCTCATTCAGGATCCCTACAATTAGATTATCCAATACGGCCACAGACCTTGCTTTCTCCATTGGAGAACTAAGCACGTAAAGAATTATCACCTTTTTTAGAAGATTATTGCACATAAAAGTATATGCAATATGTGTCTTAGGGTGGCTTCACACCACAATTTTTCCCTGTCATTTTTTTGTGCAGGATGCACCGGACAGAACCTGACAGCCCCGGACAAAACAAAACCGATCCTGTTTTGTGCCGGAATCATTGCTGCCGCGGCTGCCGCTATCAGTGCTAAAATTTCAGCATAGCGACTGGAGGGGACCTAGTGGCGTGCTGAAATTTCAGCCATGGCTCTTTCAGCTGCGACTGTCCATGTGCCGAATGAGCGCGGCTTGAATTTCAGAGCTGCGCTCTTTCAGCACCCGGCGTCCGGGAACCGGATCATTTTTTTCCCAGATCCAGCACGATGCGGCGCCCATAGACTCCCATGTTAAGGGCACCGAATCGCCCCGGATCCAGGAGGATCCGGTTTTGTTCGACTTTTGTCCCAGACACAAAAAATGCTGCAAGCACTGATTTTGTGTCTGGGGCAAAAAACACAAAACAGACAGATCCTGATGGACAGACACCAAACCGGATGGCAAATAACTGCCATCTGGCCTCATCCGGGCACCATAGGGATACAATAGGGGCAAAATTGGATCCGGAGCTGTGCGGTTCACACTGTACAGCCCCGGACCCGAAAAATCGTGGTGTGAAGCTAGCCTAACAGTTATAAGTTCACAACTAAGACTCACACATATCTAAAAAAGAGGGGGTTAGCTGGTTGCATTTCACATTTCACTTGAAATGGAATAGTGAGAACTGCGTGTATAACTCATTACGCCTGTCTGCAGTGCTAAATAGGGTCAAGGGATCTTAGGGTGCCATCACACCTGGCGACGGCACCGCCGATGTATTAGGCGATGTAGGTGCGTGGCCTATCGCGCAGATATCGCCCCTGCGTCGCCTAATGTAAAGGGGCGATGTGAGCACCTCTGAGTGGTCGCCTGGTTTCACATCAGTGATGTGAAGCCAGGTAGCCGATCTGGGGCGATGTGTCCACATCGCCCCATGTAAACGCCGTCGGCAACCTGACAGGCGATGGGAGCCATAGGTTCCCATTGTACTGCATCGCTGCGGGGTTTTGAGACACCCTGGCGACGATGCTGCCTGTCAGATCGCCGGCGTGTCACTGGAGGTGTCGCCCCATGTAAATGGGGGATGACAACTGTGGCGGGGTGCCAAAAATGTGCGCGCCCCCGCCAGTCGCCGCCGACGTCTCCGGCGCCACTGACAGGTGTGACAAACCCTATGTCTTGATGTATGAGGGACCAAGCTAAGGCTACACTGTGCTCTATCTGTTCTTGCTTATCCCTGCTTTTCCACAATCTGCTACTCTATTCCCTTTGTCTTGGAACCTGCTGTATAGAGAAGTTTGGGATGAACCAAAATTAATAGCGGGCAGCATGTGGCCCCTGGGCCATAAGTTGTGCTCCCTTGCTAATATAGATAACTTTATATTGAAAGCAAAACAGTGTAATTCTTCATTTTCCCTATGGTGATGCTGCCATGAAATTTATCATTACCATTGTCCCCTACAAATTAATAATCATCCCAGAATTGGCAAACCCTGTAATTATTTAATTGCCAAAAGCAGAGAACCCCATCAAGAAGATTTATTGCCATCATATTAACCAGACACAAATGTCAACTAGATAAAAATTTTAAATAGGAAAAAAGTTTTAGCAATTATAAAATCTGCATGATATCCTGAAAAAAGTGAATTTTCTAACTAATTCAAGCCATCTGATTTCACGATCTCTGCTTCCAGACAGTGAACGTTTACTTTGAAGCAATATAGATCTGGCTCAGTGATGTGATGGTCACACAAGACGAATTACAATGGTAGAACAACAATTACAATTTTCCCAATAACAAACCATAGACCTCTGTGAGCAGAGAAAATGGACAGATTTGAAACTTCGGAATATGCATATTGTCTCTTCAGAGAGAAGAGAACTTGAACTCTAGTGCCACCTATTGAAAGTAACAATCTTAAAAGTCAAAAGAGACCCTTTAATGAGCATTGAGGCTCTATGTCTTCTCATTACTGGCAAGCGGGATTGCCATGTCACTCTCCATAAGGAGAAAAGCTTTCCCCTTAAGGTACCATCACACCCGCGATTTGGCTTCCATATCGCTGGCGATTTGACTTGAGCGTCGCATGTTTCTGGCACTTTTTCTGAACACGCTGTGGAGCGGTCACAGTAGCGATCTCGAGTGCGTCTTCGGCGATCCTGCGTTCCGGAAATCGCCTGCAGAAGACCCGGAAGCGATCTTCCCTTCACACATCGCCGCATCATACACCACAATCATAGCAGCGATGTGGGCATACTGTTTTGATAGGGGCTGCTAGAGTGTGTTTCACCGCGCCCCTATCACTGTGATTGGTGGACGGAACTGCATTCCCATTGGTCAGCCTTGCGTGAACGCACGAGTCATCAAATAAGGCGCCTCGGACATGGCCAGCCAATCGGAACGCAGTATCACCCACCAATCACCGCAGATGCGGCGCGAAAAAACAACATCCAAGCATCGCCTACGGGATTTATTTCAGGATCGCTGTGTACGTCGCAATCGCCCTGTCACATGACACGATCCGCTGTGTAGGGCAATCAGACGACGCTCCACCAGTGATTTGTAGAATCGCCCAGTCACACGCCACTCACACAATGCGATATGGTTTCCAATCGCCGAATTCGGGAATTGCCAGCGAACTCACCGGTGATATGGCGGCTTGTGACGGTACCTTTAGACTCCACTTAGCGTCTCATACAGCCAGATCAGATCTCATACTTTGCATGACAGGAGCTAACACTTGGAAACACAATGTCTGCAAATTGGATTCTGATCTAATGTAAATTCTACATCATATGACAAGGCTCGTTAAAGGGTCACTTTTGACTTTTAGGATTGCTACTTCCAATAGGTGACACTAGAATTCATCTACTTTCTCTCTAAAGAGACATTTGCATATTTATTCTTTTGAATGTAGAATATGGAGTTTCCCATTTGCTGCATCTTGTAACTAATTTGGAAATAATACACAAAGAATATATAAAAGAACTGCGCACCATTATAAAATAGGTCCTTATGAATATTTTTATTTGCCAACTCCTTTAAGATCCATTTTAGGGCTCCAAAAATTCTTGCTAATGGTTTCCTTTGGTACAGTGAAAAAGAAACAAAAAAGTAAAATGGAATTACATTAGATTTTGCTGCCAAAATGAAAGTTAACTAAAAGTAAAGCTTTGTCATTAAACTTTCTTGACACTGTAATGCCATTGCAAATAAAATAGTAACATATAATAAAAGAAAAAAAATGTGGTCTTTATTTTCATTGCAAGCCATCGTCCCCTCCAGCACTGAGTAGTCACTTGTTATGACATGCGGGCGACAGGAAAGAAGAACATTTTCAGATGAAACAGTTCTAATGGTTTCCAGCGAGATGCATGACTGACGATCAATATGCTTACTGGGTGGTGGAATGGGTCTCAGCAGGTATGAGACAAATGCAATCCTAAATGTCACTTCCCGAAGATGTGAAATGACACCAGGTAGCAGAATCGGAATCATCATGCAAATTTGGTAGTTGGCAGGAGCGCTGTCTTTCTGAAGTGTCAGGGCACTTTCATTTTGGGACCTATAATTGGCACAGATGCAAGGCAGTTTTATTGGCACTTTTCCTTTACTTGCTCACATATTTTATTCTACCAGACTCTCTAGCTGTAAGGTATTTGAGAAAGGGGAATTCACCTTGTGATCTTCCCATAACTAAAGCATTTGGAGTCACAGGTAGATACCGTATTTATGTAGTTTTCAAAATTATAAATAGTAATGAAATTATTATTTATAAAAAAAAATGAGGGAAAAGAATAAATTAAATATCTCAACTGTTATGTGCATGTGTTTCGCTACTCTGAATGCATCTTTAAAAAATGTAAACATGCATATATTAAAAGTAACAAAAAGTATTTCTGCGTCGTCTTATGTGTCAGCCGTACAGTACCTTACACTAGCCAATAAAGTAAATTATTTATAGCTATGCTTTATCTATCTATCTATCTATCTATCTATCTATCTATCTATCTATCTGTCCATGCACAACTTTTATGCAGACGTTTGTCCCTATGTGTCTAGTAACTAAAATCTAAACCTACAGCCATGTGCTTCTGTGATCAGTCTCTACAACTGGAGAAAGAGTATAAGCCTGAATAGTCTGTAATGTAGTCTCATTTGTACAAGTATATACTGTAATGCTTCAGTCTTAATATTGTTCCTTATATAAAAAAATATATAACTACTATAATACTCTTCCTATGTATTAACTGTAATACTGCTCCTATGTACAAGATATATATATAAAACTGCCCCTATGTACAAGAATATAACTACTATAATACTGCTCCTATTACAAGAATATAACTGCTATAATATCCCCCTATGTACAGAATATAATACTATAATACAGCCCTATGTACAAGAATATAACCACTATAATACTGCTCTATGTACTAGAATATAACTACTATAATACTGCCCTAATACAAGAATAAACTACTATATACTGCCCTCTATGTACAAGAATATAACTACTATAATACTGCCCTATGTACAAGAATATAACTACTATAATACTGCCCTATATACAAGAATATAACTTCTATAATACTCCCCCCTATGTACAAGAATATAACTACTATAATATCTCTATGTACTAGAATATAATACTATAAACTGCCCTATTACAAGAATATAACTCTATATATCCCTAGTACAAGAATATACTACTATAATATGCTTATTCAAGAATATAACTACTATAATACTGCTCCTATATACAAGAATATAACTGCTATAATACTGCCCCTATGTACAAGAATATAACCACTATAATACTGCTCTTATGTACTAGAACATAACTACTATAATACTGCTCCTATATACAAGAATATAACTGCTATAATACTCCCCCCTATGTACAAGAATATAACTACTATAATACTGCTCCTATATACAAGAATATAACTGCTATAATACTCCCCCCTATGTACAAGAATATAACTACTATAATACTGCTCCTATATACAAGAATATAAACTGCTATAATACTCCCCCCTATGTACAAGAATATAACTACTATAATACCAGCCCTATGTACAAGAGTATAACCACTATAATACTGCTCTTATGTACTAGAATATAATTTCTATAATACTGTTCCTATATACAAGAATATAACTACTATAATACTGCCCCTATGTACAAGAATATAACTACTATAATACTGCTCTATGTACAAGAATATAATTTACTATAATACTGCTCCTATGTACAAGAATATAACTACTCTAATACTGCTCCTATGTACAAGAATATAACTACTATAATACTGCTCCTATGTACAAGAATATAACTACTATAATACTGCTCCTATGTACAAGAATATCACTACTATAATACTGCCCCTATGTACAAGAATATAACTACTATAATACTACCCCTAAGTACAAAATGTACATACTATAATACTGCTCTGTTACGAGAATATAACTGCTATATGACTGCTCATATATACAGAAATATAACTACTATAATAATACTGCTTTTATGTATAAGAATATAACTACTATAATAATACTGCTTCCTATGTATAAGAATATAACTACAGTATGTTATGAATTTGCTCACACACTCACATGGGTAACAGAAGAGGGAAAGGACTAACTTGGTGAAATGCAGCACCTGCACCCAACTAGTTGCTGTAAAAACTAGAAAAGAACCTAATCACACAAATAACAACATCCCCTTGGACCAAGCTTGCTGAATGGCTGTCGAGGGGTTTCTGAAACCTCCTTAGAAACCAGAAAGGAGGCTGCAACACAATCCTAACAAAGGGAGAGAGAAGTGTGTCATGAGGCAAGACTATCCAGGGTGAGAAACCAACACACGTACACAAAGGATAGACTGAGGGAAAATAAACAGAACCAAGAAACAAGCGGAATACGTGAAATGTCCCAGACTCCCAAACAAAGAGAAAAGGAAGAGGTGCCGGGAGGAGAATAACTCACAGATTCTCTGTAGGAAAAACAACTGGGGTTTACCAAGCAATAAGGATAAACCGGCTATCCACCTGGAAATATTGCTATCAAAGAAGATCGGTGCAAGGTGAGTATAAATAGCCCCTCCGAAGATGTAATAGGATGGAAATGAAAAAGTAAGTGGAGACACCAGAAATAGAAGCATACCTAAAAAAAGGAAAGAGAACTCAAAAGACCCATCAGCAGTTGGACAGAGACCAAAACAGGCTGACGCTCAACAGAGTCCCAAAACCAAGACATTACAAACTACTTTAATACTTCCCCTATGTATGAGAACATAACTTCTATATAACAAACTGTGGTTAAGCAATGAATAAGGACAATGTCTGAATCACGTTTGTGTGGTTTATCACCCTATACAGGATTTTGTAGATTTTGTTCAATACATTTTAAATTTTATGGATTTCCTACTAGTGCTGGATTTTTTTTCCTGGCTACTATAATGCTGCACCCTATGTACAAGAATATAACTACTATAATGCTGTCTCCTATGTACAAGAATATAACTACTATAATACTGCCCCTATGTACAAGAATATAACTACTATAATACTGCTCCTATATACAAGAATATAACTAATATAATACTGCTCCTATGTACAAGAATATAACTACTATAATGCTGTCTCCTATGTAGAAGACTATAACTACTATAATACTGCCCCTATATACAAGAATATAACTACTATAATACTGCTCCTTATTACAAGTATATAACTACTATAATCCTGCTCCTATGTACAAGAATATAACTACTATAATACTGCCCCTATGTACAAGAATATAACTACTATAATACTGCTCCTATGTACAAGAATATAACTACTATAATGCTGTCTCCTATGTAGAAGACTATAACTACTATAATACTGCCCCTATATACAAGAATATAACTACTATAATACTGCTCCTATGTACAAGAATATAACTACTATAAAACTGCCCCTATGTGCAAGAATATAACCACTATAATACTGCCCCTATGTACATGAATATAACTACAATAATACTGCTCCAATGTACAAGAATATAACTACTATAATATTGCTCCCTATGTACAAGAATATAACTACTATAATACTGCTCCAATGTACATAAATATAACTACTATAATACTGCCAACTATGGACAAGAATATAACTACTATAACACTGCTCCTATGTACAAGAATATAACTACTATAATACTGCTCCTATGTACAAGAATATAACTACTATAATACTGCTCCTATGTACAAGAATATAACTACTATAATACTGCTCCTATATACAAGAATATAACCACTATAATACTGCCCCTATGTACAAGAATATAACTACTATAATACTGCCCCTATGTACAAGAATATAACTACTATAATACTGCCCTATGTACAAGAATATAACTACTATAATACTGCTCCTATGTACAAGAATATAACCACTATAATACTGCCCCTATGTACAAGAATATAACTACTATAATAATGCTCCTATGTACAAGAATATAACTACTATAATACTGCCCCTATGTACAAGAATATAACTACTATAATACTGCTCCAATGTACATAAATATAACTACTATAATACTGCCAACTATGTACAAGAATATAACTACTATAATACTGCTCCTATGTACAAGAATATAACTACTATAATACTGCTCCTATGTACAAGTATATAACTACTATAATACTGCCCCTATGTACAAGAATATAACTACTATAATACTGCCCCTATGTACAAGAATACAACTACTATAATACTGCTCCTATGTACAAGAATATAACTACTATAATACTGCTCCTATGTACAAGAATATAACCACTATAATACTGCCCCTATGTGCAAGAATATAACTACTATAATACTGCTCCTATGTACAAGAATATAACTACTATAATACTGCTCCTATGTACAAGAATATAACTACTGTAATACTGCCCCTATGTACAAGAATATACGGTAACTACTATAATACTGCTCCTATGTACAAGAATATACTATTATAATACTTCTCCTATGTACAAGAATATAACTACTATAATATTGCTCTTATGTACAAGAATATAACTACTATAATACTGCTCCTATATACAAGTATATAACTACTATAATCCTGTCCCCTATGTACAAGAATATAACTACTATACCGCCCTCTTATGTACATTATATAACTACTCTAATACTACTCCACATGTACTTAAATATAACTACTATACCGCCCTCCAATGTACATGAAATAACTACTCTAAGGGCCCTTTCACATCAGCGTTTTTTTTCAAATCGCGGCAGATGCGGTGAAAAAACCGCATCTGCCGCGATTACCGCATACCGGCTGCACTTGCGGCGCGGTTGCGGTTTTTTGCCATGCAAAGTATAGGCGGACTTGCGGCAGGTGCGGCAAGTGCGGTTTTGCACTTGCGGCAGGTGCGGCCGCGAAAAAAACCTGCCGCAAGTGCAAAACCGCACTTGCCGCACCTGCCGCAAGTCCGCCTATACTTTGCATGGCAAAAACCGCAACCGCGCCGCAAGTGCAGCCGGTATGCGGTAATCGCGGCAGATGCGGTTTTATCACCGCATCTGCCGCGATTTGAAAAAAACGCTGATGTGAAAGGGCCCTAACACTACTCCCCATGTACATAAATATAACTACTATGATGCTGGTTCCTTTTTACGGGAATGTAACTATTATAACACAGCTCTTATGTACAAGGCTTTGACCTCTATCTAACAGTTGAATGTAGTTTTCCTTAACTTTACAGAACACATGGATTTTGTGGTATTCTTAGTATGGTGATCACATGCACATTACAACTTTGTTCCTTGTTATAATTTTGCTAATGTCACCGGGGAGTTTTTCCGATGAAATATCGTCAGACTAGCACTTTGTATGAAAGTTTTTTACGACTGCTGTTTCTGTTTATGCCTTGTGTTGTTGTATTTCTTTCTGTTCCTGTATTTCGAAAGCCAATTACTGTGACTAACAGAGCACTGTAAATTTTTGCAAATGCGTATTGCTGTCTCTGTGGGATGCGTGGCATCTCTCCTCACGTGTTTTTATATCACTCCAAAATGAACGGCTTCTGTTTAGCATATGGCTCCATACTTAGTTATACGCTCAAAATATCGCAGCTCAAGAGTGATTACTTTGGAAGACGAATAAATGTTTCATTTTTCAGTTCAAAATTAGTTATAAATACAATGTATGGCACTTTAAAAACCTGAATTTATGTTAAATTAAGGAAAATCAATCACTGCAAAGGATTGGCAAACGTCAGAACTTTACTGTGGGATTTGGGATTGAAATTAAATTCAGAATCGAAAAAAAGATTTGGTATTTGTCCAGAAACTTACAATCCTGACCACATCTAAGGCCCCCTTCACACCACGATTTTCAGGATCCGGGACTGTCTGGTGTGAACCGGATCCGGTTTCGGCCCCATAGTATTCCTATGGGGCCAGATTGCACAGGATGGCAGTGTTTTGCCATCCGGTTTTGTGCTGTCCTGGAGGATCCGGCAGCTTTTGTTTTTTGGCTCCGAATAAGCAGCATTTTTTGTGTCCGGGGCCAAAACCACTCAAAATCGGTTGCTCCCAGATCCTCCCGGATCCGGCGCGATCCGGCGCTCCCTAACATGGGAGTCTATGGCGCCGCATCATGCCGATCTGAGATAAAATTAGATCCGGGAGCCGGACGTCGGGTGCTGGAGTTCAACAGCAAGCGCTGCTAAACTTCAGCACCATGAGCAGTCCCCTCCAGAGATATCAGGACAGCGGCTAGCTCACCGTTAGCCGCGATCTTGAAATTTCAACAACTGCAGCTGCGCTCGGCTGCATCCGTCTGCAAACCGGCATATTAGCCCTCCGGTTCAGTTTCAAAATCGGGTCCAGGGCTGTCCGGTTTAAACCGGACAGACCCGAACCTGATCCAGCCGTGGTGTGAAGGAGGCCTAACAGTTCAGGCTCAAATCAATGAGGCTAAAGATACCGTTACACGACGTTGAAGTGATGTCGGCAGCGATTTCACGGGAGCGCGCACGTTTTTGGCATTTTGCCAAGATCGCTTTAGAGAGGTCACACATACAGATATCGTGAGCAATTATTCAGCGATGTAGTGAGCAGGTATCATTCGCAAACCCAGCAAACGATCCCTGGTCATTGCTGTGAATATGCGAAGTCGCTCACAACAACCTTATCGCGGTGTCACACAGAGCGATGCTACCAGATCGCATGAACGACATCGCCAGATTTTCCAA
Organism: Allobates femoralis; assembly: GCA_033576535.1. Classification (NCBI taxonomy): domain Eukaryota; kingdom Metazoa; phylum Chordata; class Amphibia; order Anura; family Aromobatidae; genus Allobates; species Allobates femoralis. Next base: position 153,423,494 of record JARQOC010000009.1, on the reverse strand, counting down.
CATGGCTGATCCGCTGCAACGTGGCAGTGTCACACGCAACAAGATTGCAACGACATCGCTGGTACGCCTCCAAACCCGTGACGTATCAGCGATGTCGCTGACAATGTCATGCCGTGTAACTGGGCCTTAATCTGCAATACCAGGCACAGTCAAGGTTAACAGGGGGCATTGTTACAACAGTAGACTCCTTTTTCATATACGGTAATAACTTTTTGCAATGGTTTTTGTTTTTTGAAGATAATAATCTAATTTTGTAATAAGAAAATATGATGGTTGTCACATGTCACCATGTTTATTTTTTTAAGACATATCTATGTAAATGTTAGGGCCACGTCACACACACAGATAATTGTGCAGATATTGTTGGCAGATCTCTGGTTGCAATGAAATCATGAACACATTGTTCCATTTTGTGGCCATGTACAAATGTAACAATGTGTCCATGATTTCACTGCAACTAGAGATTTTTGACCAATATCTGCACAATTATCTGTGTGTGTGACGTGGCCCTTACATGGATATTTCACCTTTAAATGAAAAGTGTAAATCAATGATTTATAATATAAAGCAAATTTTTATGCTGAATCATTTTTTTTTCATGTCACTTATGGTTATATTCACACATGGTATTTTTGCAGTGTTTTTGGTAAGTGTTTAGATCAGTGTTTGTTCCACTCCTGGTTTTGGCTTACAATCAGAGGAAAATTATAATAGACATGCCACCACTTCTGTATTTATCTCCCACTCCTGGTTTTGACTACAAATACTGAGGTAAAAAACTCACCAAATGCTCAATGTGTGCACATGACTTTAATAGGACCCAGTTGTCCTAAGCATTTAGGCTGGGTTCACATTTGCGGACCCCTCCGCAGCGTTCTGCAGAGGGGATCCGCAATGTGACCGCAGCGGCCGCCAGCTCCTATCTTTATAATGGGAGTGCACGGTGCTGCGCTTGACCGCGCATGACCGTGCGCACCCATTCACTCCCACATGTGATCTGTGCACAGGCGGATGCCTGCGTACAGATCACACACTCTCGTCCGCACCAGCAATGCAACATGTCGCGTCCCTGGTGCGGACGAGACTGTGTTATTTGTGCGCAGGCATTCGCCTGCGCACAGATCACATATGGGAGTGAATGGGTGCGCACGGTCATGCGCGGTCAAGCGCAGCACCGTGCGCCCATTATAAAGATAGGAGCTCGCGGCTGCTGCAGTCACATTGCAGATCCCTCCGCAGAACACTGCGGAGGGTCCGCAAATGTGAACCCAGCCTTAGTCCACGTGACACACTGAGTATTTGGTGATTTGTTTACCTCAAGATTTGTAGCCAAAACCAGCAGTGGGTGATAAATACAGAAGTGGTGACGTGTTTCTATTATACTTTTCGTCTGATTGCTCCACTCCTGGTTTTGTCTTACAAAAACTGAGGTAAAAACTCACCAAATACTCAATGTGGTGTACGTGGCCTAAATGTTTGAAGAACCGGTCCACTAAGGCCTTGTATAGATGATGAGTATTTGCTGAATTTTTGACCTTAGTATTTGAAACCAAAACCAGGAGTGGAACAATCAGAGGAAGTGGTGCAGGTGTTTCTATTACACTTTTCCTCTGATTGTTCCACTCCTTGTTTTCTCTTACAAATACTGAGGTAAAAAACTCACCAAATACTTAATGTGTACGCATGGCTTTAATAGGACCCGGTTCTTCTAACATTTAAGTCATGTGCACATGTTGAATGTTCAGTATGTTTTTTACGGCTAGGGTCACATTTGCGATGTGCCCCTAGCCTGCCGGATTCCGGTATTATCTAGAACTTTTTCCAGCGCCGCATAGCGTTACCGCTATGCGGTGCTGGAAACCGCTGCCCTTAGTTACCCGCTGTTTACCTGCACGACCTGTCACACAGCAGCGGCTCGGAGGGGTTTTACAGCGCCGCACAGGAAATCGTGTCTGCAACGGTTTCCTGTGCGGCGCTGTAAAACGCCCTCCGAGCCGCTGCCTGTGTGACAGTCGTGCAGGTAAACAGCGGGTAACTAAGGGCAGCGGTTTCCAGCACCGCATAGCGGTAACGCTATGCGGCGCTGGAAAAAGTTCTAAGATAATACCGGAATCCGGCAGGCTAGGGCACATCGCAATGTGACCCTGGCCTACCTCAGTATTTGTAGCCAAAACCAGCAGTGGGTGATAAACACAGAAGTGGTGACGTGTTTCTATTATACTTTTCTTATGATTGTTCCACTCCTGGTTTTGGCTACAAACACTGAGGCCCCTTTCACATTTGTGCGTCTGTGCAGTTACCTACGTTTGCCTACCTGTGCTAGCGCAAAAAGCAAGCACAGGTACATTTCAGGCAAATGCAGGGTGCCCATGAACGCAGTGGTGGGCAACTCCTGCGCTTGCCTGCGTCCCCGCCGCCATTACCTGCTATGGGGAGCGCAGGAAGTGAAATGCCGGGACGCAGGTCTGAAGAGGGGCGGAGTCTGAACGCACGCGTCACACAGAACGCGCCTGAGACGTCGTTAACGGCGTCTCCAGCGCGTCATGAGTTTACAGGTTTACACGTTTACATAGCATCGGTTTACACGGACAGCCATGGATGGGAACCATCCCGCAATGTGAAGCCAGCCTTAGTATTGCACAGGTGATGATTTAATCACATGCAATTGTGATGACTCCAGTCCCAGTGCAATGCTAAAGAAATACTGAATACATGATCTGTGGGCGGACCTTGAGGCCTGGAGTTTACCACCTCAGCAATAGATGATCAAACTGCTCAAATTCACCTGCTTTGGAGGAGTTAGTAGTCCTCTTACATTTGGCCCCTGTGCGGCTGCATAGGCAGCACCAATGGTATGCCCCCTTTCCCCCCGATACATCCACTATGTGTATCATTCACAATAGGTGATGCTCACACCTCGCCACCTCTCCTGTAGTCTCTCCCATAGAGGTCAATGTGTCAAACCCAGTCTACTGCAGTATATAGTCGCCAACTGTTCTCACAGATTCTTATACATGATGTCAGTCCACCTTATATTGTACAAAACACCAAAATAAAAAAATTACAATCTGAAGATTGGAAAAAATGAATATGCATTACCATCTGGTCTTAATTATCCCAAAATATTATTGGTAATACATTCCCTTTAAGGATTTAGCTAAATGCTAATGGATCATAAAAAAAAGCAAAAATGCATAATATGGCTATAGACTGCTCAGCTCTCGTGTTATAGTTTAATTCATAAAATGTATAAATAACATGTATGAAATAAATAATGTTTATGGAAAGACAATAAACTAGCAATTGGAAGTCTGAACGATTTACAGCTACTTCCAATAACCACAGCCTTCTTTATGAAGGAGGCCTTATTTAATTACCAGTATATAAAACAAAGGTTAATGCCCACCACCACAGTGTCTGCCATAAGCATTTTCTTCCTCTAAGATCCTTCGGTTTTTCTCAACACAGCAAATCCCTGATGCCATATATCAGCAGCCAAGGAGCACTTATTACTTACAAGATCTTCTTTTATACCTATCATTGACACATTTAATTCATTAGCTACAAAATCCACAAGTAAATGTTTTCAGGTCATAAACCATCTAAGAAGATCCAGCCTCCGGCAATAAAGTGTGAAAAATTATGCTTTACTAAATAGAGGATATTGCTTCTCGCTCGCGACTTTTCCAGACCCTGCTGCTTTTCATCATAAATTTCTTCAGCGCTTTTTTCTTCCTTTCCCTTGCGGTGACTTCATTTGCTTGTGGTTTCTTTTAGGCCACAGAATGGTTCCATGATACTGTACAATCGGAAGAAGGTGAAATACCGGAAAGATGGATATTGCTGGAAAAAGAGGAAAGATGGGAAAACAACACGGGAAGATCACATGAAACTCAAGGTCCAAGGAGTGGAGGTAGCTGATTTTATCACCTTTAACTATTATTGAAGATCGTCAATATAATGGTACCTTTACACGCCACTACCTCGCGGTGTTTTGAAGGTAAAAGGTACAATTGTCTCCGACACCCGGTGGTTTCTAACCTTCGGTAGCGGCGTGTAAAGGTACCATAACTGGTTCTATATGGCGCTACAGTGTGGCACAATTGTGTTATATTGTTTTCAAGCTTTGATGTAATTGAAAAACATTGAGAAGAATTTTCGTTGATTGAGAATCTATAAAATTGACTGTAGATTCCTATTTTCAATCTAGTTGAATGTAAATATTTACTGCTTATAAATCTATATACACCATCTTTGTACACCTGTCCTTTAAAATGTACCCATTGTAATGTGAATTAGATTAGATTAATATATTTTCCATTATTTTTTTCTGAAACAGTGCCACTCTTGTCCTTAGACCAGTGTTTCCCAACTCCAGTCCTGAGGAGTCAGCAATCGGTCATGTTTTCAGGATTTCCTTAGTATTGCACAGGGGTTAGAATCATCACCTGTGCAGGTGATTATATTATCACCTGTGCAATACTAAGGAGATGGTGAAAACCTGTACTGTTGGTGACTCCTGAGGACTGGAGTTGGGAAACTCCTTAGGCCGGCTTCACACTACGGCGTGCAGTGGCGGAACTTGAGCCTGGCGGGCCCTGGTGCCGCTGTAGTTGAGGAGTGGGGGGGAAGGTTGCAAGCGGCTCCTATCTGCGCTGAGCATTGCAGGTCTGGGAGCCAGAGCTGCAGAGGAGAGGAGGGGTGGGAACAGCCAAGGGAGGAAGGAAGCTTCCCTCAGTTAACCTCTTCTCCTCTGACACCGGGTCACGGGGGGCGGCTGTGCAGGGCCCCCTACAGGTGCTTGAGGGGCCCCCTACTTGGTCGGGGCCCTGGTGCAGCTGAACCAGCTGCACCACGGTAGGTCCGCCCCTGACGGCATGATCCGGTCCCGGGCTGTCCGGGATGACCCAAACAGCCACGGACTGGATCAGCACACAGGACTGGGGGGCTAATATGCCCTCCGGTCCGGTGTGCAGCACACGCAGTTCCCGCTGCTGATAAGTCAGGACCGCGGGCACCGCGGTCCTGACTTGTCAGCGGCTGCAGCTGCGTGCGCTGCACACCGGACCGGAGGGCATATTAGACCCCCAGTCCTGTGTGCTGATCCGGTCTGTGGCTGTCTGGGTCACCCCGGACAGCCCCGGACCGGATCACGCCACAGTGTGAAGCCGGCCTTAGACTATATGTGACATTTCAATGATACTGGTGAACTGTAATACAAGACATAGCCTATGGACAAAAGGAGCATTGTTTTGAGAAAGTTAAGATCCTTTCTTCAAAAAAATGGTCGTCTTTGCAAACAAAAAAAGCAAATTCACAAATCCTGAAAGAAGCTTTTTCACTGATATAATGCTATTGAAAATCAAAGGCTAGGATATAACATAACTAACTCACTATAAGGGCTTGTGCAGTTGACCATATTTTTGGTTTGCAGGCTGTCCATCAAAAAATTGAATCACACAATGTTATTCAATAAAGCAGTGCACTGAGTGGTCCAGGGAAAATAATTATAGCATGCACAATTTGTCTCTGAGAATTGAATCATACTCGTCCAATCAAGTTTTTGGGTCCATGAAAAAAATTGGACCACAGAGTGATGACATTGGACTGACAGAATTGAGAAGGTGGAGAACTTTATTTTTTGTCTCCAACTCCAAGAAAAAAGGATCCCACGTTGATCAGACTCTAATCAAAGTCTAACCTGAGTCTGATTTGAATAATTGGAATGTTTTTCTCGGCCATGTGAACCCAGCAGGACTTTCATTAATCCTAGAATGATGCCACCTGGCTAGTTTATTGGTTGCAGCTACATAGTTTAGTGTAGTGCAGAGTAAGGCTGGCTTCACATTGCGGGTCTGATCTGATCCGTAGCTGTCAGGGTGAACCTGACAGCCCCGGACCGGATTTTGGCCCTATAGTGCCCTATGGGGCCGGATGGAGCTGGATGGCAGCTCTCTGCCATCCGATTTCCATCTCTCCGGGACAATCCGGGAGAATTCTGATTACTCTCACGGACACAAAAACGTTGCTTGCAACGCTTTTGTGTCCGAGAGGAGAAATATCTTCTCTAATTGTCTTCTCCCGGATTCTCCCGGATCCTCCCGGATCCGGGGCAATCTGGCGCTCCCTAACATGGGAGCCTATGGGGCCGGATTGCCCCGGTCCGGGAGGATCCGAGAACTGGACACCTGCAGCTGCACGCCACTGTTGTTTCACGACCGCCGCTAGCTCCCTGTGAGCCGCTGTCCTGATTCATCAGCAGCTGCTGCTGTGTGCGGCAGCACACGGGACCGTAGGGCATTTTAGCCCTCCGGTTCTGTGTGCTGATCAGTCCGGGGCTGTCAGGTTCACCCTGACAGCCACGGATTGGATCAGACCCGCAATGTGAAGCCAGCCTAAGGCCTCGTGCACACGCTGAATATTTGATGAGTTTTTTACCTCAGGATTTGTAGACAAAACCAGGAGTGGAACAACTAGAGGTAAAATCTAATATAAACACCTGCACGGTGCATCACTTCTGTATTTAATTATCCACTCCTGGTTTTGGCTACAAATCCTGAGGTAAAAAACTCATCAAATACTCAACGTGTGCATGTGGCCTAAGTGCCGAATGGGTTGCATTTTCTTCTAAGGATCATCATCAGGCTTGATTCTTTGACAACCCATTTAAAGGGAATCTGTCAGTAGGTTTTGCTACCTCATCTGAGAGCAACATGAAGTGGGCAAAGAAACCCTGAATCCAACAATGTACAGCAGAGATTACTGGCTGGAGCCATTCTGACACAATCAAACCACTTGCATTTAGTTTTAGCAACACAGCAGAGCTGGGAGAGCTGCTCCTGCCCACACCAGGCTCTCAATAGAGATTGTACATTCACTGTGAGGGGCGTGTCAGACAAGCATGCATGTGACGTTGTAGTCCTATAATAGTAATCACAGGAAAATAAAACATATAGTTTAAGTAAACAGCATCTCATTACATAGGAATAGTTGATTTTGGTTTTTAAACCCTTACAGCACGCTGTCTTCAGCTTACATGGTAAAAACCAGCAGACAGATTCTCTTTAAAGTTTATTCACTATCAGGTTTGCTCACTTTTTAGGTAGAAATAATCAATCAATTCTTTCACATAAATTCAAGTTCCCTATCATTGGTCTGCAGAGTGCTGGCTGGTACGCTGTCTATGAAAATGCAATTTATCCAAAAACAGTATGCATTTTCAGAAGGGCTGAAACTACATTATATGTAGATTTGTAGTTTTCCTGTTCTCCTATCATTAGGGAAATTATTTTAATATATTTTTTATGTGCAGGTAATTCCCTAATATATGAGAGTAAGGTCACCAAAAGTTAATTCGGGGCTATACAGTAGGTCTCTCTACACTGCTGCTGTATTGCTGTATAATGCTGGTGAATAGATTTGCATTGTAATCTGCATGTCGAGAAGCCGATGGCGAGGGAGTGGGTAGTCAGGCTCAAGTCTGGGCAGCTGGTTCCCAAATGAAAAAGTTTGGTCCTCTACTACCATCAGTGAGGTTCAAATCATACAATAAGTCAATCAAGTCCAACAATAGCTCTTTATTGAAACAGTCTCGTAAAACACAGGTACAATCCATGCACATTATAATTTTGAGTATACCTAATTCTTATCTTTAGTGCAGACTTCTCCCCTGTTCTAGTACCTTCGGGCTTGTGCCGACTATGTCCAGAATCCCGGCATCTGGCTGCATGCTCATCAAGTTGGCGCTGGCTCTAACCCATACCTCCCATGGGGATCCCCTCCAAGAGTCGGTCAGTGCTGTCTATTAGGACAATGTTCTTTCATTGCTAGCACTGTGTCCACCTGACATCTGGGTCCATGCTAATGTGCACTGTACAAGCGACGAGAGAATTCGTTTCAAAGGTAAATCAATACACTGGCTAACATTCCTGCTGTTCCTTTTCCTCCTTCTGGGGGACTCTCCTGACCAACTACCATATAGGCCTTTTTTATAGACCAAGCGCCTCACACCAAGAGAGTTAATCATTATTACTAATAACTCACAGACACCGGGAAGCAACCTTCACCCTCGTCGCTAGAGGGCCGCCAACACACTCATTTTTTATACATAATCATTCATCTACTACAACAACCCATGGGTATAGAGGACTCTTCTTAGTAAGGGGGAGACTAGCACCCTCCCACAGCCCCTTACACACAGGGTACTGAGACAAGCAAGTGTCAAAAAGTCAAATAAACTAGATTTTGTGCCATGTGCTTGCAATGTGACTCCTTTCACCTGTATTATTCTGTGGTGTTGTAGGAGCACAGTGCGATCTTTGGCCTTGTGATCTGTGTCTTGAAAGTGTCTTGAAAGCTTGCTTTGCTTTTTCTTACCATCTTATCAGTTAGCTATTAAAGGTATCAATTGGTGAGGACTCTCAGATTCTAATATTCTCCTGTTAAAATCATCATGCAGCTCCAATTTTAAAGTGCACCACTTGCTATACACAGCCGTACAGCATAAATATTAGAGTTTTTCCATTTGCCTTTGTTTTAGTGGTTTCTTCACTCTTGAAAATCTCTTGAACTCTCCCAGCACGCTACCTCCCCCGTAGGGTGGGAAGAGCTACAATTAAAATATTAGATCCAGTTTACACACTGTTCCTATAGGTAGAAGTAGACAAAATCAAGCCGCTACATTTATTTGCTAAAATCCCCTTACCGTGGCTATGTCCCAAGCTGTCTACTCTCTAGATTATCCTGACTCTCCAGAAGGTGGAGAAGCTAGCTACTGCCTCCATCACTGATATCACCGCTAAGATTTTCCTACCATTTTTTGCTTTGTATTTAGACAAAGAGAAAAAAAACTTGAGCGTCTTATAGGCAATAAATCAAGGACCCCTGTCCTGTCTATAGCCTATGGACAAGAGTGACCTTGTTTCTGGAAAATTCAGCTCTTTTTCTTCATTGATGAAGAGATAAACCTTAGCTCACAAGCACCAAATCATGTTTTATGCTCTAGAAGCAGAGGTCTAATCAAGTGTTTGTTTGAGCAATGAGAAGAATGGGAAGGGGAGAGTTCTCTGATTGACTGAGAGACCTGAGAGAGAGGAAAAGCCACTGGGTGACCAAGGGTCATAGGAATTACACTTATAATAATTATATTTATCTAGAAGCCAACGTTTTCTGCATAACTTTACAAATCACAGGGAACATGTACAAAAATATTAGACATGACAGAGAAACTAATAATTAAGCAATTCAGAGAGGAGTGGGTCCTGGTCACAAGAGCTTGCAATCTATTAGAATACACGAGTAACAGAAATATAAAAAGTTCTCTCAGTGAAAGGCCCAGCAATCTTTATAACAAAAAAGAATATTTCTGTAAAACTACATGAATCATTTCCAGTATCTGTATATCCAGATACATAATGCTACTTAGGGCATGGAGGGTGTGGGAAACTGATGATGGCAAGGACAAGGAGGAGAAAAATGTAAGAAGGGAGAAATGTTAAATTAGCAGAGTGATGTGATAGGTTTGCCTAAAAAGAAGACTTGTTAAGACACTCATGCTGTGGACACTGGCAATTAACTTGAAAGTCTGAGGTAGTGCATTCCAGAGAACTGGTGCAGCACAAGAAAAGTCCTGGAGGAGGGAGACTAAAGTCAAAGGGGTAAAGATTTTCCTTGTAAAACAGATATATCTGGTATAGATATAACAAATTCCAGGGCAAGTGAAGTTGAGTATGGTGTGGACTGTTAGTCCTTTGTAACTTTATCACCACTGACCTCACATAACGAAGATCAGGTCCTTTGTACAAACCCCTACTGAAGATCAGGACACCAATCAATTCCAACATGAATGTACTTGATGTTAAATCTTATACGCAGTAAATATTTACTATTCATTATGCAAAATCTTTTTTTGGTGGACAACAGAAATTCTGATTTATTGCAGGAAGAAAGAAAATAGATATATCCTAAAATATCATGTGGTGAGCTATTTTGTGACATTACATGTAATTTACATAAATTATAAATATTATATATTTGGACTTCTGCCGTTATGGTGACTGCACCCATGTTTTCTTCCAGTATCTAGACTGAAATTAATATTTCCTTTGACCGTCTTGGTTGAAGGTTTTTATAATTATGTGAAATTGAGGTTTAATATTTTAAACCCCGATTAAACATAATACATGATTTTCTACTCCTGATGAGCCAAGTTAGTAGAATTTCATACTTAAAGGAATGTGTATGTTGAATCATGCAGCCTGAACCATAGGCAGTATATTATTAGATAGGTTCCCTCATTGGATATCCATGTTTTATTGTGAAAGGTTGTGGCTTTTTAGAGGAAACATGATTTAAAAACTAGCTAGAAAATAGTCATCTGGCCGCCTCCCCACTGGTTAGTCTTTGCCTGGCTTAGTTTGATTGATAGACCTACAGGTCTTTCCCTATTTGTGTCAGTGAAACTGAGACATGTAAGGAGAAACCCGTTAGACAGCCCCCTTCCTTCCTTCCTTCCTTCCTTCCTCCTTCCTTCCTTCCTCTTCCTTCCTTCCTTCCCCTCCCTCTTCCCAGTTGACTGTTCTTCCTGTTCCTGGCTCCTTTCTAAAATAATTCTTGCACAAACACATATACAACATAGGTGTTTGCAATGAGAGAACCATTCCTTTATGCTACCTATGGTTCAAGTTTTAAAGGGAATCTGTCAGCCCCTAACCTATCACTATCTGTCCCTGCAGCATCCTACGTCATTATTAACCATCCCTCTCTGACCTAATGGTGAATTATAAAAGTGAAATAAAGCGGTTTTAATAATGTCCACAGATGTATGGGAATTCCTAGATGGCTGGTCTCAGGTGGGCAGTCTCTCTGGGTCCACTCTCCCCCCGCCTCGCCGTTGCTGCACACACCCTGGTGGGCGTGATCATTCACTCAGAAGCGTGCTGCTGATTTTAAAATTCTCACTAACTTTTTTCTGGTATGACGCTTTCCGGGTCGTGCTGCTCAGTGTGAGGGAGTGTACAGGCCGGCTTTGGTATGCACACTGCACATACTCCAGAGCCAGCTTGTACACCAATAGCACCTACTACACTTCGCAGAACCGGAAATGACGCTCATCCAGCAGCGCGTCATCACTGGAAGAAGAATTTTAAATCAGCAGTGCGCTCCTGAGGGACTGATCACTACTGCCGGGGCGTGATTGAAGCAGCGAGGTGGGGGGGAGCAGACCAGGAGAGACTGCCCACCTGGTGGCTAGCCATCTAGGAACGCCCACATGTCTGTGGACATGTAAGTTTATAAAATCACTTTGTTCCACTTTTATAATTCCCTAGGTCAAAGAGTGATGGTTAATGATGTAGTAGGAAGCTGCAGGAACAGGTAGTGATAGGGTAGGGGGGTAAACGTGTTGACAGGTTACATTTAAGCTGCAACACTATATGCAATCAATGGACAAAAAGGTGCTGTTTTTGTAAAATAAATGGACCTTTTTCCTGATTTCAGACAACCCTTTCAATGTATTTCTATATTGACAATTTGTCATTCATATGTGCTGTGTCTAATCTGATTCCTGCCATCCTTGCACCATTGGCGTTAGCTTCCCACCTTGTGCTGTACTGGCTACCAACATTGTGTTCTTAACCATATAATTTATATGATTTTTCTTTACTGTGTTGCGTTGAAGTTGCTCTCTGAAAAATGTATGTTGAGTCCCACTGTGTTGCGTCAAAATGAGTTATGCAGGTAACAGTGCCTTTGATTTACACTCTTTTCCTAATATATAAGTCATGAATGTCGTGCTGATTTGGTGATGCAATTTAAAGGTAAAACACAGGTACAAGCATGCGTTTAGCTCGCCGTTTTTTTTTTTTTAATGACCCATAGAGCTGATTTAAACTTATACGATTATTGTGCATTGTTTTTTAAATCTGCTTTTCAAAGACAAACTCCTACTGTGGAGGTGCCTTTCATGAAAGCCTTGAAATACAGCCATCCTAGAACACAGCCCGAGGATAGAGCATTGCACGCTTTCTGCCAGCTTGTTTTATTCATGCACATTGGTAAAGTAAGCTGAGGTATTAACAGACTAAGTAATGAGCTGGTATAGGGGGGTCATGTCTCCTGTTTTCAATACACCTATATGTAATTCTAGTTGTAATTTTGTTTTACATTTTTATATGTAAAATCATCATGAAAATGTATAGTGCCAAAGATAGGATTCCTAAACTGATCATCCATGGGGCATCATTAGTGTTCTGTAAGAAATGCAAAGGAACAGCAGTACGATGTGGTTTCAATCTGTCCTGCTGGAGGAAAAATCAAATAGCCGAATGCTTTGGAGATGATAAACAAGTTTATTTATTCTACGCGTTTCAGAGTGATCCTCACTCCTTCCTCAGGAAAGCCACCAGTACGCGTTTCGGAGCTATGTTTGCTCCTTCTGAAGGACAACCACCAGGATCACGTTACAGAATGATCCACACTCCTTCCTCAGGACAGCCTCCTGAACCCTGTGGCTTTCCTGAAGAAGGAGTGTGCCTCGCTCTGAAACGCGTAGAATAAACCACCTTTGATTATCTTCAAAGCATTCGGCTATTTAATTTTTCCTCCAGCAGCGCAGAGCATCGTACTCCAGTTCCTTTAGGGTATGTGCACATCTGACGTTTGTGCATCTCTGCAGAACATCCAAAAACCTGGGTTTTTTTAGCAGAAACTGAGTTTTCTGTGCTCAGCAGTGTCCCTCGTTTTTTGCTCGTTTTCCGCCCAGTTTTACAGCGTTTTTCTCGGCGTTTTTCTCGGCGGTTTTGAAAACTGAGTTTTTTGTGCACTTGATCAGCTGAAACCGCTGGAAAAACGGTGGAAAGAAGTCACTTGCTCTATTTTTGGAAAACCGGTGGAAAAACTCAGTTTTGACTGAGAAAACTCAGTTTTGACTGAAAACGACCAGAAGAAAACCGTTCTAGTGAAGACAGAGTTTTCTAAAATCCATTGACTAGCATGTTAATCCAACCGGAGGATAGGATTAACATAAATTAACATAAAACTGAGCGGAAAACGCCGAAGGAAAACGTCCAAAAGCAGCCCACAAAACGACTGATGTGCACATACCCTTACACTTCTCCCAGCCTTATTGCTTCTGCAGCTTGTTTCCAGCTCTGATCAAGGTTGTGAGACACAACCATACTAGGTGAGAAAAGTCTCTTTTTATTTCCATGACATTTCTGTAGATAACACCATATTTGCTCTTGTTTTGTCCACAATTGTTTTAATTAGTGTACTGTGGACTCATGTATGAAATATGCTTTGGAGCCCAATCAGAGCTGAGCTCCTGCTCTTTGTTTTGTTTTTGCTAGGAAGAACATATGCAGGACTTTCCTCCTTAGTAATGCTTGTCAATGTTTAACAGTCCACAATTCTGACTTTTTACTCCTCCCAAGGCAAAACAGGAATATAGCCAAAATTCTGCCTTTTAGGTGTAGTTTGCATACATCACACCTTCTTTCACCTTAAATTGCAAGATTATCCAAGCAAAATCGAGACTATTGTCAAATATGTCTTTGAGTAAATACTAGGGATGAGCCAGTATACTCGCTACTATTCGGTATTCGCTGAATAGTACCGGTATTCGGGCTACTCGCTACTCTCCGAGTACTTATGTGTACTCGGGAGTAGCAAGTAGTCCTAATACTTTCGCAGTGTATCTAGAGATACACTGCGAAAGTAGTCTAAAATTGAGTAAAAGATGTTAAAAAGCAATAAACTTACATATTCACATGTCCGACGCCTGCACCGTGACCGGAAAACCTCACTTCCGCTCGCTAGACAAGGACCTTTCACTACCAGCCAATCAGATGGCCGGTAGCGATCTGTCCAATCAGATGGCGCCACGTCACAGCTACGTCATCGCTAGCGGCCACCTGATTGGCCAATTTGCAAGGTCCTAGATGTACTATCAGGACCTTGCAAACTGGCCAATCAGGTGGCTGCTAGCGGTGACGTGGTTGTGACGTGGCGCCATCTGATTGGCCAGATCACTACCGGCCATCTGATTGGCTGGTAGTGAAAGGTCCTTGTCCAGCTAGCGGAGGTGAGGTTTTCCGGTCCCGGTGCAGGCGTCGGACAGGTGAGTATGTAAGTTTATTGTTTTTTAACATCTTTTACTCAATTTTAGGCTACTTTCGCAGTGTATCTATAGATACGCTGCGAAAGTATTTGTACTCGCTATACTCGCAATGAGTAGCGAGTACCGCTACCTACTCGTTGCGAGTATAGCGAGCACGATTATTAAGGTACTCACTCATCCCTAGTAAATACACTCTTAACAACCAGGTTGGAAAAGAATGGGTCCAAAAGACACAGAAAGGGCATGAAGAAAAAAATTATTCACATATCAATTACCTACCGAGAACTTGGGAGGTCCCTTTTGCTATTTACCATGTAACCCACTCTTTTTTCTGTACAGATGTCTCTGGCCTTTGATACATACTATTTAGCAGCACCCCAAACTGAAGTTCATTCATGACTTTGTAAACATTTACCAAGGCCCAATACTTTTCTAGAAGTTGATGCCCTTATTATATTTTACTAACTGATATGATGTGTTTAACAGAAGGTCAAAACGTTAGGGGACCCCATTCTTTACTTTGAATACTAAGCTATGCAATAATGAATATGCAGGAAAATTAACTAGCATTATACCTAAGGTAATATATATGACATTGAGACACTTAGCACATAAATATGACCATATCCATACAGCCATATACACGATGAGGCGTGTCTCCCATACTGGGAATCTACAACTTGTAGTCACTACATCTCTTTGGAATTAAAATTATTATTTATATGCTAAGTGTCTTGATTTGATATATATATATATATATGAAACCGGCCTTAGTATTCAGAGTGCAGCTTTTTTTTGGTGACAGTGTATCTTGTTTGCTTTGCACCTGTATGCAGTTCATGCAAGAATGCCACAGTTTTTCTCTGGTTCCCATTCTTTATTTTGTCTCATCAGTCTTCTGTTTACTTATTAATTGTGATTACATAGCATTTTCTGGTCATGTCCTTTGTGGGGTGTAACTATGAAGAGTAAAATGGCTGCTTCCGGCCAATATATCAACGTGTTTAACTATGCAGTTCTGCTTGTTTAATTTTACACACCCCGTGCTGAATGTTGCTTTAAAAAAAAGTTTGCAAAACTTTATTAAATTTAAAGAAAAATAAAGTTAATGCCACACAATTTTCCTAAAAAACAATGTTCATTTGCAGTTGACGACTGGACCCACGGTGAATACTGTACTGTTTAGTGGCTTGAAATGCGCATTAACAAAGGGTCCAGGGAACACTTTCTACTAATTTACAGCAACTTTATTCTACAAATCCTCATAAAAAATTCAAAGCCGGATCAGGCATTGTAATATACATATGATTCCTGTAATGAAAAAGCGCCAGCATTGTTCTATGTGGGTCTCGCAAATGAAACTATTATAATTCATCCAAAAGAATGGTGGTGGAAGGTTGGCTGCGACTTTACTCTATGCCCATTCTGACCTGTTGGTCTCCCTCTAATTATACATATGCATGCAGAGATGTTTCTTTAGGATTACTCCTTAATTTGTCTTTGAATTTAAATATTCTTTTAGTGCATACTGACAATATAATTAGCGTTTTCAGCCTTTTTGTGATTTTTTTTTTTTTGTGCGCTCAGAGCATTCAGACCCCTTTCTATAAACAGTTTATGGATATACTGAATTGAACATTGACTCCTAGTCTTAAGTCAAAGATCATCTAGAGCAGTGTACCCCAATGTCAGTTCTCAAAAGCCATCAACAGTGCATGTTTTCAGGATTTCCTTAGTGTTGCATAGGAGATGGAATTACCACCTGCGAAATACTAAGGAAAACCTGAAAACTGTAGGTGGCTGTTGAGGACTGGGATTGGAAAACACCAGTCTATAGGCTCTAAAGAAATAATTAAAGGCATTGTCTACTACTTGGATAACCACTTATCATTCCCCATGTTCATCCCATGAAAATATAAAAGCCTATACTCGCCTCCACTGCTGACGCAGGTCCAGCAGTGTCAGAACTTACTTTCTCGAGGCTTATATGAAATTGTTATGACACACAAGCCCTGCACCCAATCACTGCCAGCTTCTCTCTCCCCACCTTCAGACGGTTAAGTAACGAACAGGAAGTTAGAGCTGCGGGTGTCCCTTACTACCTATAAACTACCTAAATGTCCAAAGGAGGGGTGAGAAAAGCTGGCGGTTTTTGGGTGCGGGGCTCACATGTCATGACAATTTCATGTGAGCCTTGAGAATGTAAGTTCTTGCTGTGGGGATGAGAACAGGATTTTTTTTTATGGGGGTGAATATGGGGAATGAGATGGGATTGTCCAAGTAGTGGACAACCCCTTTAAAAGCTGTGCATATGCATCCAACTTTCAACTTTTATTGGCTAGACCACTAACTTTTTTAAACTACTACAAAGGGTTCAGGGTGTAGGCCACGGTCAACTCAGTCCAGCAGGTAACCGGAAAATCCACCCTCTAACACAATAACCATTCCCAAAGATCCAGCACAAAATATCTAGAGGAGTCTTGGTGTTTATTATTTGACACTAGTGTCTAGATAATTCACAAATATCCTGTGTAAAATTAAAGCAACAATGATTATCAAAACTCTTCCTCTCTAATCCAATCCAGTGGCTCCAACACTGGTCTCCAAGACCTTCCTCGTTCTGCATCAGTTCTCTGAAATATACTTTTCCAAATAATCGAATTTCCATCCTCCACAGTTTTATGTGTTTTATAAACACATTAAGGCTGCATTCACACATTGCGTATTTTGCTGCGCTTTTTTACGTGAGCTTTTCAAAATACGCAATGTGCCTTTTGTCTGCCTGCAAAGTGAATGTGAAATTCACTTTGCAGTGCAGACATTGCGCAAAAATACGTAGTGCGTTTTCAGGGAGAAAGCGCAGCTGCGTAAAGAATTGATATGTCAATTGTTTACGCAGCTGCTCCTGCGTATTCTCCCAGAGGGGAGGAAGAATCCTGCTTCCTCCTTCCCTCTGTGACAGCTGTTGCCGCCCATTAGATTTCACAGTGTATTAATATACACTGTGAAATCTAAATTAAACAGAGGCAAATGTATGAAAAATAAAAAAGAATGAAATACTTACCCTCCGACGCCTTTTCCCGCTGTCCGGTCTCCGGTTCCAAGTGAGATGTGTTCTGACAGGTCCTGTGGTGACGTCAGAGTGGCGTTCCCGGGCACTCGCGGTCATGTGATACGTATCACATGACCACGAGCAGCCAATCAGCGCTGGGAACGCCCCGGGAACACCCCTCTGACGTCACCACAGGTCCTGTCAGAACACATCTCACTTGGAATCAGAGACCGAACACCCGAAAAGGCGTCGGACAGGTGAAGTATTCATTGTTTTTTATTTTTCATTCACTTGCTTTTGTTTAATTAAGATTTCACAGTGTATATTAATACACTGTGAAATCTAATGGGGCTGTCACAGCTGTCACAGAGGGGAGGAGGAAGCAGGATTCTTCCTCCCCTCTGTGACATCACTGCGCTTTCTGGGGTAAAGAAAGCGCAGTGTGTGAAAGCCCCTGCGTATTTTGTTGCGCCTTTTTGCGCGGCCGAAAAATGCGGCAAAAAGCGCGCGCGCAAAAAAGCGCAGCAAAATTCGCAAATGTGTGAACGCAGCCTTAGGCCAGTTTAACAAATGACCTAGTAGTTTTTTTCTATTTTACCCCCCTCTTCTGTATTATTTCTCTGGACCTGGTCCCTTCATGTAACTGCATCCCACACCCTATTTTTTTTCCTACTACACCCTATATCTTTGCATAAACCGAAACTGTTTGGGAGATGCTTTGTGTAAATTAATTTTCTTTCTTTTTATTAAAGTTGTCTGGACCATACAATACATGAACTTTTTATCTTTTCTGTCATCCTACCACCTCTTAGATTGTAAGCTCTTGAGAGCAAGACTGCTTGAGTTCCTTGTGTTTTCTTTGTTAATTAGTCTCTAACCATGTACTAATAGATGAGAGAATCAGTTCAAGTTGGATTGACATCACCTCATATTTTACAAAAAATTGAAAGTCTCCAGAATCTGAATTGTTGGTGATTCTCTTTGTGCAAAATCAGCAAAATGGTTATCACTAGTGATGAGCGAGCACTACCATGCTTTGGTGCTCGGTACTCAAAACGAGCAGTTAGATGCTCAGATGGGCAACACTCAAGTACCCAGGTATTATGGAAGTCGATACGGAACTCGAGTATTTTTCCAATAGATCTTCTGGGAAAAATGCTTGAGTTCCCAATTGACTTCCATTATAGTTGGGTACTCGAGTTGCACCCATTCGAGCGTCCATCTTCTCGTTTTGAGTACCTGAGGATGGTAGTGCTTGCTCATCACTAGTGATCACCATTTTGCTGATTTGTAAAGGGCCGGGAAAGAGGTGAAAAACAACAGTTCTCTCGTACTCTCCCAGTCCTCCACATTGCACATGGTACAGACTTTAGGAAGAGGCTGGAAGGAAAAATAGAAAATTAGAATATTCAATTAATCAGATGTGAGTCGAATTTCCAGGCCAAAATCAAGCGGATTGACAAATTTGAATTCTTCCAGACTCACTTATAGGAAATGTGGTATATATTGGCGCCATATAATTTTATTTTTTAACAGGAGCGCAGCAGGTGTTTTTACATCTGTAAAGAGAGTATAATGTCTTTTCTGTCCCAGAGCAAGATGGGACTGACGTTCAGAGAAAAAAATAATGGGTACTAGCAAAACCGTTTTTTTGAATGGTTTTCCCATGCATCGCGGTAGTTACTGGACGATCACTGCAAATATTAATTGAGACTGGAGTTGCTCTGAGCTATAAAGGCACAGAACTGGCCCACTTCATTTTAATTCTGCCCTTGTTTTCCAAGCATTGTTTAGTAGTAGTATTCGGTCTACTGGCATGTCAATATAGCAGACATACTGTGCTCTTAACCCTGATGAAAAGGCCGCACTGTATTAGCCTACAATTATTCGTTTTGATTATGCCGTTCTGGAGTCACATTGGGGGCAGCAGTCTGGTAAACTGTCATTTGCAGACAAACAGATTGTAGCTCAGTAACATAAGGAGAGAGCAGAGATGGGTGAGAGAATTTATTTCCAGCAAACACTGATTTGTATTCAGACGCGCTGTGAAAAATGAGACTGATATGTGAGACAATTAAACGAAGCGGAGAGAAATCTGCAAGGTTGCAGGAATTTGCAGACCCTGCGATTTAGGTGCTGGCATTTATCATCAGGCAGGGGTTAGGAAGGGTGGACGCCTGTGTGCTCTCCAGTTAAAGGATATGGCCTGGCAGGAAAGTGGACAAATATGTTTGTTGCATTGTAAAGATGTTACTTTGTAGCCGTGTGTAATATGGAAGGAATCCCGAGAAGGGACGCACATGGCCGGAGACAGACACTGACTTTGACTCATGTCTCTAATCACCTCATCAGTGGGGTAGCATGCCATAGTATTTAATGGTTTTGCATTATTAAAATAGCATGCAGTAGCCAGCCTTCAACCAATGTGCAATACAACATGGCCTGGGGAATGAAAAATAACCATTGAGTGTCAGAACAACTTTGCGTTGAATTATCTGCCAGCTCCAGACTACCGTCACATATAATGATATCGTTGCCGATATTGTTCAAAAGTCACGTGTTTTGTGACGCTTGAATGATGTCGAAACAACATCATTGCGTGTTACACTACAAATGATGAACGATCAGTTGGCTGAACATTCATCTTTTGATTTGAGGACAGGACCTCAAATCTATTGTTGGTCGCCCGGTGGACACGCAGCATCGCTGCATGTGACACCGGGAGAAGAGCGATAAGCCAGCTCCCAGTGCCTCTCTGCAAGCGCTGGGAGCTGATCTCCAAGGTAAACAGCGGGTATATAGGCAGCGCGCTCTGCCTAGATAACCGAAGTATACTTTGGTTACCAGCCTTCTCCGCTCACGGGTTGGTATCCAAGGTACACAGCGGGTAACTACGTACCCTAGTTACTCGCTGTGTACCTTGGATACCAGCCGGTGAGCGGAGAAGGCTAGTAAACAAGGTATACATTGGGCATCTAGGCAGAGCGCACTGCCTAGATACCCGCTGTTTACCTTGGAGACCAGCCTGCTCCCGCTTACCACAGCCTGGCAGCGGGAGCAAGACATCATGGAAATGATATTTAAATCATTTCCACGATGTCGCTGGTCCACTGATCTGTCACACAGGCAGACTCACCAGCGATCTGAACGATTTTGTTAGCGATCGCGCGAGCATGTGATCGCTAACAAAATCGTTCATCGGAATGATGCGTGTGACGGCACCTTTACATTGAGAGAATAACTGTCTCTATACATAGTCATCAGGCAAGATATAATTGTGGTGATTTGGTACCAGAGCAAGCAATAGAGTTGCTAAAACCAAGAGGAGACGACTGGTGAGTTGCTACTACTTTCAAGACACTTAAACACATTAACCAGAGGACAAATTAAACAAGATCACTGAAATAGTCCTTTAAAGAAGCACTCCCATCAATGATTTTTTCCTCTTAATAAATTGCATTCATCATGTTTTACAGGACAATGTACTTACAAACACTCATTTTGTTCCGCTAACAAGTTAATTCATCTCTTTTTCATTTGGTCTGTGACATTAAAAACTGATTAGATGAATCCTTCTAAGCACTATGTAAAAACAGGAGGTCTATTTTCCTTGCATGGCCCTTCCTGACCCATCTGTTCTGCTCCTCCCCCTGACATAGACTTTGAAGTGATGTAGATTTGTAGTTCTAATGATGACTCATGCTGTGAAAATAAAAATTCCTGTTTCTAGAAAGAGCTTCAAAGGATTCAGCTGGTCTGATTTAATCACATGATTCCATAGACCTAATCGAAAAGAGAAGGATTAACTGGGTATAATGGCAAAATGAACAATTGTAAGGATACAGTGCTATATAATATGATGACTGCAATATATTAAGAGGATGAAAATTTTGATGGAGTGCTCCTTTAAATATAAAATCTGTAATACAGCCCCTAAATCTATAGTTATACCCTAGACCTCTTACAATGGACTACATTCTGCATTTAAACACTATTTAGATTCCCCCATATTTATATCTCTTGCTGCCATTCTTTTGCAAAAGCCTAAAGGCAACATTTTACCACCTTTTCACTGTCCCATATAACTAGTGCTATACTCTAACCCTCTTATAATATACCACATACCCATAATATATCAGATTAACGATCTCTATACTGCCAAAGGTTTCAATTGAAACAACAAAGGGAACCTTAAGGCATGTGAATTTTTCAACAGTCAGAGCTCTTTAATTCTGTTTCCTAGACCAAGTAGTTTTGCTATAAGAGTACAATATACAATTGTTCTAAAAGGAACTACCTATAAAATCTGGCTTAAACTAACCTTAAGGGTATGTGCCCACATAGTGGTTTAACGTCGGTTTAGCGCAATCGGGTTTATAGTTTATTAAATTTATGTAAATCCTAAGCAGCGTTAGGACTTACAAGTAACCCGTATGTGATTTAGAAAACGCTGTGCACACATAGTGGGTTTATGTGAGCGGATCTGCCAGAGGTTGAACGGTTTCCTAGCGGTTTAGGAGCATACAGCATGTCAATTCTTCTCAGCGGTTTTGTGATCGTTTTCATGAACAAATCCTCCATAGAAAACCGCCGGAAAAAACGACTGAAAAATCGCTGTGCACACACTGAAAAAACCGCTGGGAAACCGCTGGGAAACAGCTGTAGACTTCAGAGCTCAGAACTCTAGGCTCTGCAAATTTCCACCGGTTTACTGACGGTTTGAACGTCACTAAACCACTATGTGGGCACATACCCTAAAGGTGCCATTAACAATCATGGTTCTAATGGTCATGCAGTAATCATAAAGGGTCACATCACTGCAATATGGCTCTGTTCACATCTTATTTATGCTGGATCAGTCACATGCATGATGGATACAAATGGCTTCCAATGGATAGCTGAAGTTTGACTTATGATAGAGTATATTGGGTTCCTTTGTGTGTCAATAATCTAGATGGGAAGAATAGTGCTGATATGATAACATTTGGGAAAGATTTTAATGCAAATATGAACATACACTTTGCTGGATACAGCCATGGGACATGAATAAAAACTGAGCCAAGACAATGGATGGCAGAGAAGATACCTGCTTATGGTCCCACTGGAATGAGAGAAACTTTGAGATATGATGAATGATCAATTGTTTACTGGATGTCTTTCATGCGGAAGTTTGGGAATAGACTGGTGGAATAACGCTTTTCTTGTGTAGCAGGGGACCTTGTCCAACCATGAATATAGAAGGTCCAATCCAAACATGGAATAAGTCAGTTGTATGGCTATTATAACTTGCAATTTTAAGATTTGTAGGAATTGTGATAAAATAATCTAAATAGCATTATTAACCTTCAGAATCTCACACCATGCCAGTATTGGCAATGAGAGGTTTCCTGCTTTTCTTTATATACTTGGCTGTAGAATTGACGTGTGGTGAACTCCTTGTTATTACCACCGCCAAGTGCACGAAGATGATGGAACAATGGCAGGATTCAACAGAGAAATAATAATGGCCCATTTTAACAATATCTAAAATCCCATTAAGAAAAAAATACTTAATAGTCTCAATGGAAATTGTAAATTGAGGTTTTACAGTTTAAGAGGACAAAAGGAGACAATAACTCAAATTAATAGTTAGATTTCTGTAAATGAACATATGTAGTTTTTGAATCAATAAGAGACCGAGATCCATAGTCTTTATAGATCCAGACTACTGTGCATTTATCGTGTTCAACAAAGTCAATCAACTTGCAGAAGCAAAGCTGCTTTCATTAGAATCAAGAAAACAAGTAAAATGAAATAATTATAACAATATTAATAATTAGAACAATACAAAGTCAAAATTTAGAATTTAAAATTTCAGAATCATAAAAATATAAATACTTATTATATTCTGTAGCGGAAACTGGATTTATAGTTGTAGTTTTGACTTTATTAAAGGTAGTTATTCCTATGTATGTGCCATAAATGTGTACTAGATGTGGGTCCCACCTCTGGAACCCCCACCTACTGTATTTATGGACCACAAAATCACCTTTCTATTCAGTGAATCCACATTTTGTTCTTACTTTGGATAAGGTCTTAAGAGCCCAGTTCTTACCGCACTATTGGGTGTACCATGAGCAACGAAACTCATTCCAATCTACTCATATAAATGAAAATCTCCATCCTTTTACTATCAATGGACCACAATTTACCAAGAAAAAAAAAAAAAGTTTTGCTCACCATATAGTGATAATGAAGCTCTGCCCCGATACCTTGGACCTGCTGACCTGCAGGAGAGTATGCAAACAGAGAAAAAGGGGCAGCAGCTCCAAAGTGAACAAAATGTATTAAATCTTTATTAAAGTCTGTTAATGACAAACTGCAAACAAGTGGCATCAACAACTGGGGCACAATGCGCACTTAGCCATACATGAGGGTACATTGAGCGACAACAATCAGTAAGTTGTTGATGCTCAATTTTTGTGGCTTTAACTTGTGGACTTCAATAAATCTCGTAGAAAGTTTTATTCAATTTTGAGATATTTCTTTTCCTCTGTTTGTCGTAGGCAAGACTACCACTTACAAATTGCAAATGTTTTTGACCCTTTAAACGTACAGATATGTCTGGATTAACCTGATTATTTATTTAATCACCAGCTCAACGTTTGGGCACATAAAGGATTTAATCCTAAACCAGTGGCCACTGCCTAAAAATATTAGTATTCTAGGCAAAGCAAACCATTAGTCAGACTGTCTATATCTAAAATGAGAGATCAAAGAACATTTTAAGATTTTAGATACCGTTCAAGCTTATATAGGAAAAGGTTTAAAAAAACATCCAAGTGCACAGGGGCTAGCTGGCGACTTTAACGCGGGTGGCAGTTTTCTTCTGCCAGCCCTTAGGTGAGGACCGGGAGGGGGGGGTGGTTGCCGGTCACTCACTGTGTCACCCGCCGTGTCTGCTGCTGTATCACAGCGCAAGGTGCCGCTCTGCTGTACTTTCACAGCGTCAGCCAAAAAGCGCTGCCGGCCTATTTCTGTGGGTGGGCGGCCCTAGATGAGGGCTGTACCACCAGCCCAGGGGGCACTTGCCCCCCTGCCCCTGGGCCAGTCCACCCCTGCAAGTGCATGGCTATTCCAGAGATTACTGTAGAAAAAATGGAAGCTGCATCTTCCCGCCAAGGTACTACAGAGACAATATGGCTATTCCTCAAAGTGTAGTGTCAGAGCAAAAGTAAACCAGTGAGAGAAGTGAGCATATATCTGTGCAGCCACCATGGCTCGTAGTGACTCTGTGTGCGCCGCACCAGAGACTGTATGTGGGCGCAGCAAGTTGAACTTTCAAAGGGCCGGCGGCCTTTTTGTAATTTGGGGCTCTAGCTCAATGGGCATTTACCCACCCTGGAAGATTGCTAGTCCAGGCCTGACCAGACAATTGTATTGACCTTTGATGGAGTTGAATAGTTTTGCAAGCATTCTATATCTCTGATATTTCTGAGGTCACAGAATGTTTTAAAACTTTATTTTAATATATGTAATTACTCAAGTCTGCAAAATTGCAGAGGAGCATAGCCAACAAATGCATCTGCATACATTATTTTGTAAGCTTTTTGAAACATGAAAATCCCCAAGTACAGGTGGGGAAGTGAAATATCAATTCTGTATGCAGAAATGGTATTTAATTATCAGCACAGGAGTCCCTTAACATTATTACAGATTAGCCCGCAAGGATGTATATGGAAATGTAAGGGTATTCAGTTACAGCATAAATCTTACAACACTGCTCTAAAAATCCACAGAGGGGTTTCGAAGGATTTTCAACAACCCTTCCTACGTATTAATGTTGTACATTTAGATCGTACACGGAGAACTCAGAACTGATATGTTGCAAAATCAAACACTTGAATTGCAGGGTACAGCGCACATCGCACGTTTCAATATTGATCTGAATTCTAATTTATATGGCTGCTGTGTAACTTTTATAGGGAAGGAAAAAAATAACACAAAAAGGTCCTAAGCAAAATGGATTGTCATTTATCACAATGAGCCGATCCCAGAGCTGGCTTGCCTTTGTAATGGTCGGAAAATTATATAGCGCGTTGGTTATCTATTTCTTTCTCCTTTACAAAAAAAAGCTCTAAAATCATTTTCCTGACATTTAACAGGAAATAAATGCAAAAAATGATTTGTATTGTTATTTATATGTAACGTAAGTGAAGGGAATGATTTCTGAAAATGGCATAAAAAGACAGCGGAAAATCATTGTTTGCTAGAAAGAAGAGAATGCTGTGGCCAAGGGGAACGATAGAAGGTAGAGGTAAAATCAGCAGGGTGAATGTACTATACAAAAGAGAAAGGATGATGAATGATGGCATAGTCAGGATTTTTTCTTATAAGGGTAATTAACAGAGATGAGGAAATTTGACAAAATTGAAATTCTTACCATCGATGCCAAAAACAAAAACCAACACTGCACAAAATTGAAATTCGTCAGATTCGCTCTAATGCATCTGGGAAACTCTATTTTTTTTGGAACTTTATTCAATGTAATTAAATGAGTCACAATCGCCATTAAAAACTGTTTATTTGTTCCTTACTCTCCAGAGCCCAAAGCAAAACAATAAATGGACAACTTGGAAGGGGTTAAAAAATAGTAAAAAAAATCATACTGACCTAAATCCTCACCTTTCCTTACCAGCTTCCTGCTGATCCTACGTTGGCCTCCAAGGCTTTGCCTCAACACACGTTTTGATGTCATGATGTCAGAATATGCATTGCCAAACGTGGTCTTGATTTTGTGATGGTTTTTATCTTCATGCAGGTCCTTGTGAATCCAGAAATATAGTGGGTGACTGCTGGATTCATGCAAATTGAATTTTCAGCCCTTTGAATTATCTAGAGTCAATTAATTTTGGGAAATTCTTACCAAATTTGATTCATTGTGAATTAATTTTATCATCTATAGTGGTTAAGATTTTTATAGAAAAGATTTCCAACCTTTATAGAGTTTTTTGGACTAAAAAAAACTATATCTAGGGACAAAACTGAGTTCATCGTCTTTCCCCCAAGCTGCGCTCTCCCACTATCCGACCTATCCATCCTTGTCAACAACTGCTCTCTCTCCCCAGTCCCCCACCAAGTGCCTCGGGGTCATCCTTGATTCTTCCTTCTCCTGCAAGCTCCACATCCTGGCCCTAGCAACCGCCTGCTGACTCCAGCTCAAAAACATTTCACGGATCTGCACTTTTCTTGACCACGACCCTGCTAAAACACTTATTCACGCTCTCATCATCTCCCACCTAGACTACTGCAACCTCCTGCTCACCAGCCTCCCCGGCACCTCTCCAATCTATCCTAAACTCCGCTGCCCGTCTAATCCATCTGTCTTCCTGCTACTCCCCTGTCTTCCCCTTCTACCAAGTCCCTTCACTGGCTCCCCACTTTTCAGAGATCTCTGTTTAAAACACTAACCTTGACATACAAGGCCACCCACAACCTGTCCCCTCCGTACAGCTCCGACATGGTCTCCCGATACCCACCCTCACTCAACCTGCGATCCTCCCAAGAACTCCTTCTCCACTCCCCTCTCATCTCCTCCTCTCATAACCGCATACAGGATTTCTCCCATGCCTCTGCCATACTCTGAAACTTTCTACCACACCACATCAGACACTCCCCTAACCTGGGAACCTTCAAAAAAAGCCTGAAGACCCACCTTTCCATCAAGCCTACAACCTGCAATGAGGCCCGGTCCACTGCACCGCCTCACGACCGGAACTTCCCCCTCCTAATGTATCCCCACATGCCCCTCGTAGACTGTGAGCCCTCGTGGACAGGATCTTCTCCCCTCATGTACCTGTATGACCTAATTGCCCACACTTATTGTACTTGTCCTCGTCTGCCCTTTCCACATGTAAAGCACCATGGAATCTAATGGTGCCATATAAATAAATAATAATAATATTATGTAGAATTATTTAAGATCTGCTTAGACCCAAATACATATGTATAAGCACCACAAAAATAATGATTAGATATAAGAGGTATTTAAAAAAATGTTTTAATTACTTATGTGACTACGTACTGCTAATTATGATACAATGAAAGCTGAACTATAGATCTATATTCAGTATTTTAACCTCCTTGATCCTTAATTTTACATACGGCGCTCCAAAATAGGAAATGTGCCCAACGGCTACTCAGATTTACATAGCTGCTATTATGACTAATATTTGGAAAATAGCCAATAGCTATCAATTATTACACTATTTTTTAAAGACTTGTAATGCATACTGTGCATGTAGAATATAGTAATACTAGACTACAGAGTACAGTACTAAAGATAGAGATCCAAAGATTTTCTTGGAAACGGTATTAAGGATACGACTTAAAAAAATAGTTTTCAGTTGAAAGAAGGCTACTTTTGGAAGAATAGAAAGATACTGTCTATGAAATTTAGTCTAACCATATTGACTGCCATAGTATAAAAGGACTGTCTCAGCAGGGTATTTTTTTCCATGTAGCAAAGGTTCAACATATAAGGGGTTCCTCTCTATTAGTTGAATGAGAGTTCTTAACAAAGAGTTGCTTTTGTACTTGGGAAACATGACCCAAAATTAGATCTTTACTTTGACTATTCAACATCTAAAATTACTTTTTCCCACCGATGGCTGCCAAATTTTATGGGCGGTCGTAACTTCCTCCGGCAATAACAGCTGATCATTGGAGTGTCAGAAAATGTACTGATGACACTTTAATGATTGAAAGGTGGGCTTCAAATTAAAAATGGGAAATATGGCGCTCCTGGTCAGTGTAGGTGCCCAGATAGGATTCCACTTTGTAATATAGTAAAGAATCTGGCAGATGTGTGGTAGTGATGAATACTTTAATAATGGTTCCAAAGATATTGTGTACAAAATGTGACATTTTGGGCAAAGGACGTACACTGTGAGGTAGCAAGGAAATATAGTGAGCTGAGCTTTACCAGTAAGAAGCTGGAAGAAAGGGAACCACATCAGCAATTAGTTAAGTATAAAGCATATGGGGAGGAATGCAACACCCATCACTTATCGTGACAGGCGTTGCATTCCTCCCCCATTTGCTCTATACTTAACCACTACCCACAGCTTTTCTGACAGTGTACATTTGACAAAGACCTTCGACAGAAACGTCATGTTTTGTATACAATATCTCAGGAGCCATTATTAAAATATTCATTACTAGCCTCAAATTAACATTGCTTGTCCTGATAAGACAACCCTATCACACCCCGACATCCCAAATACTTTGGCCATCTTAGTTGATATGCCTCAAATAAGGATTTTTGTTTAGCTCAGTTGCATAGAACCGGTGGCTCTTCATTTACGTTGAAACTCCCACTGACTGTCTCACTCCATTAGGGCATGCAGGTCATTATGATTTCACCCCAATTGGAGAGACGAATTTTGCAAAACATTTGTTAAGAGGGTGACAGGTCAAGAAAGTACAACACCAAAGTTAGGAGTCAGTGAATTTACCATAACATTAAGGCTGTCGACAAGTGATGATGACACTGCAAATTAGAAAGGAAAAACTTACAAGAAAAAAGAGGAATAAATGATAGATGAATGCTGATTACTTGGTTTATTGCCGTAATCCTATAGTTGTTGACATCAGCAGTTAAAATGACAGCAGTTTACAATAGCAGCAGCTTGGCGTTTGAGATCTCCTTCCGGGGGATACAGAATTAAAGCCAATCGATCAATAGCAAAAACCTCATCTAAAACATAACTATGCTGCAGAACAAATGTATGATTTCCTCTGGAATAACGCTTTTATTATCACGGTAGGACAAATCTTAATTGGCCCTGAGCATTGTAAAATCATAGACTACATGCTACCTGTCATTTGTTATAATTTCACCATGGAACTAAGTGTATCTAGCAAGTTTTGACATGCAACTGTACTTCTAAGACTACAGTACCCTTGCGTCCATGTCTAGAAGGAATTTAGAATGTGAGCTTCAGAATTTTATGTCTAAATGTGAAAAGCCATCCATTCTTTGAAATATTTCTCTAAGGTTAGGTTCAGATCTGCAACTGGAAATTCTATTCAATTTAGTAAATTGAAACCTTAGGTTCCACGGCTGATACAAGGCACCATACAGGTGGTACCACTGTCAGGGGGTAAAACATGATACCTTTTACCTGTATCCCACTCCCACAGGATTTCTTCAAATTTCTCTATATTAAATGAGTGACTCAATATTATAGACAATAATGCACATAGATACCGTAAGTGTGCACCAAAAGCAAACAATAGAAGTTAAAGAAGGAACAAAAGATACTATATCTCTCTTCATTAGATTCCGATCCTTTTCCACTACTGAAACAAGAAACCAGAAGTCTTCAAAGGGGTTATCTGAAACTTTTGTATTTTTGTTTAACTGGGGGGGGCAGCAGCTGTCAATCAACATGAGATGGTGAGAGATGCGGTGCAGAGCAGAAGGGAAGATGCTGCTCTGTCAATATAGTGTCAATGGAAGCCACAGCATATAAGGACGAAGTGTCGTACGATCCGCGCTGCTACCAAAGGAAGAATGTCCCTGAGGAAGGAGCTGGGAGATAGCTCTGAAACGCGTCAGATTAAAGAACTACTTTAACCAGACGATCCCTTGTCCTAGTCTTCCTTTGGTAGCAGCGCGGATCGTACGACACTTTGTCTTTATATGCTGATTTCTGACCGCGGTGACCCGTGGATGTGTGGATCCAGCAGCAGCTACTGACTAAGCGTTCATAGTGGTTGTGGGTTACACAACCAGATCAGGTGAGCAGGCCCTTGTCGCCATACATATACTTCTTTATAATAGAGATAAGACCCTATTGCGCATTTGTCTCATTTCTATAAAAGGAAGCCACAGACTCACTGGCAGAAGTGGTCAATAACCGCTCTGACCCAGCAAAGATTGGCACTGGGCAGAACAGGCAACTGCCTGCCTGTATGTTCTTAGCTCCATGAGAAAAAATACAAAAGTTCCAGGTAACGCGTTTTATTCACCACTTAGGGAATGTTGGACAACACCCTCTTTTTGATAGGTTCACAAATGTGCCCATAATGATGCCCAAATAGACTTCACTGACTAAAATAGCATTTGACTAATTTTTTCTGAAAAGAATTGAAAAATGTAATTCTCTTATGTAATTGTGAACACAGTTCATTGTGTGGGTGTAGACCAACACTCCCTAAATGACAGGAGACAGAAGAATAGATCACGTTGGAGATAACGAC
Source organism: Allobates femoralis (assembly GCA_033576535.1). Classification (NCBI taxonomy): domain Eukaryota; kingdom Metazoa; phylum Chordata; class Amphibia; order Anura; family Aromobatidae; genus Allobates; species Allobates femoralis. Next base: position 153,393,081 of record JARQOC010000009.1, on the reverse strand, counting down.
TCTCATCTTTCATGGAACCCAGACAATGGTCAGACTTCTTCGATCACACAGTTTACTATTGGTGGGCACTTATCTATGGACATTATTTCCTGCTATATCAAAGGGGTTGGCTGGTGTAATATGATAAGTCTGTAGCCCCTTTATGTATATCTCTATGTGACTGCAGACGTATGAATCCTCACATTGCAAACACTGTGCTGTGAGGATTCTCTAGTGTCAGAGCCGGGAAAGATGGTCACATGGCTGCAAGTATGTGAAATCTGTGCCTCCGTTCCTCTGACACTGGACAATCCTCACAAGACACAGTGCATGCAATGTTAGGATTCAAAAGTCTGCAGTCACATAGTGTGATATATAGAGTGACTGCAGACTTGTCATTTTAGAGTGGACAACCTCTTTAAGCTTGTTCATTTGATATAGAGGAAATTGTGCAGGTCCTGTAGGATGACTGGATGGGAGTTGAGAGCCGATAGATAAGACTCTATTCACGTGTCTTTATAATGTGATCCATTTGGTGTCCACTTTTGGAATGGAAGAAACAGGTCCTGCATCCAGACTTTTTTTTCCATTTAAAAAAACTAAACAAAACCTGGTCAGATCCCATAACAAACAACGGCGCCCCTTTACCTGTTGCTGATACAATGGATGAGTTACTCTATTTGAATGTTACTAAAACTGATGAAACAATCTTGAGAGGAGATATGAACAAAGCCAGAGGACGTCCTAAAGGCTACTGTGCCTCCTATCGGCAAAGGGACCTTGTTTTAATTTTCTTCATATTTAAAGCTGCATATTGAAATAGTCACACAGATTAATTAAACTCCAAGTAATCTAAGCGCTCAAATAGTTAAACTTGTTTAAATTTTGATGTGCGGGGTAAGAAAAAAGGACATTTAATTTAATCCAGTCCCTCTGGAATAGTGATGGTGGAGAATGGAGGAGAAGCATATATTATGCATACTGCTTGGTGCTTAAGCCTCTATATGACAGAGGGAAAAAAAAAGACGACCGACTCGCCGTTTAATCCGCGTTGCTGTAACTTATGTACTATTTAATGACTGATGCAACAGATTCCCATTTATTATTAACACATAAAAAAATGCAAGCGGATTGATTATTTAGAATCTCCTTTATTAAATAGTCTGCTTGTCTTCGTAAAATACCGTCCTCGCGTTCATTAAACATCTTTAATGATTTATGCTTTGGTGGCACGGCTAGCGCCACCAGAGTGCTTTACAGTTTTTGATGAGAAAAAAGATGATTATTAAAACCGGAATTATCCCCGGAAGATAAGTAGGGAGGGTTAGATCAATATTTATTGTCAGTGGTGGGAACGAGGATGTTTCATGGGCATCCAAGTTTTGTAGACCACCCAATGTAGACCACAAATGATTGTGAAGTGGAGGGCTTGGGGATAAGAAAGTTCAGATAATATGATGTACATTAGGGTTACTTCTGGGTTACAGGCTTCAAGCAAATCATATGTAGGATTTCATTCATCTGGAGCAAAGGTTCAGGTCATAGACTTTAATCCATGTCAACTGGCTGCAAGTGTGATTTAGTTATTGCCAACACCTGATAGGTGCCACAGGTAAGTTACAGGTTCTGTTAATTACACAAATTAGAGAAGCATCACATGATTTTTCTAACAGTTCAATACTTTCGTCCACCCCCTCTTTTATGTTTGGTGTGGAATTATATCCAGGACAATTATGTTTGTGTTTTTTCATTGAAGACAAATTAAATGAAGATAATAATACCAAAGAATTTGTGATTGCAATCATTTTCAGGAAGAAACTGAGTATTATCTGAAAGAATTGCAGGGATGTCAATACTTTTGGCCACAACTGTAACTAAGCAGCCCCCATCAGCTACCTATTCTGGTCCATCTACTCTTGGGCTCCTGGGACCTAGCGAAATATCTATAACAATACTGTCAGGTATCACATGTAATTTACAGTATCACTGTACCCCTGAGAGCAGCATGATATAGGGGCAAATATTGATTCCACCAATGTATCACATACTGGGCTGTGTGCTGTTGTTTTGATAAAACCTCTGTTTCTTCTACAGGACTTCTAGTTCTCTTAATGCTGAGCTCTGTATAATCCCTCCCACACCACTGATTGGCAGCTTTCTCTTTACACATGCATAGGTAGAAAGCTGCCAATCAGTGGTTGGGGGCAGGGTTATACAGAGCACATGAATATGGAGGACTACATGGCAGTAGGTTTATGGTGATAGTAAAACCTTTATCCAAACTTCGGTAAACAGCCCAGTAAGTGACACATTCACTGGAATATGGTTTCTCTAGATGTCTCTATATGTTGGGGTACTCAGATTTGGTGGCAAAAATTTGATTGAAAATTCCCTTTAAAGCCAACACACAGCCATAATCATTATGAGCTGAGTTCTGTATAACCCACCCACACCACTGAGTGGCAGCTTTCTGTGGATGCTGTGCATAGGCAGAAAACAGTTAATCAGTGCTTGAGTGTGTGTTATACAGAGCTCACGTATATAGAGGATTACATGGCAGCAGGTTTACTGGTCTTCTAGTGATAATCTCATGCTGATAAAATTGTGATTTTTATAAAAACTTCAGCAAACAGCCTAGTAATTGTCACATTGATGGAGTCAGTGTCAATTATGCTTTTTTTCAAACGAGTCGCATATTTCAGCATGCCGAACTTTAGGGATGGTGTTCCTCCCCTGTCTACATGTTCCCTTGCACTTGTAAGTCATATATTCAGTATGTGGCACATAGAGACCTCACATTCTCTCTGCAGTCAGTATTCATCCTTGTTTACACTATATGGCCACTAAGGAAACAATGTAACTTTGCTGATAACCAGTATTTCTCCTTTTATTTGGACTTGAGAAATCATGCAATTAATTAGCTTCTTGAAACAGTCCAGTCCTGCTCAGCCAGCATCCCGCGCCAGGCTGCCAGTGTAGACTGTGCACAGCAAACGGTCAGAGTGGTAGAGTGTGACTGCATGCCTCCCTTCATGCTTCAAAAAATTCACATTATTTACCATTAAAAGGTCAACAATACCCAGGGGCGGCTTATTTTTAGACGCATATTAATTATTCTCCTCAATGACACAAACGGTGCATTGGAAAAATAACAGTAAACATCTCCGATTCTGCATCCTTACCACTTCTGTTTACTCAGTTTTTGCACAGGCTAAACTGTGCTGACCTCGATTCGTACATTCAGACAGAATTATGAACTGTAACACCAGAATACATCACCAAAATCTATTAGACATGGATATTGCAGAACACAAATAAAAACAGGTTGGTTCCACACTAATTAATGCGTGACATCCACTGTGCACTGTCAGGAATAGCCATTGGGATGTGCGGGGAATTGAAGCAAGCATGATAAATTCAGTGATGTATGCAGCAAGCAGTGGGGATAGGTCATAATGAACTTTATAATAATTAATGGTCAACTGTATTCATAGAATATTTGCAGCCCCCACAGCAATATCACTGCATTGCTAACCAGTCATACGTTGGTTTATCCAACATATGACTTATTACCTTTACCACCAGGTCATGATGCCCAGGGATGCTATTTATTGTTTTAGGAATGATCTATTATCACTTAATTACTTATAAATTTAAATATATGAGATTATGGCTATGTTAGTATTAAAGGGAATTTTTAACCAGTTTTTGCCACCTAATTTAAGTGCAGAAACCCTGATTCCAGTGATGTGTCACTTACTGGGCTATTTGCTGTAGTTTTGATAAAATCACAGTTTTATCAGGAGATTATGACTGTGGGACTATTATAATAAACCTGTTGCCTTTTTATCCTCCATTGTCATGAGCTCTGCATGACCTCACCCCACCTTTGATTAGCAACTTTATGCCTATGTATAGTATACACAGAAAGCTGTCAATAAGTGGTGTGGGAGGGGTTATATAGAGCTCAGCATTCAGAGAATTGGTAGATCTGCTACAGATAAACCAGAGGTTTATTAATACTACAGCAAGCAACCCAGTAAGGGATACATTGCTGAAATCAGCTTTCTGCCCATGCACAGTGTTCAAAAGATGCTGCCAATCAGTGGTGTGAGTGGAGTTATACACAGCTCAGCATTCAGAGAACAGGAATATCTGCAGTATAGAAACTGAAGCCAGCAGCCCAATAAGTGACAGGCTGCTGGAATCAGGGTTTCTGCTCCTACATCATGCGGCTCTCAGATGGAGCCCAAAAATCTGGAGAGATAATTTCTTGAGATATTCAGAAATTTATCGTCAAAGTGAAGAGTTTAGTAAATCATCTTGTCTTCAAAATCCCTTTTGAAATATCCTAATTTCAGATTGATAGACTAGGGGTCCCCTTTTCAGGTCCTTACGTTTTTAGCCAAGGTTCAGGTCCAAAGATAATCTTTTCCTTAATTTCAGTAGAGAAATGTGCAATGCTTCATTTTGCCTGTAGGGGCACTGTAGGGAATTTGAACACTTGCTGTCCCTATGCATAAATCACTACTTACCAAAGGTCTTAGCAGTGAGATATCCTGCGATCAGAGGACCCCAAATTTAGATTTTCCAAATCTGAGACCCCCAATACCTTTTCAGTGTTGCCTGTTTTAGACTTATCGATGTTCATATCTTTCCAGATCACTGTTCTGTTCGCTAGCTAGTTATAGCCAAGTAATGACCAGCCCTAATCCACGGTCATTTCTTCCTTATCCTCTGTAAATGGGCACATTTTTCTGTCTTGATCAGCATCTTAAATACCATACGGAGTTTGTCTCAGACATGGAGGAGTTATATGAGATTGGATTCTCATGGGATGCTCCATCTTAACACAATTTTGCTCTGTCGAAATGTCAATGAACTCATTGTGTGTGATTTTCAGCCACTGGTATTTTCATTTGGGAGCAGGTGCCTACTTTATTTGATCTGACTTTGATACCCTTTAAATGACATCATTACATATTGGGATTTACCAGAATAAGGGAAATGCTGTCATATTAGCCACACACTATATTAGGAACCCGGTCAGCATAACTCAATGACCTTCCTTTAATGTGTCAAGATTTAGTCTTATTTCATTCAAGTGGGTTAAAACCTGGGTTGTAATGTGTCTCAGTATATAAAATCTATGCTGTGGTCTACAATACCTCTTGGGGTTGTCTTTATCATCCTTTGTATGGAGCGAAAAAGGTTGGAGAGTTTCCTCAGCAGATTGAAGTCTTTTTCAAGGTAGAAGAGGATTGATTTTAAGCTACAAACACCAAGGAAGACTTACTCAGAACAATATACCTGAATTTTATCACCATTTTCACTAAGATAAAAGAAAAAAATGTAAAAAAGTTAGGTAATAAAAATGTGTGAAATTAAGTTATGATTTAAGGTAATAAAGAATGTTCATTGTACGGTTTACATCGTCTGAAAGTGAGTTATAGAAGTTACCATGCCACTCGTGAAAATGTAAAGAATGATGCTGACACACCCACTCCAGGCTATGTTGGCAGATGTTCAGTGGAACACTGGTACCCCGGTGTTTCATGCAGCCTCCGGGGCTGGGGCCGTCATTCAAGAAAGTCACACACACACCACAGCCGCAGTTCCATTACTTGGTGTTTCAACATGGCTGCCAGGTACATCCTTTGCCAGGCTCTGGTTCAGCATTGTCTGCAGGACCAGGTTGGTGTTACTGAGCCTTGGTTGGTGCCCTCTCTCTCTCTTACTGGGTGGTCTGTCTCTGGTGGGTCTACATTCCCCTCTCTCAGCGCTAAAATGGCTAGTTCTCTTCTGAGATGCTCAAGTCATTGCTCTGCCCCTTAGGCTCTCAATGCTCTTCGCAGCACAGAGCTCAAGTATTGATTGCCACGAGTGCTTACTTGTGTCCTGGGTGCCATTAGGTTCTTCTCCCGGACACTGCTCCCTTGTTCAGCCACCTTCCCCAGGATGTATTGTGTGTTTGGCCACAGCTCCCGTTAGAAGTCAGGGGCCTCCGGATTTCTGGCTTGGGCTTGCAGTATCCACACCATGTTCCCTGTGTTTTCCACCAGTGCCTCTGTCTCTTCAGATTCGAGCATAAGAAGAATTAGTGTCTCTTCCGCACCCTTAGGGCTCTACTCTCCTTCCACCCTTCTGGTCTCTCCCTCCTGGGGCAAAAGTGGTCATGCTTCAAGCCCCGGGAGCCGGACCTACACCGACTCTGTGCCCTCCTGCTGCTGCTTCCTCCACTCTCCTCTACTCTCCTTTCCCGTCTAACACTTTCTTGTTTCTCTTTTTGTGACCTAGGTTTTCCCTCAGGGTCCTCCCATTGTCCCAGGGCCTACATGTTGAGTACTGTTTGTGTGTGTTTTGGGCTCAGCCACACCATCCCAGAACCTGGAGAACAGGGGCACTACACTCCCTAGCCGTGGAATGCAGTACCTCTGCTGGCAGTTTACCCGGTGGGGTGCCACAATAAGCTAAAGTATGTTAAATATAATGCAGTTTAAAGAGGTATTCTCCTGTTAGATAATGTCAGAGACTCCCATCAATTGCGGGAACAGGTTCCCCTTAACCTCCCCAATCTGTTCTATTAAGGTGGACTTGGTTTAGTGCGTAAAGGTGGAGGGCACATTAGATGTCTGCATTTGTTCTATATTCTCCATTCAATTCCATAGGAGCTGCAGAACTAGTCAAGAACACTTACTCCAAGGTTGCCTCCCCGAGTAGCATGTGAGGCGCAAAACTGGTCTGAACATAGGTGCAGGACCCAAAGACAGCTACATTATAGACATGCACCATTATTTTCCATAAATCAATATGTTTAACAGACCACTGAGCGGTAGAGAATACATTGTGCCCTAACTGAAATGATAAAAAGTTAAATTACATTTGCACCATACTTGATGAATTCTTCATATTTCTGACTTATAATACTATTATTAATTCTTCAATATTGCCAAAACATTTAATTGAATTTCAAAAATATATACAAAAGGTACAAGACCAGTGCCTCCAATCTGGTTTGGATAGTGATACTTTCAGTTAAACAGAGAGAACATGTTGCAAAGTCAATGTCACACTGGAGCAAGAATGGCTAGGCATGCAGCACAAAAGGAGGGGTAAACTAGGGAAGATGTAAAGGAAGGCCCTGATGATAGGGAGAAGGGTCACCACCTGAACTTAACTGTGGCTGATCCCTGAACTCCCTAACATCCCTAGACACATCCTTCTCCCTGTGTTTTCGCTCACTTGTCTAAGTCCTGTTTGACCATGGACTGCTTAGTTGCAGGCCAGCAAGAAACTAGTCTTACTACTAACATAAAACACAACATGAGGAAGCGGGACAAAATGGGAGAAATAGTCAACATAAACTCAACTTCTTCTCTAGAAAGAGCATATGTTATCAAGATCGCCACTCCTTTCTCCAGAGACAGCTCCTTCTCAGGTCAGTTTAGAATGAACTATAGTGGGCATAGGGAAGGGCAAGGTGTAAGTATATGTAGTGGAAGGGAGTGGCTGCTGCTGGATCTACAACTGCCTGTTTAATCCTAGCAGGATAGTAAGAAACCTGAACCCCTTCAGCACTGAATGGAATAAAATAAGCTCCTACTCAGGATAAACAATGAAGGGGTACTACAGAGGATCTGCAATCAACTAAACGCTGTGACATTCTGATCCCAGATCCCCCCGAGGTCTCATCAGGCTATGACAAACTTGTGACCGTAAACCTCACCAGTTATTACTCTTATTTCATTGCCACAGATCCCATGATTTTTCTCTTTATGTTTGTCCACTATACTGTTCTAGAGATAAGGGTCTTTTTCTTTAGTGAAAATATTTATGATCTTTTCCTAGGGGGTGTTGCTCACAGGATTCTTTGGAGGCATGTCTTTAGGCTCCTCTGCATTATCACCCTGTGAGCAACACCCCCTTGGTAAAGATTATAATAGGGAAACTAAATATAAAGGCTTATATCGGTTTATCTGTATGGGGGATTAAAAAAAAATGGAATACTCAGGGGAGCAGCAAGAATAAAATAAGAGCACAAAAGTGGCCACTTTTGATACGGTGACAGGTGCATTTTATGTAGTTTTGTAGATTTATCACTCAGAATTCCCCGATAAGCACTTGAGTATAGCACAAAGACCTACATAAAGTAAGGATATCAATATACACATTTTTATATCTCTTGCTTTACGTTTTTGACACTTTGTTGTAAGTTATCTTTCCTCTATTAACGGGAAAGGATTGGTAATTTCCACCACAATGCAACTTCAGAGATGACTATGTCAAGTGACTTTTATTTTATAGATGATAACTGGCAGCCTATAAAATTCTGTTTCTTGGAGGCCTCCAGATGGAATCTCTTTGCAAATGTTACCAGCCTTAGAGGGGGGAAAGACTAAAATTCATTCTATAAGAAATAAAGAATCTGTTTCTCTGGTTTCTCGTGTAAATGGCACTCCCATTGACATATTGTGAATGGTCTGAATCATAACAAAGAGAATTGAAACAAACCCCCGGGACACACAGAACGATTGTTACACATATTTGAACTGATATAATGCAACCCAATGCTTTTTTACACTCAATTAATTCACACATTTTGTTGGACACGGACCAGGATTTGGGACTTTGAGGCTATTTTGCTTTTGTTAGAAATGATTTTGGAAAACAAGGTGACGCATGTTTAATAAAGGTTTAGTGGATTTCACTTGGACTCAGCCGTTTATTTCTCTTTGTTTTCACATCCAAAAACCGAGCATACAACTGATGAACGGAAACACTACGGCATGTATTTTGCGTGATTTATGTTTGAATAAAAAACAATTGGGTGATTCATCATTGTTTCTGCAGGAAATGTGGTGTAAAAACACTAATGGTGGGTTTACACGCCGCGATATCGGGGTCCAACTCCGACCCAACTCCGACAAAAAGTCACGTGGGTTGCGAGTTGGAGCCGATATCGGGTGCGCGTTGTAGTGTTTTAGCATACAACGCGATGCTGGAACGATGCCAAAACGATATCGGAGTTGAATAGCAGAGCTATTCAACTCGCCGATATCGCAAGGCCGTTGTACCAGCATCGCTGCGTGTGACAGCCCAACTCCGATGTCTACGCTCACGTCACCCATTCACTCCCATGTTAACTGGTCGTTCCTGGGTTGGTGGGCGTAGACATCGGAGGGACGTTGCATCCCGATATCGCGGCGTGTAAACTGGCGATGCGATGCATGGAGAAACGTGCACTAAATGCGCGCTCCCGCGTCGTTGCCTCCGATATCGCCGCGATATCGGGACGTGTAACCCCACCATAAGAAAAGTCAGAATTTTTTTGTGCAATGTAGAGGTGCGTAAAAAATGTAGCCACTTGTGGCATTTTCATGACCGTTTTAAGCATCTCCGCTAAAATGAAGGGCTGGGGAGTAGAGATGAGCGAAACCCTGGAGGTTCGGGTACAGGGGTTGCATGTTCAGGACCAAAACATGGTCTCATATGTCATTGGTAGTCATTGATTGGCTGGTCGGTTCTCCGCCAATATACAATTAGAGTAAGTAGGGTAATGTAACGTAACTGTTGTATACACTGGGTAATTTAAAAGTGCTCAAAACACATGGTCATTCATTTAAAGGGAATCTGTCAGCAGGTTTTTGCTACCTCATCTAAGAGCAGTATGAGGTTGGCACAGAGAATCTGAATCCAACTGTATCACTTAGATTAAAATGTATCACTTAGATTACTTGGTGCAGCGGTTCTGACACAATCAGAATTTTTAGATTTAGCCATCAAGCAGAGATGAGAGCGGCTCCAGGCTCTCTGTATACAATGGTACGTCACTGGCAATGTACAATCAGAGGAGGCAGCGTTTCGAACCACCTTGCACGAAACAATGTAACCCAAGCAATAATAAGTCCTACTGCTTAAACAAACATTTTTGTTTGTTAAACAATCAGCAGATCGGACCTTGACAAGGGAAGCATCACTGAATTCTCTGTATTAAACCTTACAGCACACTGTCTTCAAATTACATAGCAAAAACTCGCTAACAGATTCTTATTAATAAACTTAAAGTGTAACCGACATTTAAATTTTTATTCAATAATAATGTAGAGCAAGTGATTATAATAAACCTTCAAATATAGTTCATAAATTAAATCTTGAAGAAAGCTTTTCATAAACCTTCTAGAACATGTCCCCACAAGGCTGTTTCTAAACCTTACCTATGTCAGTCTGTAGGCACACAGCACCTATGAGATCTTATCTGACTCCTCTGAGCTCAGCACTGTCCCTGAGGTAACCTGAGACTCTGATCAGCTGTTTTGTGGCACGCTGTTAATGACCCAACCCCCAGTGTAAACTGAAGATTGATCTCACTAATAACCAGCATATGTCAGTTTAGAAAAAGCCTAGTGGGGACATCTTCTGGAAGGGTTTTGAAATATTTTCTTCCAAATTTCTCTTATGAAGTATATTTGAAAGTTTTTTTTATAATCACTTGCTCTACATTATTATTAGATAAAAATTTAAATGGAGGTTACACTTTAAAGTAGTATTTGTAATATCTTTATCTTTTCAATTTTTACTGATGCCGTCTTCTCATTGAGAGTCTATGTTTACTCCATTATCATAGTCCAAGTCCAGCTATTATTTTTAATTATATGTTGCATATCTCATATATAGTGATGACTATCTCATTTGACTGAGGATCTCCTGACTCTAATGGTGCCGTCACACAGCACGATCTGGCCAGCGATGTCGGAAGCAATGCGCGGGTGCCCGCTCGGTTCCGACATCGCTGGCCAGCTGTCACACAGCATCGCTGCGGCCGGCGACACTGCAGCGATGCGGGCGGTGACATCGCTCGCTGGGCTGGGCTCAGCCCAGCGAGTGATCCGCAGCAACACTGCGGTATAGGCTGGATCGCCGCCGACATCGCTCTGGCGATGTCACACGGCGCGATCCAGCCTTATCGGAGGTCGCCCGTTGACAGGTTTACGGTTCTTCCCGTAAACCTGACAACCTGCGACCAGCGATAAAACGCGGTTGCGCCGCTCATTTACACAGCGCGACGTCGCTAGCGACATCACTGATACGTCACTTTTTCGGCGATGTCGCTAGCGACGTCACCAGGTGTGACAGCACCATAACGCTTGATGCCTTTTATCTCCCGCCATCAAAGGTGTCTTTTATGATCTTTCTTTCCTCCCTTCATTGAACTCACATGAATGCACTACCAAGTGGTAATATATGGGGGACTGGGAACATTACTGATATTTAGCCATCAGTAGTCTGTTGGCACCTTTGTACACCATAAGGCTTGAATCACCATATAGTGATTCGCAGTGTTCCTACAGGTCCATAATAAGTTCCCGAAGTTTTTCTATATGGCCTCTTTCAATGAGTCTAACATGGGGAAAGGGATATTCAGCGTTATCAAGGTAAAGGGTCATTTGCTGTTCTACACAAATGGTGTTATTTATTGCAAACCCTACTACTGATTTGCAATCATTACAAAGTATGCTAAACATTATTCCTGTCTCATTGCCTCATTCAGCCAACTATGATGCAACCTTTTGTTTAGAGAGATTATCATATGGAGGCTCCAGACAGCACTAACTTTATTCTAATGCATATTAATAAAACACGAGAAGGTTATAACACCCAATTAATTTTTTATCGGAAAATGAGAGGAAAAAAAAATACAAAAAATAAATAAATAATAGACTCAAGGAAATGCTGCAGCATCAAGTCATTTACATACATTATACAGCTCATTATTCTTGTTTAGAAAGTTTTAGATAGTTTCGTGGCTCGTGTTTGTTTGCGCACCTTTTGTCCTTTGTCATAACTACTGTGGGTTTTTCTTTACTAGAGGGAAGATTGCATTTGCTGCCTTAGCCCTACATCTACTGGCCAGTGGGGTGACCTTAGCCCCCAGCATTAAGGCACGTGTAGGCCACATTAAAAAACAGAACTTCTGTATGTGCTCATGTAGGATCCAGTCTGTAATTGAAAAATATGGACAAGGCACTCCAATAAGGTGAAATAGCAGTGGTGATTTGTTTTGATAGAATATAGCAATCCAAAATACATGAAACAGTCACATTCAGACGGGTTCATTGGTTACAATGGAAAACTGCTTGAAGAACTGATACAGGTGCAAGCATGCAGTGTCCACCACAGTAGAAGATGGTGCCAACATCCAAAAAAAGGCCAGTGGGGTGTCCTCAACACCTAGCATTGAGTCATCCCGGAGATCCCCTACAAATCCAAATGTAGGGCCAGACCTCCTCGCTCCTTTTGGATGCCTTTATTAGAATGGGTTGAATATTTAGCAGATGTAGGCCATTTGAATGGTCCATAAGAGTAAGAAAGATCAATTGTCTTGGAAATCATAGACACATTTTTTTCTATACCCTATATGGTTGCATGGTAGACACAGGTGGATAACATTTCTACACATTTCTGAATATTTGAAAAACAATAAATAATTATAATCAATCTAATAATAAATACTTAAAAATACAATGAATGTAACAATGATTGGTATTATACAAAATGGAATGGAATGTACTATAATTTAATTGTTCCATTTGGTCAACTAGGATCCCCTTCCAAGTGAATTTTTGTAATCATCTTTAGTGTGTTGCTGAGTAAGGCTGTGGTCACACATGCCAATCCGTTTTTCAGAGTGTTCCGTTTATCAAATCCGTTTTTTTTGGGGTGCTTTTTGAGCCTCCTGTGCTGCACTGCGTTTTTTGCATTTAGCCAGTTTTTGGCAAAAAAATGCTAGTAACAATGGATCAGTTAACGGATGGTGCCTATATGTGCCATCCGTTAACAGATCCGTTTCCCATAGGGCTCCATGTCGCCAAAAATGGTCCGTGTTTTTCCCGCACCCAAACACATTGCTTGCAATGTTTTTTGGACCCTGGGAACAGGTCTTCAAAAACGGAATGACCCATAAAGTGCCCCATCCGTTAACAGACTTTTTTTGGACTTAGAAAAGAAAAAGGGAAAAAATTTCCCAAAAACGGATCAAGAGCAAAAACGGCTGGCATTGTGTGACCACCGCTTAATATACCTACAGCAACAAAAATATAACATCCATCTAATAATATAAAGAAACATTGTAGATAAAGGTGCAAGTCGGTATCACTCCTATAAAGAGCAAGTGAGGGGTCTACAATAGTGAAATCAGCTACGCAATGGTAACAGATCCAATGTTACATAGACATAGCTACAAAGGTTAAAAAGAAACAGGTCATCAAATTCAACCGTTCTCAATCAATTATATATTATTTGTAGCTAGATTATTTATAACCTTCAATTGTGGATGATGAGATCTGTGAGCCATATTATGATCTCAATGTGTAGTAAAGGGTTTGAGTTGCTAAATTGCTTTCCTCTCTACTATTATTTGCTTTTAAGAGTCCTTGAAATAAGGAAAGCCATACTTTAAGAAATTGCAGTTATCCTTGAACCTAGCCCTTATGATTTTTTCTACTTTTTGTTAGTATCAGGTCTGTTAGGGAGACAGGCACCAAATTCATACTATATCGCTTTATGGCAGAGTATGTGTTCTGGTCATTTTTTTTCTATATTCACACTCTACAGAAGAATAATACAGCACAATATCCCGATGAGCTATACATACATTTATAGTGTTATCTTGACACGAGTAATTAATAACATTTGGTGTGTTAGATAAGCTAGCCATAGATATGTGATGATGGCTACCTGAAAAGAGATGAAGGTTGAGAGTACCACTCTTAGGCTAAGTGCCCATTGGACGTTATGTGGGCTGTTTTCTAGCGTTTTCCGTCGGCGTTTTCCGCTGAGTTTTATGTTAATTTATGATAATCCTAGCCACCGGTTGGATTAACATGCTAGTCAATGGAGTTTAGAAAACGCTGTGTACTTTAGAACGTTTTTTTTTTACTCCTGTCCACTTTCTTCACTTGTTTTCCACCGGTTTTCAAAGATAGAGCAAGTGACTTGTTTTGAGCGTTTTTCCAGCGGTTCTAGCTTACAAGTGCATGAAAAACCAGTCTTAAAAACGCTAAGGAAAGCGCCGGGGAAATCGCCAAGAACACGCTGTACAAACGCTAATAAACCGAGCACAAAACGTTAGAAAAACGCTAACAAAACGAGGTACACCGCTGAGGTCAGGAAACTCAGTTTCTGCAATTCTCCACCGGTTTTCTGATGGTCTGCAAGGATGCAGAACCGTCCAATGGGCACATACCCGTACAAGGGTATTTTTCAGGGATGGACATACCATTGGTACCAACTCGTGCAGCCAAATATGGATCTCAAGAGGTAAAAGGGCCATGACTACCTTGAAAGCAGGTGAAGTTGAGCATTAATATGACTGCAAAGGACCCATAAATTGATCTTGCACAGGGATCCTCTTTCATCTGTTTTTGTTTAGTGGGACAATTTCAGGAGAAAATGAAGGATGCAGATTCATATTACATGGAAGAAATTAATGGAACAGAAACCAATGTAGGCTGCTTTCACATCAGTGGTTTTCGCTGATCTCGGCAGTTGCGGTGAAAAAAACGCAACTGCCGCGATTACCGCATAACGGCCACACTTGCAGTTCACCTGCGGCAAGCCCCATGCAATGTCTATGGGGCTTGCGGTAGGTGTGCGGCAGGTGCGGCAAGTGCAGTTTCGGCACTTGCGGCAGATGCGGCCGCGAGAAAACGCGGCTGACCGTGGTTTTTTCGCGGCTGCATGTGCCACAACCGCAACTGTACCAGACATTGTAACATGCAACATGTACCAGACAACTGTGTTGCCGCACCTGCCGCAAGCCCCATAGACATTGTATAGGTCTTGCCGCAAGTGAACCGCAAGTGCGGCCGTTATGCAGTAATTGTGGCAGTTGCGTTTTTTTCACTGCAACTGTCACGAACAGCGATTACCGCTCATGTGAAAGGGACCTAACAAAGCAGACGGGTTTAGGCTACAAATGATCAAATCTTTATTGGAATTTCTAAGCTTTAGCAAATATTTCCAAAAACTTGAATTTGCCACAAATCAAAGATACTCCAATTGTCCTTAAAAGCCTTGTTTAACACCATACCTTGAAGTCTAACGTGACTGTATAACTACTTTCAAGCTCTTTAGTTCAAAGACAACCTTAGTAGTTTCAAAGTATCTCTCTATACATATGGCTATGGTATACCTTGGTTTTATGCTAATCCATGCAAATCTAAACCTGTGTTTTTGATGCCCAGCAAAACCTATGTGATTCAGGGAAAAGCTGTGCACACACATAGGTTTAATTCCTTTGCAGAAACTGTAAACACCACAGGTTTTGCTGCGTTTTCGAAAGAATGAGCATGTCAATGTTTTTCTGTGTTTTTGCAGCGTTCGATGGCAAAAATCAATAAGAGAAGTCGCCAGGTGAGGTGACTGTTACTCTCCTCTCCCTATAAAGAACATATGCTTTTCCTAGACAGGTATCTAATATGTAGCCAATCATTCAGTATCATAGGACAATGCTACATCTGTTTACAAATGTTTTGAGATATGTAGGAAAACATTGCAAATAAGTCCCAACAATACTATTCCATTTCTTCATATGTATGTGATCTCCTCCGTATAGAAGAATGCATTGGGTTTTCTGCCTCTCAGTATATTGGACTCATTTTTTTGTAGATATTGGGTTATTTTGACATTGAGAAGAAAATTGTTATCACTTGAGCTTTATCAGTGAACTGTATAGGCAGCTGAAGATGTATAAAGCAAAGTCAACAACACTTGGTCAACTTTCCGTACACTGCTATAACTGCACATGTTTCTAGGATGAATTAATTACCCAATGGCAGAAAAGTCTGTTTATTTTTCAAGATGAAGCAACTTTGTTATCAACTTGAAAAGGCTTTTTTTTTCCAATGCTGAGGTTTTAAAGCAATCTATCTGCTGGGGATTTGAGGCTCCGTCTACAAAGAAGATTGAAAAAGCAGAACTTGTATTTGATTCTTACGTCTCAGAGGGTGGCATTTTGGATGGCTTGATGGATTTCGTAGGGTTTGTAGATGAAGCTTTGGTTATCAATTTGGAAGTCATAATCTTTGCAATCCAATATGCAGCCCCTGCTTTTTTTCCCAAGCGCCTTGACTTTAAAGAGCAAATAAAGCGGATATTTCACATGATTATTTAGCATGCACTTTTCATTACCATGCTCCATAGTAAAACTGAAGTGAAGTAGTCAGCTTTACACTTTTATAGTGAAGTGGTTTTGAGCCATGGCCATAATATACCTGATCCAGCACAGAATGAATTATAAGACTGAGTGAATACTTTAACCAAATAAATACCTTATATGACCTGTTGTAAATGTATGACCTTAATAGTAATGTCACCGCAGGTCGGCATGGTCAATGTATGTGACTGCTTATCTCAACTGCAGCTCTACAGTAGAGTTGTGTCCAGTTATAAGATAGATTATGACCAGATACCCCGAGAATATGAACATATTATGCCAGTAAAACTAAGGGTGGTAAGTGGCTGGTAGACACCTGTCACGGTGTTCATCTACAGAATCTACACCAGTGCATTGGACAGATACAAAATCTAAGACATTTGTATGGTGCTCGTACAAGTTTTATAGTTGGTAGGCCCCCTCTTTTTGGTAGGATCTGATAATATAATCTTGATTAGAGATGAGCGGGCCCATGGATGACCTGTTCTACTGGGTTCAGCAGGACTTAAAAAACATGTTCAGTTCAGGAACAGGACTTGACCCAAACTTGACAACAGACAACAAACCCCATACAAGTCAATGAATTTCTTTGCTGAACAATGGCTGTAAAATAGTTGAAGTAAGGGATAGGGGGCTGCAAAAGGAAGCAAAATTGGGGTAAGAGCAGAACAATTATAAATACCATGTTTCCCTGAAGATAAGACAGCAGTCAATCTCTTTTTTGGCCTGCTCATTAAACACCTTAAATATTCCCTTCTTCCTCCACCGACCCTCTGTACCAGCATCTGTGATTGGTTGCAGTCAGACTGCTATACATGGCCCCCAGACACCAACCCTCTGTGTCGGCATCTGTTATTGGTCGCAGTCAGTCAGCTGTGTCAGTGTAAAAACAAATAATTAAAAAAAATGTGTGATCATTCATCTCTATTTTTGATAACCAGTCAAGGTAAAGCAGACCGCTGGGGGTTGCAACCTGAAGCTGTCTGTTTTACTTGTACTTATTATCAAAAAAAAAAAGGTGGGAGCCGATGCCATTTTAAAAAAATAAATAAATAATTTTTTGTAGTGGTGCACTGGCCAATCACAGCCCATGCCAAAACTTGTCCTGGCTGTGATGGGGCCGGAAGTGCCTGCAATGAAAAAGCACACTGATTGGCTGCTCTGCAGCATTTCAATAAGCTTTATTCAGATGACAATCTGGAACAGGAACCAGATGAAGTTCAGCACCGGACACTAGGTGTTCCGTGTGGACCCCACACTGTACAGTTTTGGTTCTCTCATCCGTTATCTTGATGTAATGCAATGTTAGCCCTTTACTTAAAAAAGATAAGATAGTGATTCTCATATGACTGCTCTAATCCAAAATAATCCAGCGATAGTATGTCTAAGTTAGCGTGATCCTGCTTATTTTAGCGTAAAACAATTACATTTTTCATAATTGTAGCCGCATCCTCTGCCCCTCTACTGATAATTTATTGTGCTGCTGGAATAATACAGGGGTCCGTTCCTCAATGTTAAAAAGTTTATTTGGTTTCAAAACTATCCACTTATTCATCAGGAATCAGGACAATAGAACCCTTTCCTTGCCTTTATTTCCAACAATCTATCTACTTGTGGTTACGTGCTTCTATAGTGATTATGTCTAACACAACCACACAAAGTGAACAATTTCTTCATTCTCATTATTCTAATCATACCATTGGATAAGACCCTATTCCACCAACCCCTACTGATCAGTGATTGGTTGCATTTTGACCCTACCGATATTGAAATGATACTGTTGCCATAATTGGATGCTTGGAATATCTTTGTCACGTTGTATCGAAGGACCAGATAGCGATTGTACTTGCCAACGTACTGCATTTGCCGATGTTTAAAATAGTCATGATATCAAGTAAAGTTTTTGTTTATGCAAGAATACAATGCTATATAGCTTTAGGAATTGTCTTTATAAAAAATATCAAGAAAAATTACTTTTTGCAAAAGAAAATACATTTTTAAACTGTATGTGTTCGCTAATAATGAATATGGCACCTTATTTGCATCAGGTCTTTAGAGACTTACTTGCACCATTTATGCTGACTCTAAAACAACAATTATTACGATCAGTAATTCGTAATACTCTATTTCTGGCCATAATAACTCATTTATGTGTTACAAATAGTTTGCATAAAGTGCTGGTGAAAGTGCTAACTAAGTAATAATTTTGAAAATGTTATATGATGCCGTAAAAGGCACCCAAACCCCCCAGAAACGCCAACTTGCACAGTGTTAAATCTCTCCAGTTAACAGTTTGTTTAGAAAGATTTACCAGGGAAGCAGACACAGAGACCCCGGACACGACTTTCCCTGTCACCACATCTCCCTGTGCCGCAGGCAACACAAATTAAACTGTACAAACTGTAGAGGATGCACTCAGTGTTCCTGCATAAATTGTATGTTTGTGTACATCCCTGATGCTATATAATAAAATATCATTATTAATAACTCCCCTGCAACCAGCAACATGCTAGAGTTTATTGTGTGTAAATGTAAATTCATAACAGGGATACTGCAGCATATTGCACATAGTGAGTCAAGGGGGGGAAGGGAATACGGATGTTTAGTTTATGTCTCATCAGCATGAAGTATCTCCTCTAACCGCATTTAGAGCCACTTACCTCAGGTGTTTAAAGAGAATTTCACTTATTCCTAGAGATGCTCTTGGAAAGTTGCAAGTGTTCTATTTACAGCAATTTATATGGTGGCAAAACATATAGGGAAGCATGAACTTGTTATATGTATTATGTATGTGGAGTAGACACAGAAGCGTTAAAAGTTAATGTTTACTCCACATGTGTGGCTGACTTATATGATACAAGAGGTCAGCTTGGCGGGGGTCTCTTTGGCTGTGGTCACACATAGAAATCCATTTTTGGAAGTGATTTTCATCACCAATCCGTTTTTTTCTGGGTGCTTTTTGAGCCTCCTGCACTCCTGAACGTTTTTGGACTTTTCATTAAAAAAACGCATGCGCGAACGCATGCGCAAACGCAAGTGCGCATTTGCATGCGTTCGCGCATGCGTTTCCCATAGGGCCCCATGTTAAAAAAACGCATGAAAACGCATGCGTTTTTTAAATGATGCCAAAAACGTTGCATGCAACGTTTTTGACTCAAAAACGGACAGGGCAATGTTTGGAGCTCCATAGAAAAACGGACAGGGTGTTTATTACATCCAATCCGTTTTTCTTTCAGTTTTTGGACTTAGAAAAAAAAAATGAGAAAACTGAAGCCAAAAACGGACTGAGGGCTTATGTGGAACCCAGCCTTTCCCTCTTCCCTACCTCTGATTCAAAAACCAGATGTAATTGCATATGCTCTATGTGACTTGCTAAAAATTAACTATGTGACAAATGTAATACTACTGTATCTGGCATAATCTGTACTAATTTGATGGCTAATTGATTATCCAGTCCCACAAGCTGATTTGTTTACAATCATTACCTGAGTGTTAGTTTTCCATCTGCTGTGTCAGAATGGGTCACAGTTAACAGTGGGGTACCACAGGGGTCAGTATTGGGCCCGCTTCTTTTTAACATATTTATTAATGACCTTGTAGGGGGCATACAGAGGAGAATCTCAATATTTGCAGATGACACTAAGCTCTACAGGCTAATCAATGCAGAGGAGGTCAATGTTATATTACAGGAGGATTTATGTAAACTAGAAGCTTGGGTTGATAAATGGCAAATGCGCTTTAATGGGGATAAATGTAAAGTCATGCACTTCGGCAGAGGAAATAAAATGTATAATTATGTGCTTAATAGTAAAACACTGGGCAAAACTACCACTAAAAAAGACCTGGGTGTATGGGTAGATGATAAACTCACATTTAGTGGCCAGTGTCAGGCAGCTGCTGCAAAGGCAAATAAAATAATGGGATGCATTAAAAGAGGCTTAGATGCTCATGAGGAGAACATAATTTTACCTCTATACAAGTCACTAGTGCGACCACACTTAGAATACTGTGTACAATTCTGGTCTCCGGTGTATAAGAAAGACATAGCTGAACTAGAGCGGGTCCAGAGAAGAGCGACAAAAGTCATTAGAGGACTAAGGGGTCTGCAATACCAAGACAGGTTATTAAACTTGGGGTTATTTAGTTTGGAAAAACAAAGGCTTAGGGTGATCTTATAATAATATATACGGTAAATATATGAGGGGACAGTACAGAGACTTTTTAATGATCTTTTTACTCTAAGGCCTGAGAATGGGACAAGGGGAATCCTCTACAGAGACGGGACAGGGGCATCATCTACTCTGGAGGAAAGAAGGTTTAATCATAATCATAGACACGGATTCTTTGTGTAAGAGCAGTGAGACTATGGAACTCTCTGCCACATAATGCTGTAATGAGTGACTCACAACTAACATTTAAGAAGGGCCTGGATGCCTTTCTTGAAAAATATAATATAACCAGTTATATATACTAGATTCTTTGATAGGGCGTTGATCCAGAGAATTAGTCTGATTGCCTTATCTGGAGTCAGGAAGGAATTTTTTTCCCCCAATGTGGAGCTTAGTGTTGCCCCATGGAGTTTTTTTGCCTTCCTCTGGATCAACATGTTAGGCTATGAATTGAACTAGATGGACTTAAGGTCTTCCTTCAACCTTAAATACTATGTTACTATGTTAGGTGTTTTTCTGCACTGCCTGATCTACATTGCCTTTTAGGTGCACAATTTTGTATTTTGTAATTTAATACATTTAGCACTTCTTTGTATAAATGCAATTGAGCTCCACCTGTTTCTCTTTCTTTGTATACTAACCTTTGTGGGATTGCTGGGCCATATTTGGTTGGGATATACTTCCTGCATTTTTGACTAGTAGGTATGCCATATGGAGTATGTTTAAATCCAAAGGACCAGGGTGTACAACGATCCGTGCTGCTGAGTATAAGGAAGGACCACAATCTTGGTATGTTACGCTGCTTTCCACATCAGCGGTTTTCGCTGCAGCCGTTTTTATTCCACTCTTCCATTAGTTGTGTCTTAAGGGGAGTCACACGCGTCAATATCGCCTGCATGATCTCGCTGCACGTGACGTTTGCAGCGATATTGATGGCGTGTGACATACTGAATCACAGCGATAAATCGCTGGTTGATGATAGCCAGGTTTTGAACTGCTCTAAAACCTGCGATTGTCGCCCGTGGAACGCGCATCGCTGCGTGTGACACCGGGATAGCGATATTCCAGCTCCAGCGCCTCTCACAAGTCTGGGAAGCTGGTATCAAGGTAAACTGAGGTATCTAGGCAGCGGCGCTGCTAGATACCCACGTGTACTTAGTTACCAGCCTCCTCCGCTCACCGGCTGGTATCTAAGGTACACAGCGGGTAACTAGGGTCCCATAGGTTTACCCGCTGTGTACCTTAGATACAGCGGTGAGGGAAGAGGCTGGTAACTAGGTACACATCAGGTATCTAGGCAGCGCCGCTGCTAGATACCGCAGTTTACCTTGAAAACCAGCCTGCTCCCGCTTCCAGCAGCTGGAGCGGAGCAAGACATCGTGAAACGATATTTAAATCGTTCCATGATGTCTCTGGTCAATTGATCGCTGGTGAGTCTGTCTGTGTGACAGCTCACCAGCAATCACCGTCAATGTCGTCAGCAATCATCTCACTGACGACATTGACACGTGTAACTCCCCTTTACACTACCCATCCAGTTGGCAAGTTTTTATCTTTAATCAGTTTTCTACTATCTTCACAGCTGAGACCCTATCGTCTTCTTGTCTTGTCTTCTCTATTATCCTCTTAGACATCAACATATCTTGCATATAGGGAAATAGAAAATATGTCAATGTAAATGATGGCCTAGATCAGGAATTGTATGTGTTTTTGTTTTTGTTGGCAAGGCGGCTTTTGAAATGTCACTTTTGGTGTTCTCAGTCTATTGTCACCTAGCTCTGACAAAGTTTCTGGAGTTAGGATGGATAGGAGATTGGGAAATTATCATGTTTGTTACTCTACAAATCTTACTCCAGCAGAGGCTAAAGTAGAATTTGTAGCGAGGTGCACATGGAGGAACACACCACCTGTACAACGGTCCTGCATCGTTGTGAGGCATGCTCTGATTAATGAATCAGTGGCATCTAACCACTTGCTTCCACAACAAGACCAGAACAATTAAGCAATTGGGGCCTTAATATCTATTCTGTGTATCAAATTCCTAATCAAACCTATTTAGTTCATATAGACCCCTCCCCTGCTTGTCTTTGCTCTTTTTCTCCATTAGTATCAATTTATTCTATATTTGAGATTTCTCATTTTGTTTTTACTTTGGATAAAAACATTAGTCTTATTACAAGGCGAGAGTTAAAAATTGACTTATAGGACAGCTACCTCCAGCTGGTGGCACTAGAGTGAAAATGTTCTTCATTCTGCAGGGAAGCTAATGTGTATAGTCTTTCCAGTGAAAATCTATTTTTTTGCTTCATCTCCAGCACCCTTCAGAGATTTTGGAACACCCTTTGGAGATGCAGCACTTTTACCGCCTTTCTATTCTAAAAACTTTGATGGGCATCTCTTCTTTGTACGTCTTTCTCTAACGTTTACCATGTACACCACTAATACGCTGCTGCCATTAATTTTGGTAGTCACTCGGTATGCCAGCAATTATTTTGATGGATAATTAAACTTTTCATTTTCTCAGAATCTGCTTAGCTGGCAAAAATGTTAATGTTACCTGTATAATTGGATTGACTTGAAATATGCATTGTGTTGTCTTTGCCTTCGTCGTTTTTTGTAGCATGTCTTTCTTTTTATGCTCCCTCCTCCAACTAACAATTGTATTAGAAACAAAATAAAAAAATCCCCCCGAGAACGGTTTTGGTTATTTGTGTATGTAAATCTGTCTTTACATATTGTTTCATAAACCGGACAGTTTTGCGAGACAAGTGAACACGTTGCTTATTTCTAACCTAATAAGACAGGCCTCGGGGCTTGTAAAGTGATTGTTCCTCGTGTTTCTCGTCCCGATACTGCATACTGAGATGCTTGATGCCAGGGGGCCACCCGCAGCTCAGGATTTCACAGGCCCTGCTAAAAAACATTCAGGCAAATGTATCAAGCAATATTAAAACAGCTGGTGGAATGTAGAATTTACTATACATAAGGAGGACAAGTTCTCATATTTTTCCTTTACTGCGAGGAATTGATTCAAGTTGGCTTTTGCTTAACTTTCTTAGAGATTTGTGCTGGGTCCTTCCCGCATCTCTAGGGTCTGTTTGTACTTTTCGTAATAGATTTAAAAAATAAAAACATACAAAATAGACAATAAATCTATAATCAAGACTAGGGTAGAGCAGCAAAGGAAATGTCTGGCTCAACTTTACTAGCTCCAGCAAAATCCTTTGCTAGAGGTGCTAGGAGCGGGGCAACTGATTGCCCATGAGGCTTACGTTTTAAAGGGCTTTTTTCTGATTTGAGTACAGCTTGTATAATAGGCTTGTCTGCTCTCATATGTTATTTTGTAGAGTAAAACCACACATTGTGTGCCAAACTAAATCGCAATCTCGCCACTCCGACACCTGACAGACTCAGCTCTTCTTTATTGTTTATAAATATTGAATGCAAGAATGTTGCTAATCACGTTAAAAAAATGTCTAAATTGTGTTAATGGTTGAGGGGCATATCGATCTTTACAGCAAGGTTTATTGGTCTTGTTCAGAAAAGCGTTCTGTAGTTGTGTAGTCTTCTTGATAAAATATGGGGCTTTTCCTAGGTGACCTCTCGCAGGAGGAAAAAGATGTTTTGCATATTGGCTTCTCATGAATTTTCACTCTCGGGGAAAGAAAAAAAAAAAAAGGAGTTTTGGAAAAGTAACAAATTAGACTGTGTCACATCCGAGGAGGCTTAATGGGTTTACAACCAAGATTAATATACTTCGAGGAAAGAGTTATTTTCAGGAGCAGGTTGTTAATTGTTGGTAGATGTTGTGATTGTACTTTATTTTCTAGAAAGCGATGCAGCCAGTTATGTTTTGTGAAGAGATCATTAGCATTTACGCAGTGACACGATTGCCGGTTGCCGTTAATGGGCTGCTAAACCTGAAACGTATATGGGTTTATGTGGAATGAGTTAATATTAACACAGGACTAAGTGCAGGTCACGTTAGGGGGCATAACTACAACAGGCACAGGGGTGGCATTTGCACGCAGGCCCTTGAGCCTAGGGGGCTCCAAAAGTCCCTTTGGCCTATGGAAAAAGAATAATGCTATAAAATATTTACAATAATTGGGGGCCCCATTAGAGATTTTGCATGAGGTTTAGCCACTGTCTATAGCCCTAGCTAAGAAAAGGTTGAAGGATTCCTGACCTATATATTTTCACTCAAAACAAAAATATATTTAAAATTTCACCCCGGCTCCCCTAACAATATTAGATTTTCTTGTCCACTTGATACTGGACCTCTGAGGTTAATCTCTTTTCATTTATTCTGTAAAACAAAGATAAAAATACACCTAAAATTTTAGTACTCGAAAGTTAACATATATGGGGTGCCATAGACTGTAATTAAAACATACTATTTGTTAAGAGTATTAGAAAGCAGTTTTTGTTAGTAAATAAAAAAAAACTTAGAGGTTGTCCACTTATTTAGACATTGATGACCTATCATCAGGTTAGATCATCAATGTTTGCTTGGTCCAGGTCTGACCTGGCACTTCCGCAGATCAGTTGTTCTTGGTGCCATGACCGGTAGCATGTAGCCGGGAACGTTCAGTTCCAGAACTGCTCCGTCTTCTGATATTGGCTGTAGACAGGTACTGCACATATTGATATGAATAGGAGGCAGATGTACAGTACCTCATGGTCAGTGCTAATCTGCAATTTTTTTTCTCACTTGTATTCGGCAAGAAAAAAAATTACAGTATGCTTTATAAGATTGCGCAAAATGGCCGAGACCTGGCAATGCCAATCTATGGGTGTGGGACCATCCGTTTTTACATTACCATTCTGAAGCATACAACACTATATCTGTTCCTTTAAATGATTGTAGAATAATAGTTGCTGAGAGAAATACCGTATATGCATATCATACGGATGATTGGTGAAAAAAATGCACACTCGCATAATACTCATATGGCATGTGAATTACCTAACAGATTTCACTCATCCTACCCCCCTGGATGAAAATCGGCCTGATTTTTTTATGCAGTCGTCTGACAACGACAAAAGGTGGAGGCTGCCGAGATTAGTAAGGTTCATTTCTTCTCTGCAGAAAGACTTCTTACCGCTATTAAAGGGATCCTGTCACCCCCAAAACACCTGTAAACCTATTAAAACCTGTCCCTAGAGCATATTAACACTATCCCTACACTCTTTTTACCTCCTAAAAGCATTAAGTGACATTGAAGAAAAACGTTTTATAAGTACCTGATTACTGATGATAATGAGTGACTATCTATTCATAGTCACTCATCAAGACTGCCCCTCTGCTTCATATCACGCCTGAATAGGCGTGATCTAGTGCCCAGATTCAAAATCGCGCCTCCCTGCTGTGCCCTGTGTCGTCCGAGGCTGCAGTGTGGCCGGGTGACGCGATCCGCGTCATACCCGGCGCCGGGTGACGTATTTACACCGGCGCCGCGCTTTCGGCTTCAAAATGCGCACTGCGCATGCGCACTGGGCATGCGCAGTGCGCATTTTGAAGCCGAAAGCGCGGCGCCGGTGTAAATACGTCACCCGGCGCCGGGTATGACGCGGATCGCGTCACCCGGCCACACTGCAGCCTCGGACGACACAGGGCACAGCAGGGAGGCGCGATTTTGAATCTGGGCACTAGATCACGCCTATTCAGGCGTGATATGAAGCAGAGGGGCAGTCTTGATGAGTGACTATGAATAGATAGTCACTCATTATCATCAGTAATCAGGTACTTATAAAACGTTTTTCTTCAATGTCACTTAATGCTTTTAGGAGGTAAAAAGAGTGTAGGGAAAGTGTTAATATGCTCTAGGGACAGGTTTTAATAGGTTTACAGGTGTTTTGGGGGTGACAGGATCCCTTTAACCTGCAAAGTTACCAAACCCATATATGTCGGTTAATAGTTATTTTTACATGACATGTTCCCTTTAAGAACAGAAGGAGTCCAGAAATTTCCTACAAGTTTCATGAGTAATCTTTAATAAACTTGACATTGTGGTGACCCTAAGGGTACCTTTACACGGTTGACAGCGATATTGCGACGTGGAAATATCGCTGCCACATTTCCACCCAATTGCCTCCTTATTGCGGCGTGTAAATAGGGAATTTGGCGGCGATATGTTGCCTCGCTCCGGTCGCCTGGTTTCAGAGCACTGCTCTGAAATCGATACTAGGCGACATTGGTTTTATCACCGCCAAATTCCTTATTTACAGGCCGCAATAAGGAGGCAATATGGCGGCGATAATTCCAGCGAGAAATATCGCCGCCAAAATTGTCTCCCGCGGTTGCGGCGTGTAAAGGTACCCTAAATGGATTTGGTTGTTCTAATGATACATTTTCTTTCAAACCCTGAATTTCACAATTTTGGGACTTTAAAGGTACCGTCACACGTGGCAATTTTGCTAGGCAATTTCACTGGCAATTTGCTGGTTGTAGTGAAATCATGGAGACATTGTTCTGTTTTGTTGCCGTGTACAAATGTAACAATGTGTCCATGATTTCACTGCAACCAGCAAATTGCCAGTGAAATTGCTAGCAAAATTGCTGCGTGTGATGGTACTATTATGGTGGGTTTACACGCCGGGATATCGGCGTCCAACTCCGACCCAACTCCGACAAAAAGTCACGTGGGTTGCGAGTTGGACCCGATATCGTGTGCGCGTTGTACTGTTTTAGCGTACAACGCGATGCTGGAACGATGCCAAAACGATATCGGAGTTGAATAGCAGAGCTATTCAACTCCCCGATATCGCATGGCCGTTGTACCAGCATCGCAGCGTGTGACAGCCCAACTCCAATGCGTACTCGCACCTCACCCATTAACTCCCATGTTAAATGGTCGTTACTGGGTTGGTGGGCGTACACATCGGAGGGACGTTGTTTCCCGATATCGCAGCGTGTAAACCGGTGATGCGATATCGGGAAAAGTGCGCCCAAAATGCGCGCTCCCGCGGCGTTGTATGCGATATCGGGACGATATCGCTACGTGTAACCCCACCATTAGACTTTTTAATTTACTAATTTCCTTATACAATGTATAGTAAACACAAATTTATAAATACTGAATCTGTGTGTATTCTGGGGCCCTTTAAAGGCCATAACACAAGTAACATAATCAAATGGAATGAACAACAGTAACTTATGAGAAAAGGATTCCAGGATACGCCACAAGAATCAATGTTTTCAATAAATACTTGATTGCAACTTATTGAAGCCTGGAGTGCTGAGATATCACTTTGCCATTTTGGATTGTTCTCCGATGCCCGCAGCAGGTTCTGTCTATTGTGAGCAAGTAGCAAATGGAATGTGGTATTTGTTGGTATTAGTTTTCAACTTTGGAGGAATTTCCCGTTGGTCGGAATTAGGAGGGTAGAAATTTAAGAATTTTCTGTGATCCAAGAAAAGGTGCAAAGCTACAAGAAAAACAAAAAGAACATAAAATGTAATAAAAAATAAATGAATAAATTCAAGTCAGTAAATAAATGCAATTAAACATTTTAAAAAAATAAACATAAAATATTCAATAAATATATAATAAAATGTTATTGATGTCTTCATACTTTTTGTGTGGTCCAATAACCACAACACCATGTCAACACATGTAGAAGAAATAAAATGCACCGAGAACTTCAGCAGCGTTTGATAAATTGCATTTCAGTTAGTGAATATTTCCGCATGTCTGAGCATAACACGCACATCTGTACAGCTACTTTTACGATCTAGAACATAAATTATTAAAAAAATGCACTGATGTTGTAAATCACGCTTGTTCATCCACACGGTGTTTGCAGTAAGTCCGCCAAATAATTTTCTCAGAATCAAGTATTAGAGCAGTGCATATTGGTACCTGTGTAACATGAAATTGAATGACAAATTGCAATGATTAAAAACCAATAAAAGGGTAGAGAACGCCGCAGAGAAGGGACTATTTTATTAATGTATTTTTCTAGAAACAATCTAATCCCAATGGGCATATAATTTGTTTTCAATCAAACATATTATTTCCAGATGTATGCATTCATTATATATATTTATATGGCTCATGCACACTAACATGTTGGAATTATACAGAATCATATTACACTACCCATAGAAGTAAGCCTTTATTTTAATAATGAAGTAAATAGAAACCTCTATATACCTCCAAGTTAAACTAAGGGCATACAGAGGTACAGAACGACTTAAGCCCCTGTCACACTAAGCGAGATCGATAGCGAGATCATTGCTAAGTCACAGATTTTGTAACGTAACAGCGACCTCGCCAGCGATCTCGCTATGGTTGACACTTAGCAGCGACCAGGCCCCCGCTGTGACATCTCTGGTCGTGTCAGAGTCGCCTGGACCATTTTTTGATCGTTGGGATCCAGCTGGGCAGCATGCATCTGTGTGTTTGACAGGGACAAAGACCAACGACCTCAATACTACAGGTCTGAGAAACATCGTCCAACGACCTCAATATCATTCTGGATCGTTGTTGCATCACTGGTGAGATCTCTGTTTGACATCTTGCCAGCAATCCCAACAGCGACGCACCAGCGATCCCTACCAGGTCGTATTGCTGGTACATCGCCAAGTGTGACGGTACCCTAACAGACTTTTTCTGAACACCATATCATGATCCTGTACATCTCCAAGTCCTTGTGTTCTCTTATTAATTTTGTGTGAATGATTACTTCCTTGTAAACAGAGAAGACAATTGTAGATTAGATAAATTCAACCTTTGTTGTACTGGACATATCTGCAACTCAACATATCTGTGGAGGTACACAAAGCATTTTGGTAAATGTTACTTTAATAGTCACCTACCGTATATACTCGCGTATAAGCCGAGTTTTTCAGCCCAAAAATTGGGCTGAAAAGTACCCCCCTCGGCTTATACGCAAGTCAGTGCTGCATACCGATGTATACATCGGTACATACCGATGTATACATCGGTATACAGCAGCCCCCGCATCCCAGTAATGCAGGGCCCCCCCAGCGTCTCTCCGGTCACCTGTAAAGCAAACTATACTTAACAGTGTCCCGCTCGCACCCGCTCGCAGCTGCCGTCCGCGATCCTCCATCTTCATGCGACTCCTTCCTGTTTCTGTGCGCATCGCCGGCAATGACGTCATTCCCTGCGACGCGCACAGGAAACAGGAAGGAGTCGCATGAAGATGGAGGATCGCGATGTCGGCAGCGGCGGGCGCGGACAGCGGGACACTGATAAGTATAGTTTGCTTTACAGGTGACCGGAGTCAGGCTGGGGGGGCCCTGCATTACTGGGGCTGCCTGTATACTACCGCTGGGGCTGCTATATACCTCTGGGGCCCTGTATACTAACACTGGGGCTGCTATATACCTCTGGGGCCCTGTATACTACCACTGGGGCTGCTATATACCTCTGGGGCCCTGTATACTAACACTGGGGCTGTATATACTACCACTGGGGCTGTATATACCTCTGGGGCCCTGTATAAATACCAATGGGGCTGCTATATACCTCTGGGGCCCTGTATACTACCACTGGGGCTGCTATATACCTCTGGGGCCCTGTATACTACCACTGGGGCTGCTATATACCTCTGGGGCCCTGTATACTAACAGTGGGGCTGTATATACTACCACTGGGGCTGTATATACTACCACTGGGGCTGTATATACCTCTGGGGCCCTGTATACTACCACTGGGGCTGTATATACTACCACTGGGGCTGTATATACTACTGGGGCTGCGGGTATACTACCACTTGGGCTGCTGTATCTACCTCTGGGACTGGTGTATACCACACTGCTGAGGGCTGTATACTTGTGCTAGGGTCCACCCTCGGCTTATACACGAGTCAATAGATTTTCCCAGGTTTTGGGGGCAAAAGTAGGGGGGTCGGCTTATACACGGGTCGGCTTATACATGAGTATATACGGTATTTCTTTTAACACTGAATTGAGGAATTATTCTGTAAAATTGCAGAACATCATGAATTTACTTAACAGCGAACACTTTAGATAATATTGTCCGCCAGTCCCTAAACACTGGGCATTATTTACTTCTTGAGTCCCTATTCTTCAGGACTATGTCTGTTCCCTCTGTCTGAATATCTTAAGAGTTTCTTCTTCTTGAGTTCTACAAGGATTCTATCTCATACATGTTTTCTCCAAATTCCATCCACAGGACATCTAGATCACACTTGTCAAAACAATTGCACACATAGCTTTGCAGTTTTCCTCTGAGGCCATGATTTTCTAGCTCTTTCTCGACTATCCTTCCCACTGTTTTCTCTACACAGTTCAATATAGATCAGGAATAAAATTCCAGACTATGTTTCAGACCCATAATGCAACAAGACCCCACTATAGACCAATTAGACTACAAGAGCCACCTAAAGCGTTCCAGGGTTCAGGCTTATCATCATGACCCACCACTGGTTTGCAGCAGGGCTGACTGGGTCTCATGATCACAGCAGACTGTGCAGAGCATAACAGTTAGGTTGTAGATATACCTCAGCCATCACCAAATAGGCAGCCTTCATGAAACACTTACAAGCCCATCATTTTACAGCACAATTCAGGTAGCTCCAGACCACTGTAGAGGGTACATATCCCAAAATAATTACTGTCCTCTCTGTGACTTACACCACTTTACCACTTAGCAAAGCCGCCAACCTGTCTTCCATTTGCACTCTGCTTCAATGGGAAATGTCTCCTCACAGGCTTCTCCTGACATATTGTCCCCCAACTTCAAAATAGCAGCCCTTTAATCTCCCTTTGCCACAACATGTGATGTCAAAGTTGCTCCTCACGGTGTCCAAGGTCCTGGTCTATCACTGACCACTGACCTATTGTCCTTTTGCCTAGCACTACAAACTACCAGAATATCATTAAAATTATTTGGTATAAGTGGCCTTTTTGCCCCATCTGTTGGTTTATTGAGGCAGTCTATCATGGAGAATTCACTCTGTCCTCTAAACAGTGCCAGGATCTTTTTTGGTCTAGCTAATGTTCCATATGACGTCTACAAATGACACCTTGAAGATCCTCATTCACTAGGACATGCACAACAACACACATATCTGCAGTACCATCCGCACACCAGCTCCACCTCTTGCCTGATAACCTCTCGAATCACTCTTTTCAGAAACTTGCTGCAAGTAGTGGTAAAAGAGGAACCAACATCCTTAGACAATGTGAAGTGCAACAAAAAAAAACAGTTCTGGAAAGTTCAGTTACAAACAATAAAATCCACAATGAGCAACAGGACACTGAGTTGCTTCATACAACCTATAGTGCACAATCATTGTACATTCTTGCCTCCTTTTCTTTATTATTCTTTCATAGACTAATTTTAAAGGAATTACCAGATCCAAATCCAATGAAATCCCCAGTACGAACCAACTTCAAAACCCTATATATATGTGTGTGTGTGTATATATATATATATATATATATATATATATATATATATATATATATATATATATGTTAGTATATTGGTGCAGCACAGCTCCCCTTGGTGCTCAGCAGTCACAGCTCCTCTCCTCCTTGCTGTATAAGAGAAAGGGACAGGATCCCGAAACGTTGTCACCCCCCACCTGATGGCCGAATAAAGGCGGTTGTTTCACAAAGAAGAGTGCTGCAGTTCTTTATCTTGTATATATATATATATATATGTATATATATATATATATATAAATATATAATACATATATTCTGGAAAATTATCCACAAGGAGATACGTCACTAAGATAGTTGGGCAGTACCCATGGGCCCATGTCTGGTTGGGACCCTGGGACCCTGAATCCCTATTGTCAATGTTCTGTATACTAATGAGTAAAAGTGACTGATGTGTTTCTTAGTTCTGAAAGGTAAAATGATCTGTATGTATTTTAACATTTTTTGTGAAATGGGTATAAATAATACTTATTTTATTATGTGATATTTTATTAATAAATCTATTGTAATAATGCCGTTGCATGGAATATTCCACACACATAGCTTTTCCTTTAATAAATATAAATCTATGGGGTAGTTTGATTGTTAGTAAAGGTTATTCCACCAATGAATGTTTAATTTTAGATGCTGCCTAAGAAACCCAGATGTTCGAAGAAAAATCATTCATAGCTTAGATGAGCCTCAGCTTCCTCCCTTGCACAACAGCTGATGATCGTATTGTAGCATAATGGCGGCAGCAGGAGATCCACAAAGTTCTCAATTGACTTCCCTTGTATCTTGGTCTTCTCTGCCAAGTCCTCCCATTATTTGATCGTGTAACCTCCCGAGTAGGATAAGTGCCATATGGGCCAATGTACCGCACAATGCATATATGATTAACAAGTATCTCAGAGCTGTAGTTCTGGGAGATCTTTTATGACCACTTACAGTAAGCCTTGCTTTAAAAAAATGCTCAACAAAGTTTTCTTTAATGGTTCGGAAAGAAAAAGTTGAGTTTTCAAAATTCTTCTTATCCAAAACCAATTAAGCAGTTGTCCATTTTGAAAATTACTTTTTGTTAGAAAGGGAATGGTCATCAAACCTCAGGGTCTCCCATTGATGGGAACCAGCGATCTGCTGAAATTTATAAAAACCTCCATACACATTAGACTAATAGTTTACGAACCCACCAATATTGTCAAGTTTGGCCATCATTCTAATAAGTATGGGGGTCCCCGACTTTTCACCAACAGTTGATGTCGGAGAATATGAGGATTTAAGATGTCTCATTTCAGGCTGCCAATTCTTTTGTTTTTTAAAGATAAGCCACCACCAAAGGAGTTTTGAAACAGACCTATCATGGGGCAATGGGAGGCAGAGAGAGTGCTCTTGTGTGTGGGAGACATAGGCAGGAACAATTATCCTAACCGTTTAGCAGACAGATTGTAAGGGGGCATTAAGGTATGGGACGATCATCCAAACCATTGTTTGGTTGACAACTTTCTAATTTGTATAGGGCAGTAGCTGCACATGGGCCCAATGCCCAAGAAGTATTGTGGCCCATTTCTATTCCCAAATCAGCACACAGTGACTGTCATAGAAAGAACTATTGAACTGATAACAGCCCATGCAAAGGGGCCTTCTCTGTCTATGTCCGCCCCTGGTATGGGGGGGAATTAGAAAAGCTGGCAGCAAATGTTCAATTCCCCTACAGTGCCATCACAGGGGGCATCAAGCATATTTCTGTTTCATAGCTGACAATAAATGGACAATGAGAAAGATTAGAGGTAAAATAAAGCAGATTTGCAGTGTGTATGTATATGTACAATATGCAGAGTTATATATATCATAGCACTTCTTGTACTTATATTAAAGCCATTGATGTTGAAGAGTATTGGAGTTGAGAGAGAATAGCAATTTCATATCGCTACAATGCAGCCAAATCCCACTGGTGAATCGACTGTTTTAAACATCTGGAAATCACTAAAACCATCCCAGAACGATAAAAGAACTAATTGTAGCAATAAATTTAATGGGTACCCTTATAGCGTACCTTTAAATTTAATATGTCATAATTAATCGATGTGCAGCCGTATTTACACTACCTGGATCGGTCGACAATAGAATACTAGGCACAGGAAGGGTGTGAATGACCATTAAAAGCTCCATTGTTTTGTGGCTAATATCAGGGTGCTGCTGAAAATAGAGGGCTGCTTCTTCTGCATTAAGGCACCATTGTGAGAGCAGTTAAAAAAATAGTTCTGCAAAATAGTCTTATACATTTTTTATTGTAGACAGAGTAGAAAAACAAGACCCCGTGGCTGCTGCATGCATAGCGCCATTAAGAGGATAAGAGGCAGAGAATTCACCTGGTATTGGGCTGAGATTAGTAAATGACTACTTACTGTAAAACCTACAGCTGTTTAATGCTTGACCCCTTTAGTGTGCAGCACACAGACATGCTCAATCTAAATTATTAAGCCCCTATTTGTGTAAGACATCATCCTCATTCCTTCGCAATAACCATTCATCTGATAGTTTACCAATTACCGGGTAACCTTTGTTTATATACAGCATGAAAGAGGAGAACCAGCACGGAGCTAATGCAAATTCCACTTAGCTGCCTGAATATTTTTCATTTCCAGTGTAAAAGCATTTCCAGGGTAAATTATCCCGAGACCATCTCAATGGTGTAATGATATTAGTCTCAAGATGAATTGAAATAGTTTGAGTTATTGATACCTCGGAGTCACCAGGTTCTTTGGATCGAGAAGAACATCACCCTGTGGCTTCTTTCATGTGTCTGTTAGGAAATCCCTCTCTAATCAAAGCTGTTTAAGCAAGTGGAAAAGTTCTGCAAAAGTAAATTTAGACAAGTTTATTTCTATTAGGTCCCTTGTGATGTTGTGTTTATGCTACCAACAATGGGTTTTAATTGGAAAACTGAGATTGCATGCCCTGATGCTAAGCAGGGAGATAAATGAGATTCAAGACATAACACGCTATATGCACAATTTTCGATGATATCACTGGCCCACCAGGGAGCACAGTCCAAACATATAAGCGCTAGTGAGGGTGTAAAGGTGACTATTAAGGTACTGTCACACGCGTCAATATCGCTGTCAATGTCGCTGCTGCATATGATGTTTCAGCGATATTGACGAGTGTGAGAATCCCTGCTTGTTCACCTCATGGACTTTTAATTAATAAAGCTGCAACTGTACTTCATCCACCCAAGTGCCGCTCTCTCTATAACTTCTATGGATCTTCAACCTTAGCTGTGCACCGCTGAAGGAAGACCCACTTTCCAGATCTGTGCTATTTACCACTGCACGCAGGTCAGTGCCTGGTTTTCATCACTCAGAGCAGAGACTTCTTCTCCACTCTACTCTGTAAAAGGGGTGGGACAGTTGCTGTCATGTTGATGAACAGCTGGATCCCCACTGCCTAACTGGTGGAGCCAGGTGTTTGTCCTAATGAAGGTGTGAGGAATACACCTTGAATTGCATTAAATAAAGGCATTTGCATTCACCAATTTCCTTGCTATTTGGTCGATTGTACAGCAGCACAATTGGATTCCACATATTTCCTCAATTTGTTTAACTGCTGGAGCCGGCTGCCAATGGACATTGACTATGACGCCAGTCAACAAAGCAGAGAACCCGCCACGATGTTGATGTAACATCAGCAAAAGCTGGAGAATTGCTAGCAGGAGAAATCTCATGGTGGGTTTACACGTTTCAATATCGTTGCGATATCGCAACTCAATGGCGCGGGAGCGCGCATTTAGTGCACGTTTCTCCCGCATCGCATCGGAGGTTTACACGCTGCGATATCGGAATCCAACGTCCGTGCGATGTCTACGCCCCCCAACCCAGGAACGACCATTTAACATGGGAGTGAATGGGTGACGTTGAACATCGCATCGTAGTTGGGCTGTCACACAGCACTATCCGGCTCCAATCTCTATTCAATATCGGAGCATTGAATAGCACGCTCATTCAATCCCCGATATCGCATTGACCTCGTTCCTACATCGTATTGGACGTTCACACCATACAACGCAGGAACGATATCGGCTCCAACGATGAACTACGTGACTTTTGATTGAAATTGAACTCCGATATCACAACGTGTAAACCCGCCATTAGACTGCTCCGTGTCAGCAGTGAGAGGCATTGGGCACAACAGGCAGGTAAGGTAGCAACTACCTACTTGTTGGTGCTTAGGCACATTTTATTTTTAATTCGGACATACCCTCTTAACAAGCCAACCCTATTTTATACCAGCATGAATAAAACCCAGTCTGAACATTTTCTAATTCTCACACACAAAATAACAAGAATAATTTAAAAAAAAATGATAATAAAATGAATAACAGAGACAAAACAATTAATTATATCTCAGCTCTATCTCTGTTTTTGTTTCCAGTGCAGAAAACAGCAAAAACAACTTAATAAGCGTGACTGAAGCAAATTAAAAATTACAAACACAGAATGAAAAGATCAAAGGGAGGAAACAGAAGATAAAAAATTTACTTAACCTTCTGTGTTAAAAAAAAGAAAAGATTCATGTCTTTAAGGAAAACATCTCGAATGAGAGCAATAAGCTGTAGATAACAGAGTCGGGTGTTACAGTTCACACGTTCTGTCCGACTCACAAAGCTTTACGTAAAATGCATTTTTTTCCCTCAGCTGTTAATATTCTGGATGAATCATACCTCATAAATGAGTTTTCTGACCTATAATACAGATTTTGGTATTTTAGCTATGACCATCAAAATAATCTCACAAGTAATTTAGAAAAGAGCAGACCTACTGATGCCTGTCTCAATGTGTCCTCTAAACCAATTCAACAGTGATAAGGCTTTCTTCATAGATAGCTCTCGAAAAACCAAGGACCACAAATGGATTAAGATCTCCAGCTTTCCATTCATTTATTTTGCTTACAACTTTGAATATTAATATGGGCTCCTAGGAAGAATATACCCAGCTGGTTAACCGCTTGATTCCGAGCTACCTACATGGGGGAAGAGCTGATAATGATATGATAAAATGTTCGGGCTTTATCAACATTTTACTTGGACGCCACTAAAACATGAAACTCAGAGGTTTTATTACATTTGACAAACTGATCCAAGTCATCATGACAGGTGATACATGTTTAGACCCTACATAATTTAACTCTTTAAAGAGTCAATATTATAAATGGGCATCTTGTAGATACCTGAATAGATGAGCCATAGCTAATCCTTGGACTTTACTGTAGACATAATCTCATAATTAGACTGATGTTATAGAGCCCACAGACTGCAGCTGTTGTCACAATGCATCAACAGTATCATTTCTATTTACTTCATTCTTTCTACTGCCACTAAGTTGTACACTACAATTCCCTCAGGAGCTCTGTGCATCCTGAGCTTCCCGGTGTATATAGATGTGTATATAGATGTAGCATCTCTTAAAGGGAACCTGTCACCAGGATTTTGCAACCAAATCTGAGAGTAGTTTAATATAGGATCCCAGATCCTGATTCCAGCAATGTGTCACTTACAGGGCTGCTCAGTGTAGCTTTGATAAAATCACTGTTGAATCAACTGGAGATTATAATTAGAAGACTACTTGGCCTGCTGCCAGGTATTCTGGCATATTCACAGACTGCTAAATCTGCAGCAGAGAAAACACTAATTTTATCAAAATGACAGCAAGCAGCTGAGTAAGTGACACATTGCTGGAATCAGAGTCTGTGTCTCTCTACATTATGCTGTTCTCAGATAGGTTAGCAAAAAACAAGTGACAGATTCCCTTTAAACTGCCAAAGATTTCATGGTGCAGCAAAATATACCAATGCAGATAAAGGGAACCTGTCACCTAGATTTAAGACCCTACACTATCGCTACCTGTCCCTACACCTTCCTAGCTGCTCCCTATGTATCCCTATCTGAGCTAAAGGGGCCCTATAAAAGATCAGGAAAATAACTTATAACTTACAGCAGTCCCTGAGGCTGGGGACTGAAAAGGAGGCACCAGGCTCCATGCATCACTCCTCGATCCGCTGGGTGACATTATTCTTTCTTCATCGCCGCCCCTCTATTTGGAATCTCCTGCTCTCTGTACACCTATCATGCATCGGCCGCTACGTCACATCCGGCGCGGTGCATTATGGGGCCGATCACGTGATCAGCCCTAGTGCATTATGGGCTTGATCACGTGATTGACCCAGCTCTGCACATGCGCAATGCGCTTA
Source organism: Allobates femoralis (assembly GCA_033576535.1). NCBI lineage: Eukaryota > Metazoa > Chordata > Amphibia > Anura > Aromobatidae > Allobates > Allobates femoralis. The sequence continues at coordinate 153,355,049 of JARQOC010000009.1, read as the reverse complement.
TTAAATCCGGGCCGATCACGTGATCAGGCCCATAATGCACTGGGGCCGATCACGTGATTGGCCCCATAATGCACCGCACCGGATGTGACGTAGCGGCCGGTGCATGATAGGTGTACAGAGGGCAGAAGATTCCAAATAGGAGGGCGGCAATGAAGAAAGAATTCTGTCGCCCAGCGGGGCATGCGCTGCCGGATCAAGGAGTGATGCATGGAACCTGGCGCCAACCTTTTCAGTCCCCAGCCTCAGGGACTTCTGTAAGTTATAAGTTATTTTTCTGATCTTTTATAGGACCCCTTTAGCTCAGATAGGGATACATAGAGAGCAGCTAGGAAGGTGTAGGGACAGGTAGTGATAGTGTAGGGCCTTAAATCTAGGTGACATGTTCCCTTTAAGTGTAAATCATCATCTAATAATACAGGTTTAATGGAATTTCTTGTGTTTAGTTTATCAACTGCATTTCAATATTTTTCATGTGTACTAGTTTCAGAAGTCTTATATCTATAGATCGAAATCTATAACACACAAAACAGCAGTAGACAAAGAGACGCATACCTAGCATACTCCCCTGAACTCAAGTCAAATTCTCTAAACCCAACATATCCCAAGACATATTTAATGAGTTATTAAGCAAACATGAGAAAATTAAACTCATATTTGTCAGGTGACCAGTGCTATCTCCAAACTGAGCTAAACTCTTCATAAAATTTTTAAGAAATAGATAGTACCAAGATAACAAGACTGGATCATAAGGTGTTTAGTATCAAGAGTCCTCCATTCTAATAGAGCCATAGTCAGCATGCAAATTCTACTCAATTTTAATGGAGTCTGACAGTGGGATCAACCCTCCCAAGCCGTCTATATGGTCATATAGGTCATAGGAAGATGAATAAAATGATACCTTGATATATGCAATTTGAGTACTTATTCCATGGAAATCCACATAATTTTGTATAAATGAGCTTATAAGGTCTATGGGCCAAACACAGATCTCCCTGTAAGAATCTACAGGAAAAGCTTGTTTTAAATGAAAGGGGGTATTAATATTGTGATGTGATGGCTGCTCCTGCTCTCCTGATTACTCTGAGAGCTGTGTGTGATTATTACTAACACAGCACAGCATTAAACTCATCTCCAAATTCCTCTCACAGTTATTTGCTTCAGTTCCATCTCACAGGCAATTGGTATTGTAATACAGCAGAGCTGTGAGAGCTGCAGCTGCAAACATATTTTCAATGAGACAAAGTTTACTTCTACTGCACTGTGTTAGATACAGTACATTTCTCACACTGGTAATGCCCTCTTCAATTAAAACAAGTTCCTGGTACCGAATTCTCAGGGAGGTCTATGTCCGGCCCATGGATCTTAGCAGCTCATTTACGCATAAAAAAATGTGGATTTCTCAGGAATGAAAACATTAGATCACATATATCAAGGTATCATGTTATTAATCTTTCTTTGACCTACATGCCTATAAACATGACATAGAACAGTTGCTCCTTCTGATAAATTTCTTTAAAGGTCTATAGGACTGGAGGAGATTGATGAGCACTGTACTCTGCTATCTCTGGTAGTTTTCTATACTTTAAATGGAGCTGTAGTCTGCATGCTCAACCATAGCTCCATTCAAGTGGTGGACTCTTGACCTCCATTACCATGATCAATGGTGATCCAGTGATTGATCCTCCCATGACCAGTAATAAATATGAGACATATTGAGTTAACCACTGAAGATTACTGACTACTATAAATGGAAACGTTAGATTATCATAGTAATACAACCGAGGACAAAAGTTGCATTGAGGTTAGCTTTCTTTAATTCTTTTTGTGAGGTCTTTCTCCACAATTCTAAAATGTAGTGATATCTTCCTCTGAAATTATCCATAGGCTGTCTTCAAGCATTTGGTGTTCACTGTCCGAGTTGAGATTGCAATAAGCAAACTCCTTTCTGGCGTACAACAACAACCTCTTTTATACCTAACTCAGGGTAGAAGACCCGCTGTTGGGCCATACATCGCGGTCTGCAATCAAAACATGAATTTTGGATGTGTGAAGCCTACTTCACAGGCTACTCGCTGTTTTCAGTTGTTTTAATACAATTTACAAATCCCTAGTTTAATTGGTCAATGCATAAATACATGCTCCAGTCCTCAGTAACTAGTGACTGCCATGGGGATACATGGGTGGTGAGCAGGATACTTGCCCCCTTTTGCCCACCTATTATCCTTCCCTGGCAGTATTAGTCAGTAATAGTCTACTTACAGTAACTTAAAGTGAAGGAATTTGGATGTGTTTCAGATATCAGCGTGTCACTTTACAATGAGATGAGACTCCGGGATTTATATTGGGCTATGCAATTAATCCAGGACCTCTCACTGCTTTTATTTATAGCCTTTTAACACCATCAAAACTTTGTGTGTTTGCCAAAACTCTGGTCTAAAACAGAATAAGAACATTGATATTGACAAGTAAGTCAGCATGAAATTTGTTTTTGGCATTTTATGTACTATGTGGAGGGCTACCAAGTGACCCAGGTAATTGAGGTTTTTATGCTTTTCAGCTTTAGCTTTGATGTATCCTCATATTTGTAATGTAATAGCAGGTGATGGTTGATAAATAGATGTAAACAGAAACACACATTCTCGAGAATAAAACCAGAAGGCCGTGTCCTGGAGCGCTGAGAACGTTGACATTCAATAGATTTTGCAAACCCAGCACTTCTCCGCTAAATAGATAAGGTCTCCTCCATCTTCAGAGTGAAAATGAGAAATCTCTGCGTTTCCCTGGTCTAAAGGCCTAACTAATGCAATGGAGACTTAGGGAATAACTAGAAAGGCAGTCAGTTAAAGGAATTTCCCATCTTCACGTGACGTTAATTTATTGGTATCTACATGTCAAGACCTGAAATGGGACTGGAAAGCTCCAGGGAATAAAAGGACTCCAGCTCATCAACACCAAAGATGTTGTATATAGTAACGGCATAGACTGAGACTCCATGTAAAATATATACTTAGAAAAACAATAATTGATTACTAGAGTTTAGAAATAGAAGGTTTGTTTGGGGGACTCCGATGTCTAGGTGAGTGCTGTGTGACCACTGAAAAGGAGCTCTGTAAATCTCTTACCTTCCTGGATCCCTTGAAAATTTTTTGATTAGTTGGGCTGGTGCAACATCATTTATGTGGCACACGGCAGTGAAGACATCTAACCAGCCCCGGTAATCAAAAGCCACATCAACCCTAGGTAATAGATTTGTGAGCCTTTAATCCAGTGGCCAGAGATTAGTGATCTAATCGACGGAGTCCCACAAATTGATCCTCCAATCTCTACTAGGGTTGGTGCAAATCAATTCGCAGGTTGTGCCAGTAATATGTGGCCACTGGATGGGGACTTGAAAAACACCTCTGACTTGACTCCATCAGTAAATCTTTGATTAGCAACTACACCTCACAACTGTGATGTCATGTCAGGCTGGGTAACCAAAAGAAAGGCCAGAGATACTGTCAGGTCAGATGCGACTCTCAGGGCTCCCGGCCAGCAACAACAGATTACTGAGACACACTATTGTGAAATCACCAATAACAACGGTGGATGGGTACCCACTGATGACATCATTATCATGTGTGATGATGTCATGATGGAAAATCAATATTTGGTCATGTTACATATCACTGGTTCAGGTCCACTAGATAGGAATCCATGTTTTTCTTATTGCACTTTACTCTGGTTAATTGAAGGGAGTCCAAAATATGACGTTCTCATGTGCTCTATTAGGTAATTTATTCATGTAGAACAGCACAAGTGATGTTATTTACATGGTAGAGGTAATTTATATGAAAATATATGTTGAAAAATAGCAATTAGAAAAAAATGTAACTCTTGACTAGACTGAACAGGCCCCCAGATCACAAAGCTCTGCTTATTTTTCAGGATTTCACAAAAGGAACAAGAGGTTTAGGTAGAAGCAGCCGCCAGAGCGGAATGCAAAGTGTCTGACCCTGACAGCTATTTTATGGAAGTCAATATTTTTTGCCTTTCAAAAGAATTATTCAGCACACACAGCGCCCCTGCCATATCTCCCATAGCATAATTGAGATTTAAGATTTATTTTACCTTTTTCACAGTCCTTATTTGTACAGGGATTCAAACTCAGAGACAGCTTATTTCAAATCCATTTAATTATCTCCAATGTTCTAGCGCCTAATGCTTTCTACAGAGGATTTCAATGAGCCCAATTTCTGCCAGGTCTTCAGTGACCCTCCTGCCTGAGATTAGTAAGGTTGTGTCTCTGTCAACGAGAAAGAATAACTCTCCCACAAACTGCCACCTTCACTTAAAATTTTAACAGTTAATTTGCCCGCTGTAATGAGTCATGGGAAGTAAGAAAATGACAAGTTCAACTATGCTCAGATTTCCTTCCCTTCTTTAGAAACAGGTTTAATATTTGCTACAGAATGGTCCTTTTAGGTATAAAAAGTTTTCTTCCTTGGCTTGCAAGTCTCTTGTCCATCAAAAATTCCCCCAAAGGGTTGTGTTACGCAACACAGGTCCCAAAAGACATAGCTCTTATGATGGGTTTTGAAAGTGAGGGTCTAAGCAGAGAATGTTCCTCTTTCCTTCATTATGCTGATTAAGAAATTTTAGGGTTGTCTTGTGTGGGAGGGACCCAATTCACCCAATCTTCAGAGGAAGGAATGTAAACAGAAGTCAAAAGAGGAAAAGAAAACGGCACTCACCAGGACTGCAAATAGCGGTGTCCTTTATTGAAGGGGTTGCGGATACAGAGTGCAGGGAGGGGGTACTGGGGTGACGACGGCACCATTTCGGGCTCTCGCCCTTCTAAGGGTCACGGATGTAAACAGAAGCTCCATTCAGATGGACTCAATGTCACTATTGAAATCAATGGTTGATGCCTTGATTTCAGTGGTCTCAAATGTTATTTCAGTGTTCAGTAGTCTATTGTGTGTTTGCAATAGTTGATTCCTATTCATCTGCTTGTTGTCGGTAGATCTTAAAAAGAAAAGGGGAAATCCTTTTGACATGTCTACTGAAACCAATGGGGATGTTAAAATATATGCCATCAGAAAAGAGGTTTATACAGTTGAAGAAAAAAAGCAAACCTAAGGCCCCTTTCACATCAGCGGTAATCACTGATCGCGGAAGTTACGGTGAAAAAAACTCAACTGCTGTGGTTACCGCATAACGGCCGCACTTGCGGTTCACCTGCGGCAAGCCCCATGCAATGTCTATGGGGCTTTCAGCAGGTGCGGCAATTGCGGTACAGTTGTGGTTTCAGCACTTGCGGCAAATGCGGCCGCGAAAACATCGCGGTCAGCCCCGGTTTTCTCACAGCTGCATCGGCCGCAAGTGCTGAAGCCCCACTTGCCGCACCTGCCGCACACTTACTGCAAGCCCCATAGACATTGCATGGGGCCTGCCGCAGGTGAACTGCAAGTGCGGCCGTTATGCGGTAATCGCGGCGGTTGCGGTGAAAAAAATGTTCTGGCAACTTCTCTTCAATGTAGTAAGAGGTAATCCATATAATGTTTAGAGTATGGCTAAAAAGCATGACTATTGCAGTTCCTTGGCTATACAATACACAACCTTTTCTCTAAAAGAACTAAAAATGGGGTCTAAACTGAACAACCCCTTTAAACAACCCTGTAGTATGACTTTAGTAAACCACTGATGGCAAAGCTGATAAACTATGCAATGACTAGTGCAGGTGTCGGGCCCACAAGGATCTGGGGTACTCAGATCTCAGGCGGTTTGGTGCAGGGATGTCACAGGTGGTCGGTGCCCGAGTCCAAGCCCTTGGGTGACAACAAAAAGGCATATTTACAGGGATAAGAGTTTATAAAGGAATGTTGTGACGCCACCTGTAGATCTGGTGATGGCACCAGCGCTGCTTCAGACCTCCAGGGGGATGAATGGCATCAAGGTGTTGTAGCTCCTTACAGGTAGAGCAGAGTCCCCCTGGGCAATGTAGTGTGATAATAGAATAGGACAGCGCAGTCTCTGCTGTGAGACTGGAATGTCACAGTCAACCAGGAAGAAACACAGACACGTGCTTGCTCTGCACGGGTCTTTACTCCAGTTACCTTCAGCTTGTACACAGTTCACAGGTGTTATGACTCGGGTAGTGAACCAGGTGTCATAGGAGGAAGCAATGTCTCTGAGGCTCCAGTGATGTTCCTTCTTTTCTCTTCCACTGTCCTACCTCTGCACACTCCTTCTTTCTCGCGCTGCCCTGCACGAATACTGCTTACTACCAGGCCTGTTGGGTGCTATGAGATACCCTTCTCTCTCTAAGGGGGCTCAACCCGGTTTGGTGCTTCTGGTGGGGACCGCGCATATGTCGGGCGGATCATGCTCCTATGAAGCTGTCGATCAGACTGGTATTTTCGGCCCAGTGATGGACCTCTGCACTGCTTCGGACTGGGCCAGGGTGTTCTGTCACCCTCTGTCTGCCCTTCTCTGTCTGGGTTGCCCCTGTGGTGTCCCCTGAAGGTTCCTCTCTGTTTCTCTCCACAGACATCCTTCTCTGTTTCTCTCCACAGACATTCTGTCTCTCTACTTCCCGCGCTCACACTGCTCTAGCCTGAAATTCCTCCCACCGGGACTCGGTCTCTCAGCAAAGGATTTAAGCCTTTAGTCCCCTGCTCTAAGTGTGTGAATTAAGATTGAGAGCCTCAGACCTACATTACCTCCCCCATAACAGGAATACTGCACTCTCTGTCCTAGGTGCAGTACCCCTCTGTAGTGCATTGACTAGTGGGGCACTATAAGGTCTTAGGAGGCAGAGAATGAATTTTGTCTTCAGTGTTTTGCGACTTTATGCCATGCTCCCAATGGCGTAACTTGAGTGAGGCTCATGAGCCCCAATGTGACAGCTCCAATATGACCTCCAATTATTGAAGGCTTTTAATATCACTGGTCTTTTTATATAGGTAAAAGCTCCCAAGGCTCCGGGGTCTGTGTGCGAATGGAACCCCTACACTTATTGTAGTTATGAAAAGGAAAAAAAAATTGTCATCTCTTCAAACTGGTCCTATGAATTGCAGAGCAACCGATCTTGCATCATTTGATCAGAGCAACCGTAACTTTATGTGACAAACAGCAGGAAGGGAAGATCCAGCATAGGGTGAGGAACCCAAGTTAATTAAAACTTAACTTTTATTGAGTTATTAGAAGTTCAAGGAATGGACCTGGCAATAATATTGGGTCAGAACATAAATAAGGCTTTACGCCGAGGTCCATTACCATGAATAAGGCTTTACGAGTAGGTCCATTACCTGCACCTGATTTCACTGCATTGCCAGGTCCATTCTGTGAGCTTTAATGGTTCAATAAATGTTACGTTTTATTTATCCGGGATTCCTAACCCAACGCTGGATCTTCTCTTCCTTTTTTTTGTAGTTATGCCCCCACATGCTCCTCTCCTTCTAGCCCTGATCCAGACATGACAAATCTTTTATATTGTTTTTCGGGAATTTTCCTTTAATTATCTAAAGGTTGTTTTACTATGTTAAATTGAGTGATATAACAGCCTGATATCTAGGTCTATGTTCTCCAGAAAGTTTTATGCGGCAAATGATGTATTTTGGATGCAACCCTCAATTCTCCCACTTCTAAACAAAAGCATCCAAAACTCTCAAGAGTGAAAAAAAGGTCATCAAAGCGTTTGTCAGTCACACGATCATTCTCTCCCTGCCTGTTTTATTCAATTTTGCTTCTGCAAAGCCGTAGTGGCGTAGTGAACAATAGCTGAAATTGCCTCACCTAGTTTAATGTATGCAGATGGAGGGATAAATGTATGCGTTTGATTGAACATTATGAAAATGTCATTAGTGTTATAGGGAAACTAGACCATCCTTTCTCGGCAGGCTAACACATTGCAAGCAGATGCCGCACTTGCTCCCACATACTGATTTGTCATTAACCTCAGTCTTAACTTTCTGGGACCACCCTGAGCTCTAGTAAAAAATAATGTAGCATTTTGTGAGCGAGCCGCTCGCGTTTGTATCCATTCCAAATTTCTCTGAATTATATAAGGTGATTTGGTGATTGTAAACTACTGTTCCCCGGGGCCTAGGTTGATGCTACCAAAATCCATTGTGCTTATGAGCGTCTTAAATCGAAATGTAGTCCCTGTGGAACCATTTCAAATTGCCTTTGCCCTCTCTTGCCCTCTCCATCTCTCTCTCTAGTCAGTTAGTGAACTGAGACAGGAACCCACGACGCCAACTAACGTTCCGCCAACTTCTGTCCAACCTGTTATTAAAGTTACCCACCTCCTGAAAATGTCCTATACAATAAACCTTATCGCCAACGAGCATTCCTTTTTTTTTTCCAACCACCACTTTATATTTGCATTTTATCGTTAAATTAGAAAAGACTCTTCTATTACAGAAAGGCTAATTGGGGTAGGCTGAATACAGAGAAACCATTAGAATCCTGTGCAGTAATAACAGCCAGAGCTTGCTGGCCCCAGCGCACGTTTGGAATTTATTTTGCAAGCTCAGCTTTCTGCTGGTAATTACTGATCAACATAGAATATGGGTGAGATGAAATGACAGTGATCTTGTTTTGTGCCAAGAACAAAGTTAAAAAAAATTGGAAACAGGAACAACAAAGTTCCTCTATGATAGGAGGAGAGGATTTTTTCATTAATCTAAATGTTGTGTTCTCCGGAAGGTCTCGGATGGATGGACAGAAGAATAAATAAGTGTGTGTTAGTGACTTGCAAAACATCCAGTGCTTGGAAACTTTTTCTCAAAAAGTTGACTTGAAAAGTATATTCCAATTAGGATCCCTAAAGCTGATCTATAAACCTTCATATATAGTAAAATGGTAGTAATGGGGAGTTATTTTCAGGAATTAGAGTAGGGAAAAGTAAATGAAAAGTGATTTTGTTGGCTGATGATGTGGTCCTCTATCTCGATGACCTTCACACAGACTTACCCAAGGTGATAGAACAGCTGGAATGTTTTGGGAAATTTTCGGGCTTTAAATGAAATATGAAAAAGTGCAAATTATTATTCTTAAAAGAACAAAGGAGGACGCAGTCGCGGATGCCCCCCTCAAACACTTTACATGCCATGCCCATTGTGAAAACCTCCATTAAACACCTGGGAATACACAGAGCACGCTCTGTGGACCGAATTTATCATTTGAATTATGATCCCCTTTTAGAAAAAATTGAAAAGGAACTCAAAAGATGGGAGGAACTGCCTCTATCTTTGTTAGGCCGGTGCCACCTGGTCAAGATGGTCAGCTTCCCGAAATTGCTTTACCCTTCCACTGCTACTGAAGCAAAAAAATGTAAACAAGTTAAACAAACTCTTCTCCAGATTTATATGGAGAGGTAAGCGGCCCAGGATCAAACTGAGTACTCTGATGTCCCCGAGTTGGTGGGGAGGTCTGAGATTCCCAAATGGGAGGGGTTATAATCTCGCATGTCTGGCAAGACATGTCCTTGATTGGATAAGGGGGAAGAACAAATTTTCAGATTATGCCCTTGAATCGGAACTATGCAGCTCCTGGAGCTTGGCCTCACTGCTCCACGTGTCTAGGTCGAATATGCCTCCTCTAATAAAATCCGCTACTGTCTTTAAAGACACCATAGCTTCATGGAAAGCTGTTTGAAAAAAATTGCACCTATCTTAGAAAATCTCCAAATAGTTAGATCCTTGGACCCATCCAGATTTCCCTTTGGGAAGAATTATTAAGCTTTTCATAATATGGAGGGAGAGGGGAGTAAAGTCAGTGAAAGACATGTTTCATGAATCAGAAACTAGGTGGCTTAGGTGAAGAGACATACAATATAGTCTTGAAATAAGGAAGACGGCACTCACCGGTCTGTTGCTGTGCTTTTATTCAGGGTGCAATATTCACATAGTGCAGGGAGGGGGGTGTATAGCTAAGGTGACGACGGCACCGTTTCGCGCAGCGTGCGCTTCCACGGGTCACCTCAGCTATACACCCCCCCTCCCTGCACCATGTGAATATTGCACCCTGAATAAAAGCACAGCAACAGACTGGTGAGTGCCGTCTTCCTTATTTCAAGACTATATTGCATGTTGCCTTCTGACGGGCACCACCTGGCCGAACACCGGTCGCTCCAGAGTGTTCTCTCCGATAAACCGGCAGCATTGGTGCCCCTGTTCCTTCTGTGTTTAGGTGAAGAGAGCATTTAGATAAATTGAGATTGTCAGATTCGCAGGCATTACAATACCAACAACTGAAACATCACATTATGGACGCCCTTGTGAATGTTGAAGCAGAATGTCATGAATACGTGGGATGACTTGATGAAGCAAGACATAACTATGACTAGCATTTCCTCTGTTTATACAATTTTGAGGGAACACATGCTACCACTGGGTCAGACTAAATTATGTGGGAGATGGGAACACCAACTTCATGATGAGGGAATAGAAGACAAAATTTGAGATGGCTGGAGAGCTCTTTGAGATAATATAGTTAACGAAAGGTGGATAGTCTCATATTTTACGATCATACACAGAGTTATTTTGGGATTTAATTCGCCAGCTAGAGACACCCACCCAGACAGACTCCAACACTGCCCCAAATGCAAAACAAAAGTACAGACATGTTTCATGGATTATGGGAGTGCGGAGCTATTAGACTGTTGTGGGTAGAGGTACAGAAGATCTCCACGGCTATTATAGAGAAAAAACTACCAATGGAGCTTTCAGTATGGTTGTTCCATGACTTGGGCCACAACCGGTTAGAAAAAAAGAAATCTCATATTTTGTACATAATAGCTATGGTCACAAAGAGAATAACATTGCATAACTGGTTGGTATCCTCTACCACGACGCTAGGGAAGGTGATAGCGGAAGTGAAGGGGGCAATGACATCTGAAAGAATTTTGGCAGAGAGAGAGATAAAGATAAGGAAACCACCACATTTTTCACTAAATGGAGACGATTCATTGTTACACAACTCTCTGACAGTGATATCAGATCAGTGGTCTACCCATTTCGAGACTCTAGCCGGTATCTCTTGGAGACCTTACAGGGATCTTTGGGCAAGCTGCGACTTGACTCTTGATGGAACACAAATGTAAAAGTAATAAAATGTCTGGCGAGAAATGATTACTAGAACTTTTCACATACTTTCACTATAGATGGATGGAGGTGACCTGAACGCATTCCTGCGATTAGTTGATAGAGCACGTATTGAGGGAGGGGGGGAATTCCTTTTGGAGTTCTTTTGTAAACAAATATAATTATTCTTGTTTTATTACTTAATATCTATGTTATTCTGATAAAATTCAATAAACATATTTAGAAAAAAAATGGTAGTAATAGCAAACAGTTCCAACACTTGTTTATAGTTCCAACTTTCTTTGCTGCTTAATTTCTTAATATTTAATTATAAAGTAGTAAGTCTGATGCAGAGCTCCAACTACTTGGCATAGTTATAAAGTTAAAGGGAACCTGACAGCTGATACATGCGCACATAGGCAGAGACCTGTCAATCCAAGGCCGTGGGCAGGAGAAGTTTGACTAGTCTTCAGCGCGGCTCTGTCGCCGGCGGCTTTTAGAGTGTGTTTTTCGCTGAAACACAGCAGATTCAAAATCAAGGAAAGATCATACAGCCAGTGTCTGATATCTGCTGCCGGGGGATTGGGTGGGAGGTATCAGGTTCACTTTAAGTTATAACATATTTTCTGACTGTAGTCACCACTAAAGAGAGCTTCCTGCAAACTGTTTTGCTATTGAATTCAATGTATACATAGTATACAGTATGCTTCCTCTAGTGGTAAACAGAGGAAGCTACTATATTATCACATTAAAAACTTTTTACATTAAAGATCCCTTGTTTGTAGTGTTAATTGCTGGTGGCTTGGGTGAGAAAACCCATATGGATTACTTAAAATAATGGGCAAGAGCTCTGAGATATTACCCAGAGATTAAACAGAACATGTGTGTAGACCTATCAACTTTCTTGTGAGCTCATATACTTGTATGCAAGTGCTCAAGAATAAGCTAAATGCTTCCTCCCCAACCCCCCATTTGAGTGATCTCAGCACGCAGATGAGTCCTCATGCAAAACATAATCCTGTTGACTGTTAGCTTGCAGTGATTGTCTTACTTATCATCACACTTCTCATATCCAAGTGTCAGAGTTTGGTGGTCTGTTCAGTGTAGTAGTATCATAGTTGGAAGGGACCTCCTTGGTTAGCTGGTCCAACCCCCTCTCAAAGCAGGATTCACTAAATCATCCCAGCAGATGTCTGTCCAGCCTCTGTGTGAAGACTTCCATTGTAGGAGAAGTCACCACCTCACATGGCCGCCTGTTCCACTCGTTGATCACCTTCACTGTCAAAAAGATTTTTTCCAATATCTGATCTGTGTTTCCTCCCATTCAGTTTCATCCCATTGCTTCTAGTCTTTCCTTGTATAAAGGATAATAAAGTTGATCCCTCTACAGTGTGACAACCCTTGAGATATTTTGTAGTCAGCTATTAAGTCTCCTCTTAGCCTTCTTTTTTGCAAGCTAAACATTCCCAAATCTTATGACTGTTCCTCATAGGACATAAGTTGCAGACCGGTCACCATAGTAAAATGAAGGGGTACCAAGAATCGGAGTATCTGATGGATACTTATTTGGGAAAAAGCCATAATTAAGATTTCAACATCTTCTGAATATCATTGAGATGTGAAGGATAATGTAATCAGCAGGGGATCCGTGTGATGAAACGCCAACCAATCTCTATAACAAATGGCCCGGAGACCATTGAGCTCATTTCACATATCAGCTTGACCTGGCTATATTCTTTTTAACAGTCATTATAGTGGTAATACTTAATACCATCCCTTCAGCAAACATTGCTGTTATTCTGTATATGTATACCCTAGTTCTGCCATTGTAGGCATTACAATTGTGTCACGGTCTTATGGGTAATAGTTTTTGTAATTTGCTAATGGAGAGTCACTAATGGAATCTTAAACATACCGGCGAGTTATTACTAAAGTCTATTAAATAGCAATATCGTTATATATTAATTACCAATATTAGCAGGTGATCTCTCTTCAGCAATTTTACCCCTACTGTTCTGTTTTACAGGATAATTAGCCATTAATGTAAATCTCCGTAAGTTGTTTATTGTGGAGTACAGCAGAGAGAAGACCACGGGCTTAATACTTAATGCAGAAATCAAGTGTATTTAATAGAAGCAATCTAGAGGCTTAGTAAGGCTGGACGTATGCAGTTGTATCAGGACAGCAAATATCTTTTTATGTAATGGCCTCATAAAAACTATCTAAGGCATATAGGCATAGTGGATCGTTGGTAACAAAAAGCAACTCTTGCCTTATATTTCACGTTTAGCCATCATTTATAGCCAAAGATTGCCACAGGGTAAATGTATGGCTAAATGCAAAATACATCATCCATTGTCGCATGCCTCATTGAGATGGTGAAGGTGACTACCACAGAGGTTCATTGGGATGGGAGCCACGTGTCATGTGTAGACTGCTCTGCAGTCTCTGTGAATTGATGTGCAGTAGTTAAATGGAGTTAATTTCATTTAGTCTATATAGGTTAATGTCTGTGGCTCTGCAGCTTTAGTTGTAGTTGCTGAGTGAATGCGCTGATGTGGTTTAACCACTTCTTCAGCCTTTAAGTAGTGCCATGAACCATCAGCTGGTGTCGCTGATAGTTTAGTCTCTACAAAGACCATGAGCTGTGTTGATGCCGAATGATGTTCTACTGGAGCAATCTTTCTGTGTAACTTCATGAGTTTGTCATCTTTCTGGGAGTTGGTGTGTGTATCTTGGTACCTGGGTGAAGTTGAGAGGGTTAAGCCTAGGGCTGCTCAGGATCAGGCAAGGGTGGTGGCCCAGACACCCTCACATTTAGAGGTACTTCTGGAAACAGAGTCAGCTAGGGACCTCCAGTCTAAGGATCAGACTACTTCACCTGATCGCCCTTTTGCCCATCACTGCCATCCGGCCACCTTATCCCCTTCTCGATTATTACTATCATTACTATTATTATTATTATCACCGTGTAACATCACATGTGAGAGTATGGCTATGTACATACGTTGAATATTTGCAGGAATTTCTTCATCAAATCTGCACCTCCTGGCACGAAAAAGGCATCGAAAACACGATGTTTCGGTGCACTTTGTACGTGTTTTTGCTTGCAATGTTTTCAATGCATTTTTTATGCATTCTGGGGTGGAAAAATGCCATAAAAACGCTGAAAGTATTGACATGCTGCATATTTATTTCTGCATCAAAACTTCAAGGGAAAAAAGCAACATGCATACAACTACACGGTTCTCAATGACTTTGCTAGTGTAAGGATTGCTGATTTATGACAAATCAGCACTCAAAAGCTGATTGAAAAGCGCAATAAAAACTCACTGTGTGTACAGGGCCCATTTCTCACCCTTTTAAAGTGGTGTTCTCAAGATGTTGCCCAACAAGACGCATTAGGGTGCCTTCACACTGCGGCGTGATCCGGTCCGGGGCTGTCCGGGATGACCCTGACAGCCACGGACTGGATCAGCACACAGAACCGGAGTGCTATTATGCCCTCCGGTCCAGTGTGCAGCCACACGCAGTTCCCGCTGCTGATAAGTCAGGACCGCTGTGCCGCAGTCCTGACCAGTCAGTGGCTGCAGCTGCGTGCGGCTGCACACCAGACCGGAGGGCATATTAGACCCCCAGTTCTGTGTGCTGATCCAGTCCACGGCTGTCAGGGTCAACCCACACAGCCCCTGACCGGATCACGCCACAGTGTGAAGGCACCCTTAGTCAGCACACATCCTGGATTGTAATGAATGGAGGGCAGCCTTTTCCCTTTGTTATCCCTCCAGAGAACTTAGAAACAAAAGATATTTCCTCTCCCTCAATCAGACAGACCTTTTCTCTTTCCAATACATCGCATAATCAATTTCTGACTCTTTAATCAAGAACCTTATTAAATACAGAGCAATATAGAATTATGTGGTACCAGTCCTAGGATAGAAACAATCTTTTTCTTCACAGCTGAATTTATACTTCATCTGGTTGGCAGACACTTGAGGTCAATATGTATGTGGAGCTCCCTCTAGAGGTGGCTGCATGCTCAGAATATTTACTTATTATTATTATTGTTATTATTATTATTTGTTCCATACAGCAGATTTGAGCTTTGTACTTCTACTAGAAATTTCAACCGTTTTATAGTTATATAAAGTAATTAATTTGTACAAAATGGTGGAAAAAAATTGAAGTGGCCTTCTCAAGCATTTCCGGAGTGTCCTGAAGACACAACATGGTCTTATACAAACACCACAGTGAGGTTTCTTTCTGCCTCATTATGAATACCTCAGCCTCAGTATTAAATACTGCTGTCACACATTGTACATTGGCAGTGTTTAAAAGGTTTCACACAAGGTCAAGGCAATAAAATAAGATTTTCTTTTCAACAATCCCTTGCAATTTCATTTATTAAAATATCTGGAATGAACCTACTCCCATTCTTTAGGCTTGTCATGCCGCTCTCAGCATCAGCCAATCAGTTGCGTACAGCGTCCGTCAAGGACAAGGTTCTTTACCTCTAAAGAGTGAAAAACTGGTTATATAATGTGTATGAATGTAATAAAGCCTGCTCTGGTCCCTGTGTGCACGTGTTGTAAGGCTGCCCTTTATTATTAGTCTTTTGACATCCCAAGAGAGAAAATAATATTACATAAAGAGAGGAAGGGCATATTTTCTCCATTATTTTACTCTTAGAACAATGGGTTGATGCCCTTAGTGTTTTTGTGTGTATTATTACAGCTATGGATTACATGTACTGTACACTTACAGTCATAATGATGATATCTAGATAATAGCCACTGGAGTCTATAAAGGTAGCCATGGCTAAAGGTTGTTTTAGTAGGCTGTAATTCTGCTTGGTCAAGCATGGGGTGATGTGGATAAAGCTACAAAGATACAGTTAGCCTTAAAAGAACTCATGGTGGCAATCTATAAAACAAAACAGTCTTTCGTGGACTTTAATTTTCTGCACAGAGGTACATTATCTTAGTGGTTGTACATCTGGAGAGGGACACTGCTTAATGGTTACACATCCAATGCATAGCTGTAATCACGAAGAGGCTCAAAAACGTCAGTCTAAAGACTCATGCCAAACTACTCTAAGGCTATGTTCACACGCTGCACTATTGGTCTAGTTCAGGGGTCTCAAACTCCAGGCCTCGAGGGCCGCACACAGTCCTGGTTTTCAGGATTTCTGTAGTATTTGACAGTTGGTATTCAAATTACCGACTGTCAAATTCTAAGGAAATCCTGAAAACCAGGACTGTGTGCGGCCCTCGAGGCCTGGAGTTTGAGACCCCTGGTCTAGTTGTACGGATCCACTATTTGCAGTGGAATGCAGAGAAATGCATTGATGTTGGCTGTTCCAGCCAAGTCAATGCATTTCACTATTTGGCATTGACACGCTGCTATTTTTACAGACCCGCTTTTGGGCAGAAAAGCACATCCAAAAAAAGAAGTCACATGTCAATTTTGTGGTGTTATTTGCCTGCACTTTTTAATCACCTCACCATGCTCCCCTGGTGATCTGCACTCATTCCAAGGCTGCAGGACCTATGGAGAATCTTGGAAAGCATCATGTGACCGAGCAATGTCACCTGGACACATGGCAGGCCGCAGGGTCCTAGAAGTAGCGACACTTTGGCCTCCGGGGATGAGAGGACATCAATGGTGATTACTGGGGTAGCGAGGCGAGGTGAGGAAAAGCATGGCAGCATTCACAAACAGAATGATGCACTTTGTGAAGATCGGTTCTTGGCGCAGCTTTGCATCAAAAGTGTATCCTCACAAAACGCAGCAAAAACGCTGTGTGTAAATGTAGCCATAAGCGTGACAAAAAATATGAATAGGATCTAACATTCCCTCAAATATTGACGTAAAATTTTTCCCAATATGCCATGCCATCCTGGATCGCTCATCACTAGAGATGAGGGAACCTTTGAAGGTTTGGTATGGGTCGCCGAATTTCCTGGTGTTAAGCAAAACTGTTCAGTTTGGGTGTTTGGGAGCTTTATGTTTGCAAACTACTGGAGCGAGCATTGCTGAGGTCGGGTACTGGTGGTGCTAGGCCCAGTGTGAGTCGTATAAAGTGTTTTATCGTCTTGCACTGGGCTTAAAAGCACAGTTTTTGGGGGTAGTGTGTGTCCACAATTAGTTAAAAAAAAGAAGTGTTTTACTTATGGCTGGCTGTATGTGGGCGAAGAGCTGAACTGCCAATCAGTAACTTTCATTGGGGTTTGGGTCAAGTTTGAGGTCACAAACAGTGCATCAAAAGTTCGGCTGCACTGTCCAAACCCAATCTTCAAAAGGTTCGCTCATCCAGAACAGTCTCTAAAGGTACCGTCACACGCAGCAATATGACTTCATATCACTGGTGATTTGACGTGAGCTGCGCATGTTTCGGGCACTTTTTTCTGATCGCTGTGGAACTGTCACTCTTAGCGATCTTCGCGTGCGATCTTCGGCGATCCTGCGTTCCGGAAATCGCCTGCAGAAGACGGAAGTGATTTTCCCCTCACACATCGCCGCGTCACATGCCACAATCGTAGCAGCGATGTGGGCATACTGTTTTGATAGGGACTGTGCTAGAGTGTGTTTCACCGAGCCCCTATTATTGCGATTGGTGGACGGAACTGCATTCCCATTGGTCAGCCTTGCGTGAACGCACAGGTCATCGAATAGGCACCTCAGACACGGTCAGCAAATCGGAGCGCAGTATCACCCACCAATCGCTGCAGATGATGCTCAAAAAAAACACCTTCCAAACACGCCTACCGGGATTGATTTCAGGATCGCTGGGTACGTTGCTATGCCCTGTCACACGACACGATCCACTGAAATCGCCTGATGGATATCGCCTGATTTCACTGCAGTGCAGGGCAATCAGGCAATGCTCCACCAGCGATTTCTCACCGTAGAATCGCCCAGTCACACGCCACTACGCACATGCACAGCTCACCTCCGACACTCCGTGTGTCAGAGGAGAGGAGGTGAAGGGAGGGAACTTCTGCTTCCTGCTGCTGATACCGCCCCTCCTTCTCCTCTGCTGCCGGCTCCCTGCCCTGCATGTGCTGCTCCACTGGGGAGCCCGCGGCCAGCAGCATTAACCCCCCCGCTCCTCACCCCTGCCGGCCAGTAACACCCCGCCCTCCGCCCCGTTCCTCACCCTTGGCTTGAGGGTATGAGCTCCGGTTACCCACTGGTGGTAGGGTCATGCTCTGAAGGATACCAAATGATCCAACAGTAATAATAAGTCCCCTTCAGCACGGAACGTAAAGACTTGTAGCGTAATTGAAGAATTAATGGTTTATTGACCAACAATTGACAACAGCTATATTGACCTATGTTTCGACCTATTGGTCTCTATCAGGAATGTCTGTTGATGAATGGGTTCGTGCCTGTGAATCCCGCAGACCTCGTCACGCTGTATGATGGTCTGCATATTGATCTGTGGTACAAAACCAGATACAGAACACACCTAACTCCTCAGATCACCTAATAAAATAAACTTGCTACCACTTTGTCGAAATGTAACAATTTTAACAGCGGCAACATCCTGAGCCGTGATGCTGTTTGCAAGTCTGATTAGATTTCTTGCTTTTCCTTCTGCAAGCCCTGGGAGAATCCCATCTGATTACAAGAGAGAATTAAGGCAGCCTGAAACTAGCGGAGACAGTATCACCATACACTGAGATGACAACCTGATTGCCTCTCTCTATCAGCACAGTTAAATATAACGATTGTATATTTTACTATGACAGAATTTTTAAATTCTGAATTATTCAGCTCCATCGAGTAAGAGATTCTGTCCATGTTTAAAGTCAAATCTTCGTCTCAGGCTCATGATGTAGCCGGGTGATAAATTACCAGTCACAGCCTACATCTCCAACGATGATTTGGTACACATACCGCACCGTGCATGGCAGGTCATTTAGACTATGAATAGGATTAAGCCCAACTGAAAGCCCTAGGGGACTACAAAATCATAACTAGATTATACTAAATTTTTCCTTGACAATCTGTGTGCGATTAAATGAGGATGATTTAAAAGCAATTCATTGTACTCCCGGCAGAGGTTCCTGCTCCAAATAAGAGTTTGGTCTTTGTCTTTTGTTATTGCAAATGAATTAAGAAGGACAATTAATTGAGATATCAACTAATTATTAATCCATCACTAGACGTTCAGGAACAAATGATCCAAAAAAGCATAGAGTAGTCAACTAAAAAAGAAAGAAAGAAAGAAAGAAAGAAAGAAAGAAAGAAAAGAAAGAAATGGAAGAAAAAGAAAAGAAGAAAGAGAAGAAGAGAAAAGAGAAAGAAAAGAAAGGAAAAAAAAATGATGAAGGAGAGAAGGAGGAAAAAGGAATGAAAAAATTAAAGGAAAGACTAAAAGAAAAGAGTAAAGAAGAGATAAAGAGGAAAGAAAGAGAACAAAGGAAAAAAAGAAAATCGATAAATAGATAAGAAACTACGAAGGAGAAATGAAGGAAATAAGGAAGAAAAAAGATGGAAGAAAGAAATAAAGAAAAAGAGAAAGAAAGGCGGAAGAACAGAAACAATGGATAGGAAATGGAAGGAGGATTGAAGGAAGGTGAATAGAAAAGAAAGGGAGGAAGGAAGCAAGGAAAGAAGGAAGGGAGGAAGAAAAAAAGGAGGAAGGAGGAAGAAACAAGGAAGGAAAGCAAAGGAAAAATGAAGCAAAAAAAGAAGGGAGAAGGAAAATAAAGAAAAAGAAAAAAGAAGGTAGAAAGGAAGGAAGGTAAGAAGGTTTGAATTAAAGAAGGAAATCACATATAGCATAAACATTCTGTAAGATAGTATCATCTACCCAGATCTCCATGACTATTGGTAATAGAATAGTCAGTAAATCGTCATATATTCTAATTAATGCACACTTCTTAAAGGTATCACTCTGAGTTATATATATTCCAAAAACATATATACAATTAAAAAATGCCTCTCAATAAAAAAGTATCTGGAAAAATTGACCAGAGCATTTATTACTACAGCTCGGTCTCTAAAACTCTGGCTACATAATAGATTCCGAGACTCCCATGTCTTCAAATGCAAAAAATCTATTTAAAATCTAGTGAACTTTTTAAACTTTTATTAAGACCTGAGGTTACCTGACTGCTTTGAAAATGTGTAATATATAATGTGGGGAAGGACAGCTGGTCATTCTGAATGCAATAGACTTCAGGCTTTACTATTGTAGCTATTAAAATCTGCCTGAAATATCGGTATTCTGCCTTATCCCCAAAGTGAAGCCCTCAAAATGTAATTAGAATTCTGCTTTTTGTAGATTCCGCTACTCTTCAAGCTTTTATCTTTTGGAGGCTATATATTAATTTCAGGTCACTGAAGAGGAAAGGTGAGAACTGGGGTCTATAATGAAGAACAGTAAAAACCGCTAGTTGGTTGAACGTTCATATCAAGGGAATGTCATTGTATCTACAAGTATATAAACTCTTCTAAAGTATCAATTTGAAGGTAAATCCATGCAGTCCAAGGATTCTCATCTATGCACCTTCTTACTTTGTATCCACAAAAACAGCTAATTTTTTATTCTGGACATACATTACATAAATGCCAGGAAATTATGCAAAATCTATTTGCTTTATTGGCAGTATCACTGTCCCTTTTCAGAAAAGTTTGGCACCTGCTGCAGTTTCTTAAAAAAAAATGACCTTCCCTGGGTCCAGCACTGAGTGTCTGTGAAAGTCCCTATGTCTGGCATTGACTGTGGCCATGATGTCACATTGACAGCACATCAGCTAATCAGTGATCTTCGGTGGTTTTGCCATTGGTAGAGGAAATTCCTGCTCAGAGGTGCTGAGATCACTAATTGGCTGTTGATGTGACATCAACCCACGGACGATACCAGAACCTGTAAGCTGTTTAGCACTGACACCAGGGAGTCTTCACAGCATGTGGTGCATTTTAGACCAGACAACTCCTTTATGGACCACCCAGGCACTTACTGTGGATTGCAATACAACATGAAAGTTTTAGGTTTGAAACTGTTGTTCTTTTAAACAACCTATTAAAAACTCTTATGGGAAAGAGTATTGTTTTCATGTATTGCCCCCATATTTCTATTTCACCACACCTGAGGGTCTCCACAACTTATGCTGGTACTTGGTCTTCAAAGTCCGGGAAAACCGGACACTAGTCACTAATAACAATTTGTGAGGTAGTTAGTCTAGTGTTCTGAGGCCAGGTACCTGTCAGGATTATGGGGATGAACACAGGCATAGTCAGTTTACAGTCCAGAGTCAGAATACCTGAGGGTAGTTAGTAAAAGCAAAGGGATAAGGCAAACAGAGGGTCAGAATGAAGTCCAAGGTCAGGCAGAAATAGATCATACAGAGGTCAACAAGCACCACTGAACAGAATGCTACGACTGGCAGAGTTTTGGGAGCTACTCCCAGCTAAGTAGCTAAGCAATCACTGGGAACAGGGAAAACCCAAATAACCCAGCACCTCCCAAATTCATAGTGAACACTGAGCTGTCACTAAGCATACTGACAGCTCAGCATGCCACAATACCTGAATTTGACAACTGAGCTGTCACTCACCAAGCTGACACCACAACATGCCCTTATTCCAAAGTTAGAGGAAATAGTTACTCATTGTGTACTGCAGAGTGGGGAAACTCAGACCTCAGGGCCGATTGTGGCCCTCAATGACTTTTTTGCGACCCCATGCAGATCCCTGGGACCACAGTACTCAGGCTGGCAGATGCGTTTTGCCGACTATCTACTCTTTAAATCGAGCTCTCCAGTGATCTCCATGCCTCAGCCTTGGCCTTCCCAGTGATGTATATACTCCCAGCCTCTCCTGTGATGTCTATGGCTCTAGCAAACCAGGAAAAGCAGTTGAGAAGCAACATGACCAATATCACCCATGCCAAAGAGAAGCAGCTCCAGCCACCACAGTACGGGTGAGTTGATTGTTTAACCAAATATAGCGGGTAATTTTCAAGTTGATAATTTTGTACGGCCCTCCAAGGATTGTAAAAAATTGCAAATGACCCTTGGCAGAAAAATGGTTCCCCGCCCCTGGTGTACTGGGATGCCTTTAGCGGAGAAATCTGACAGAAACATTCTACTACTCTGAAGTGTGATGTCCGTCTGCCTCTAATCTCAGAGTAGCAGTCTCACACCAGTCTTTAGTCCATCTCACTGTGACTGAATGGTGTTTACTACATTCTCAAGGCCGGTAGTAGATCCTTCTGGTTCTACATATGGCCTCACTTTCTGCCACCACCTCCTAATGTCACCTCCTAAGGTAGATATTAAAACTCATAAAAGAAAAGCCTTCTTTATGACGGCTGCATCTGACGTAGAAAGAAATAAACTCCCAAAAATAAGTGATTTAACCCTGTAAATGTGGGCCCTTCGCCTTCACGCTCTAATTTAGTTTTTCTCCTAGTAGTTTCTGTGAGAGACTTATCAGTTCTGCTTTTTCTTACACTTTTTTATAATGTTTACTTCCTTCTATTTGGTTGAAATACTTTCCTGAAACATGAAGAAATGTCTCCAAAGAAATGTTCTTTGGCGTCGGTTGTTATTCAGTGTCAAACTCCAAACTTGAATTTTGCCCTTTTTTGGTATTTACTGGAATAATCAGCAGATTTGCAATGTAAATACAAGCAAAATAATAAAGAAAATAACCCCAAAGAGCTACCTCTGTCATGTTAGGTTGCTTAGTTGACAGTTGCTATGTGTGCCAATTAGAAGGTGGATCTCTTGTGGCCTGCTATGCATATTTTATATTACCAGCTATAGGGCTGCGTAATGATATTTGATCAGCAAAGCAATTTTAGTCTAAATAAGTCTGCTAAATAGAAAACACAGCGTATCCCCGATGTATATCTTTCATCTGTTTCCCACATATAAAATTGTCATATTATATTTGTTACCACTTCTTAAGTTCCGGTCTACCGGGGATGGGGGGAGCTTCCATGAAGAATTCCTCCGGGGCTGAGACAGTAGCTCCTTTGTATTCAGGATAAATAAAATATTTCTCTATAAACAGAGAAAAATATTGGTAATGAGAAGTAGGCTTAGAAAAATAAAATAAAGAAAAAAAATAAATGATAAAATATATAAAAAAATAAATAAATAAAATGTATGAGAAATAGTTATAGGTATATGAAAAATATAAAAAACAACAGGAAAATAAAGCATACTAATGCAATAAAAGTTAAAGTACTCAACAGTTAAAATAAAAAAATATAGAAAATAAAATAAATATAAATATATACCTGAATGTAAAATAATAAAATAAAACATAAAAAAAATAAACTTGAAATGCAAATTTCCTGTATGAAATAAAAAAGCAAAATAGAAAATAAAATAAATATATATGTAAAATAGAAAACAAAAAATAGAAATGTGTAATGCAAATTTCCTGTAGTGCAGCACTGAGAACTGCAACCACTATAAACATAATGATAAATAAATTAGATCTTTTATCTTATTAAAGAAATTATTGTAATTTGTTAATTTAATTGTTTTTATTTTTCTGAATAAATATTAAAAAAAGCTGCAAATTCGGGAGATGAACAAAATGTAGAGACTAAATGATGTGTTTATACGTAAATAATGTATGTGTGTGGGTGTATTGTAGCTTCGTTATCGGTGTTTTGCTAAAGTACTGTCAAGCGCAATCAAGTTATTTTCAGACATTGGTTCATCAATTAAGCCGTGCGTATGCAGTGCTAATCTGTTTCCTCTTGTGTCGTTCGGAAATATTTACCCGAGGAAAAGGTTTTGTTGGTGTCCCATTGATTTAGAATAGAAATTAATCTTTAATCCTAAAAAAGGGGATTTGCAACATTAGTTTTGATCATTTTCTATCAACGTTTATGTATTTTTATTGTAGCGCTTAGGTTATTGCGGTTACAGGTGTTGCAAAGCTGAAATTGTCATTTAACTGATTCTTTTGTGCTCTTGCTGAATATGATATATTCATTTATTACTTATCATGTAAATATATTCCATAGAGCTGAATACAGAATATAGTCATTGTCATCAGCTCCTCAATGGAGCCCCCAAAGTGATCTTCCTATATCAGACACAGTAGGGATAATTTCATAGACCAATTATAGGATCTATGGAAAGCTAAGAACTAAGATAACGCATGATGAATCTGCCAAATGATAAACATATACAATATAAAGTCTAAAGCTGGTTATGTGTGGTCCGATACTCATATCAAGTAGTGAATGATGACAAAGATGATTTTAGAGCGCTCAGGTCCTGGTTCAAATCCCACCAAGTGTATGCTGGTGGATTGGGTTTCATATTCCTCCCTGAAGACACCAATTGTATTGATGTAATATTAAATGTATTGTGCTGTAATAGTTATGTATAGCAGTCTTATAGGAATGTACAATGTAAGGTATAGTAATGTAAGCTAACCTGTAAAGTATAGTAGTGTTGGTAAGGTATTATAAATGTTTGCATTGCACTAGGTGAAAAGTTAAGTATGGCCAGCAACAGACTGCAGGGTCAGAGACAGTTAACAGGATTAGCTCACAGTAGGAGGGGCTAGACTCTAGCCGTTAGAGTGTGAAGTTAGTCTGATCATACCATATCGCCTGTGCTGAGATAATCTTATATATGTGTCCCTGCTATGTACTGTGTAATGGATGTGTCTGACTGTACAGAGACATGGTCTGATCATACCACATCTCTGCTGAGATAATGTTATATATGTGTCCCTGCTATGTACTGCGTAGTATATATGTGTCTGACCATACAGGGACATGGTCTGATCATACCACATCTCCTGTGCTGAGATAACCTTATATAAGTGCCCCTGCTATGTTCTGTGTAATGGACATGTCTGACCATACAGGGACACGGTCTGGTCATACTGCATCTCCTGTGCTGAGATAATTTTATATATGTGTCCCTGATATGTGTTGTGTAATGGATGTGTCTGACCATACAAAGACATGGTCGGATATACCACAGCTCCTGGGCAGGGAAGGAAGGGAGAGTATACTGACATTACAGCACAGGATCATAGATTATTCTTTTTGTGCTGGTAAAACATTCCAATGCCTGATTTGTAAAAAATGTTTTACCTTAAAGAAAAAATTATTTGTGATCCCGTTCTGTAATGTCTGTATATTCTTTTGTATGCTCCTCTGCCCAGTAAACAGTGGCGTAACTTCAGGCCCAAGGGCCCTGATGTAAAGGCTGCAACGGGGCCCTCAATTATTGCAAATCTTTAATAGAATTAGTATTTTTCTATAGGCCAAAGGGACTTCTGAGACACCCCTAGGCTGCAGGGTCCAGGTGTGATCGCAACCCCAGCACCTGTTGTAGTTACGCCCCTGCCAGTAGACGTGATATGATTTGACCATGTCCCTGTATGGTCAGACACATCCATTACACAGTACATAGCAGGGACACATACGGTATATAAGATTATCTCAGAACAGGAACTTTTTTTTTAAATACATCAAATTGTGGAAATTATTATTATTCCAAAATCTAATGATTAAAATTAACTTTGTTTCTGGATAAACCGCTTTAAAGCAATAATTTCTTTTCAATTCATTACATGTGCCTAATACACCCCATACTTCTTGATGATGTTTTTTATTTCTTTCAAGCAGCCCTGAAAAAATCCTATTGCCCCAAGACACGATTCATTGTCTTGTTAAAAGTCTGTTGTCACAGCTTTTTCTATCTCTGAAATCAAAGGACTGAAATGAATATTACATTTGAAAATGATGCCTTATACTGAATTGTGTCTTATAAGATGACAACACTATAAATGTAGCAGTCCTATTTTAATATTACAGGGATTTTCTCATTTTAAACATTTCCTTTAAATATTCTTTACACATCTGATAGGTGATGGATTTCTTATCCAACTTCAATGGGCAATGTAGTTATTGTATCTGTGCAAAGAAGCTAGCTGCTGTTCTCTTCATTTAAAGAGAGACATACAGTTAGGGCCAAAAATATTTGGACAGTGACACAATTTTCGCGAGTTGGGCTCTGCATGCCACCACATTGGATTTGAAATGAAACCTCTACAACAGAATTCAAGTGCAGATTGTAACGTTTAATTTGAAGGGTTGAACAAAAATATCTGATAGAAAATGTAGGAATTGTACACATTTCTTTACAAACACTCCACATTTTAGGAGGTCAAAAGTAATTGGACAAATAAACATAACCCAAACAAAATATTTTTATTTTCAATATTTTGTTGCGAATCCTTTGGAGGCAATCACTGCCTTAAGTCTGGAACCCATGGACATCACCAAACGCTGGGTTTCCTCCTTCTTAATGCTTTGCCAGGCCTTTACAGCCGCAGCCTTCAGGTCTTGCTTGTTTGTGGGTCTTTCCGTCTTAAGTCTGGATTTGAGCAAGTGAAATGCATGCTCAATTGGGTTAAGATCTGGTGATTGACTTGGCCATTGCAGAATGTTCCACTTTTTTGCACTCATGAATTCCTGGGTAGCTTTGGCTGTATGCTTGGGGTCATTGTCCATCTGTACTATGAAGCACCGTCCAATCAACTTTGCAGCATTTGGCTGAATCTGGGCTGAAAGTATATCCCGGTACACTTCAGAATTCATCCGGCTACTCTTGTCTGCTGTTATGTCATCAATAAACACAAGTGACCCAGTGCCATTGAAAGCCATGCATGCCCATGCCATCACATTGCCTCCACCATGTTTTACAGAGGATGTGGTGTGCCTTGGATCATGTGCCGTTCCCTTTCTTCTCCAAACTTTTTTCTTCCCATCATTCTGGTACAGGTTGATCTTTGTCTCATCTGTCCATAGAATACTTTTCCAGAACTGAGCTGGCGTCTTGAGGTGTTTTTCAGCAAATTTAACTCTGGCCTGTCTATTTTTGGAATTGATGAATGGTTTGCATCTAGATGTGAACCCTTTGTATTTACTGTCATGGAGTCTTCTCTTTACTGTTGACTTAGAGACAGATACACCTACTTCACTGAGAGTGTTCTGGACTTCAGTTGATGTTGTGAGCGGGTTCTTCTTCACCAAATAAAGTATGCGGCGATCATCCACCACTGTTGTCATCCGTGGACGCCCAGGCCTTTTAGAGTTCCCAAGCTCACCAGTCAATTCCTTTTTTCTCAGAATGTACCCAACTGTTGATTTTGCTACTCCAAGCATGTCTGCTATCTCTCTGATGGATTTTTTCTTTTTTTTCAGCCTCAGGATGTTCTGCTTCACCTCAATTGAGAGTTCCTTTGACCGCATGTTGTCTGGTCACATCAACAGCTTCCAAATGCAAAACCACACACCTGGAATCCACCCCTGACCTTTTAACTAGTTCATTGATTACAGGTTAACGAGGGAGACGCCTTCAGCGTTAATTGCAGCCCTTAGAGTCCATTGTCCAATTACTTTTGGTCCCTTGAAAAAGAGGAGGCTATGCATTACAGAGCTATGATTCCTAAACCCTTTCTCCGATTTGGATGTGGAAACTCTCATATTGCAGCTGGGAGTGTGCACTTTCAGCTCATATTATATATATAATTGTATTTCTGAACATATCTTTGTAAACAGCTAAAATAACAAAACTTGTGTCACTGTCCAAATATTTCTGGCCCTAACTGTATGTAACACTGACGTCCCTGTGGGGAGGCCGACATGCTTACACCACAGGCCCCCTTCCCTCTTCACGGCCGCCCATGTGCTCCTCTGCTGCCTCTGGTTCCCCGAGTCCTTTGTACGCCTTATAGGCTCCCTGGGAATACGTTTAAAGCAGACCTGCACTCCTTCCATGCTTTTAAAGGGCCATTACTCTATTACTGGAAAGTGTCTCTCAGCCTATGGCTGAAAGGCTCTGGGTATTTAAAGCATCCTTCCACTTGTGAAGGTGCCTAAGTAACAAAGTTAGTCAGTCAGTTGTTTGTTGCTTGGCTAGTTGTCAGGTCCTGTTTTCCCTGTGTTCATTACCTGTACCTGTGCCTACCTTCTCATAGCCGTCAGTGCCTGCCGTGCCCTCTATATCTAGATCCGTTATGGCTCCACCAGACTGCACCTAAAACTATATCTGTGTCCTTCCCTGCTTCCCCTGCCCTGGGAGTCAACTGCCACAGTTTCCCCTGTGGTCCAGTGGGTCCACTCCTTCTCACCACTCCGGCATTCATAAAAACCTATTTGTGTAGCCTTTTTCCAAGACTCTATGGACGCCCCAGTGGTCAGGTTACTACTAACCCAAAAGCTATCACCTTTCCTGTGGAGGTGTTGTCTCATTACACACAATTTCAAAACTCCACCCAAATGCTAAAAACTCCATTTACGGTGATTTTACGAGGAATCCTCCCCAATGCAAAATGCCTTTCCCTTTTACCCCATTGGGTGGCTCTCGGTATTACAGGTCCTCAATGTTGCCCATTGTGCAGACTAGACAACACTGGCTGACACAAAGACCATATCATACTTTTCTAACCTAGGCAAGCCGTCATCAGTATGTGATGGGGAACTGTCACTTACACCACACCAACAGACGACCCTTATCAACCGATCATCTCTGATATTGCCAGGCACCATGACAACAATTTATTCTTCAATTAACCAATATCACTCAGTAAACTTAGTATTTTATTGTACTTTTCACAGCTACACTTGTGTTAGTACTTTTCTGAATATTTCAAACAAAGAATTTTATGGATCCCATTATATTTGCTGTAAAATTCTGATTTGCTTTTTACAGAAATGAAGACTCTTCTTTTTCTGTTGTTCCGGAAGGGAAATAAAGCATAAAACGCAATGCATTTTAACTTTGTTCTGAGTCATTCTGAATGCAGAATCTCACAGTAATTAGTATCAGAGTGATTCAGGGCTTACAAACAATTGCACAGGGTATGTGAATGAATAAAGATAGGACACATAGCACCTGACGTGTAATTATTACTCATATATGCAACATTCACATTTTTGTCTTGGTCTCTGTTTTATCTAGATGAATTTGTATCAAAGAGCTTTTGAGTAAAGCCTATAATTATAACCAGTTAGCACCCTGTGGTGCTGCCAACCTTTTCCTTTCACAGTCATCAAACACATTAGCGAAAAATGAGACGCTGCAAATTGTTTCACCTATATTGTTTTGGTTAAAGTATAATTGCCGTAGTTAAGATACTGCTGGAATCTGGAGCTCTTTCTTCTACACTAGAAAAAAATATTTTATTTGTGAAATACTGAACTACTGTATAATCCAAATTGAGGGGATTGTAAAATCAGATATTTTATAGTCCAGCAATATGACTACTCCAAGGCTGCCTTCACACTGCGGTCAGGACCGATCCAGGGTTGTCATGGGTGACAGCCCCGGACCAGATTTTGGCCCCATAGTATCCTAAGGGGCCGGATGGAGTTGGATGGCAGCTATCTGCCATCCGGCTTCCATCTCTCCGGAAGAATCCGGGAGAAGTCAGATTTTTTTCCCGGACACAAAAACATTGCTTGTAACGTTTTTGTGTCCAGGGAGAACAATCTCCCCAAAATTGGCGTCTCCTGGATCCTCCCGGATTCTCCCGGGGCAATCTGGCGCTCCCTTAACATGGGAGCCTATGGAGGAGGATCCGGACACCTGCGGCCGCACGCCGCTGTTATTTCAGGACCCCGGCTAGCTCCCTGCGAGCTGCGGTCCTGAAACATCAGCACGGCAGCTGCGTCAGGCTGCACACCAGACCAGAGGGCGTATTAGCCCTCCGGTTGTGTGTGCTGATCCGTTCCGGGGCTGTCAGGTTCACCCCTAACAACCTCGGATCGGACCTGACCGCAATATGAAGGCAACCCTAACACTATATGCAGGTGGCACTCAGAGAAAAATATATATACATATTCGTAAAAAGGGTAACTACTTTGGGTCCCTCTCCACCTAAGTGCTTCAAGTATTTTACTTCCACTACTTTGGAACCTCAATCACCCTGTGCCTACCAATCACCCTATGCTTACAACATGCCTACTAATCACCCTATGCCTACTACATGCCTACCAATCACCCTGTGCCAACCACATGCCTACCAATCAACTTATGTCTATTACATGCCTATTTTTCACCCTATGCCAACCACATGCCTACCAGTCACCCTATGCCTACCAATCACTCCAAGCCTACAACATGCCTACCAATCAACCCATGCCTGCCACATATGTACCAATCATCCTGAGCCTACCACATGCCTACCAGTCACCCTGTACCAACCACATGCCTACCAATCACCTTATGACTACTACATGCCTATTTTCACCCGTATGCCTACCACATGCCTACCAATCACCTTATGCCTACTACATGCCTATTTTTCACCCTATGCCTACCACATGCCTACCAGTCACCCTGTGTCTACCACATGCCTACCAATCACCTTGTGTTTACCACATACTCTCCAATCACTCCAAGCCTACAACATACTTACCAATCGTCCCATGCCTGCCACATGCCTATGAATTACTTCATGCCTACCAATCACCCTGTGCCCACCACATGCATATCTTTCACCCTATGTCTACCACAAGCCTACCAATCAACCTATGCCTTCCACACACTTACCAATCACTCTGTACTTGCCACATGCCTATCAGTTATACCTACCAATGCCTATGTAAGAAAATGGTGACAAAAATCAAAATTTTCTTTTTTTTTATCAAGTTCAGAATTTTTTTCATCACTATAATATATTTATAGTATTGCAGTGCTCGTACTGATCTGAAGAATAACACTGCCAGGTCATATATAGTAAATGAATGCTGTAAATGCAAAACCCAGAAAATTGGGTGTTGTGTTATTTTCCATGCTTGGAATTTTGTTCCCATTTTTCAGTACATTAAATTGTAACATGAATGCTGTCATTCAAAACTACAACTCACCCAGCAAAATCAAGACCTCAGATGGAAAAATGAAACACTTCTGATTCTTGCAAGAAGGGGAGTGATAAATGAACGCTCAAAAACAAAATGTTTTCTGGTCACAAAAGGATTAATGGAGAACATGGTGTGATTCAAATTATATATATATAAATATATTTTTACAAGGTCTGGAAACTTGCTCTCAAACTTATGGAGAGAGCGAAGTAGGTGAGGAGATTGTAAGCCACTTCCCTCCTCTCAGATATATGCAAATATGCAAATTTGCACTTCACTAAGGAAGTTGAGAAACTCCCGTGCCACATTTAAGCAGCTTCCTCAAAGTCATAATCGCTTTCCTACAAGCTTTTAATATAACTAAAGGATTTGTGCCAGATCAGAACCCCAAACTACAGACGCTGCGTTTCGGGGTACCTGCCCCTCATCAGTGTAGTTTGTGGGATATTCTGATCTGGCAGAGTGAGTGGGCTAAGACAAGGTCTGGGAACTTGCTCTGCCAGATCAGAATATCCCACACACTACACTGATGAGGGGCAGGTACCCCGAAACGCAGCGTCTGTAGTTTGGGGTTCTGATCTGGCACAAATCCCTTAGTTATATTAAAAGCTTGTAGGAAAGCGATTATGACTTTGAGGAAGCTGCTTAAATGTGGCACGGGAGTTTCTCAACTTCCTTAGTGAAGTGCAAATTTGCATATATGCATATATTTTTACATTCTTTTACTTCTTTTTTTACTAACTATGCAGAGTGCAGCAGCAAAGTCATTAGGACTGCTGCACTCTGCACAGTGCTTGAGCTCTGCTAAGTCTCTGTAACATGGTGCAGGTGATATGACTTTGTCACTCGTTACTAATCTCTCTGTACGCTTAAGTTGAATGTGTAGACTGAGTTAGACAATGACAAAGGCATCTGGCTGCATGCACCAGCCATGGGTCTCCTTACCCCAACTTGCTTATATGAGGCTGTCAGTTACAGGTCAGAAGCTCTACGACCAGTACAAGGATCATGATAGACAAACATCATAGGGAGGCTATACAATGACAGAGCAGAGCTGAGTCAGTCTTCGGAGCAGAGCAGAATGATTTCACGACTCGGCTCTGAACACTACTGTGGTGACAGCAGGTCTGTGCACCAGTGAATAGAGTTTAGTTTGGGCAGCCTGGCATTAGTAGTACAATATCAAGCTGCCAGACCTGTTCTCTGCACCACTGCCCTGGTCCCTGGGTGTCCTGTCTGCTAAAAACTGTGCTTAGTGATGACAGATGGAAATTGCAGCTCAGTGCATAGCACTAGGCTGCAATAAAATGGTACCTGGCTCTCGGGACAGGGTATATTTAAATATTATTGATAATCATATCAGATACATTATCTGCAAACATTTCATGTGTATATGTCAGAAATGTCGGATACATGGTGACTTCTGACTCCGATTCTATCAGGTGGGGAAGCCACTGTATCACTACAGATAAGTCAGAGTCTCACTAATTGGTGGTCACCATTTTTGTCATTTAAAGTAAGAACCATTCTCAGAGCAAGCCTTTCAGAATCATTATTGGGCGTCCTAGTGGTCAGACTTTGACTTATCTGCAATCATACGAATAACCATTTAAAGGGATTGTCCAGGCTTGAAGTGCAGGTCTGCAGTCTCTCTAATTGACTGCAGGCTTGTGAAGTCTCAGAGTGCGCACAGTCCATGCCATCAGGATTCTCCGATGCTGTCACCAGGAGTGGGCGGTCACATGACTGCATTCTTCCACCCACATTCTGATTAGACACATCTGGCCTTGTGCATTTCACTTGAATTGAGTGAGGCCTTGTATATCTCATTGGCATGTGATCACATATATGTAAACCGCAGACTTGTGGCCATGCACCTGCCTGTTCCTATAGGGGAATCATGACAGCGTGCACACTGCACACTGTGAGGATTCACAAGTCTACAGTCATATAGAGTGAATGCAGACTTGCACCTCATCTCAAACCTAGACAACCCTTTTACGTGTATGCAAATCGAAAACATCTAAATCTTCCTGATGCATGTTCAAGACGGAAAAATAAATACTGTAAAGTGGTTGTCTCATGATCTACTGATTTAAAATATAACTTGAAACCATTCGCAAACAGCTCCCCTCGCTGAAGAAAGTTGAATTTTGAGGCTGGCTCGCTCTGGATGCTCCCAGGTTGTGGACCCCTTCCCTGGGCCTGGAAAGATAGCAGCCAAATTCTGAGCTGTGCAATTTAGGATATCCACTGTGTACATACCCCTTGCCTATGCGGACCTCCTTGTAGTTTTGTTTGGATTCCTTATTTTAATAACACCCAAAATTAAATATTGCTCCCAAAATATTTTTTAACCTCATATTAATACTTTAAAACTCATCATAATAAAAATCACAAAATGTTACAAAATACAATCTAACCCTTGTTTCCTTCTATTTGTAAATCTGGTAACCTCAGATGTTACAAGAAGTGGGAAAAATACCTTTTTTTCCTCTGTATTCAAAATATGAACAGGGAGGGAAAAAAAGACATTAATTAAGCTAATGAGTTAACAGAGATTTGCGTATTGGCAGATAATGAATATATAGACTCGTAATTATCAGTTGGAAAAAATAAAAAGGGTAATCAAAACCTATAGTCACAGTTGCCAAATGTTATTCGCCGTAAAATTCTACTAGAGAAAAGAAATGTGTAGTGATGGCTTTTTCGCAGATAATAATGACACTGTATTCATTAGATAGATCATAGATTAAAGAGTTATTTTGGATAGAATTACCTTTCACTTTTCTTGGCCTGTCCCATGATGTTATATCCGAAATGGAACTTGTCAAAGAAGGTCTTCAACGGACAATACTAACATTCGCGAAGTGTTCTTCAAGGGCTGGTAAAAATAAGTCCAACTTAACCCAACTCCTCCTTTTTTGCATAGAAAATAACAATAGAAGACCCTATAGCAAAGTATAATGGAGTCCGAGTTTGTAATGACGTCATACCGTCTGTCTGACGGTCCAATCGATAGATAAAATGGTGAATGAAGCTCTATTTTGAGAGGGGTGGTATACTGCAGGATGGGTCTGTAAATAGAGGGTCTGAGAAGAGTGATATAATGCAAGATGGGGCTGTATATACAGGGCCTGAAAGGAGAAGTATACTGCAGAATGGAGCTATATATAAAAGGGCTGAGTGGAGTGCTATACTGCAAGATGTGTTTGTATATAGGAGGCTGAATGGAATATGATGATGCAGGATTGGGTTGAAAAAATGGATGTACTGCAGTTTAAGACTGTGTATAGATTAGATACTAGAAAAAACTTTTGACTGTGTGGTTGATCAATGAATGATACAGGCGGCCATGAGAGGTGGTGAGTTCCCTTTCAATCAAAGTCTTCACACAGAGGTTGGACAGACATCTGTCTGGGATGATTTAGTGAATCCTGCTTTGAACAGGGGGTTGGGCCAGATGACCCAGGAGTCCCTTCCAACTCTAACATTCTATGATTCTATGGTAGAGGAATTAATGGTTTGATATATCTGTAGGCATAGATGGTTGCATTATAGAGGAGTCTGAAAGAGTAAAGGTCTGCCGACATGGATAGAGGGTATCCTATATAATACTATGTAGGGGGAGCTATAAGGTGTGATATACTGCTGGAGGGAGCTGTGCATTGAGGGCTGAGTGGAATGTTATAAATAGGTTGGGGCTGAAATGGAGTAATATACTGCAGAATGGGGCAATATATACAGAGTTCCTATAACGAGGATGGTGCTGTATACAATGGGACTGAAAGGAGAAATAAATTGAACTGTTTGTAGATTGAGCTGAAAGTTGTGATACTCAGGGCCGCTTCACACTGCGGCGTGATCTGGTCCAGGTCTGTCCGGGAGGACCCTGACAGCTGCGGACCAGATCAGCCACAGGACTGGGGGGATATTATGCCCTCCGGTCCTGTGTGCAGCACACGCAGCTGCAGCCGCTGACAGGTCAGGACCGCGTGTGCCCGTGGTCCTGACTTATCAGCAGCGGGAACTGTGTGCGGCTGCACACAGGACCGGAGGGCATAATATCCCCCCAGTCCTGTGTGCTGATCTGGTCCGCAGCTGTCAGGGTCCTCCCGGACAGACCTGGACCAAATCACGCCGCAGTGTGAAAGTGGCCCTCAGCTGGTTGGAATAGTATATTGAGAGGAGTTGAGATACTTGTTGCCGCTGCTGAGAGTTCAGTGTGGAAAACTAAATGCTGCACTGTCCATGTATATGACAGAAGATAATCCAGAAATATATGCATTAACAGAGCATCATTTGCAGATTCATATCACTAATCTCTCATTAGCAGACAACAAATATAGCTCTGCATTTTCTGGTAATTGCAAGGTCTATTGTAGAGCGCAGGAGAGTTGAGCTCTGAGAGAAACCAAACAACACAGGCAGCTATATTGATGTAGATGGCAGAAGATAAAATTAGTCAGGAGCAGAGAGAGCACAGGAGCATAAGGTGGAGTCTACATTTATCTACACTACACTTGATGAAATCTCAGAGAGGTGGGGATAGTCAGGAGCATACAGGAGAGGGGTCTGCAGCACTGAGGAGAAGCAAGTGCTGCTGGGAAAGTCATTTTAGCAATGAAAAATAGGACCGTCCATTCATCTATGTGAAGCTGGATGTACAGGGAGCCATATACAGATCACAAGAAATACAAAGATGCAAGAAAGAAGCATTATCTTAGGCTTAGGCTGGCTTTCACACCACGGTGTGATGCGGTCCGGGCTGTACGGTGTAAACCAGACAGCCCGGACCGCTTTTTGGCCCCATAGTAGCCTATGGGGCCGGATGGGTCGGATGGCAGCTCTCTGCCATCCGTTTCATCACTGCGGTGGAATCCTTGAGAATTCGGATTATTCTCTCCGGACATAAAAATGTTGCTTATAACATTTTGTGTCCAGGGAGAAAAATCTCCCCAATTGCGGATCCGATTGGATTCTCCCGGATCCTCCCGGTCGGGGCAATCCGGCGACTCCCTAACATGGGAGCCTATGGGGCCGTGGAGAACCGGACGACACTGGGGGCTGCACGCCGCTGTTCTTTCAGGACCGCGGCTGCTCCCTGCCATCCGCAGTCTTGAATCATTAGCAGCTGCAGCTGTGTCCAGGCTGCACACAGGACCGGAGGGCACATTTGGCCCTCCGGTTCTGTGTGCTGATCCGGTCCGGGGCTGTCAGGGTCATCCCGGACAGCCCTGGACCGGATCTTATTGTGGTGTGAAGCAGCCTTAGGCTGGTTTCACACTGCAGTTTTTCCCACAGTTGATCAGGTTGTGTGCCAAAACCAGGAGAAGGAACTTGCAGAGAAAAAGTATAATTGAAGATTGACACCTGTTCTGATTTTGGAGACACTCCTGGTTTTGGCCACATTGATGGAACCTGATCAGGGAAAAAAACTGCAGTGTGAAACCAGCCTTATTCTGTTTATTAACATTAAGTATGCATTTTATATGATTTGCGAAAAATATGTGAATAATATTAAGTCATTTTTATATTTTTACTTTTAAAGTTGTGTTGAGCTTTTTTTTTGCATTTGGAAAGAATGAATCAAACCAATATATAATATGCCAGAGAAGCATTTTGAAGGCTGCACGGACGCCCCTGGGCTGCCCTTTACACACGCTTGTCCTAGATGTATTTCCAAATTCTCCCCTAACCACTTTATGGCCACTTTTGGAATCTTCCCTTCCGATATGCTTAAGCAGATTAATTTGTTAGCCCAACTAAACTTCCCCGCGCAGATCCATCAGAATAAATTGGCCGCACAGTGCAGAATTTGAAGTCATGATGTGCCATGTTCTACTTATAAACGGCATTCACAGAGCTCCAGATGCCAGGTGATCAGAATTACTGATGCATTACTTTCATAGCAGTTTGTTTTATGACTTGGCAGGTCTGGCGTATAGATTCAGCTGTGCTTCATTAGCATACGGAATGACAGCCCGACAAAAAGGTTACATTATGGCATCAAACGTGGTCAGCCTTTTGTATTCTGCAGGAGAGTTATAGGTCATTTTTTAACAAACATCTGGGAAGTGCATTTTGTGTTGTGCATCTGTAGTATTAATTAGGGGTCCCCGAGGAACAAAGCAGGAAGGGGAAAGGATTATTCCTTAGGCAACACTGACTAAACTGGCAGCTTGATCTATGGAGATGGAAAGCTGACTCTGCTGCTTCTATAGAATGAAAAATACTGATGTGGTCATTCTATGCATTATGGATAAAAAATATTGATGTCAGGCAGGGTGCCATTGTTCTTGCTTCTACCGAAATAGGCTGGAAAATGTTGATGATTTATACATGAATAAAAGCAAAAAAAAATGTACAGTTACTGAAACAACCTGTGGTTCATTCTCCAAAACAGAATAATATTTCAAGTCAGCTTCATATACCTGTGAAGTGTTAGGAAATGTGGCTCTAAATATAATTTTTGGTGTAAACCCCTATATCAATAATTCATTCTTATCCCTTAAAATATAAAGGGAGGGGGACAAGAGGCGCAATAGTGCCCTATCACTAGTGACACTAGTGTATTGTGGTGGTGCTGTGGAGCCGCTCACCTGGTCCAGTTGTGATCCCCACAACTGGTTTGAAGGCGTTTCGGAATCAATGTTCCAAGCTGCTGCAGGACCTCCACCTACCACTGGATAGTGGTATGTTCCAAGAAAAATGATGGGAGTGATGGTGTACCACGGTCCGCGCTGCTCAGGGTTCAGAATAACTCACCAGAGAGCCAATCAAATTTCCATCCTCTTTATTCCTCCTACGCGTTTCAGCGCCACACCCGGGATATCCCTGAGGAAGGCGCCGGGTGTGGCGCTGAAACGCGTAGGAGGAATAAAGAGGATGGAAATTTGATTGGCTCTCTGGTGAGTTATTCTGAACCCTGAGCAGCGCGGACCGTGGTACACCATCACTCCCATCATTATTCTTATCCCTTGTCTCATAGATGATATAATCGTGATGTCAGTATGTCGTATACAGTGCTAAAAAGAGGTTAATAGATATTGTAGAACATATACAGTATATGGCAGTAGAAGTAACCAAACAAAACATCACACAGAGTGCAGTGAAATATATTTGAACACTCAATATAAGAACTTTGAACTGACTTACTGACGTGTACACTAAGGCCCCTTTCACATCAGTGTTTTTTTCAAATCGCGGCAGATGCGGTGAAAAAACTGCATCTGCCGCGATTACCGCATACCGGCTGCACTTGCGGCACGGTTGCGGCAAGCCCCATACAATGTATAGGCGGGCTTGCGGCAGGTGCGGTAAGTGCGGTTTTGGCACTTGCGGCAGGTGCGGCCGCGAAAAAACACGATGCATATTTAGATGACAGTTTATACAGCAGCCGGACTATTCCTGTTTGCTTATAATGGGGAGGACTAATCCATGAGCTCCCTGCAGGGTCTGACAATGCTGATAACATGGAAACTACAAATGATACCTCTACACTATAAGTATAGTCTGTATAGCAGTAATGTAACTCAAAATTCATGGTTTCAATTTTCTCATATACATTAGCACACTCAGGGTACTGCTGTTCATATTTTTATATTATTGCAGTCACGACAACTTGCACCTGTTCACATTTGACTCATTTATTTTCTCAGGAGGTGCTAGTCATTTCCCATAGCAAAGATATGAAGATAATTATAATTATGTATATATAAAAAAGAACTACCTTCTCACCCCCTGTGGGGTGGTTATTTATCGAGAAGAGCAAACCTTTTAATGTTCGTTGGCGAACAACTCCATGGATGTTCAGGTTCGGTGTTGTTGTTTGGGACCTGAACTTGACCCGAGCTGTCACTGATTGGCAGTTCGGTGTTCTGCCCACATACAGCTAGCCATAAGGAAACCACTTCCAGGGGTGGGAGGTTAGGGATTTTTCATTCTATTCTTTTGCATCCACACTACAGCCAATAACTCTGTTTCTACTTTCAGTGAGCGCTGTTCAAAGTCTGCAAGAACCTCGCACTGGGCTGGACACCAAGTGCACAGGAGCACAGCGCTGCATGGTCCTGCACTTTGAATATGTAAATCACCCGTACTCCAGACCCTAAACAGGTTCACTCATCTCTAATTATTTGTTCTTCCTTATTCTCGGGTTCTCTTACAGAGGCCTGAGAGTTTGAGGGTTCTGCGCAGGATCTTAGTTGTTCCCAGCACTGCGCTTTTCTGGACAGAGTTTCAATGTTGCTCCTGGGATCTGTTACAGCCATTTTATCAACTTAGAGGTCACTGCTTCAAGTGTCCTGGTAATTCTCCAGTTTCTCATATTTCATCTATCTGACATTACTGTCATTGGGCTTGTCTTCTATCACAATATCTGGTTGGTTAGCCAACACTTGCTTATCCATCTGTATCTTGAAGTTCCACAGGATTTTAGCCCTTTCATTCTCCACCACTTTTTCTGGGGTCTCCCACCTGAACTTAGGGGGACTTAGCCCATACACTGTAAGATGTTCCTGTATACAATTACTGCTACTTGGTTGTAGTGTTCAGTATATGCTGTTCCTGCTTGCATTTTGTATCCTGCCACTATGTGTTGGACTGTTTCCGAGGTTTCTTTACATAGTCTGCACCTTGGGTCTTGTCTTGTGTGGTAGATCTCTTCTTCTATGAACTATGGATCTGGTACTTGGCGCCTGCTCTTGTGCCGCTATGATTATTGCCTCTATGCTGTGTTGGAGTCCAGCTTTCTCCAGCTATTGGAAGGATTTCTCCATGTCAGCCACCTCCATTATCTGTCGAATGGGCACCCAATGGCCGACTTGTCTTGCCATAGAACCTCATGTTCCAGTTCTTCCTTCCAGGACTGTCGTTGTTACTGCCTTAGGCTCTCTCTCAGCATCTCATCTTTTGGTGCAATTTGGCCCTGCCCTGTTTGAAAAAATATATATCAGTAGGAGTCCATGGACAAGACTCCTAACACTATGCCTGCCTTAATAAACATGAGATTGTCATAAACGAAGACGTTGCCGGATGTTGAGATGTCGAGGAACCAGGACAATCTGACGATTGAGTCATTGGGAGAAACCATACATAAAAGCAAGAGAACCTGTATGTATAATACTGTATATATATATATAGGTAAAATAGCAACGAGCACCAGCTGCACAACTCTGGATTCAGGGTATCAGCCCCTACAGTATGCTGCTCTCAGATTACACAGCGAAAAACCTGGGGACAAATTCCCATTAAGATCTGTTCTTTTCATCACCTGACTTTGGAGCGCTGACCTTATTTTCAGGAGTTTTCGAATGCAATAGGTTTTAGTATAGCTTTGGGGCTTCACACTTCTCTCTCATGGTATAGAGTTTCTTTTTATCCCCTCTAAATAAATGGATAGATTTGGATATATAGATAAGAGACAGACAAATAGGTAGACAATTTACGCTTGACACTGATACACGGATTATGTTTGAGGTTGATGTGTAATACAAGATAGCCTATGAAACGTGGTTCTGTTTCTTCAAATATTGCAGCCCCTTGCCCTTTTTTGTTAATCTA
The DNA here is from genome assembly GCA_033576535.1 of Allobates femoralis. Lineage (NCBI taxonomy): Eukaryota > Metazoa > Chordata > Amphibia > Anura > Aromobatidae > Allobates > Allobates femoralis. Next base: position 153,314,540 of record JARQOC010000009.1, on the reverse strand, counting down.
GACGACTTTTTAGATTTTCAGCTATAATGTGCGCAACTCTCAGTGCTAAAATGTAACTGTATGTGCCTCAATTAAAAAATGTTACAACTAGATACCCATCTGGGTCCTATCTACCGCGCAGGGTGGATGAAGGCAGGAAATAGCGAGCCCCCTGCTCTAATGCGGGTTTCTACACTATCATCCTGTGTAATATAAGCTATAAACAGCCATTACCCTATGCTGCGATACTTATGATAAGATTTAAAATAAAGAACTGAGGCTCATAATAGAAAGTGTGTTCTGAGATTTCTAGAACGGTAAAACAGGACGTTAATGTTGATATTAACATTACGTCTTTGGGGAATATACAAACTTCAGCCAAGTTTCTGCTTTACTTTAATGGGGGAACATGGAATTGTTATTCATGGAGCTTCGGTAGTAAAATAGAACACGCCAAGCTCCCGTCAGTCCGGACCTCTGCGAGACATCTTTGTGTTCTCATTTTCAGAACTATGGGGGTGAGTGCCAGTGTCAGATCTCCAGGTTTGCTGTATACCGCCGCACTGTACAGATAATTAGAAATTGCCTACAGCATAATTGAATTTGCTTTGTGAACACTGCTGAGGCGTTGGTATCGGCTGTCAATACAGCAATAGAATGTTTATCAGCTGCCTCTTAGCATGGGAAGGATTTCCACAGCCACTGCTAAACTGTTGTGGAAGTGTAAAATCAACTGTGAAATCACATTTCTTCTCCTGAAGTCCTGAAATTCATCTGCGTGTAGTGCTAAGTAACAGCTCCTCTTCACTGCATAATGTCTGCATACGCAAGTCATTTATTAAAAGCTTTAGTCCTGTGATTTGGAGGAGATGTCTTTATCGTAGATGTCTTTAAGGTCTTAAGGCTTATTTGTAAACCCTCAGGGTGAGAACAGACGGCACAGCTGAATGCACGCGGCCAATCAATGCCCACCCACGGTGACAAAGGTAATTTGCGCAGCCATTGGTCGCTGTGGGTGGGCTTGGTTTGTCTGTCTACATTCAGTCATACCATCTGGATTCACCCTTAAAAGGCAACCCCAATCATCATTAATTGGAGGGCTTGACCAGAATCATGAAGAGGTCGCTCTAGGGACTCTTCTCTATATAATGTACGGTATGATGAGATGATGGCTATGTTTGGCACTTACTTTTAGTTGAGTTGAGTATTTCCTACGCCATTGATATTTCATTATCTTCAAACCTCTGTAGTTTGGGAGCTCACTCTTGGCCCATACACACAACTATCTAAGCTAAAGGAGAGAGAAGTCTAAATCTGGCTATATACATGCACCCAACCACCTAGTTGATTTACCAGTGCATTTGTGGTCTACATCTTTCCCATGACCATGCACCCAACCCACAAGTGCAAATGGTTTTGCACTCTTAGTCAAAATCCCAGTGCTCTCTAAATTTATCTTCTCCATATATACCAAACTATGGAACAAACTATGGTCCATATATGCACCCAACTATCTAGTCCATGAGTCAATGCCTCAAAGTGTACATCTGGTCCATATACAGGACATGCACCCAACAAACTAGCCCAAACGCTAATGTATTCTAAATCTACATCTATTCTATATACAGTACATACTTCCAACTGTCTACAACAGGTGACAGTATATTCTAAGTCTACATCTGATCAATATACATACACCCAACTATCTAAAGTAGAATTCAGAGAATTACAGGTTTACTACTTTTTTATACTCAATCACCCAACTATCTAGTCCAGGAGCCAATGTATTCTAAGCCTACATCTATTCTGTATACAGTACATACTCCCAACAATCTACAACAGGTGACAGTATGCTACATCTACGTCTGGTCCGTATACATTAATCCTACTGTCCAAGGTCCAGAACACTTTTAGCCCACACCTGGCCCTTACCCATACACCCAATATTCACTCAAAGAGCCACACTCTATAGGGCTTTTCAAATGGTAAAAGTGTTTGATCTACTTTAGAGCATCAAGTCTTCTTGTGTCACCATCATGATCTGAAGAATTAAAACTTCTTTACAAAGTTAAAAGAAAAATGTTTAGCCTCAATCTGCAGCTTGGTCTCAGTTCAAACTAAAATACACAAGTAGTTCTTCAGGGGCTGTCTTTGTCAAACCTTGGTGGATTATTTCTAAAGGTACCGTTACACGCCACATTATCGCCTGGAAATGATAAAGGCGATATGTCGCCCCGGAGCAATCGCCGTGAAATTGCCTCACAGTTGCTGCGTGTGATTTGGGAATTTCACGGCGATAAATCGCCCCCCGGCCGTCGCCTGATTCCTGAACAGTGCTCAATAATCAGCGGCAATCCTTAAGGTGATATTTCCATTTTGTGGTGTGACAGGGGATAATGATGGAAGGAGCGTTGCCTATGATTTCCCGTAGGTGTATCTCAAGTGTTCTGTAGTCCGCGCCCCGTCTGCGATGATTGGTGTTGGCTACTGTGTTCCCATTGGCTGTCAGTTGACAGGGTCCATATTTGAAGAGCTGTCCGTTCAGCACCACACACATCTTCAGCTACACAACCGTCCGCATACTCAGTGCAATTACGTGCGCCATTGATATACATGGGTCGGTGCAGCATTGTGTGCTAATGTCCAGTACACAGGTCCAGCCCTTTGGCACACACTGTATGCCGTGACTGTGTGTACATGTCCATTATGATGGTTTTGGCCACATGGGAACCTGTCCACACACATGGAGAAGGCAATGGTGTTTGTGCAGGATGTAGGTACACTTCAGTACACACACGCCAACATGTGTGCACACATATTCAGTTCAGCCATGGCAGCTCTGCACGGCGTGGACCAATGCACATATGTGCATAGTGTTGCTTGTATGTCAACACCATCACCTACAGACGTACACATAGCCATTCTTTAGAGTAATCCACTGTACTGCCCAAGACCGCTCCTGTGTGACGCTTTGGTGCCTCGAAAGTGTATGGCAGGGGTCACAATTGACGACACGAGCGTGTATTTGTGCCAATCTCCAATAGACAATGGCGTCATGTATTAGCCAGCCTTCCAGAGCAGGCTGACCAATCGTAACGCTGTTGCGTTGTCCAATGAGCGTGTACGGGGCGCTGTGTAAACCACTGTGGCACGCCTATGTCCTCGCCGTGCTGAACATGTTCGCCCACATTGCCTTTGTGATTGCGCCATGTGAAGCCGCGATGGAATGAGGCAAGATTGGTTCCGCTGTAGGAGAGGCGATTTCCGGAGCGACACATCGCCTTTGGTTCAGGGCGACATTGCAGCGTGTGATGCCGTCATCGGCAATCTGAGGCGACCAAGAAAATCCTGAGCACGCACTTTAGCCTTCGCATATTGCCAGGCGATATTGCGGCGTGTGACGGTAACTTTAGATTTTCCTTGAATGTCCCACCAAAAGTATTTTACTTTCTCTCTTCAGCTTAATCCAGAAGTCTCATGGTTGACCATTGACTAAAATGGACCACGCAGGTGTTCTCCGGAAAAGTATAATTAAGCCAACTATAAAGGAAAGGCATTGGGATTTCCTAGTGCCAATGTGACTTCATTTTGAGAGTTCTTGGGGTCACTGTGGTCATATTCGAACAACTGGACATTGATGTCGTATCTGAGCAATATGACATCCAGTTCTTTTTCTAAGACAGCCCCATTAAGTTTTACCAATCACGTACATTATTAGCAAATGGACCAGTTTCTCTGCCAGGTGTGTTATAAACTAGCAGTTTATTATTGCTTGTGTACGTGGTGCAAAAGTATGGTGGTTTATTTATTCCAATAGTTGCAAACTTTTCTCTATAAGGATAGATGATCTCTCATCCTCTCTGTTGGTAATTAGTGCAGATTTATGGGTTTCTGTACATCATGAATTTATACAGTATAGGATTAGATTCCTCTAGCATGGCATGCATTTTCTCTATAGCTCATCAGAAAATGCATTAAAGAAGGAGCAGTTTGGTTTCTCAGTCAGGGGTATCATTATTAATGCAAATTAATTAAAATCTGACAAACTGCTCAGTCACTTTTCATCCCTTGATCTAACAATAAACCGCATAAACGTGCTAAACACCTGTTGTTTTATTATTTTTTATTATCCCATTAGGTTGCTGTTTGAAAGTTCCTTACGAAAGGAAAAAAAGGAAGAATTTCCCAACTATTCCATTTTCTGTACATTATTATGTATTTATTGTGTTCATTTGAGACCGTGGTGTGATCTGTTGCTCCCCAACCTATGGTTCTCCAACTGTTGTAAAACTATAACTCCCAGCATGTCTGCATAGACTACAACTGGGAATTCTGGCTTTTTATCAGCTGGAAAGTCTGGAGACCACTGGTCTGATGGTATATTGATGTGTAAAGTAGGTGAACATGAAGAACCTGGGGATCTAAAACACCATGGGACTATTGTAATGAAAGCTATATCTGGAGCCCAGGGGTTTACAATGCTCACAAATTCTGCATCTGTCAAATACAGTCCTAATAATGGTTAGTAAGAATTTATCTATAATAAAAAAAAGGCCAAAACCAGGGCTGTAGGAACATTAACTGGTTGGCGACGGGAATATACTCAGAATCTGGCATTCTGAAAACCAAAAAGATTCCAACCATCTGGCTGTCCTTACGATGTATTACCTAAAGTAAAGGGGAACTCCAGTCTACATAAGGTTTCCAGTAGGACCCCACTGATAGCATCCTCTTTTCTTGTTCCCTAACAAGGCTGGCCAGGAGAAGTTAATAGGGCAGTTGCTTATTTGGCTTTAATAATTGCATCTAAGGGTACGCTCACACTAGCGTATAAAAAATCGTTGTGCCGTCTGTTTTTTTTCTCATGCTTATTGACTTGCATTGGCGAATTACACATCCACACGCAGCATGCTGTGATTATTTTCACAGGCCGAATACAGCCGAGAAATTTTTTTTTGATTAAATAACCTCGGTCCAAGTCCAATCCCTTTTTTTCTTGCATTGCACTCATTCGAGTTATACACAAATGTGAACATACTCTTAGGTGATGGCCCTAACGAAGATGTAAAGCCACCATAAACATTACACTAACATCGGTCAAGCTAGTCTAATATGTATGACCCTAGGATTAGCTGAGATAAGTATCCGGCATTTCTGATGTCGGTCTGCCAATCTGTTTGTTTTTTAAGAGATAAGCTCCAGCCAGATGAGTGTTTTTTCCAGGGGTGGACATACTATTGCTACAACCTGGGCAGCCGTCCAGGGGTCAAGAATTAAGGGTGCAACATCTATCTCCAAATCAGATGGAATTGTGCATTAACACTAGAAGTCCCAGAAATTTAGAGCTCCCCCTTGAAGTACCGAAAGAGGGTCAATTGACCCTTAGTCCAAACTGAATAGAACTAACTAGAAACTAAATGGCTAAACTCAATGGAAAACAACAACCTCTGTGGCGCAACAGTAATGGCCTTAATTACAGAACAAAAGACGGTGATTAGAGGATGTTAGCTAAAATCCTTCAGGTCATTCGACCCGTCTCTGGGTTCCAAAGGTAGAAATGTTAAATGACCCCTCTATGGGACTTCTAGTGTTAAACTGTTCTTGCCAGAGACCCACACTATCTGTGTCTGCACTTGGCTTTATCATAAAGGATACAATAACACTTGGCAGAGAGCGTGGTCCTGAGTATGGGAGAGTCGGGAGAAGTAGCTGCCGGCTGAACCATCATTCTCCTGACATCTATCAGGAAAATGTGTGTGGGGGCATTAAAAAGGTGCAGCAGGGTGAAATCATTACCTGATGCTCGATTCAATAGCTCCTCCAAATGGGGAAGGTAAAACATGGGATACAAGTTCCCATATCTGATGATAAGAGGTTCATAGTCCATTGTGCAGGTATAAATGTAATAGTTGATAAGCTGTGTATATCAACATAGGTCCTCTAGCATCTATCCAGGTCCATTCTATCCTGACAGCCGCTCTGTGATGATCTGCTGGTTGCACTGCAATATCTCAACTCTCAAAGTGTCATCGTCCACAAGGAGTTAAATTCCAAATCCAATTGTGCCACATTTGCCCCGTCAACCCTCACAGAGACACATTTGTCATAGCTTGTAGCCATCACCTTGTGGGTTAGTGAGTGATATTTGGGTGTATGTGATCACCGCAGGGGTTAGGACAGTTTATTTCATTGATTCACGGGGCAGTAACATTGCTTTCTCTGTAAAATGTCATTGGCAGAGGCCATCATTTCATCTGTTCTTTGAAGGATGGAGACAACGTCAAGAAGAAGAAAAAGACTTTTAATCACTTGGAGAAACTTTTGTCACCAGAAATTGTATCAGCGAGGGAAAACTGCTGCTCCAAAAACATACAGCTAAAGTATACTATCTATTACATCTTTAGTCTCTGTTTTACAGCTATCACTATCTGTTATCAGCCACTTGCATTTTTCAGTGATATCACTGAGATGATCTAACATTTGCTTTCATTATAATCACTTTACATATCCCCATGTGAGGACAACACTGAACCACTGTAAGATCTCCAGAATGTCATATTTGTTGCTTTTTGAAGGGAATCATTTGATAAGCCAACTACGTATCCAAGCAATTGTGCATCTCATGGCTGGGGTTGCTAGTTTCTAGTGCACTACCTTCCTCAGGGAAGGAGTTCGGGATACGACTCCGAAACGCGTCGGAAAATAAACAGCTACCACTATACCCAGACATACCGCTGTATCTGGTTTTTCTATCATATGGACACAGCAGGTCGGACCACTAGGTACTTTGTCCTGCAAAAGCTTATTGTGACCACAGTGACCTGTGGAAGTACGGTCCTGGCGGGAGCTGTATTGTTCTGAGCGATCATGCCGTTGTGTGCGCTACACAACCCTATCAGGTGAGCAGTTCCTATATTTCACCATTTAAAACCTGTCTCCTAAGGATAAGACCCTATTTTGCGCATTCTCACCCATATCTGAAATGTCAAAATTTAGTCCATCATTGGCTTTAAGACCATGGTAGGTAATCCCTGTGCCGTTGTAGATGGCAGACCTTGTGTTCGCATGCATGAAGGAATTCCTTTGCGGCATTAAAGAATTATCACAAGGCACTGCAGTCTCATTATTTTCTGTGAAAAGAAGGTGTTGTCCACAAAGATGGGGGGGAAGACCTTGTTGAAATGTTGGTAGGGTAGGCTGTAGAAGCTTCCATTGTTAGTAAGGAGCTCACTGAAATCATGCACCAAGAGCTCATGGTCCAACACACCGGTGGCCTGTGACCCGCCCTAAGCACGACACCCGAGCCGGAGTATCTCCAGTGTTAAGGAATTCCAGAAAAGGTTGTAAAAGGTTTCTTGATGTTTTAAACACAATGTCCATTTTAACATTACAATTTGGTTTTAGATTCACCATTCTGTTTTATTAAATTTTTTATTTGACTAATAGAGAGCTCCAAAATCACCTGCAAGCCACAATAATTGAGTGAAATTGTAAAATTTTGTCTGCCTGCAGCCACCACTAGAGGGAGCTCAGGAGCATACTGTATACTGTTATTATATTTAAAGTATGCAGTAAGCAACTGAGCTCCCTCTGGTGGTGACATCAGGTACATAGAATCTTATTATTTAACTGTGCATTTAGTGGGTTTGGAGCTTTGTATGAGAAAACTGAACTACAACTTCTGTAAATATAAATAGAGATTAATAAACACTACATTTAGAATCGATTTTAAAAAAATGGAGCTCAACAGTGGACATTCACTTTAAGCATCACTACTAAATCAGATACAGTGATACTGTTATGCTGTGATAGTGTTGAATATATTTTCCTAATTACTGTATTTTTGTCGGTGTCCTTAGATGGTTATATATTAACATATTTTAATATGCATCTGCATTATATCCTGACTGGTCAGAATTCATCTGGCCCTAATATTCTGCTATTAAACTTGGTAATGATTTGCCTCCATGCTCTGTGGTCCTGACTCTGTTTAGAAACCTATACATCATATGGTGAAAGCTTGGAGTTTTTTTTCTCCCGATGTGACCTCATACTCCGGTAAAATATTATCCCGTGGATAGGAAATGAAAGGGGTATAACCTTTTTTTTCTTTAAAGATTGTCCAGTCTAGCCCAAAGGGATAATAAGATTCCAAACTTTCCTTTTAGGAATCATCTCTTCTAAGTAATATCTTTCACTGCTAAGTGGTGAGTACACAATTGCAAAAATAAAATCCTTGGCTCGAATGCCTCAAAGCTCCGTACCATTTTACAACATTGAGCTTGTTTTGTTTCATTAAAGAGGTTATATTGTTATGGCTGTTTTTGCCCCTGGGAAACAGATTTATATCCCAAAAAATAAATAAATAAACAAAAAAGTAAGAATATTGTGGTGGTTTGGGGGAATTAATGGGTTTTACGATATGTTTATTTTGCATTATCTGTCAATCTATCTACATATATATATATATAGCAGGTAACCTAAGTGTTCATCATGTCACCTATACCTATTTTGTAAGTAAATATATTTCTAAAGGTGCAGTTGACATGAATTTCTCACCAGATGATGGTAACAACCGATCCAATCTACATATGTAAAGTATGTAAGTCATAGTTGCCTATTTGTGTTAAGTAATGAGAAATGATCCAGAAAAGAAGAATTGAACACTTGCTGGAATGTATTAAATACTTTGTACAAAAGCCTTTTGTTGGTGATGACAGCTTCAAGACTCCTGTACAGAGAAACTAGTCACCTGCATTGCTCAAGTAGATTTGGGTTTATTCTTCCACACAATCACTCTTCACATTCTTGCAGATCCCATTAGATCCTTCTATGAACTCTAAGCTTTATTTCCTTCCATACATTTTTTATTGGATTCAGCTCCTGTGATCGGCTTGGCCATTCAAACAGCTTTATTATCTTTCGCTTAAACCAATTGAGAGTTTCCCTGGCTGTGTGTTTGGCTCATTGTCATGCTGAAATGTCCTCCCTTATTTAATCTTCATCATCCTGGTAGATGGCGGCAGATTTTTATCAATAATGTCACGGTACATTTGTCTATTTATCCATCCTTCAATTATATGAAGTTTGCCACTGCCATATGCTGAAAAACAGACCCACACCATGATGTTCCCAACGCCAAACTTCACTGTTGGTATGGTGTTTTGTTGTGATATTCGGTGCATTTTGGCCTCCAAACATAGTGTACGTTATGGCATTTAAAGAGTTAAATCTTGTCTAAATCTTGTTGAGCAAACTTTAACCCCTTCAGGACCCAGCCTATTTTGACCCTAAAGACCTTGGCCTTTTTTGCAATTCTGACCACTCTCCCTTTATGAGGTTATAACTCGGGAACGCTTCAACCGATCCTAGCGATTCTGAGATTGTTTTTTCGTGACATATTGGGCTTCATGCTAGTATTAAATTTAAGTCGATAATTTTTATGTTTATTTGTGAAAAAATCAAAAATATGGCAATAATTTTGAAAATTTCACAATTTTCACATTTTTAATTTTTTTTTCTGATAAACAAGAGAGATATGTGACAGAAAAAAGTTATTAAATAATATTTCCCACATGTCTTCTTCACATCAGCACAATTTTGGAAAAAAAAATTTTTTTTGTTAGAACGTTATAAGGGTTCAAAGTTCATGAGCAATTTTTCATTTTTCAACCAAAATTTACAAAACCATTTTTTTTAGTGACCACATCACATTTGAAGTCCTTTTGAGGGGTGTACATGACAGAAAACACCCAAAAGTGACACCATTCCAAAAACTGCACCCCTCAAGCTACTCAAAACTACATTCAAGAAGATTATTAACCCTTCAGGTGCTTCACAGGAACTAAGGCAAAGTGGAAACAAAAAATGGATATTTTAATTTTTTTATCAAAAATGTTCTTTTAGCCTCAATTCTTTCATTTTCACATGGGCAAAAGGATAAAATGGATCCTAAAATTAGTTGTGCAAATTCTCCCGAGTATATCGATACCTCATATGTGGTCATAAACCACTGTTTGGGCGCACGGCAGGGCTCAGAAGTGAAGGAGGGCAATTTGAATTTTGGAGCTAATTTTACATTCAAAAACTGAAATTGCGCTCCTTCCCTTCTGAGCCCTGCCGTGCGCCCAAACAGTGGTTTATGACCACATATGAGGTATCGGTGTACTCAGGAGAAATTGGCCAACAAATTTTAGGATGAATTTTATGCTGTTGCCATGTGAAAATGAAAAAATTTAGGCTAAAAGAACATTTTTGTGAAAAAAAAAAGTACTATTTCATTTTCACAGATCAATTTGTAAAGCACCTGGGGGTTCAATATGCTCACTACCCATCTCGATATGTTCCCTGGTGGGTCTAGTTTCCAAAATGGGGTCACTTGTGGGGAAGCTCCAATATTTAGGCACACAGGGGCCCTCCAAACGCGACATGGTGTCCACTAACAATTTGAATAAAAATCAGCTCAGATTGTTAGCTGTCACCATGTTGTGTTTGGTGAGCCCCTGTGTGCCTAAAACAAGTGACCCCATTTTGGAAACTATACCCCCCAGGGAACGTATCTAGATGCATAGTGAGCACTTTCAACCCCCAGGTGCTTCACAAATTCATCCATAAAATGAAAAAGCACTTTTTTTTCCACAAAAATGTTCTTTTTTCATTATTGCGGATCAATTTGTGAAGCACCTGGGGGTTCAAAGTGCTCACTATGCACCTAGATACATTCCTTTGGGGGTCTAGTTTCAGAAATGGGGTGACTTGTGGTGGAGCTTCAATGTGGAGACGCACAGGGGCTCTCCAAACGCAACATGGTGTCCACTAACAATTTGAATGCAAAATGAGCTCAAATTGTTAGCGGACACCATGTTGCGTTTGGAGAGCCCCTGTGCGTCTCCACATTGGAGCTCCCCCACAAGTGACCCCATTTTGGAAACTAGACCCCCAAAGGAACGTATCTAGATGCATAGTGAGCACTTTCAACCCCCAGGTGCTTCACAAATTGATCTGTAAAAATGAAAAAGTACTTTTTTTCCGCAAAAATCTTTTTTTTTCATTAATTTGTGAAGTACCTGGGGGTTCAATATGCTCAATACCCATATCGATAAGTTCCCTGGGGGGTCTAGTTTCCAAAATGGGGTCACTTGTGGGGGAGCTCCAATGTAGAGACGCACAGAGGCTCTTCAAACACGACATGGTGTCCGCTAACAATTTGAATGCAAAATGAGCTCAAATTGTTAGCGGACACCATGCTGCGTTTGGTGAGCCCCTGTGTGCCTAAACATTGGGGCTCCCCCACAAGTGACCCCATTTTGGAAACTAGACCCCCCCAGGGAACGTATCTAGATGCATAGTGAGCACTTTGAACCCTCAGGTGCTTCACAAATTGATCTGTAAAAATGAAAAAGTACTTGTTTTCCACCAAAAAATTTTTTTTCCATTAATTCGTGAAGCACCTGGGGGGTCAATATGCTCACTATCCATCTAGATAGGTTCCCTGGGGGGTCTAGTTTCCAAAATGGGGTCACTTGTGGGGAAGCTCCAATGTTTAGGCACACAGGGGCTCTCCATATGCGACATGGTGTCCGCTAACAATTGGAATTGCTAGCGGACACCATGTTGCGTATGGAGAGCCGCTGTGTGACTAAACATTAGAGCTCCCCCACAAGTGACCCCATTTTGGAAACTAGACCCCCAAAGTAACATATCTAGATGCATAGTGAGCACTTTGAACCCCCAGGTGCTTCACAAATTGATCTGTACAAATTAAAAAAGAAAATTTGTGTGAAAAAAAGTATTTTTACCTTATTACGGATCAGTTTGTGAAGCATCTGGGGATTCAAAGTGCTCACTATGCATCTAGATAGGTTCCTTGGGGGGTCTAGTTTCTAAAATGGGGTCACTTGTGGGGGAGCTCTAATGTTTAGGCACACAGGGGCTCTCCATACGCAACCTGGTGTTTGCCAACTATTGGAATTGTTAGCGGACACCATGTCGCGTATGGAGAGCCCCTGTGTGCCTAAACATTGGAGCTCCCCCACAAGTGACCCCATTTTGGAAACTAGACCCCCCCAGGGAACATATCTAGATGCACAGTGAGCACTTTGAACCACCATGTGCTTCACAAATTGAGACGTATAAATGAATAAAGAAACTTTTTGTAAATAAACATACTAGTCTAGTAGTTGCAATTCGCAGCATGGGGGACCCATGGGGCTCTGCCATATTTTTGGTCCAGCCAGGTACAACTTTACAGCTACGGACTGCCGCCAGCCCCCAGCTGCCTCGTCATACCTGGCTGGAACCAAAAATACAGCAAAGCCTATTTTTTTTTTATTTCTAGAATTATTTCTAGAAAAAAAATGACATAGGGCTCCGCCATATTTTTGGTCCAGCCAGGTACAACTTCTCAGCTACGGACTGCCACCAGCCCCCAGCTGCCTCGTCATACCTGGCTGGAACCAAAAATACAGCGAAGCCTATTTTTTTTTTATGTCTAGAATTATTTCTAGAAAAAAAATGACATAGGGCTCCGCCATATTTTTGGTCCAGCCAGGTACAACTTGGCAGCTACGAACTGCCACCAGCCCCCAGCTGCCTCGTCATACCCGGCTGGAACCAAAAATACAGCGAAGCCTATTTTTTTTTTATTTCTAGAATTATTTCTAGAAAAAAAATGACATAGGGCTCCACCATATTTTTGGTCCAGCCAGGTACAACTAGGCAGCTGGGGGCTGGAATCCTCAGCATAGAGAGGCCCAAGCCTTCTGGGCCCCCCATGCTGCGAATTACAGCCCGCAGCCGCCCCAGAAAATGGCGCATTCATTGAAGCGCCATTTTCTGGCGCTGTACCCACGCTCTTCCAGTTGCCCTGGTGCCGGTGGCTAACTGGGTAATAAAGGGGTTAATGCCAGCTTTTTATTGGCAGCTGGCACTAAGCCCGAGATTCATAATATAGGGCCAATGTTAGACCCGCCATTAGGAATCTCTAGTACGGTAAATAGTCAATAAATACACACAGAGAAAAATCTTTTTATTTGAAAAAAAACCACAGACACAATTCGGACTCCATCTTTATTATAAAAAGATCCGACGTAGTCCACAACGAAGGTCCCACGACGCTCGATCGCTCCGACGTAGTCCACAATGAAGGTCCCACGACGCTCGATCACCTTTGCTTTTAGATCGCTACTCTGGAGCCCGATCCGCCAGCATGGTGATCGAGCTGCAGAAAGTGATCTGACACCCCGGGCGCAGTGACCCACTATGTGCATCACTGCGCCTGCCAGATCGATTTCCGCAGCTCGATCCCCATGCATGGGGATCGAGCTGCGGAAAGCGATCTGGCAGCACAGGCGCATTGAACCACTATGTGCATCACTGCGTGCGGGCTGTCAGATTGCTTTCTGCAGCTCGATGCCCATGCAGGGAGATCGGGCTGCAGAGCAGCGATCTAAGGGCGCCTTCACACTGGCATTCCCCTCCGCAGCGTTCTGCGGAGGGGAATCGCCATGTGTGCGCCGCGGCCGCCAGCTCCTATCTTTAGAATGGGAGTGCACGGTGCTGCGCTTGACAGCGCATGACCGTGTGCACCCATTCACTCCCATATGTGATCTGTGCGCAGGCATCCGCCTGCGCACAAATCACACACTCCTGCCCGCACCAGGACGCAACATGTTGTGTCCTGGTGCGGGCGGCAGTGTGTGATTTGTGTGCAGGCATACGCCTGCGCACAGATCACATATGGGAGTGACTGGGTGCGCACGGTCATGCGCTGTCAAGCACAGCACCGTGCGCTCCCATTCTAAAAATAGGAGCTGGCGGCCGCGGCGCACACATGGCGATTCCCCTCCGCAGAACGCTGCGGAGGGGAACGCCAGTGTGAAGGCGCCCTAAGAGCCTGGGCGCAGTGACCCACTATGTGCATCACTGCGCCCGGGCTGTTAGATTGCTTTCTGCAGCTCGATCCCCATGCATGGGGATCGAGCTGCGGAAAGCGATCTGGCAGCCCAGGCGCAGTGATGCACATAGTGGGTCACTGCGCCCGGGGTGTCAGATCACTTTCTGCAGCTAGATCCTCAGGATCCTGCTGTAGAAAGTGATCTGACAGATCCAGCACAGTGATCCACAGTGACCATTATGTGATCACTGTGCTGGATCTGTCAGATCACTTCCTGCAGCTAGATCCTCAGGATCCAGCTGTAGAAAGTGATCTGGCAGCTCCAGCACAGAGCAGTCAGATCGGAGGCGGCGCAGAAGAGGAGGGACTCACAGCAGAAGAGGAGCGGGACGCAGCAGTCACAGGACGGAGCGGGCCGCCGGAGGGGTGAGTGGGAGAGGCGATCGCCGCTCCGGTGATCGGGGGGGGCAGGAAGGGGGCAGTGGGGGGGCTGGTACTAGATGTGGGGGGGCACTTAGAGGAAGCGGGGGCAGTCAGGAGGAGGCGGGCGGCAGCTAGAGGAAGCGGGAGGCAGGGACAGGAAGCGGGCGGCAGGGACAGGAAGCGGGGGGGAAGGGGGGTAGAAAGATGATGGGGGGGGCAGGAAAGAGAGGTGGGGGACAGGGGGGATGTTATAGGATGACAGGGGATCTGATCGGAGGGTGAGGAGAGCAGCGGCAGGCAGGGAAACATGACAGGCGCGGTGATTTTCACTTTCACTTTTGAGCGCCAATCACCACGCCTGTAGCCGGGGGCGTAGGAGTGGGGGCAAATCGACCCCCCCTGGGGTGTAGTACAACTCCCCATGTACCTGCAGGCCGAGTGACAGGTCAGTGAGACCCTCACTCGGCCTGCAGGAGCCCGTTCATTCCATGGCCCAGGGGGTGGGCCAAGGGTCGGGAAGGCACTTGTTTTCATGGCCCAAACGGTGGGCCAAGGGTCGGGAAGGGGTTAAATGTGCTCGAACATGCTTTTTGTTCACCAATGGAATCTTGCGTGGTGAGTGTGAAGGTCTTGAGGCAGCTCACTAGTTTTACCCATCATAAGACGTTTCTTGTGTAGCACCTTGGTAATGAGATGCCTTTTTATAGGCTATGAGTTGAACCAGCTGATATAATTTTCAGTAAGTGGCCAGATTGCTATGTAATTTCTGATAGATGTCAGCTGGTGTCATGACTCTCCATGGATTTTTACACTTTACTCTCTGAATATGTTCAATACATTTTCCGGTGTCAGTTCTCATTATTACATGTCACCTAATTTATGGACATCTATGGGTTGATCTTTGCTGCCTGTGTGGACTGGGGACTGGATGGGTTGTTAACCGACATCTGGTGTGAAATTCATGTCAATTGCACCCGTACAAGTATATTTACTTAGAAAACTGGTGACATGTTCAACACTTACTTTTCCCGCTGTTGAGCTGTATGTGTATATATGTATATATATATATATATATATATATATTAGAGCTGTATATGTATATATATATGTAGTTGTAGAGAAAGAAAGACATTGATAGTTCTAGATATGGATATATCAAGATATATGTGAGTTTAACAAAAAGTAAAAAATACTCACAAAAAAGGTTTTAATGCTACAAAATCAATTTTTTATAAACCCCGGAACTTTATTTACAAACACAGTTTGTAATCAACCTGTTTTCTCCATGCATGATAAAATCCACTGATTATTTTATACTCTGGGACATTAGGTCAGATTTCTTGATTACAGTTTAATTTACCTTAGTAATGATGTGAATTGTTATTGACATTCACTTAATTGCCTTAAATAAGTGCTCACTGCGCATTAAAGAGTTGATCGTTCAAAAAGTTAATATCAATTGGTTGCAACCTAGCGAAAGTGTAAAGAATCTAACCAAAAATATATCCAAAGCGTAGCGCGTTGTGCAAACATTATGTCTGAGGGGAGGGTTAACAGGATTGTCTATTCTGTATATTCCCCTGATGATGAGCAGGAAATCCCAGTGATCAGGTATAATCTGCTGCAGAAAGTGTTCAATTTCCCTACAGTGCCACCACAGGGCAAACAAGGTATTTCACAGTTTATCGGATCAAAGGGTTGCCTGTATCAGGTTACGATCACACACTGCTGATGTAAAAATAAACAAATCCATTACTGATGACAATACAGGTGAAGGATAGACTTGTCTGTTTTTCATCTGATTCTCAGATAAAATTCTCCAGTACAAGTCTATAGGTTTGTGGAAAAATCGACGAGTAGTTGGTGTTGGTTGGTTGGTATGAGGAGTTTGAGAAACCTCCAATCAATTTTTTTTCATCTGATAACAATTGAATCTCTGATGGTAAATACTGACATTCTCACCAAGTTCTGGGAAAATTCTGATAAAAAAAAACACTGGTGAAACTTGGACCATCATTGTGTACGAGAAAAAATACTAATTGTAAAAGCGTCAGGAACTTAGTGCGTCCGGATTAAGGCGTTATAGTGGTGTCCAGACCAACGGTGTCTGGCGCATAACATGAAACTACAAATGGGGGAACACAGGGGACAAATACAACAGTGGTTCTTTTGGTAGGGAATGGGGAAGGCACACCTCCTGCACTCACCTGCAGATGTTCCCTGATCTCCCTGATGTCCCTATATAGGTTCTTTCACCCGGGTCACTAAGCAGGATATCTGGTCCCTTGATGGACCATGGGTCAGGTAGCTCTTACAATGGTACCTCAACTGTGTCCCTCACTGACTCACTGCTAATATGGCTGCAGTTTTCGGTGCCACAATTCTGTGCTCGAGGCTGCGATGACAGGATGCTCCTTCAGGGTTACTGCCATGCAGAAGAGCTGAGATGTGACGTACGAATTTGTTGTGGATTATCCTCGGAGGGTACTTTTTGGGATTAATAAATGGGATAATGAGGGTTATCAGTGTGTTTTATTTCCAATAAAAGATTTTTCCGTGTGTGTGTCTGCGTGTGTGTGTGTTTGTGTGTTTATTAACTCTTCCCTTACTGGATTGGTGATGGGCAGGTATCATAAAATGTGTGACATTATTGTGGAGCCCACTGGGACAGGGTACTCGGTACCGGACCGGGTTACTGCTGAGGATGTCACGGGGTCCTGGTCCGGACCGTGTCCCGGGTTCACACAATAAATGGGGGATTATTTACAGGGATTAGTCAGTCGTGACGCCACCCACGGGTTGTGGTCAGTGAGGGGACCACCGCTGCAGTGTACTTCTGTCAGGAGGATGGATTGATGCTGCAGCAAAGTGGATGAGCCCAGCCGGGGGTCAGGACAGCTCCTGACAGGGTAAAATGGTGAATAGACAGTTCTTTTATACCTGGAATCAGACACGGACTCTGAAGCAGGGTTCACCGGGTTTACTTTCTAATTCTTCACAGTCAAAAGTGCACGGTACAATTCAGTTCCCAACAGCTTTACACAGTTGACTCCAGTACACTTGAACCCTCTGCAGCCAGGTTATCACTCTGAGACCCCTCACTCTTTCTATGGCCTTGTTCACACATAACTGGTTTTTGCACTCTCTGCGTTTTTTTGCAATTTTTCAAAAACGCAGATGCGTTAACGCATGGTACATTTAAGTGTACATGCGTTTTTTAGCTACACTTGCGGTTTTTTTCCCCCATTCCAAAAAACACTGCATGCAGTGTTTTTGGGTGCTGTAAAAAAAAAGCATGCATTTTTTTAACATGGGGCCCTATGGGAAACGCATGGTTTTTAAATGGCACATATAGGCACCCTGCGTTAACGCATGTGTTTTTACATGCGTTTTTGGTGAAAAAAATAACTAAGTTCAAAGACTTCAAAAACACTTTCAGACCACAGGGGACACTATTTGGCACTCTTAGAAAAACTATCAGTTTTTGTAAGTGCTAAAAAAACGCATAGGTGTGTGTGAACAAGGCCTATGTGTCCTTTCAGGCTGATTCTCTGCTTTCCTTTTGGGTGGATTGCAGAGGGGCAGTTCGTCCCCAAATGTAGCTTCCCCCCTAAGTCTATGGGCAGTAAGCGGGTCCTTTTAGTTGCTGCTGTGCCCCCAACTCTATGGTGGGAACACAGACTTGAAATCTGTGTTCCCCGTCAGTTTGTCTGGGGAGCCGGTGTGAATCTTCAGTCCCCCTCAGAGCTAATACTCCGGGATCCGGGCTGTTAACCCTTTGGATCACGCGATAATTCACTGACAGCGGGATCCAAATCATTCATGGCGTGGATCTCGCTGTTCCCCGCCTGCATCGGAGATCCTGCGATAATATCATTTTCTCACCGAGGATCTTGACGAGGCAAGATACGCAGATGTGAGCATAAACTAACTCAGTAATGCTGGAGATAGAATATAACTACGTTGTGCAAACTTCCAGTCCTGCGTCTGATTGTGCTCTGCTCCAAGTCGCTGCTCTGTGACAGCTGAGGTACTGACCACCACTGGACAAGGTATGATAACCCGCTAAATGTCATAGCTGTTGGGCATTATGGGCAAGCCAACACAGCCACAAAAACAACCAAGGGTCCACTCTCTGATGCTTCAGTAGTGTGGGAAATGGTGCCAGGCATGTTTTCTGCTTGTTGTAAGTTGGTATTTGCTGAAGTGATATAAATTGGCATCTGATTTGCTGCCACGAATGAGTTAATACATAAGCCTATACATCAAACTGCTTTCACTAGGTACCTTTTCCCAGTAGAGTTTTTTTTTTGTCTATGTACTGAATCTCCAAGATGTAACAACGACCTTCAATGAAATCTAGGTTTGCAGGAATAACTTTGAACAAGGAATACATAAACCCAACCAGAACATCTGAGATCAATAACGCTGCACTTGCGTGAGAGTTTGTAAGAGTTCCTTTTCCTTACTGTTGTCCCTTTAAGGATATTGCTACTAGAGAGAAGCCTCAGGGTGTAATGATCTTTGGACATTTGTGTTTGAGTCAGGGTCATAGTCCTCTAAGAAGGCAGGAATAAAGGCAAAAGCAAGGAGCATCATCCATCCGTGACACTTCTTCAAGACTTGTCAAACCAAAAAATCCCACCTCCAAGTTTGGAAGTAATACTTTAAAAAATTATTTATTTTATACTCAGTCCATTGTTATGTAGTCTGGAGAAGAAATGTCATTTTTGCCCCTGCATAATGTCCCCCTCTGGAAGGTCCTGCTCGTGCTTGTAGGGTATAGTCATAAGAACATCAGCATCCGGGTAAAAGTACTTAAGAAAAATTTCTATCATGCCTGAAGATGACACTAATGAGACAGCCGGGACACTCACCTGTTCCAGTAGAGGTTATTTCCATGCCAGTCAAGCAACATTATCTCGTGGCATGTCTCTAATAAAGGTGTCTTTAAGCAGAGGTATGCAAATGGAGTCTATGGAGCCTCGATTAAGAGTCTCAAACACGGGACTAGCCAGATATCCCTCCAGGGAAGGACCTAGCCCTGGGGTGGACTCCTTTAAGCAGAGGTAGACTGACAATTTCAACTCATGAGTTATGGTAGAAAAAAATTATCATTTAATTGATTCTTAAATTCAATTTATTACCCCATCTCCCTCCCCCCCACACACATGTTTCGACCAGAGCTGGGGTGCATGAGGTACTCGGTCACCGGGGCTTCTGTGTGGGATGTCACGGATGGTCGGTATCCCCGGTGCCGTGCCCTGGCGAACAATTATACCAGGTGTTGATGGTAAAACGGTGGGGGTGAAAGGGGTTATTTACAGGGGAACGTGACGCCACCTGTAGAGTCCGGTAAGGTGGTACCGGCGCTGCCAGCCGGCCGCTGAGGTGATGGAGGGGGCAGCAGTGTGTGGTACAGCTCCCCACAGGTGGAGCTTTACCTCAGGGCAGCTGTGGTGGTGATGAGACGGTGAGGGAGGACAGTGATGTTAAATGGTGGTACAGTTCTTACCCTCTGCTGTTGATGTTGATGATGTTAAGTCCTTTGAGCTGCGGCAGGAAGAATAACAGAAACCGTTTCCATTTTAACTTTACTTTACTTGGTACCGGCTGATGGCATAACAATACACGGTACAGTTTGGTTTAGGGTGCTGTTACCAACTCAGGATTTCTCTTAAGGAGTCTTTAGATGTTCTTTCTCTGTCTTTCAGGGTTTCTATTCTCTTTCTAGATCTTTCTGTCTTTCCCACCTTTGAAGAGCTCACCCGCCAGTCCTGCAGTCTGTGTCTAGTAGGATTAAATTGACTATTACCGGTCCAAATGGGAACAGCAGGAACGCACAAGTTTCCCACCTGACACTGGGTTTCAGTCTTTCCTCACTAGTGTAGGACCGTCTTTTGGGCATGAGGGGTGAGGTAACTTGTGGTGCTGTCAGCAACCCGGTCTGGTTGGGCCTGCAGCTCGTCGGCTTCGCAGTCAGGGCTGAACTCCTGGCTGCCTCGGTTGTCCGTGTCACCTGTGAACCCTCAACATGACCAGCTGGTTCCTACCAGTCTTGGTCCGTTGCCATCTGTCCTGGGCCCCCTCATAAAGATGGGGTACCCTCTACTCAGCTGAGCCGCCAGGCATGACCACACTGTCTGCCTTCCCGGCACCGTCTGAGGTAAAATCTTAACTGTCACTCTAACTCTATCCTAAGCTCCGCCCACCACCTGTGGAACCTACCATAAAGTCAGTTTCCCCTACACTAAGTGGTGCGGTCCTAAGTGAGTGCTAAAAATAGACTCCATAAGGTTTAAATCCTAACCTAGCAACTTACAAGGAAAAACACATTTTATATTCAAGTGTAATACCATTCTGTGGCGCATACCCGCAGGGGCGCCACACACCCCCTTGGTGAAACACACCCGTCCGCGGGTGTCAAACCAAACCTGAAATACAAAAATGCATTTTACATATAACATTGAACATTTAGAACAGATATCAACAATAATATTACTTCTTTTCTTCCCTATTAGGGAGGCGCATTTCTTATAACGTTGCATCAAACTTTGACTATAATCTAGTCCATACTGGCCCAACTGGGACCAGGTAACAAGTTCTTTGGTTACTGTCCATCAAGTGCTGAAAAGGAAAAAGAAACAGTGCAATTCCAGAAAAATATGCATTTTAAACAATTCTGCTCACACTTTGAACAGTGCAATACCGGGTTAACTCTTTATTACTCAACTTTACTGACCCGGATTGCAAACCTCCCACTGAGACCTGCGTGGCGTTTATTTATCCCCACGATACAGGTCCCGGTCCAGGTGGTCCTGGGGAACTGCAGATAGATGGACTCTCCTCTCTCCAACCGCTGCTGCTGATGCTGGTACCGCGACCCTCCATAGCTCGCGGGGCCCGGCCTCCTCCGTACCACCGACGGCTCCTTCAGGAACTGGATGAAGTCCTCCGCCTCGGTGATATCCTCCTCTCCGGACTCCACAAGGGGTGCATAAACCGGTCCCAGGGAATCAGCAGCTGGGACTGCCATTGTCTCACAGTCGGTTACAGGTAACGGGTCTGGAGCCTGACCAGGTATATTGAGTCCGCTCCCGGCCGCATCCTGCTTAGTTTGTGTAGTCCAGAACCAGTGTGGGCTGGCGCTCGACCCGCCCCCTTGGTTGATTGAGAGCAATGGGGGCGGGAAGACTTTTTGGCGCCTCTTGAATGGCCTATGTTTGTTGAGGGGCCGAGGCACGCCCTTAGGCCGGCACATTGTTGTTTATGCACTTTTAAGCCCGCCCGCCACGAAGTTATTGTGGGCAAGTCCTTCGGGCTTTTCCGGAGCCCGCCACTGCCTTCGTCACTCCTCGGCAGAGCGGAGGGGGCGGGGCTTATCTTCCCGCTCTTTCTCCTGCTGTGACGCAGTTCAAATTTGTGAGGCGATGTAATGGCGGCTCGGCACAGTTTTTATAATCCACACAGTTAGACAATAATAAAGTTCTTAAGGCACACTTCACCCGGTAGATACCAGGCTGGCTCATCCTGTTCGTGACGCCAATTTGTTTCGACCAGAGCTGGGGTGCATGAGGTACTCGGTCACCGGGGCTTCTGTGTGGGATGTCACGGATGGTCGGTATCCCCGGTGCCGTGCCCTGGCGAACAATTATACCAGGTGTTGATGGTAAAACGGTGGGGGTGAAAGGGGTTATTTACAGGGGAACGTGACGCCACCTGTAGAGTCCGGTAAGGTGGTACCGGCGCTGCCAGCCGGCCGCTGAGGTGATGGAGGGGGCAGCAGTGTGTGGTACAGCTCCCCACAGGTGGAGCTTTACCTCAGGGCAGCTGTGGTGGTGATGAGACGGTGAGGGAGGACAGTGATGTTAAATGGTGGTACAGTTCTTACCCTCTGCTGTTGATGTTGATGATGTTAAGTCCTTTGAGCTGCGGCAGGAAGAATAACAGAAACCGTTTCCATTTTAACTTTACTTTACTTGGTACCGGCTGATGGCATAACAATACACGGTACAGTTTGGTTTAGGGTGCTGTTACCAACTCAGGATTTCTCTTAAGGAGTCTTTAGATGTTCTTTCTCTGTCTTTCAGGGTTTCTATTCTCTTTCTAGATCTTTCTGTCTTTCCCACCTTTGAAGAGCTCACCCGCCAGTCCTGCAGTCTGTGTCTAGTAGGATTAAATTGACTATTACCGGTCCAAATGGGAACAGCAGGAACGCACAAGTTTCCCACCTGACACTGGGTTTCAGTCTTTCCTCACTAGTGTAGGACCGTCTTTTGGGCATGAGGGGTGAGGTAACTTGTGGTGCTGTCAGCAACCCGGTCTGGTTGGGCCTGCAGCTCGTCGGCTTCGCAGTCAGGGCTGAACTCCTGGCTGCCTCGGTTGTCCGTGTCACCTGTGAACCCTCAACATGACCAGCTGGTTCCTACCAGTCTTGGTCCGTTGCCATCTGTCCTGGGCCCCCTCATAAAGATGGGGTACCCTCTACTCAGCTGAGCCGCCAGGCATGACCACACTGTCTGCCTTCCCGGCACCGTCTGAGGTAAAATCTTAACTGTCACTCTAACTCTATCCTAAGCTCCGCCCACCACCTGTGGAACCTACCATAAAGTCAGTTTCCCCTACACTAAGTGGTGCGGTCCTAAGTGAGTGCTAAAAATAGACTCCATAAGGTTTAAATCCTAACCTAGCAACTTACAAGGAAAAACACATTTTATATTCAAGTGTAATACCATTCTGTGGCGCATACCCGCAGGGGCGCCACACACACACCCAAACCAAGTGCCCTTGCTGTAGTGATAGTTTAGGGGTCCATGACCTTTTATATCCCAAAATTCATGTATAGGCAGCTTTTTACACAGTAATGGTCAAACCCAAGGTCCTACACATCTTTCATCTTCTTAAAATGATATCAAATGTCCTAAGCAAAAGTTTCCTGCACCTATTTGAAATCCTTCCTTAATAAAGAGAGAACAGAATTTCCCCATTCCTGCCGTGTACATACAAAGCACATAACACTATAATTCTATCCTAAAATAAATCTATACACCATAAATAAAGTGTCTCTGGCTAATGGTTTGGTTGAAGGAACTCGCCAGACTTCCATGAACCCTGCTGACAGGAAGATTCATTGCTATTTATTGCAGTAAATTCTCCTTCCATTTACCTTATTCTGCTAATTATGAAGCATAATCTCCAATAAAGAGGTTGACTGGCTAATTAAGTCTAAGAGTAGTACAAATGCAGCCATCAGGAGGAGTGATGGGCACCGCCAGGATTACTACTAAGCCAGGATTCTTCACTTATGCTGAAAACCATAGTATGTACATACAATATCTCTCTACCTACCCATCCCTCTTATATCTATTTATACTTGTTTCTTTCTTTCTTTCTTTCTTTCTTTCTTTCTTTCTTTCTTTCTTTCTTTCTTTCTTTTCTTCTTCCTTCCTTCCTTTCTCTTCCTTCCTTCCTTCCTTCCTTCCTTCCTTCCTTCCTTCCTTCCTTCCTTTCTTTCTTTCTTTCTTTCTTCCTTTCTTCCTTCCTTCCTTCCTTTCTTTCTTCCTTCCTTCCTTCCTTCTTTCTTCCTTCCTTCCTTCCTTCCTTTCTTTTCTTTCTTCTTCTTTCTTCTTTCTTTCTTTCTTTCTTTCTTTCTTTCTTTCTTCTTCTTTCTTTCTTTCTTTCTTTCTTTCTCTTTCATTCTTTCTTCTCTTCTTCTCTCTCATCTATCTGTCCATCCTGTATACTGTTATATTTAGCATCATAACTATTCTTAGCCCCCCCCCCCCCCAGTATAGGTGCTTCCATTGTGTGTGGATGGCAGATATTCTGTAAGTGTTCCATGTTGACCTATGTCAGTTCACATCTCAATATCCCGAGCTCGGCCTGATTCATGATGGGTGCCAGGTCAGACAAACCTCTTTGTACTGTGTGTATGGAATATGCACTCCAGATGGCAGTGAGAGTGTCTCTTTAACTCCACACATCAATATTTTCTTTATTGCACCGGTGTGGCATGTCATTTTTTGTCCCTGTAATTGCTATGTCAGTTCTCGGAGAGAAATCTGCAGCATTTGATGCTGAGTATCAAACAGCCTCATCAAATGTTCATGAATAACTTATGTAGTGAGAAGTTCTAATAGCCGTTCAGAGGGAGCGCAACTCAGCGCATGTTATGAAACCTTTCAATGGACCAACATAAAGTCTATGATAACAAAATATCCGCACGTCGCAGGTCCCTAAATGCTGCTTTAAACCTCACATTGTAAGATCAATCCCTCGGCATAAGCCAAACTTCACTGTTGAAACAAGAATCTGATACAGACGATTATTCACCCAGTTGTTGATATTATTGCATAAAATTGTCACTATATTATTATTTATGGCTTTACATGGGACTGCAGGTGTTGGACTGCATTCATTAACAACCCACTATTAAAGGGGTTGTCATGCTCTAAATAATGACCTTTAAATGTGTTTAATACAGATAGTTATATAATTTATAGGGGTGAGCAATTTGATTTACATTAATATGCAACGGTGTGCAGTTTGATCCTCCATGGAAGCTGCCCTTCTCTTTTTCATCCAGCACCTCCGGCCCAACATCTCCTAGTGCCTTTGCTGTTTACCAGGCTTTGCAATGTCATCAAGACATCAAATATCGTAATGCACATCATGACATCACGTTAGACCTGGGGACTCATGGCCTAGTTAACACCAAAGGAGCTGAGGATACCGGAAGCAGGAGGAAAGGTCGTCTGACACGGGGGACTGGACTGCATACCAGACCAGGGCAGCACTAATAACTAATATACACATATCTGATATTCCAAACTCTGCAAATTATCACCTCCTGGAGTTTGGGCAATGGGGCCCCCACCCCTTTAAAAGACTCCTTAGAACAAGATTGGTGCACCCCACCACTCCATCGCACCTCCGGCTGTCCCATAGACAATAAATAAAGTCGTGGTGGGCATTCTCAATTAGGGCATTTCAGAGTCCGGATCTCATGATTGGTGGGGATCCTAACACTTGGATCCCAGATGTTAGCCAAGTTTGGAGTAATGGCCACTTTACATGTCCCAACACTGTTTTGATATTGTATACAACAACACGGGAGCGCGCACTTTTTTGGCAGAAATCCCAGATCGCATAGGAGCTGTCACACAGGGAGATATCGGCAGGCAACACAACTGCGATGTCTACGCCCCCTTGTACGAGCGAACCAGGGAACGACCATTTAACATGGGAGTGAATAGGGGGAATTTGCTCTCCAAGTCAGTGTTGGGCTGTCACACAGCACGATCCTGCCACATTGTCCATCCAATATCGGGCAGTTGGAGAGCCTGCACAATTCTTCCCCGATATCGGTTTGGCATTGTTCTTGCATCGAATTGGACATTTACACCATACAATGCACGAACGATATCGGGGCCAACGAACGAACCATGTGACTTTTTGTTGAAGTTGGACGACGATATCGGGACGTGTAAAGTGGCCATAACTCTTTAAGAAAGTGGCTCTGATATCCAATCACAGAAAGAAGTATAGTGATAACTTCCATATACCGGACAAGGACTGCGTACAGTGCTCATTATCATTGCTTCCTCTACTACTGAGACTTTAACTTGGGGAAAGAAACAGAATTTTACATAAACTTCAATGAAGTTCAATCATTTCAAAACCTCATCTTTTAGTGTCTTGTAATAACAGATTTGTCTCATTACCTAAAAGAAAATATTCAGCTACAATGTTCAGTCTGCTACATGTGCCATATTGCTTGTTATAAATAGTAAAACCGTTACCTTACAAAGTGCAGCCACAGAATATTTCCATTTACTGATGTAAACCTGCAGGGCTGTGTACAGTGCAGTTCCCTCGCAATACTCTAACTTGTACTGCATTATAATCCAGAGCTGCACTCACTATTCTGCAGGAAACAATCAAGTTTATAGACAAGCAAAGCCATAACCGGTTAGCTGATCAAGTATAATGCAGAGACACTTCCTAGATCAGATTACTGTGATATCACAACATGACACATAATGCCTAAGGCAAACATATGTCAACAACAATTATAAGGAGGGCTGATTACACACATGGCATGCTACAAACATACACATTGTCAATTACACACACTCTGTCTCTTACATGCACTCCATGCTAATGCTGAACATACACACTGTTAATCACATACATGCCATGCTACACACACTGTTGGTGAACCCCCACAATACTACACTATCACACATACTGTTGATTACACACATGCTATGCACACACACTTCATGCTACACACTCACTGTTGACCACATGCACACATTTTATTACACACATGCTATTCTATGCACACACACTTACATTCATGCCAAGCACACACTGTCAATTACACACAACATGCTACACACAGACACTGTAGAATACACACACACTCCATGCCACACACTAACACTGTTAATTACACACATGCCAAACATACATACACTGTATGCTTCAGACACCCTGTTATACACATTCTTCAGGCTACAGACCCATTGTATATGCACACACTTCATGCTACACACTCATTTCATGCCATAAACCCATTGTATAATATATTATATTTATTAATTTATAGAGCACTATTAATTCCATAGCACTTGCTGTCCCCATTTAGGCTCACAATCTAAACATCCCACCAGTATGTTATGGAGGAAACCCACGCATACACAGGGAGAACATACAAACTCCTAGCAGATAATGTCCTTGGCAGGATTTGAACCCAGGCCCTCAGTGGTGCAAGGCCACAGTGCTAACCACTGAGCCACCATATATTACACAGACTCTATGCTAAGCATACACACTCTATCTATCACACACACACTCCATGTTGCATACACTGTTCTTGTTTAACACATACACTCAATTGAAGAAAGAAAATAGAATCCAGCTTTGAACACGTGATATTATTTTTGTTTTCTTTTCATGAAATCTTGAAGGTGCATTTTAAAAAAACTGATACATAGTGAGCGTGACCTATGTCAACATATGTCGAACGCAAAATAGCGTTCTTTGTCAAGAACACTAATTTGCATTTGTAATGCACTGACATGGGTCATGCTCAGCATGTATCACTTTTTCTGTAATGCCCCTTCAAAATTTAATTACCGTAATAGAAAAGGAAAATAATTTCACGTGTTCAGAGCTGGATTCTATACTCTTTCTTCAATTGCCGATCTGGTCGTGGCAGGACTGATATCTGACCTCCACGTGAACGGGAGATTGGGATGGTGAGCTGGATTATTTCTGTTCTTGTGGAAACATATTCCCAATGCTACACACACTGTATGTTTCATACACAAGGTGTGCTACATTAATACACATGCGCACACACACACACATGTGCACACACACAGTGCAGAGAACATCCAAGGTTTCTTGGTTTGATGAACTCTAAGGGTACCTTTACACGCCGCTACTGGAGGATGGATACAACCCGCTACTTCACGTGCACGAGCACGCTCAAACGGTTACAAACGGTAAACGCACCTCCTTTACACGCCGCCACAAGGTGCGCTACGCTGCGCAACATCTATAGCTAGATACATCGCCGGGTGTCTCAAGTAGCCATCTGTAGCTCATCTTAGCTCATTTACACACCGCTACAACCAGCTAATATGGGCGTACCTGGTGCAGCAGGGACAGCACATAGGCGTGCTACAATTGTGGATTACGGGACGTCCGTACACTGATAGGACAAAGCAATAATACCATGATTGGGCAGGCATCGCAGGAGGCTGATTAATACTTGACGCTCGAGCAATTGTGTAGTGTGACTGGTCAGCTCCTTAAATATGCCTCCCTATGCAGCGACTACCAATCGTAACGCAGGAGCTTCCTCCAATGATCGCTGAAGGGGCGCGGTATCCCGGAGGCTGTGTCACGCCCCAGCTACATACCAGGTACTTCGCCTGGTGTCCAGACATCCCTTCTGTAGCTTCTTAACACGCCGATACAGCTCGCTACAATCGGCTTTGTAGCCATCTGTTTTCGAGCAGTGCTCGGAAACAGATGTATCTGTTGCCGGCTGCCTCCTACCGTCTTCACACGCCGCTACTACGGGCTATATTGTCGCTACAAGCTACATTTGTAGCCTGTAGCGGGTTGTATCCATCCTCCAGTAGCGGCGTGTAAAGGTACCCTTAGGGCCACTTTACACACACCAATTTATCTGTCCAACGTCTGATCAACTTACTGGTTGCAGTGAAATCATGGACACATTGCTCCATTTTGTGGCTGTGTACAATGGAACTATGTGTCCATGATTTCACTGCAACCAGTAAGTTGGTCAGAAGTTGGACAGATAGTGATGATAAATCTGGTCTGGTTTTATCATTGCAGTCTCTGATATGTAAAGGAGCCTGGAAACAGATACCAGCCCTCCGAATATGCAACTATGTAGGGTCTCTCTGAGGTCGCTTTTGGTTATGGTGGCACTGGACAATTTCCCAGTTTGACCTCTCCCTTCATGCTGCCACTGGTTGTATGAAGCTCAGAAGTCACATATAAGCCCTGGTGCCCGA
This sequence comes from Allobates femoralis, assembly GCA_033576535.1. Classification (NCBI taxonomy): domain Eukaryota; kingdom Metazoa; phylum Chordata; class Amphibia; order Anura; family Aromobatidae; genus Allobates; species Allobates femoralis. The sequence continues at coordinate 153,285,686 of JARQOC010000009.1, read as the reverse complement.
AGTAGACGATTGAAGACCACAATATTATAAATTGTTGGCCCAGGAGCTTTGAATCAACCCTCTGCTGAGTTTGTTATAGTTTACAAACATAATATCCGTGTTTTCATTGACCACCATATTAGAATGATCCAGCCATCTAGTGGTAAATGACGATTTGAGCTCTGCTACACCTGCTACACTGTGTATTTTGGCCTCTTTCCGTCTCATTTACTGTTCTTCACTCTGCGATTCCCCGATATTCTTCTATGTATCAGAGCTAAGGAGAGGCTGTTGTATATTACTTACCCATGACATTTATGGCACATATAAACACACTGTGCTATTACCAGCAGATCATGAGGATTATACTGAAGGGAGAAACGAAAAAAAAATCCACGCACACAAGAGAGGAAGAATGAAAGACGGCGAGGGGTTTTATACAATAGAGAACAAAGGGATATGCTCTGGCTTTTAATACTACCAGCAATAAACCAGAAAAGCGAAGAGCAGAAAATTGAAACCATCAGGAGAGTGTCAGGACCAGGGGCAACCGAGACAAAAGTCTGCACTGATGAAATAAGTGGCCCTGCCTCTCCGCGCAATGCATCAGCACAGCATTACACCGAGAAAAAGCGGCGCTCCAGACTCCTAACCTCATTCTGTATTGATTTCTTTTTTTCTCTGAAGTTACTGGAAACACAGGTGAAAGGTCTTTATTTTGGGAGGCCTCTAAAAAGGAGGAAGTTATATTGCGAGAAGCCACTTGGCAGAATGATATTATCTCCTCCATAGTTGTACTGGCTGTAGCCCCTGCAAACCTATCAGTAATGGTACCTTTACACGCCGCGACGGCAGGCTGGATACATCGCGCTACAGGCTACAAATGTAGCTTGTAGCGTCAATGTAGCCCGTCGTAGCGGCGTCTGAAGACGCGACGCTACAGCCGGCGACAGATACATCTGTTTATGGGCTCTGCTCGAAAACAGATGGCTACATCGCCGATGGTAGCGAGCTGTATCGGCGTGTAAAGAAGCAACGGAAGGGAACTCCGGACACCCGGGGCTGTAGCTGCAATGTAGCTAAGGCGTGTCCCAGGCTCTGGGATACCGCGCCCCATCACCGATCATTGGAGGAAGCTCCTGCATGACGATTGGTAGTCGCTGCCTAGGGCGGCATATTTAAGGAGCTGACCAGTCACACTACACAATCGCTCGAGCGTGCTGTATTTCTCAGCCTCCTGCGATGCCTGGCCAATCATGATGATATTGCGCTGTCCTATCAGCGTACGGGCGGCTCGTAATCCACGATTGTGGCACGCCTATGTGCTGTCCCTGCTGTACCAGGTCCGCCCATAGTAGCTTATTGTAGCGCTGTGTAAACGTGGTACGCTAAGCTACAGCTGGCTACTTGACACACCCGGCGATGTAGCTAGCTACAGATGTAGCGTGGCGTAGCGCACCTTATGGCGGCGTGTAAAGAGGGTGCGTTGACCGTTTGTAGCCGTTTGAGCGTGCTCGTGCACGTGAAGTAGCGCGATGTATCCAGCCTGCCGTCGCGGCGTGTAAAGGTACCATAAGAGATGTTCTTTCATAAGAGGGCCAAAGTTGACCTAGTGAAGTAGGTTGAGGTGCATCTGTTGAATGACCCCAAACTATAAGGCCTGTTTCACATCTAAGGCTAGGGTCACACATGCAAATTTTACTAGCGTTTTTGGAGACCTGTGTTTTCTAAAAACGCATGCAAAAATGCACCCATAGGCCCCCATGCAAAAAACGCATGCCCCAATAGCAATAACGCATGTTTGAATGGCACAAGCAGTATTTTTTGGTGCGTTTTCAAAAACGCATGTGTTTTCATAACATGGGGAGCTATGGGAAACGAATGCGTCAAAATGGACATGCGTTTTTGCATGCATTTTTCAACAAAAGGCATGCGTTTTTTAAGGGCTTTTTAAGGGGGCCCCACATCTAACAGCAAAAACACAGGCAAAAATGTAGGTGGCCAAAAGACACCTAAAAAAAACGCATGGCATGTGTGACCCTAGCCTAAGGCAGGTTTGCATTTTGCTCAATTTGTGTTTTTAGGCATTTTTACCTCTAAAACTGCATAAAAACACTAGCATTTTTAGTCCCATTGATTTTAATGGAAACGCATGTAAAAACGCATTAAAAAATGCATTAGCGTTTTAAAAAATGCAAAACGCATGCATTTTTGCAAACGCTGCCTAAAACGTCGGGAAATGCGTCTAGCACAGCATTTGCATGCGTTTTGCGTTGTAAGTTGTTCAGAACACAGATGCATGTGTCCTCAGAGTGTGAAATTCATCATACCTCACATTACATTTATAGAAATCAAGCATCAGGAGGTCTGTAGTATTCGTCACATAAGAGACACCGGGACTGCTGTGTATACATCACATAGGAGACACCAACACTGCTGTTCATACATCATATAGGGGACACTGAGACTGCTGTATCTACATCACATATTGATATGAATAACAAATATTGGACATGGAGATTGCTTTATATACATCACATTAGAAATACTGGGATTCCTGTATATACACCACATAGGAGACACTGAGACTGCTGTATACACATCACATAGGAGACACTGAGATTGCCATATACAGTCGTGCTCAAAAGTTTACATACCCAGGCATATTTTCTGCTTTCTTTGCCAGTGACTGAGAATATGAATGATAACACAAAAACTTTTTTTCTACTCATGGTTAGTGGTTGGGTGAAGCCATTTATTGTCAAACTATTGTGATTTATCATTTTAAATCATAATGATAACCAAACACTGCCAAATGAATCTGATCAAAAGTTCACATACCCCAGTTCTTAATACCGTGTATTGCCCCCTCTAACATCATTGACTGCTTGAAGTCTTTTGTGATAGTAACACTGCCTCCATTTCCTGTAAATTCCTGGAATTTCTTGCATAAACTGTACACTTGAGTTCTCCTCAGAGTGGCTCAATGATATTGTGATCAGGAGACTGAGATGGCCACTCCAGAACCTCCACTTTGTTCTGCTGTAGCCAATGACAGGTCCACTTGGCCTTGTGTTTTGGACTTTTGCCATGTTGGAATGTCCAAGTGCATCCCATGTCCAGCTTACGAGCCGATGAGTGCAAATTTACACTCTAGCATTTGCTGATAACATACTGCATTCATCTTTCCTTCAGCTTTGAACAAGTTTCCTGAGGCTTTGTAGCTCACACATCCCCACATCATCAGCGATCCATCTCCATGCTTTACAGTAGGAATGGTGTTCCTTTCATCATAGGCCTTGTTGCCACCTCTTCAAATGGAATTGACGCACCCCAGAGCAGGGTACTCAGCTCTCAGGCTCAGTCTGGGATGTCACGGATGGCTGCCTGAGGCTGTGGCCCTGGTGGTCAATGAATAAGGGCAAAAATAAAATAAAGTATGTACAAGTTCGTGACACCACCTGCAGTACCTGGTGATGCTCACCAGCGCCGCTACAGTCCTCCGGTGGTCGTTGGTATTGCAGCAATGATGGTGTAGTCCCCTGCAGGTGGGACTGGACCGCCGGGGCATCAATTCCGTATGAGAAACAGTATATGCAGGAAAGAATGCAGCAGAGGCAATAACTCACTTCACCGGGTACTTTACTGGAAAACATTCAAGCATCGTTACAGTCTTTCAGTGCAGTAGATGGTATAATGACGAATGGCTACGGGTGCTGCAACTGGAATTTGTGGCTGATAGATGGATCCCTCACTGTGTACCGTTCCTTTTCCTTCTTTCCCTTGCCTCCCAGTGGCAGTGAAGTCTGACTTCTTAACTAGTCCGACCTCCTGCTGTTCCTTGCTCTCCTCTCCGTTGTACCCGTCGGGTGAACCTTCTATGCGGTCCTGCAGCGTACTGCTACTCCTGGCTCCTCTCTTTCTGGGATCTTTGGGAGTCAGAGGCGTACATAAAGATACCCCTGTTCTTCGGATTGTCTGTGAGCCTTATAGGACTTCCAGGTGCGGGGTCCGGTACCCGGTTCCTTTCCTGGGCAAACTCTTTGGTTACTCTGTTCCCCACTAGAGTGAACTCCTGCCTCTGAGTTCCTTTCTCTCTTTCTTTCTCCTAGGCTGGCTGCCTGGCTACGACTCCCTCTCTCTCCAACTCTCTAGTGCCCCCTGGAGGTCACTACATACCCTCCCAGGTCCCTCCCCCCTGCTGACCAGTGTGGGATGCGAGTCCTAGGGTTCCACCTACTGGCCATAGTTCCACTTGCAGTGGAGTGACTACATCGCTTTTCTGGGTGTAGTACCCCTTTTGTGGCCCCTACATAGTGGGGCACCACATAATGTTTATGGTTGTGGCCAAAAAGTTTGTTTTTCATCTCATCACTCCAAATGACCTTGTTCCAGATGTTTGGAGGCTTGTCTCTGTGCTGTTTGGCGTATTATAGGCGAGATACTTTGTGGCATTTGCACAGTAATCGCTTTCTTCTGGCAAAACGACCATACAGCCCATTCTTCTTCAAGTGCCTCCTTATTGTGCATCTTGAAGCAGCCACACTGCTAGTTTTTCTTTGCATCCTGAACGAAACAGCACAACTCCACAGGTCGGGTGCAAAGCCCTCCTGCCACAATCAATGGCAAATAAGTAGATGAAAAAATGAAAGGCAGCACTTCCTCCAGTTCAAGTTGAACTGGAGGAAGTGCTGCCTTTCATTTTTTCATCTATCTGTATCTATCTATCTATCTATCTATCTATCTATCTATCTATCTATCTAAATGTATATCACATAAGGGTCTCAAAGACTGTTGTATACATCACATAGGAGAGATACAAACTGCTGTATACATCATATATGAGACGCTGGGGTTGGAGTATATCCATCACATAAGAACACTAGGGCTGTAGCATATACATCACATAGGATACACTAGGTCTAGAGCATATACATCACATAGGATACCCCATGGCTGGAGCATATACATGACATAGGGGCAGCATATATATTACACAGAAGATGCTTGGACTGCAACATATTCATCACATAGCATTTATTGGGGTTGGAGCATATAAATTACATAGTAGACACCAAGGCTGGAGCATATACATCACATAGTATACATTGGGGCATATACATCACATAGGAGACACTAGAATTGCAGCATATATATTACATAGGATACACTGGGACATATACACCACATAGAAGGCAACAGGACTGCAGAATACATATCACATAGAAGAAACACGGGGTTGCTGTCTTTATCAGTAGGACTAGAAAGCAGAGCATGCCAACTGTGCCCACAAAGTATGTCCTGACGTTGGCACTGACCAGCGACAGGATGTAATCTTTCATTGCATGAGCTGCTTCATCCTGTAATGAATGCTGCTTGCACATGCTCACCATGTAAAGTGCCAGTGGTCAGGAAAATGGGACCCCGGTCCGAGGACTGAGATCCCTGGGAATCTGCCCGGGGACCAAAAAAAAGAGACATTGTTTGTTATAAAGGGTCTGCAGGCTTGAGGTTCCCCACCTCTGATTTAGAGAGTGGTTCAATATATTTCTGAGGTAGCCCAGACTATATAGTAGGTGGTGACATTTTCACAAGAAGTGATTTCATAGAAGACAAAGTTGAAACCATAAAGAATATGATCCAGACTACACAACAGGGGCTTGTGATATAGATGATTGCAGACTACACAAGAGGTGGTTGGGACTATATAGGAAGTGGTCATCTAAACAACGCATGAGGCGGTCCAAGCTCTACCGGAGGTGGTTATCTATAGCTGACTACAGACTAATAAAAAGGTGATCGAGACTACACAGGAGGCAGTCTAGACTACACCGTAGGCAACCCAAACTACACATGAGGGGGTCCAAACTCTACAGGAGGTCGTCATCTATAGATTATTGTAGACTACAAAAAAAGTGATGAAAACTACACAGGAAGCAGTCGAAATTACACGATAGGTGACCCAAACTGCACAGGAGGTGGTTCAGACTACAGAAGCAATAGTTCAGAGCAGGATGGAGATGATTCAGACTACAAAGGTGGTTGGAATATATATGAATTGGGACTACAGTAACGATGAATTCCAAGCTCTACAGGAGGTGGTCCAAGACTACACTAGAGGTGATCAGACTACACAGGAGGGGTCTAGACTACACGAAAGGAGGCTCCAAACTACACATGAGGGGTCCAAACTACACAGGAGGTATTGGTTGTAGACTACAAAAAAGTGTGATCGAAACTACACAGGAGGATCGATTACACGATATCCCAACCAGGAGGTGGTCACCAGAACTAGTACAGCAGAGGTGATTCAGACTACATAGGAGGGTTTAGAGTACAAAAAGGGAGTCGGACTACACAGAGGCAGTCCAGACTACACAGGAGGGGTCCAGACTACCTAGGAGGGGTCCAGACTACACAGAGGAGGTCCAGACACACAGGAGTGTCCAGACTACACAGGAGGCAGTACAGACTACACTAAAGACTAGGAGGTGATTCTTCAGACTGCACCAGTTGGCTTCTCTACAATTATTCAACCTTTGACCATGATAAAAGACGTTTAAATTTGTATGTTTGATATATTTGATATACGGTATTTCAAACTGATGGCTGTAATGTCACTTCTTTCCAAATAAATGACTTCGTAAAGTCTAAACTTTACCCCGAGGCCTATTAAACATTGGAAATTTCTGATTACATACTTATCAATGAATCATATGTATATTTTATTTTACTTCTTCTGCCTTATTTACGATAATGTTGAAAACTTCCAGACTCAGCAAAGGGAAGTGATTATTAAATACCGTGAATAATGATCTTGTTTTGCTGTTCTGAAATAACTTTGTAAATTCTAGATATGTTTGTGCAATTTATTTACTGGTTTTATTTTAATAATATTTTTTCCCAATAGTATGAAAGGGTATCAAGAGCGGCATACAAAAGTGCTGTGCCTAAATTTTGATCAATAATAAACTAGAGAATTTTCCACGGTCTTTTAAAGGGGCACACTAAGCATTACACTGTGTAAAACATTCATAATGAATTTCTTTAATTGTCAAATTACTTAAAAAGTATCCTTTTTAAATTAATGTAGCAGCATCTACAGAGGATAACCTTTATGAGTTGCAGTGTCTCTCTCTATGGGATATATAGAAGCCACAGGAGACAAGACCTTTCTTTATTGAAAATACAATGCAAACCAGAAAGTTAGATTAAAATGTATGATATTTTAAAATCTTCATTTCACATTCTGAGGTAGCCCACCAAAAGTACCTTTCCTTGGTCAAAGGGCCATTAAATCTTGAAGAGATCCTTGCAGAGAAACTTGAACCACTTTGTAGCATTAACATTGGGTTGGCTTCTTGAACTTGGGTATGGGGTATGGGAGATAAAACATGAAAAGGCAAGTAAAGGTTTAGGGAGGTGCTTGTATTTGGTTATGGAATTTGATACGTCATAACCAAAGGATTATCAAAGGGTAAGGGTACGTTTAATTGGCTACTTTACTTAAAATAGTATGGATGAAATCAGTAATTTTTAGGTGACCTTTACTTTCTGTGCCAAAAGTTGAATTTCATAAACATTTATATTTATTTTACTCATTTACCATGTTAGTGTGTTGCAAAAAAGGGAGTAACTACAATAGGAGCAGGGCTTGCAATTGCTACGGACTCTGGAGCCAAGGGGGCCCCAAAAGACCCTTCGGCCTAAAGAACAGGACTATTGCTATTAAAGATTTGCAATTAATTGGGGTCCACATTGGAGCTTTTGCATCAGGACCCTTGAGCCTTAAGATATGCCACTGGTTGCAAATGTCACACCCAGGCTTTGGGGTACTCGGGTATCAGGCGGCAAAAGGGTTAACGTGTCACGAGGAATGGCGGCCGCGCCTGATCCCGTGTCCTGGGGTATCTTTTGAAAAGGGGGGTGATATTTACAGGGGACTATTTATAAGTTTGTTATCGTGACGCCACCTGCAGTTTCTGGTGAGTTGCACCAGCGCCGCCACAGTCCACCGGAGGTAGATGGTATCTCGGCTAAGATGGTATAGTCCTCCGCAGGCAGGACTGGACCTCCGGGCAGCGATTTCCTTGAAAGAACAAGTTCATGCAAAAGAAGATGCAGCAGAGTCAAGTTCACTTCACTCTGGGTACTTTACTGGAAACTTTAGCAGCATTTGTTACAGTTCTCAGATCAGCATTCAGATTTAAAACAGGAGCTAACAGGTGGCTGCAAGCGGATCCCAGGTGGTATGATGGAACCCTTGGTGTGTGCCTTCCTTCTCATCTATTCCTTCCTGCTCCCAGTAATTGTATGAAGTCCGGTGACTTGGAATCAGCTCTTCCTCTCACCCTTGCTCCCTCGGGTCACCTTCTGCTGGCCGACTGCCAAACCATCAAGGGTGCCTGGTACCCTCTTGCGGTTGCTTAGGTGACTGGGGTCGCCTGTAGACTCCCCAGGACTCCTGGATTTTCTGTGGTCCTATAGATCCCACAGGTGAGGCTCCGGACCCGTAGGCTGTCGAGGTTAGACCTTCTCAAGTCCTTTCTTTCTCCAACTGGCTGTCTGCTCCTGGGATCTGTCCTTTCTCCCACTCTCCTGGCCTGGAGGCAAAGACGTGAAGCCTCCACCAAAAGACCTCCTTGTTCCCCCTAGAGGTGGTTCCTATTCCTCCGGGTACCTCCCACTCTGTAATTTAGTGTGGGGTGCTGATTAATGGGTTCCACCCACCATCCTAGAATCTGCTTGCAGCTGGAATATCTGCACCGCTTTTATGGGTGCAGTACCACTCTGTGACACCTGCATGGTAGGGCGCCACACAAACATCTGACATGTTTGACAAAGAGTGTTAAAGCATAATGTTAGGATCAGAAATTCCGTATTTAGTATACTGTTAATATAGTTTTTGAAAACGAGGCATGTATGCATTCAAAATGAATTGAAATATAAAGGAAAGACTATTGTTAATTTTCCTTACTGATTCACTTTTGACTTTAATTTTGTAATGGTGGATAAATATTTGCATACGTTTCGAGCCTAATTTTTTGTTTGCAACCAAATAAAGCAAAAAGCCAAAAAGTTACGAACCCCTTCACATTGTGCTATTAAACTTGGGGGTAAAAGGTTCAAATTAGTATTTCTACCGCCAATTACCGAACTGATCTCAGAAGTATTTACTGGTAATTAAGGATTCTGGCAGCCGGCAATCTGGCAAGTTTGCCTGTTGTAATGCTGGAGGGGATGAGCCAAGTAAGCTTTCCGAAACAAATGTTGTGCTTTCATCGGAGCTGGCAAAGCCATGGTTTGGGATTTCTCTTTGCTTTTCATTGCCGGCCGTCATCCTAATCAAATCAAACTAGAACTAATTACTATCCGTTCTCAGTCTACAGCATTGAGATCTAATGCATTTGATCTGTTAATATGTGTTGAATTGAGGAATTTTTTTCTTTTAAATATCGAATATGTCTCAATAGAGAAAACACAGGCATAATACCAGATCAACTTGAAACTCTTGAGTCCTAAAGCAAAATCTATACCATTGCCCCCCAAACTATTTACAATTACAGAGCTTTCTTGAGGCAGTCGGGCCACTTGGTCACCAGATTCAATGGCTTCCTCTGCCTTCCCCTCCATAATAGCTACATCAATTCTTGGGAATTAATTTACCCTCCGTCCACCACACACTGCTGTTGAACAAGTCATACACCAAGTTACCTTAATTATGTCCTGTATTGCATTGCATTGGTGTTCTTCTGCTCTTTTGCTCTTTCGGTTTTATCCAATCTCTTTGTCTTTATTTTTTTTTATTACCTGTTCTAAAATTATACAGAGCAAAGTTTACATTTTCAGTGTAGACTAGAGTAGAAACAATGCACTCGCACAATTGCTTTGTTGCTTAGTGTGGATTTATTTCAATCAAAGTGAAAAACGGTGACAGAGCGGGTTAACTTTTCGGCCTAATATCGGCCTTGATCACAACGTCACTGCTGTCTGCTGAAGGGTCATTCCCTGCCTGGGCACGGACGGTGCTGGCAACACAAGACCCCCTCCATGAAACCATTGACCCATCTGGAATACCCAAAAGGGCAACCACGCTATAACTAAGAGGTTAATCCTAAGTTACCACCTGGGGACTTAAGATATAACCTATGACCATCCCTCTGAGACACCACCAAGGGCCAGCAGCACCACATCCTACTGGACAACAGAAGTCCTGAAACCCTGTATCCACTATACATGGTCCACAAGTTCTGCATATGACCCCTTGATCGCTCAGAATGGAGATCTAGGTAATATCTACATACCTATACCCCACCCACCATTCTATCCTTTTGAGATAGAACCCCTTCAGCAGACAGCAGTGACGTTGTGATCAAGGCTGATATTAGGCCGAAACGTTAACCCGCTCTGTCACCGTTTTTCACTTTGATTGAAATAAATCCACACTAAGCAACAAAGCAACTGTGCGAGTGCATTGTTTCTACTCTAGTCTGCCTTTTGGGCCAAACCGACGCTTTACAATAGCACCGCCATAACCTCGCTCAAGTGAGTGCTGGTCATTACACGATCCTATTACATTTTCAGTGTGACGGCATGAGTCTGATTATGGTGGCCACTTTGGACTGAACCCCCATCCCCACTAAAGTACAAGGAAAGAATTGTATCCCCTTTGTGGTTAGGAAACGTCAGCCCCTTTTGGATTATATTATTAAGACTCCAGTATTTCAACAATTTACCTAAAAGATTATTTGGATTGGGAGCATTGTTCTGTACTGTAGTCCATTCAATAGAAGAATTGTCATGCAGGGGAAGGTCAGGAAGCAGGGACAGTGTGCACCTGAACTGTCCTTCGCGCTATGGGTCCATGGGCTTGCTCTTGCCTGTAAGATTACCATTGAAGGTGGGGATGCCTGGGTCTAGTATACTTTGCTATGATCTTGTATGCAAATCACCTAGATGTCACCCCTCTCCTCCCAAGGGAGTGAAGGGCTAGGAGAACAAGGAAACAAACAGGGAACACAGGCAAAGAAACAGAAAATTAAGGAGTCCAGTGAGTCCTCCAGAAAGTGACTTTGCTCCTGCAAAATGTATGACAACTGTGCTACACAAGGATAAGCTCAACCAGGGAGGGCAGAATACCAATTCTATATCCGGCATGGAATGAGGCTAAGTGCAGTAGATATAGCGGGAGGGGGAGACAGTCACAAGCTTCAGCTGGAAGGGAATGCTTACAGAATACTCAGCCAGCAGGGAAGGGGTTCTTAACTCCTTTACCAAAGAAGAGAATGTATATCAGCAAAATAACATCTAAGCGAGCTGTACAGAAGGCCCGTGATGTAGTAAATGCTGAGACCTCCTGTCCCTAATCCAAATATGATGTAAGGATGTGGCACACTCATGACAGTAATACTGGTGTGTATGTACAAACATAAAGTATGTGTATATATATATATATATATATATATATATACATATGTATGTATTTTTTTTATTTACCATTGCTAGCCCCCCTGGGTGTCCTCTCTGTGTCCCTCTCACCGCCTCCAGGAGTCTTTATCACGCCCCGATGGGCGTGATATTGAAATCAACTTTCGCGCCCCAAGCCTTGCTCTCTCCGCTCTACTATGCAGCCTTCCTGTGGTATGACGCCAAACGCGTCATTTCCGGAACTGCAGGCCCCATAGCAACCCGATACTTACCTTAGCAGCACACAGCGCTGCTAAGTGGGGCCCCATAGAAACCCGATGTTTATCTTGGCAGTGCTGTGCACTGCTAAGGTAAACATAGGGTTGCTATGGGGCCCCGCATAGCAGCGCACACCGCTGCTAAGATAAACATTGGGTTTCTATGGGGCCCGGCTTAGCAGCGTTGTGCGCTGTTAAGGTAAATATCATCTTGCTATGGGGTCTGAAGTTCCGGAAATGACTCGTTCGGCGTCATACCACAGGAAGGCTGCACAGCAGAGCAGAGCAAGCACGGCTGGGGGTGTGAAATTTGATTTAAATATCACGGCCATCGGGGTGTGATAAAGTCTCCTGGAGGCGGTGAGAGGGAGCAAAGAGGACACCCAGGGGGGCTTGCAAATGTAGCCCCCCCAGTTCATTAACATACGCCCCACTAAGGTACAAATACATTTTATTACACACTCGCAACACACATTTAGCATAGAAACGGATAGGAGCTGAGGTAATGTCCTTTTCTTATTTATTTATTTATTTATTTATTTCTAGTCCATGTCATTGTACATAGTTTGGTAGTTTTCTTTTTGTTGTTTTTGTCATTTTTTGTGCTTTCTTTGCGCTGTATTTAAAGATAACATGATATGTGTGATGTAATTTATTTAAAATGTTAATAAAAATAGTTAGAGCTGGGATACTTAGAGTAGTAATAGGAAGGTGCAGGGACAGGTAGTGATAGCATGGGGGGCTTTATCTAGGTGACAGGTTCCCTTTAAGTGACACCCTTCAAGATTTTAGGTGGTTCAGTGGCATCTAAGTGGTTGACACTTCCTGCACAGGTAAAATTAGGCGTTGGTCTTTGGCTTTTGAAAACAATCATCATACTCATTTCTGCTTTAGGTAATAAAGGAGAAGCCTGACTTTAGGATCCCTTTCTGTTAATTTAAATGTCCTTAAAGGGAATATGTCAGGAGGTTTTTGCTATGTAATTTGAAGACAGGATGCTGCAGGGGTTAACATACAGATTTCAGCATTGTGTCTCTTACCACACTGTGTCTTATTGTTGTTTACCTGCAATGTTTGTTTTAGCTTCAAGTGAGTATCATTGCTGGACTAGGTCAGCACACTCGCTACTGTGACTAGCAGCTCACTGACTTTGTACATAGACTATTGTCATCTTATTTTTATAAACATTATTTATAATTCTCCTTATTAATGAGGCATGTATTTATACAATTCTAAACAGCCTATTAAAGGGAATCCATCAGGAGGTTTTTGCTACCTCATCTGAGAGAAGCATGATGTAGGACAATAGACCTTGAATCCAACGATGTATCACTTAGATTACTGGGTGCAGCCGTTCTGAAACAATCAGAGTTGTAAGATTTAGCCATGCAGCAGAGATCACAAAGCTGTCCAATAGCAAACTCTACATATTAAAGACAAACCGTACTGAAAGACTTGAGCAAAATATATTAATACATTTTTGTTTGTTTTTTATAGATTTATTATAATAAATTTATAATAAATTTATTTTGAGATTTACATTCTGTTATTTTTATTTCCATTTTCTTTTCTATAGGCACACGAGGCCTACGTTGTAAATAATCTTTCGGAGCAGCTGTTTTGAGAATATGTTGTTTGAATAGATAGAGGTAATGTTAATGCCTCCCCTGGGAGCTGCTGTGTGTATGATAGCATAAGAGAAAGATAAATTATTACACTCCACTGTTCGGAGGGTTTTTTTTTCCACCTTCGCTTCGTTTAAAACACGAAACAGAGAAATAAAAAAATAAATGCACTTATTCTACCTAATGGAGGGGTAATTGAATAAAGGAAAAAGGACAAAAAAGAAAAAAAAAAGAAAAAAAAAAAATTTTTAATTGTATTATTTTCTATTTTAGCATATTTTTTACAAGGTTTTCTCTACATCAGTTGCCTAAGGTGTCATATTCCACCTCTTCGTATCCCATTTGGTTCTCACAACACTCCCTTAATTGGCATTAGTTGCCACTGGCGCAAAATGATAATAACACGATGACATTAAACACAAGGAAGGGCAAGGAGATAAGAAGATAAACTTCCAGCTTTCAGGCCATTTTCCTTCATGTTTACATTTTGTCATGTAGGGAGTAATTGGATAATTCCATCATTATCCAGGATGTTCTGCACAGCTTGGGAGGAGATGCTGCACTTGGTGAAGGATTGATGGAGGCAAGCAAAAAAATCATGTTTAGTTATTTTTTATAATTTTTTTTTGTTTTTTTTAAAGTAGGAAACCTTTTTATGGTGGGGGCAGGATTGTTTCATAGAGTTGTTAAAAGTAGTAGTGAAGAGACTATCTGGGAAGTATGCAAATTTTCACTTCAGGGAGAAACTCTACTGCCACCTATTGGAAGTAGCAATTCTAAAAGTCAAAACTGACTCTTTAACGAGCCTTGTCATATGATTTAGGATTTATACCAAATCAAAGCCTCAATTTGCAGACACTGTGTTTTGGGGTGATTACCCATTGTCAGTACAGAGCATGGAATCTGATCTGGCTATATGAGAGGCTAAAGGGCCGATTGCACGCTACGATCTCGTTAACGATATCGTTGGTACGTCACGGATTTTGGGGTGGAGCGACAATGTCGTAACGACGTCGTTGCGTGTGACAAGTAGATAAGATCAACGATAAGTCGGCTGATCGTTGAACGGAGGTTTATGATCACGACCTCAAATCAGTCGTTGATCGGCCATCCAACCTGCAGCATCGGTGAGTGTGACACCTTGATAACGATGTCGTTAACGACTTCGCCTATTCAGAACTGGAGGACATAGGCGATCAATCAATCGAAAGGGTCGTTTGCTTGTTGCGGAATCGTTGCTGCATCGTTCGCCATATCTGTACGTGTGACACCTCACTAGCGATCAATTAATGACGTTCCAGCGATCTAGATCAAGTCGGTCGGATCGCTGAGACATTGAAGCGTGTAAACCGGGCTTAAATGGGATCTAGGGGGAAAGCTTTTCTCCTTGTGGAGAGAGATACAACAATTTGGCATGTCAGTAGTGAGGAGACTTATAGCAGTAATGCTCCTCTGGAAAATATGCAAATTGTCTCTTCTGGGAGGAAGTAGACGGACTCTAGTGCCGCCTATTGAAAGTAGCGTTCTTAAAAGTAATAAACAAGCCTTTAACGAGCCTTGTCATAAGACTTAGGATTTATACCAGATCAGGGCCTCAAATTGCAGACACAGTGTTTTGGGTTTTGCTCCTCATCAGTGCAAAGTATCTGATTTGGCTGTATGAGAGGCTAAGTGGGATCTAAGTGGTAAGCTTTTCTCCTGTGGAGAGTGACATGTCAGATCTGGCATGCCAGTAAGAGGAGGCTGAAAGCTTCAATGCTCCTCTCGGAATGCAAACTGTCTCTTCAAGGAGGAAGTAGACAAACTCTTGTGCCACCTATTGGAAGTAGCAATCCTAAAAGTAAAAAATGACCCTTTAATGAGCCTTACCATAAGACTTAGGATTTATACTAGATCAGGGCTTCAATTTGCAGCCACATTGTTTTGCCCCTCATCAGTGAATGGCACCCCTCCTCCAACTCCACAGACTGCTATTTGTGACGAAAATTGACAAAAGCTGATCCTCAATTTTCAGCATGATGCCATTTTTTAAAAAAATTTAAGTTTTTTGGGGGGAAACTCCTAATTCCATCTCCCAAAAGCAAATCATTTTAATTAAAAAAACAAACAAACTGTGACTAGACATCTTAAAGTTTGGATCCTTTCTCTATGTGCAAAAATGTATCTGGTCCGTATTGTAGGAAATATCTATTATCCCAAGGGCATTGACATCACACAGATCACCACGATTATCAAGACCGCTCTCCATACCATCATTCATGATTGTTAATTTGCGTTTTATAATGAGTGAATTCTGTGAAAACACTATACTTAAAGGGAATCTGTAACCTGGTTGTTGCCATCTAATGTGAGAGCAGTAAAATGTAAGGACGGAGACAAAGATGATTCCAGCGATGTGTAACTTACTGCTTTGCTTAGTGTTGTTTTGAAAAGATCACTGTTTTGTCAGCACGAAATTATCATTAGAGGATAAGTAAACCTGGTACTGGTAGTCCTCTATATTAATGAGTTCAGACCCCACCATGATTGGCAGCTCCTTATGTACACTGTACATGGGTGGAAAGTTGCCAATCAGTAGGTTGGATGTGGTTATACACAGCTCAGCACTCTGAGCTCTGCTAAATCTACTTTAGGTAAATCAGTTATTTTATCAAAATGACAGCAGCTCAATTATTAACACATCATTGGAATCAGGGTCTCTTCCCCTACAATATGTTGCGTTAAGATTACATAGAAAAAAAAACTATCTTTAAAGGGTTTATCTGGCCAAACAATTACATTGCTAAATAATTTATTGGGAAATTTTAACCTAATAGAAGGAGGTCTTGAACTCATTACTGTCTACTGTCATTTATTATCCAAACGGGTGTGTAGGGGGATCTACAGTATCAGTGTATTAGAACAGAGGTCCCCAACCTTTCTGACCTTAAGAGCCATATTCAGATCTGAGAGAGCGTCGCAAGCCATATTCAACTCTGAGAAAGGGTCATGAGCCACATTCAATTCTGAGAGAGGGTCACAAGGCACATCCAGCTCTGAGAGAGGGTCACAAGCCACATCCGGCTCTGAGAAAGGGTCACGAGCCACATCCAGCGAGGGTCAAGCTACATTCAATTCTGAAAGAGGGTCGGGAGCCACATTCAGCAATAAGAGGGGGTGCGAGCCACATCCAGCTCTGCAAGAGGGAGAAACCAACATCCAGCTCTGAGAGAGGATCATGAGCCACATCCATCTCTGAGAGAGGGTTGTGAGCCACATCCAGCTCTGAGAGAGGGTTGTGAGCCACATCCATCTCTGAGAGAGGGTCACAAGCCACATCCAACCTCCCCCACCCCCCACAGGAAATATACCAAGATCCAGGGGTTCCCACCTTACCCCATGCAGATCTGCTCTTCTATGTGGAGTATATGGAGCTACTCACAAATTCAACATCTGGGGACCTTCCCTTCATAGTCAATCCGCCAAGTTGGTGGACATCCGCTACCCACATATCATGGGTCTGAAGGCTACAGGTTGGGAACCCCAGTATTAGAAGGATAGACCATTGACTTAAATAGGGGCCGTGCAGTGCTGTATTTTATTGGTGGTGGAGCTGTGAGGAAATCAAACACTCGCTGACTCCATGATCACTAATCACAGCTGATTGTTGGCTATCCTAGTACCAACAACGGGCATGTAAAGTAGATCCCAAGTTGACATTGAGATTTGGGCGCTGATAGTGAAAGCATTCAAGGTTCAAAACGTTTACCGTGTCAGTAAAAACATGTCAACAAAAAACAGGAAAATCATTTGGATGATACTTTGGGACTTTTTCAGCCTTCACATCTCAACTTCATCCTGTGATCTACTTTATTTTATCATCTACCAAGAACATAGTGCCCAATGGAGACAAGACTTTTAACAATTCTTTACATCTAAACATGCAATACTTAGCTTACTTTCTATTTCTACTGGTGTCTAATTTTAGGGTTTGCAGAAGACATTAGGATGAATGGTTAGTTAGCTTACTTTTGTTGAATGGCTCAGTCAACATCTGCTTTGTATTCAGTAATGAGTAACATGCTGCAAACAAACTCATATTTCAAGCTTTGCACGGTAAATCCATAAACTTCCGCGTAGCCCTACTAGCTTAATAATTCCGAAAGGCTCTTGCCAACCAAATTTTTCTTAATGCTCAGACATTTGCATATATTTTCTTGATTTTTATGGAACAATTCTTATGGAATTAAGATTTACTGGTCCTATGGCACTAAAAATATGACATGTTACAAAGTACCATTCTTCAAAGCTCGGCTGATGCAAAATTCTATTGTCTTCCCTTGTTCTTAATTTGTCTTGTGTTGAGATTTCTTACGCTTTTTTTTTTAATGCAGATTGGAAGATGAAAGAAAATAACCATTTTGAAGTAAGCAGTGAAAGCAGTTTATAAACACACGCTGCCTATGCAGGCAGCATTTAGATGCTTCTACATAAAACAACGGGAGGATTTTCAGGACAGTAGACGTTTGATGGGGTAATTTTACAGCTCAGCACAGGTTTTTTGTTGTGCATCAGACGACTGTTGTAGGATACTGGTTTGACGACAAGCGCCAGCATGGAGTACACTGTGAAGGGAAAGTGTTTCTTCTGTAGCAAAGGAATTTTTTTTCTGCATTTCAGCTCAGGGCACCAAACTTCATGCTGTTAAAACTACTCACAGAGGCTGAGAATAGGGAAATCGCACTTTCAGCCTGAAACGGGAATTCTGTTTACACATACCCAAAAGCATTTGCTGCTTACAAGGACACCTACTTTGTTGAAGTGGAATTGCAGGGCTGTTGTAGTTGCAGGTGAGGGAAAGCATCGGATAGTCAATCCCATTTTCCCCCGCTAGCACCATATTTTTGTCCGCAGGACCAAAAAACATTTAGAAGTCTATTCCGTCCAACCCACAGAGATTTAGCACATATATGCTATTGAAATAACTGGTAGCACAGCACTCTTCTGCAAGTCCAGAACAGGCCTGCTCACAGGATCAAAGGAACCTTCCACTATGTGGGGATTCACAAAGTCCAGCCAAAGAAAGGCAGATGTTACTCAGGACATTTCCCACAGATTCAAACCTAAAGGGACGTGGCTATCTGGCACCACAGCCCGTTTTTTTCTGTTGCTGAATAACCATGTGTCCAGGGCCCACGTTTGGCCCAGAGGGTCCAGACAAATTACTCTCGCGAGGCGTCCTTCTCACGACGCCTCCCAACGACATAGCTTTATTTGTTCTATACTCACTACTGTCATGTAACTGCCAGCCTGCAGGCTAGTTTTACTTGAAAAACTCCACCTTTAAGGAGTGTTCTAATAATCAAAGGAACTGAACCCTCCCCTAAGATGATGTCATCAGGGAACCAGCCACCTATACTGGCCAGTAGATGGCCACATAACACCAACATTATCATGACACATATCAGCTTTACATGTACTACACTATACAAGTTATATTCCCTTCAATGGTATCCTCCAGGGCAGGGATGGCAGTGCCTAGCCCTCTGACAGCTTTATAACAGAAATAGATTAGGGACCCTCACAGTTTCCAAGATACTACAGGCTTGGTATATAATTTTGGTGACCCAGTGGTTAGTAAGTTTACTTTTCAGCACCCGGTCATGATGTGTTTTCTACGACACCTTCAATATATTTTGTGTTTAGTAACATATATAGGGGAGAATGGATTTGATAATCAAAAATTATGTGACACCATTATTGTGTTAATACAGAATGGGCTAGTGTTTGTTTCACACTCCACACCCTGTCCATGATTCTGGGTGCCTACCCCATTGTTTGCAAACTTTTAAGGTCCTCGGAAAATTCTACACAGTTTTTTGACAACTTTTTGTAAAGTGGATGTGACACACCCACTCCAGGTCCGGAGAAGACACGGGAAGCGGGCAGCTGTTGTTGTTCTTCACTACTCGGTTCTTTTCACTGGGATAGACAGGGGCCGAGACCTGGTCCCGTAACCCTGGCGCTGTCATTTTAAATATACGGGAGTAGATGATTGGGGATGACTACGGAAAGGGGTATTAGTGACGCCACCTGTGGTATGCACCCAGGGCTGCCGCAGCTGCTTCAGAACTTCTGGGGAAGGTGAATGGCAGCTTAGATGGTTTCACTACCCGCAGGTGGAGCGCTGTCCCCAGGGCAGTAGGATGGAGGAGTCAGTTTATACCTTGGCAGATGTTCACTGGGTCATCAGTAACCCGATGTCTCATGCGGCCTCTGCAGCCAATGGTCGCCGCTAAAGAAAGTCTCACACACCACAGCTGCAGTTCTGTTACTTTTACTTGGTAGTTTCAACATGGCCACCGTGTACATCCCTTCCAACCTCTGGTTCAGTGTTGTCTCCAGAACTGGGTCAGTGCAGTCGAGCCTCAGTTGGTGCCCCCTTTCAGTCTCACTAGATGTTTCCTTCTCTTTCTCTGGTCGTCTCCTCACACTACAAGCTCGTCTCACTGCTCCTTACATAGCGCCTTCGCAGGAAAGAGCTCAAGCACCGACAGCCACTGGTGCTTTTGTACCCCTCCTGGGCACTGCTCCCTAGTTCGACCGCCTTCCCCAAGTTGTGTCAACTCCCGTTAGAAGCCTGTGTTCAATGGTTTGGGCATGAAGCTTCCGCACCGTGTTCAGGGCCGGGTCTCTGTGTCGTCCACCAGCCCCTCTGTCTCGCCAGATACGGGCGTACGGGGATCTACATCTTGTTCTGTACCCCAAAGGCTCCCTTCCTCCTTCACACCTCTCAGTCTTTCCCTCCCGGGGCGAGTGTGGTCGTGCTCCAGCCCACAGGAGTTGGCACCACACCATCTCTACACTCCCGACTTCCGGTCCACTCCTGTCCTGATGGTCTCTTCTCTCCTTTCTCTTTGACTACACTTCCCTGTCCCCCTTTTGACATGGTCCTCCCTTCGGGTCCACCCACTGTCCCTGGGGCCCATGGGCTATGTGTGTTTTGTGTGTGTGTTTTTGGCTCAACTGCACCATCCCAGCACCTGGAGAGCAGGGGCACAATGCTCCCTAATCACAGGAGTGCAGTATCTCTGGTGGCGGCCTACCCAGTGGGGTGCCACAGATGGAGGCCATCAGGACTGGGTACTGCTTTACAAAGACCCCATTGCATCTATATACCTATTTATCTAATCTATCTAGAAATATATCTGTCTACTTATGTCACCGAAGAACAATGAAACACTTTGGCTGCTTTGGCTCTTTTCCAGAACATAAAAAGTCATTTTGGGTAAATTCTTTATGTTAGGAGGATCTCATGGTCATAGACTAATCACACCGAGTCCCTTTATAATCATCAGTGATAAATTGTAATCTATAGCGGAACCTGGTAAAAAATGCTCCATTTATCTGCAGCACCACCACAGGAGAAATTAAGTATTGCACTGTTCTCATCTTTCCTTATTAAACATGTAGGTGCCAGCTTCTCCAGAGTCTCTGACTTAAGATCCCAATACACATAAAACCAAATTAGGATGAATCCACCACTATAATCAGGATTGGCTGACAGGCTAATGTAGAGGCCTTCCAACTCTTCCCCAACTGATGATGTTGGGGTGAGGAGGAGATGGGTATAGGTCAAGCAGCTTGAATTTTAGGGACCAACCCTTTGGTTTCCAGGGTATAGACTGCAGCCAGCACTGTTAACTTTGGTTAGCCTCCCTTTCCTCTGTCAAAGGACATTAACACTTGGCCAAGTCCTATAGGTTCATGTGTATGTAGGAGTCAGGAGAGATGGTTGACAGCTGAATGAGAGCTCAGCTGTCAGTTATCCTATATTTATGGCGGGTTTGGTTTGGTTGACCCTGGGGATCCTAAAGGTGAAAAGATAATACTAAGTCTTTAAGAATGGTGATGGGTGGGAAGGTCTTCTAGGACCCCAATGTAATGAAGGCAAATCTCTACTGGGCATGTCCCATGGAGGTTCTCAGTAATCCAACTCTCCTCTTTGCAGCCTACATCTGAATAATCAATCTCTCTGACATCAATACATCAATAACAAAGGTCCCAGACTAATTTAGTATAGTATGGACAAAAAAGTAAAAAAAAAAAAATACAGCTCTCCAACTACATGTCCTTCTACCAATGTACATTTTTGATACAAATCACATTTCCCTTCCTTGTGCTTGGATTTATTAGATTCCATGAATAGGAAAGAATGGTAAATCTTCCTTTTGACATGAAGTAAAAATTTTACACCTGAAAATGTGTATCTTTTTCATGCATCTGATATAAGTGTGAATATTTAGTGGGGATTTATCACACAAACTGAGGCTCCTCCAGAAGGGCTGACAGAGTTTCTGAATATGATAAAAGGGCAAAAAAATATCCATAATAGCATTGAGCAAAACTCCTTCAGTCCAAAATATTTTAAGCCTGACTGCAAGACATAAGTATTTTTATATATTGTCTTACAATGAAAAACTCTGTAGTCAGATCTAAAATCTGTCAGAACAGTTCAATACTAAGGGGGTTGTCCATATAATAAAAATTAAGATTACATATGTCATTAATGTAAAAAAACATAATTTACTTAAGTACCATACTTGTATTATCAAATTAACTATATCTATAGTCTTCAGGTATTTTCTGTTATGGTCGATGCATAAAAATAGAAGGGGTCTGGCTTAGCTACTAAAGTAAAGAGCACAGCTATTTTCCCTTAGGGATACATTTAGCATATGTTTTCATTCTGGACAAATCTTTTAAGCCATATTTATTAGTCTGCAGTTCCTGTGATCAGGATATAGATAGCTGGAATGTTTGGATGATCTTAGAAGAACCATCTTTAAGGCCTTATTGGACAAAGCTAAGGCTATTTGTATAAAGTTCCCCCTAAAGAACTTCAAGTTCCTTGGACACTGCAGTTGGGGACATTAGACCTTAAGGGGAATGAACCTGTCACCTCCATAAACCACCCCAGGCTATCACTACCTGTCCCTGCACCTTCATATTACTACTCTAACTATCCCTGTCTCTCCTAAATATGCCCTGTGACTGTGGAATAAAATGTTTTAATCACTCACTCATTTGTATTATAATGATCCGGGGGGGCTACCGTTGCTAGCCCCCCTTGGCATCCTTTCTGTGTTCCTCTCGCCGCCTTCTTTACTGTTTATCACACCCCGATGGGCGTGATATTGACATCCAAATGCACGCCCCCAGCCTGCTTCTCTGCTTTGCAGAATGCCGGGTATGACTCCGAATGCGTAATTTCTGGTACTCCGCAGCTCATCCACAGAGCTGCTCATTGCGCATGCTCTGTGGAGCACATTACGTCTGCTCATCACATATGAGCTGACGTAATGTGCTCCATAGAGCATGTGTACTGCGCAGCCTGAAGTCCGGCTGTGGAGTACCGGAAATGACACATTCGGCATCATACTCGGCATTCTGCAGAGCAGAGAGGCAGGCTGGGGGGCGTGTATTTGGATGTCAATATCATGCCCATTGGGGCGTGATAAACAGTAAAGAAGGCAGCGAGAGGGACACAGAGAGTATGCCCAGGGGTGCTAGCAATGGTAGACCCCCAAATCATTATAATACAAATGAGTGAGTGATTAAAACATTTTATTCCACAGTCACAGGGCATATTTAGGAGAGACAGGGATAGTTAGAGTAGTAATAGGTGATTGGCTGGGGGCTTTATGGAGGTGACAAGTTCACTTTAAAGCACCACTCCAGCTTTTATTTAGCTTTTTTCATTTCACTGCTGGAGTGTTGCTTTATATTTTACTCCCCATCGTCCACTCTTATACTCACCTGCCACTGTCTTCATCCTTTCTCAGCGTCACTCTGGTCGGTCTCCTGTGATTTATGACCTGTACACAGCTCCAGTGTTTCATGGAGCTGTCCAATGGTCACAGCTCAATACATCCCCATTGGAGCCTTGTTCTGGCCTCACAGAGATGCATTGTGACCTTGTGACGTAACGTTTGACTTCCAGCCAGAAGCGGTGCCGAAAAAGGAAGACGTTGCAGGAAGGTAGGGGAGTTACATTTAAAGTGCCACTCCAGTGCTGAAGAAAACATAAATCACTGGAGTGATGCATTACATTGAAACTTCTCAATAAAAGGTTAGAACAATTATGATTTTGGCTGCAAAACGTCAAAGCGACAACATAGAGTAAATCAAGGAGACTTGAGCGGTGTATTCTGTAAATGTAGGGCTCAGACATGATGTGGTTCTGCTCCAAGGTCTGAAAGGGTTTTGTTTTCAATCCGTAAAAAGCACTGCACTTATAGGAATAATATAACATATTCTTTACATATGTGTCAGTATTATAATAGTTATATTCTTATAGGACAGTATTATAGCAGTTATATTCTTGTACATAGTGGGCAGTATTATAGTAGTTATATTCTTGTACATAGGGGCAGTATTATAGTAGTTATATTCTTGTACATAGGGGGCAGTATTATAGTAGTTATATTCTTGTACATAGGAGCAGTATTATAGTAGTTATATTCTTGTACATAGGAGCAGTATTATAGTAGTTATATTATTGTACATAGGAGCAGTATTATAGTAGTTATATTCTTGTACATAGGGGGCAGTATTATAGTAGTTATATTCTTGTACATAGGGGCAGTATTATAGTAGTTATATTCTTGTACATAGGGGGCAGTATTATAGTAGTTATATTCTTGTACATAGGAGCAGTATTATAGTAGTTATATTCTTGTACATAGGGGGCAGTATTATAGTAGTTATATTCTTGTACATAGGGGCAGTATTATAGTAGTTATATTCTTGTACATAGGAGCAGTATTATAGTAGTTATATTCTTGTACATAGAAGCAGTATTATAGTAGTTATATTCTTGTACATAGGGGCAGTATTATAGTAGTTATATTCTTGTACATAGGGGGCAGTATTATAGTAGTTATATTCTTGTACATAGGGAGCAGTATTATAGTAGTTATATTCTTGTACATAGGGAGCAGTATTATAGTAGTTATATTCTTGTACATATGGGCAGTATTATAGTAGTTATATTCTTGTACATAGGGGGCAGTATTATATTAGTTATATTCTTGTACATAGGAACAGTATTATAGTAGTTATATTCTTGTACATCGGTGCAGTATTATAGTAGTTATATTCTTGTACATAGGGTACAGTATTATAGTAGTTATATTCTTGTACATAGGGCCAGTATTATAGTACTTATATTCTTGTACATAGGGGCAGTATTATAGTAGTTACATTCTTGTACATAGGAGCAGTATTATAGTAGTTATATTCTTGTACACAGGGTACAGTACTATAGTAGTTATATTCTTGTATATAGAGGGCAGTATTATAGTAGTTATATTCTTGTACATAGGAGCAGTATTATAGTAGTTATATTCTTGTACATAGGAGCAGTATTATAGTAGTTATATTCTTGTATATAGGGGGCAGTATTATAGTAGTTATATTCTTGTACATAGGATCAGTAATATAGTAGTTATATTCTTGTACATAGGGTGCAGTATTATAGTAGTTATATTCTTGTACATAGGAGCAGTATTATAGTAGTTATATTCCTGTACATAGGGGGCAGTATTATAGTAGTTATATTCTTGTACATAGGAGCAGTATTATAGTAGTTATATTCTTGTACATAGGGGCAGTATTATAGTAGTTATATTCTTGTACATAGGGGCAGTATTACAGTAGTTATATTCTTGTACATAGGAGCAGTATTATAGTAGTTATATTCTTGTACATAGGAGCAGTATTATAGTAGTTATATTCTTGTACATAGGAGCAGTATTATAGTAGTTATATTCTTGTACATAGGGAGCAGTATTATAGTAGTTATATTCTTGTACATAGTGGGCAGTATTATAGTAGTTATATTCTTGTACATAGGGCAGTATTATAGTAGTTATATTCTTGTTCATAGGGGGCAGTATTATAGTAGTTATATTCTTGTACATAGGGGCAGTATTATAGTAGTTATATTCTTGTACATAGGAGCAGTATTATAGTATTATATTATTGTACATAGGAGCAGTATTATAGTAGTTATATTCTTGTACATAGGGGGCAGTATTATAGTAGTTATATTCTTGTACATAGGGGCAGTATTATAGTAGTTATATTCTTGTACATAGGGGGCAGTATTATAGTAGTTATATTCTTGTACATAGGAGCAGTATTATAGTAGTTATATTCTTGTACTAGGGGCAGTATTATAGTAGTTATATTCTTGTACATAGGGGCAGTATTATAGTAGTTATATTCTTGTACATAGGGGGCAGTATTATAGTAGTTATATTCTTGTACATAGGAGCAGTATTATAGTAGTTATATTCTTGTACATAGGGCAGTATTATAGTAGTTATATTCTTGTACATAGGAGCAGTATTATAGTAGTTATATTTTGTACATAGGGCAGTATTATAGTAGTTATATTCTTGTACATAGGAGCAGTATTATAGTAGTTATATTCTTGTACATAGGGGCAGTATTATAGTAGTTATATTCTTGTACATAGGGGCAGTATTAGTAGTTATATTCTTGTACATAGGAGCAGTATTATAGTAGTTATATTCTTGTACATAGGGCAGTATTATAGTAGTTATATTCTTGTACATAGGGCAGTATTATAGTAGTTATATTCTTGTACATAGGAGCAGTATTATAGTAGTTATATTCTTAGAGTATTAGTAGATATTGATGCAGTATTATAGTAGTTATATTCTTGTACATAGGGGCAGTATTATAGTAGTTATATTCTTGTACATAGGGGCAGTATTTAGTAGTTATATTCTTGTACATAGGGAGCAGTATTATAGTAGTTATATTCTTGTACATAGGAGCAGTATTATAGTAGTTATATTCTTGTACATAGGAGGCAGTATTATAGTAGTTATATTCTTGTACATAGGGGCAGTATTATAGTAGTTATATTCTTGTACATAGGAGCAGTATTATAGTAGTTATATTCTTGTACATAGGAGCAGTATTATAGTAGTTATATTCTTGTACATAGGGACAGTATTATAGTAGTTATATTCTTGTACATAGGGGCAGTATTATAGTAGTTATATTCTTGTACATAGGAGCAGTATTATAGTAGTTATATTCTTGTAACATATTGGTTGAAGGCAGTATTATAGTGTTATGTATGGACATATTATAGTGTATATCACATAGGGAGCAGTATTATAGTAGTTATATTCTTGTACATAGGATCAGTATTATAGTAGTTATATTCTTGTACATAGAGGCAGTATTATAGTAGTTATATTCTTGTACATAGGAGCAGTATTATAGTAGTTATATTCTGTACATAGGAGCAGTATTATAGTAGTTACATTCTTGTACATAGGAGCAGTATTATAGTATTATATTCTTGTACACATATAGATCATATGTAATAGTAGTTATATTCTTGTACATAGGGGCAGTATTATAGTAGTTATATTCTTGTACATAGGAGCAGTATTTAGTAGTTATATTCTTGTACATAGGGGCATGTATTATAGTATTATATTCTTGTACATAGGAACAGTATATAGTAGTTATATTACTTGTCATAGGGCAGTATTACAAGTAGTTATTCTTGTAATGGAGCAATTAGAGTTATTCCTTTAGGCAGTATATCAGAGTTATTTCTTGTCATAGGGCATATATGAAGTAACTACAAAGAATAATGTTAATTCTTGAACATAGGTGCAAAAGTATATCTGTAGCATATTTTTGACATGTGGTAGTCAGTATATTTTTAGAAGCATATATAGAATTAATTACTTGTGCATAAGAGAAGTATTACAATAGATTCATTTATTGTAAATGGGCAGCAAGAGGAATTATGTTCGTCCTTTGAGATAAGTCAGAGTGTAATGCTTACTTGTGCCAATGAACAGTGAAGCACAAAGAAAAAGTAAGAAAAATGGCAAGATGGTGATTTATTTAGCAAATTATATTTGCGTACGTGCGACTGTATTATCTCAAGCCAATTATCATTGGACATTGATTATACTATGTGTAACATGATTTAGCAATATTAGCTATTGCACCTGATGTGCACATTACATTGACAAGATTGGAACCTCATTTTTGAATCAAACCTTTTCAAACATTTTTTTTTACACAAAATATAGTTTTAGCAGCATATTGGATTTAAACATACATTGAAATTCCTATAGTCTAGACTGGGAAAATGTATACATGGAGTCCGTAGAATTGTAGCGAATTGCTAGTTCCATATTTCAAGATTTGGTCCTTTTAATAACTTACACAATTTTTTTAATTATTTACATTCTTACTAATTTATTTACTGAAATGTATACAGACCCAATAGTGAGGATGAGCATCAGGGCTCCTAACTCCCTCCCCATGAAGTTATTATCTCTCGATATTACGAGCTAGCTCACAGCCATATAGCTGAAGACTATTCATTGTTGACTTTCCACACGTCACTTAAAACCCTGACTTGACAAATGAGATGTGACCTTGAAGTAAATTTGCCTATTATCTAGAAGCTAGGCAAGCAGATATTAAAAATGGACTTCATTTATTTTATGAGGAGTTGGGGCATGTCGCGCTGCTCATAATTAGCAATAAAGTCATCTCTGCTCCAATACTTTTTACACTATTTGTATTTTTTATTGATAAATATGTTAAGCCAATATATCCCGGGGAACATCTACCGGTTATTTAAAGATTGGGTTGGAACCTCAGTGGGTTTGAGTCATTTTTCAGTGCACATTTTTTTAGCACAATATATATCTCATAAGCTGTGAAATAATGCAATTTATACATGAACCATACCTTAGTCTTAGACACGAAATGTAACCATGGGCAGAATTTGGAACAAAGTCATAAAATAAGATTTTTTTTTATATTTTTGTACCATTTTTATTTTTACCCCATAAATTTAAATTAATGAAGACCCATAAAGATTCATGATCACTAACCCGATGAGTCAAGCCAATGTTCTCTGTATTGAGATTGAGTTTATATATGAGTAACATATATTATTTACTTATATTGATCTGCCCCGTTGGGTCGATAATGGCTTCTAAGCATACAAATGCAACACCATCTCTCTCTTTGGCTTACATATGGCTGAGTACTAGAAAGAATAAGCACATCAATTGCCTTGGATTTGCACATAAGGACAGGGTTTTATCGCTACATTGTTAAATGTGAGCTGTAGCGCTGTCACCTTGACTCGTGCTTACAGCTATGATGACCATGCCGCTAGCACTTGAGTAGGAAAAAGGATATCCATTTTCTGATTATTTTATAATCTAGTCGAATTATGTATATAAAAACATTTCTATTCATTATGAATGTAAAATTGTATATAATAATAATAATTTATATAGCACTATTAATTCATAGCACTTTACATACATGAGTAATGCTGTCTCTCTTGGAGCTCACAATCTAAATATCCTATCTTTACAATGTGGGAGGAAACTGGAGTGCCTGGAGGAAACCCACGCAAACATGGGGAGAACATACAAACTCCTTGCAGATGTTGTCCTTAGTGGGAATTGAACCCAGGACCTCAAGACCCCAGCACTGCAAAGGCTGCAGTGCTAACCACTTGAGCCACTGTGCTGCCCATGTGCTATATCCATGTAAACAGCATTCCATAGCTGGCTTCCACCTGAATAGTGTCATATATGGTTTCTGAAATGTCCAAATTGGAAGAATCCAATCAATGCAAAATTTAGTCCCAAAATTCATGCGGGTCCCTGGCTAAAAATTAGGATCCGATATGTCTCACTGTTAGTGGTCTACTCCCGTCGTTTTATGCTTCCGTTATGGCATGAGCTGGACAAGATGCCATTCTAGAATGTTAGGAGTAACATTTTAGGAATTTATATTGTGTCATGGAAGTATTATAATATTTTATAGACATTACTGAGATAAAGCGGTAGTGATACAACCACCATAGGTCATTACACTAGCAGACAGAGACAGAAAAGAACCCCTGTGCAAGCTCAATATATGGGCCCTTTGCAGTCCAATAGTATATCACAGGGCTCAATTCCGCTTGGTTCAGAGGTAGAAGTTGGCCTCTATATCTCTTGAGCCAATGTGGGACTGCACAGGTTGCACCAATGATATGTCTACCTCTGTGTCATTGAATAGCTGATATTCAGTCGTTTCTGAGTAGAAAAGACCAATATGACCATTTTGGGGTTACATCCTGCAATCAGAATATTTGGCTAATATTTCTCACTTTCAGCTTCTGAAAGGAAAGAAAGTAATAAAAGGCAAGGATAGTCCCCCTTAAAATAGCTATAGTGGTTAATCAGTGAGAGGTGTTCTACATCTGAAAAACTGAAGCTTTTCTCAAGTGTTTAAATGGTTAAAATTGAAAACATTTTGTAAAAATTAGCAACTTTGACATTTAATACTTATTAAAAATCCATTCTCAGAGGCAGGTCTCAGAATTTACCACCTCAGAGTCTGAGACTAGTTTAAAAGTCCTGTGTGTGGTGTCAGTGTGGTCGGTTACCAGATAGGGAGCTTGTGCCGTTAGCAGGCTTTATGCTTTATAGGCTGCCTGTGCTGCTTTGAAGATCACTTGATCCAGCCAGTTTAAGTGTCACTGTACATCCCCCATGGTGCAGAGGCAAAGTTACCTCTGTTAGCAGCCTGGGAGCGTGCCCAGTTTAGAGCAGTGGTGCAACCATGTTGATGATCTGAGCTGTCAATATTCAGGAGTGTACCACCGCAGTCAACCAGGAATCTAGGAGGCAGAGAGGCACTCCTCAAGATTAAAGGGATTGTTCCATTTCAGTAAATAAATGTTGTTTTCTGAACCAAACTAGCCTGCACTCCGCCTCTTCAGGTCCACCGCCAAGTCTCCACTGCTGATCTTGGTTTGAGGCACTAGAGGCATCACATTTAGAGTGAAGCAGCCAATCAGTTCACTCTGTAGCTCTTAAGGGGGTGTTCCCCTAAACGGGCAGGGGCACAGACCTCACTGCATGGCTGCTGCACTGTTGACTTGATGTCAGCACCACAGCAATGCCAGATACTGGGAGCAGTTGTAGTGAAAGTGAGTACCGTGCAGTTTGTTTCTTTGTAACAACCAATAGCTGGGGACATTCATTTATTAAAAGAGGACAATCCCTTTAATTAGTATAAAACCCCCATACGTTAAAATGTCTTGAGTAAGACAGAACACAACACAAAAGAAAATCCCAGACAAAAATGAGTTAAAAAAGACATAATTTCACCCTACTGCAAGATGTGTGGGAGATAAAAAGGAAAGCCAACGTGGAGAACAGACACCATTGCAGTCACCTTATGGAGACTTGGGGTGAAGAGTCAGAGAGGGTCTTAGTGTTTCTACTTTTTGGAGATAACAATTCCCATTTCTAACAGTATCCTGTAGGACCAGAAGTGATCACAGTCTGAATGTGATGTAAGAATGGTGTAAACTTACTGAAAGTACTGAAAGCTTTTAAATGACTGGACAAAAGGAGCAAAAACAGGATGAATTAGCAAGAAACCGCCACACCAAACAAGCCTCATGAGTGGGAGGGTATCCTCCCTGTGCCTGAGTTCTAAAATAAGAAATGAGCCATTTGGTAGCCGACATTCTACTCATAGGAGACACCTAAGACTGAAATATTAAAGGCAATTTAATTTTATTGGCAAAAACTGTGAGAGGAAATGTACAAGCTGCGGGAAATCTGCTCGCAGTACAGTACATCTGTGTCTAGTTTATGCTATTCCTATCATTAGTGCTTGGAAATGCTATTCTTTTCAAGTTATAAAATAAATGTGAACAATGCATTTCAATAGACAGAATATGATGCCAATGAATAGAATACTTATGTAGAAATGTGGTCATAGAGGACAAATCTGCAGAAGTGAGAGCAAGGAAGGTCTGGCATCTAAGGGGAAGAGAGATCCTAGAACTGGGCCAAGTGAAGACAAATCTACAGCAGTGAGAGCAAGGAAGGTCTGGCAGCTAAGGGGAAGAGAGATCCTAGAACTGGGCCCAAGTGAAGACAAATCTACAGAAGTGAGAGCAAGGAAGGCCTGGCATCTAAGGGGAAGAGAGATCCTAGAACTGGGCCCAAGTGAAGACAAATCTACAGAAGTGAGAGCAAGGAAGGTCTGGCATCTAAGGGGAAGAGAGATCCTAGAACTGGGCCCAAGTGAAGACAAATCTACAGAAGTGAGAGCAAGGAAGGTCTGGCATCTAAGGGGAAGAGAGATCCTAGAACTGGGCCCAAGTGAAGACAAATCTACAGAAGTGAGAGCAAGGAAGGCCTGGCATCTAAGGGGAAGAGAGATCCTAGAACTGGGCCCAAGTGAAGACAAATCTACAGCAGTGAGAGCAAGGAAGGCCTGGCATCTAAGGGGAAGAGAGATCCTAGAACTGGGCCCAAGTGAGGACATCTACAGCAGTGAGAGCAAGGAAGGTCTGGCATCTAAGGGAAGAGAGATCCTAGAACTGGGCCCAAGTGAAGACAAATCTACAGCAGTGAGAGCAAGGAAGGCCTGGCATCTAAGGGGAAGAGAGATCCTAGAACTGGGCCCAAGTGAGGACATCTACAGCAGTGAGAGCAAGGAAGGTCTGGCATCTAAGGGGAAGAGAGATCCTAGAACTGGGCCCAAGTGAAGACAAATCTACAGCAGTGAGAGCAAGGAAGGCCTGGCATCTAAGGGGAAGAGAGATCCTAGAACTGGGCCCAAGTGAAGACAAATCTACAGCAGTGAGAGCAAGGAAGGCCTGGCATCTAAGGGGAAGAGAGATCCTAGAACTGGGCCCAAGTGAAGACAAATCTACAGCAGTGAGAGCAAGGAAGGCCTGGCATCTAAGGGGAAGAGAGATCCTAGAACTGGGCCCAAGTGAAGACAAATCTACAGCAGTGAGAGCAAGGAAGGCCTGGCATCTAAGGGGAAGAGAGATCCTAGAACTGGGCCCAAGTGAAGACATCTACAGCAGTGAGAGCAAGGAAGGTCTGGCATCAAGGGAAGAGAGATCCTAGAACTGGGCCCAAGTGAAGACATCTACAGCAGTGAGAGCAAGGAAGGCCTGGCATCAAGGGGAAGAGAGATCCTAGAACTGGGCCCAAGTGAAGACATCTACAGCAGTGAGAGCAAGGAAGGCCTGGCATCAAGGGGAAGAGAGATCCTAGAAATGGGCCCAAGTGAAGACAAATCTACAGCAGTGAGAGCAAGGAAGGCCTGGCAGCTAAGTGAAGGGAGATTCAAGGAATCGGCCCAAGTGACGACAAATCTACATAAGTGAGAGCAAGAAAGGCCTGGTAGCCAAAGGGGATGAGGATCCAAGCAATGGGCACAAGTGATTACAAATCTACAGAAGTGAGAGCAAGGACGGTCTGGCATCTAAGGGGAAGAGAGATCCAAGATACAAGGAATGGGTCCAAGTGAGAACAAAGCTGCAGAAGTGAGAGCAAAGAAGGCTTGGCAGCCAAAGGGAAGGGAGATTCAAGGAATGGGCGCAAGTGAGGCCAGATCTGCAGAAGTGACAGCAAGTAAGGCCTGGCAACCAAGGGGTACAGATATTCAAGGAGTAGGCCCCCGTCAGGATATTATCATATGACTGGAGCCTGTACATCAAACTCAATGGTCCTTTACCCTAAAGCAAGATTTTCTTGGCTTTGAGGAACACATTGTATTTGAGAAGCATAATTAACTTGGATTTAATTTTGCGTAGTCATGGTTGTGCAGTCTCTGCTCCTAATCATTTATTGGGGTATGATGAACACTAATGGGACTGTCGACCAGCAAAATGAAAAATCCATGTTTTCCCAGGCGAAAAAGAGTGCACTGGTAGGGGGTCATGGCGATATTCCATTCTTTAGGCTCATAGACCCCTGATGGTCAGACTACCACTAATTTGATACTGATAGCCTATATTAATTATAGGCCATTGATTTTTGACTCTCAGAAAACCCATGTTTTGGGGACAATTTATTTTTTTACTTAAATGCATGTATTTGGGGCTAAAAGTCATTGTTTCTTTTAGGTTTGCATGAAAAATGTTGCTCCATTTGCCTTCTGTAGCCTCCGTTCTGCACTATGTAAAACTGTCTTGCAGAATAAGTTAAGTGAAAACCGTCAGTGAGCTCATTCTGAAGGTCTAATGGGAGAGTTTATACCTCTTTTATCTGGCTTTCCCTGAGCTCCTCTCAGTTGATTAATAAGACCACATCAATAGCAGATTGTGCAGAGAAGCAAGAGCACAAAGGAGCTAAACACGTGGACATCTTTAAAGAAACCCATCTGCAAAGATGATTTTAGCTAAGTACCTACATTAAGGAAACGAGAAAAAAAACTGTCCACCAAAGATGGACCAATCTTTTACACTATGTAATGTCCTCTCTAAAAATATGTTACTTCTACCTGGAAATCATTAACAACCAGATTGGCTGTTTGTAATGGATATTATTAAAATATTCTTAATATTTTAATATTTAAGACAAATCATTTTATTATTAAATAAATGCCCATATAATCTGACTAACAAAGATACTAGATATACTGCCAATGGATATTTGGGAGTTACAGATCGTATTTTGTGTTCGACAGAAAAAACTGAGATAAGGCTGCTTTCACATGAGCGTTTTTGCTGAATCGCGGCACATTTACCGCATCTGCTGCATCTACCGCATAATGGCCGACTTGCAGCAAGCCCCCATTTATTCTCTATGGGACTTGCGGCAGGTGCAGCAAGTGGAGTTTTTGTCATCATCTGGCAAATTCGGCCCTTGCAGCAAGTCAAAAAACTGCAGTTAGGGGTCATTCACACTAGCGTTTTTTCCTGATCTTCCATATCAGGAAAAAACCTGATTCTTACAGGATTCATTTTTTTACTCATTCACTTTAAAGGGAACCATCCACCTAAAAATACCTATCTAACCTATAAATATCTGTCCCTGGAGCCCAAAATTACTACTCTAACCATCCCTGACTGACTAAATCGACCTACCTACATGCACAATAAATCACTTTTTAAACTTACCAAATCCTTGTCTGATGGGCGTTCCTCCAGGGTCTTTGACGGATAGGCGGGTCTCCTCGCCGCGCTCGCACCCGCCTCGCTGCTGTCCATCTTCTTTCCAGGGCACATCTTCTTCCAGGAGGATTCAAATTACCCGCCCATCGTGTCCTCGCAATGAGCGGGTCACGTGCTGCAGGCCTCGCGTCACTTCCACCCGCCGCGTCACTGGTACACCCAGGCCGGCTTCAGAGAATGCGCAGATGGCATGCTGAAGCCTGCCTGGGCGCATCATAGACCCAGCGACGCGGCGGGCGGAAGTGACGCGGGGCCTGCAGCACGTGACCCGCTCATTGCGAGGAAGCGATGGGCGGGTAATTTGAATCATAGAAGAAGATGGACAGCAGCGAGGCGGGTGCGAGCGTGGCGAGGAGACCCACCTATCGGTCAAAGACCCTGGAGGAACGCCCATCAGACAAGGATTTGGTAAGTTTAAAAAGTGATTTATCGTGCATCTAGGTAGGACGATTTAGTCAGTCAGGGATGGTTAGAATAGTAATTTTAGGCTCCAGGGACAGATATTTATAAGTTAGATAGGGATTTTTAGGTGGTTGGTTCCCTTTAATGATTTCAGGAAAAAACCTGATGCAACAAGATTCTACCTGACAACATTAAAGTGAATGGGCAAAAAAATGAATCCTGTAAGAATTTTTACATTTTTTACTTTTGCTCATGTGTCCAGGTCAACATGAAAAATTTGGTGAAAGGTCCCTTTTACAAAGGTCTGATTCTCTAATATCCAAATGTCTTTTTATATCTCGCATATCTTATCCCCTTTTGGTTGTAACTTTTATTCTAAATAAACTCTTTAACAAAAAAGAGCAAAAAAGTGAAACCACTTAAAATATATCAAAGATTTAGACCAAACATAGTAGATTTGCTGACTGCAGAGCAGCTACACAAACATTATATAGGAATAGGGGTCATTGTCCTCTTAAGATCACATAGCAGCTTCCTAAGGGCCCTAGCCAACAAGTTTTTGATGAGCTCCAGGAGCCCTCTGCTATCTGTAGCCACCACCGCATAACTATGTAGTCAATGCCAATGAAAGATTAAAACACTTTCCGGATGAGTTTACCCTCAGAGGTGTCTCTGAAGCCGGCTCTTCTGCTGTCTTTGTAAAACACTTTAAGATGACGGGACTGGTCTTGACACCACATAAAAATTCTGTACTTTGTTTCCAGGTAGAAGCAGATGGCAAACTTCCTTAGCCTGGATTTGCCATTTTGAAGGAACATAGATCATGTAAAATTGATCAGCTGAGTTAATTATAAAAGGGAAGAGTTTGATGGATTAGCTGCTATCTAGCGAGCAAACTAATTTTATTATAAGTGAATATCGGCTCCGTTATCAGGAAGGGCGCGCGTGCGGTTCTCACATTATTCACCCAGAGATTAGGGGTAAATATTTATAATGAGATAAAGAATGTCAGATTATAAAGTTCTATCCTGTCCGGATATCAGGACGTATGTCTCCTTCCGACTTAGTACATTTATTAATAGATCTGAAGAATGTTATAGGTTGTTATTTGTTCCGAGATAAAGTTTGTATTTAATCTCATATAATTAAATGGCGGCAAAGGCTATGAGTATATCATTAAGATGTGTGCAATTAATTCAGAGTTATCAATTATTTAACTTTTTACACTGTGTAATATTTACCTACATGGCTACATCCTTTTATGAATTCAGGCAATAAACAAAATGATATATCAAACTATCAGTGGCGTAACTACGGAGCCGTAGACGCACTCCTGGGCCCGTTGGTGAGGAGCGGTTGGGCGGGGTGCTAGCGGTGTTTGACAGGTGAGGAGCGGGGGGGTGCTAGCGGTGTTTGCCAAGAAAGAAGGGGGGGTGCTAGCGGTTTTCACCGGCGCGAGTACCTGCTCTGCCTGCCGGCTTGTACTTGTGGAGGGGCGGGCACAGCAGTGCGGCTGCAGGAAGTGACTTCTGTCACTTCCAGTCCTCCCTACGCTCCTCTTCCGGCGCTATCGCGGTCGTGGCGGGCTGCTGGAGGCACGGGCCTCGGGCCACCCCAGGGCGCTGTAACCGCGGTAGTTACTCCACTGCAAACTATGTATCCATCTATCTGTTTTTTTAAATCAAATTATTCAATCAATACATCAAACTGTGAATCAATTAACTACTTATCTACTTACCATTTAATATCCCATTTATCTATCTATCTATCTAGATAAAAAAAAAAGAGCAACACATGCATAACAAATTTTTGGGTGCAAAAAAATCCTCCTTTGCAATCTTAATCTGCAAAAAAATTCACATATCAAAGAACAGCGAAGGCAACACTCCAATCTTCAAAGCTTAACAAGTTTTTATTGGTCTATAGATTACCACGACGTTTTAATGCAGCAGACTTTTCTCAAGTCAAACACCAAGGAACTTGAAAAAGGCTTACCACAAGCCGAAACATTGCGCTAATTGAAGGGCTAATAAAGTTCACACTTTGCTTTATTTTTTCAATGCTGCCTGGATTTACTTTTTTATATCTCTATCTATATATCTAGAAAACAAAAAAAGCTAAACTGCACTCAAGGCCTAGTCTGTACTGGTGCAAGCTGCAATACTGAACAATATACAGAAAAAGGTTCACAGCAGCACTCAGTCACTACAAATCATGTGTGTATATATACATATATATAGATAGAAGTAAAACACCAATGCATTTGAGAAAAAAGATAAAAACATGCGTTTTTTCAAAAAAAACGAAATTTTTGGATTTTTTTAGATAGTTTATCTTTATAAAGTAAGGTTCTTAGTACACATATTGGCCAATACCTGTTTGCCCATCAACCGCGGTAAGGTGACCTTAGATCTGATGGGTTTCTGTCCTACCATGCCACTTTCCTTGGCTTAGCTAAACCTCCATTTTTATCATTTTTATGGGAAGTGGGACTCACTTCAATCAAAGACCAACTGGGGTCAATGGGGTGCAGAGTAAAGCTGTGGAGCCAGCAACTCCAACAATTACATAGAAACCAAAAAATTCTAAACAGCACTCAAGGTCTAGTCTGAACTGGTGCAAGCTGCAATACTGAACAACACACAGGAAAAAGTTCACAGCAGCACTCAGTCACTGCCAATCATGTGTATATATACATACACTATGTGCAGAATTATTAGGCAAGTTGTATTGTAGAGAATTATTTTTATTATTGATCAACAACTATGTTCTCAATCAACCCAAAAGACTCATAAATATCAAAGCTTTATATTTTTGGAAGTTGGAGTGTTTTTTTTTTTTAGATTTGGCTATCTTAGGAGGATATCTGTTTGTACAAGTAACTATTACTGTGCAGAATTACTAGGCAACTTAATAAAAATCAAATATATTCCCATCTCACTTGTTTATTTTCACCAGGTAAACTAATATAACTGCACAAATGTAGAAATAAACATTTCTGACATGCAAAAAACAAAACCCAAAAATTCGTGACCAATATAGCCACCTTTCTTTATGATGACACTCAACAGCCTCCATCCATAGATTCTGTCAGTTGCTTGATCTGTTTATGATCAACATTACGTGCAGCAGCCACCACAGCCTCCCAGACACTGTTCCGAGAGGTGTACTGTTTTCCCTCCCTGTAGAGCTCACATTTTACGAGGGACCACAGGTTCTCTATGGGTTTCAGATCAGGTGAACAAGGGGGCCATGTCATTATTTTTTCTCCTTTTAGACCTTTACTTGCCAGCCACGCTGTGGAGTAGTTGGTTGCATGTGATGGAGCATTGTCCTGCATGAAAATCATGTTTTTCTTAAGCGATACTGACTTCTTCCTGTACCACTGCTTGAAGAAGAAGTTGTCTTCCAGAAACTGGCAGTAGGTCCACGTGTTAAGCTTCACTCCATCCTCAACCCGAAAAGGCCCCACAAGTTCATCTTTGATGATACCAGCCCATACCAGTACCCCACCTCCACCTTGCTGGTGTCTGAGTCGGAGTGGAGCTCTCTGTCCTTTACTGATCCAGCCTCTGGCCCATCCATCTGGTCCATCAAGAGTCACTCTCATTTCATAAGTCCATAAAACCTTTGAAAAATCAGTCTTAAGATATTTCTTGGCCCAGTCTTGACGTTTTATCTTATGTTTCTTGTTCAAAGGTGGTTCTTTTCAGCCTTCCTTACCTTGGCCATGTCCCTGAGTATAGCACACCTTGTGCTTTTCGATACTTCAGTAACATTGCAGCTCTGAAATATTGCGAAACTGGTGGCAAATGGCATCTTGGCAGCTTCAGCTTGATTTTCCTCAATTCATGGGCAGTTATTTTGTGACTTTTTTGCCCAAACGCTTCTTGCGACCCTGTTGGCTATTTGCCATGAAACGCTTGATTGTTCGGTGATCCCGCTTCAAAAGTTTGGCAATTTCAAGACTGCTGCATCCCTCTGCAAGACATCTCACAATTGTGGACTATTCAGAGCCCGTCAAATCTCTCTTCTGACCCATTTGGCCTAGAGAAAGGCATTTGCCTAATAATTAAGCACACTTTACATGGGGTATTGATGTCATTACACCACACCCATCCTTATTACTGAGATGCACATCACCTGATTTACTTAATTGGTAGTTGGCTCTCAAGCCTATACAGCTTGGAGTAGGACAACATGTATAAAAAGTATCATGTGATCAAAATACCCATTTGCCTAATAATTCTGCACACAGTGTATTGATAGATAGAAGTAGAACCCTATGCATTTGGGAAAAAAATATAAAAACTATAAAAACGATCTAAAAGCATAGGTGTTTTACTTCCATCTATCTATATGTATATATACACATAATTGGCAGTGACTGAGTGCTGCTGTGAACTTTTTCCTGTGTGTTGTTCAGTATTGCAGCTTGCACCAGTTCAGCTAGACCTTGACTGCTGTTCAGCTTTTTTTAGTTTCTTTATAATTGTTGGAGTTGCTGGCTCCACAGCTTTACTCTGCACCCCCATTGATCCTAGGTGGTCTTTGATTGAAGTGAGTCCTCCCACTTCCCATAAAAATGATAAAAATAGAGGCTTAGCTAAATCCAAGGAAAGAGTGGTATGGTACTAAGGTCACCTTACCGCGGTTAATGGGCAAACAGGTATTGGCCAATATGTGTACTAAGAACCTTACTTTACTATCCAAAATATAGATTTTTTTGAAAAAACATGTTTTTATATTTTTTCTCAAATGCGTTGGTGTTTTATTTCTATCCATCTATATGTACATATACACACATGATTGGCAGTGACTGAGTGCTGCTGTGAACTTTCTTTTTGTGTATCTATATATCTATCTATATCTATCTATCCATCTATCCATATGACTATTCTCTCTATATATCTGTATCATACTTACCTGCATGAAGGTATTTCTTGTCTATATCACTATTCAGATCCATATCAATATCATGGCAACTTTATCTCTTAGAAGAGAAAAATGAGCAGAAACTCATATAATAAGATGATTGAATAGGCGCATCACATTCGGAAGAATTGCACAAAGCATGGGATACATGCTGAGTGCATGCTGAGGTACAAGAATAAATACAAATTAACAGTGTCAGAAAATGACATATCTACCATGCAATACTGATTATCTAGAACAATGGAAACATGTCTGTTTTATACAAAGTTTTGCCTGTCATGTCTATTGATGACTCAATTAAATTAAAAATAAGTCATCTCTCAGGTTATATAGGGATTGAGAATCCAAAACAAAGGGGGTTGTCAGATGTAATCTTGACTGGAGAGTAATGTGCCGGTTCCCCCATTGATCACGACAACTGCTGCTAATGCAGAATTGAGTCTCCGGGAGACAACCAAGAGAGGGCTGTAAAACTTGTTCTCAGAATCAGCAGTAAATTGTACAACATTTCAACGTCTCTTCTTACAGTTCACTTCTGCATTAGACATTTGAGTGTTTTCTATTTAGCAGCATTATATTTTTGGAATAAGGTGACATTAAGGGGTTATTCCCAACATTTAAATTTCTTACCAATCCAGAGGATGGCGGACCTGATCTCCCCACAAAACCTGAGATTACAGCTATGAAATGTCTGGTTGTAATGCAGCATTGGTAGGGAATACACTCTGCTGCTTCATTCATTCCCTATGTGATAATTGGAGATAGCTGAGTACAATGGGGCTTTGTAAAGATGTCAGACCACCACCAATCTAAGCCTGGCTTCACACCACGGTGTGAGATGGGGCTGTCCGGTGTAAACCAGACAGCCCCGGACCGGTTTTTGGCCCCTTAGTAGCCTATGGGGCCGGATGGAGCCGGATGGCAGCTCTCTGCCATCTGGTTTCATCCCTCCGGGACAATCCGGGAGAATATGAATTATTTCTCTCCGCATACAAAAATGATGCTTGCATCATTTTTTTGTCCGGGGAGAAAAATCTCCCCAATTTGCCGGATCCCGGATTCGGCCGGATTCTCCCCGGACCGGAGGAACCAGGAACCGGACACTGGTGGCTGTACGCCGTGTTGTTTCAGGACAGCGGCTAGCTCCATGCTAGCCGCGGTCTTGAAAAATCAGCAGCTGCGGCTGCTATTACAGCCATCCGGCAGCACACAGGACGGAGGGCACATTTGGCTCTCCGGTTCTGTGTGCTGATCCGGTCCGGGCTGTCAGGGTCATCCCCGACAGCCCGGACCTGATCACACCGTGGTGTGAAAGCCAGCCTTAAAATTATCACCTGAGAATAAATAATACCTTTAAATGCTGGGCAAGTTCAGAAATCACCATCTTTCCTTACCTAGATGTCTTGGATGAGTTATAATATGTGTATATATAATATATAGAAATATATAAAAATTTTTGTAGACTGTATCCGAAGTGTAAAAATCCAGTTTGATTGGAAACATCTTTCAAAATATGAAAGCACTCCCTTTCCGCTAAGTACATCGTTCTGTGTACAATGTAACACGTATTCAAAGTGAATAACACATTTGTACATGCAAAGCGGGGCAACTGGTGACCATCTATCACGGTGGAAGGACGAAGGGAACAAATCTGTAGGCACTCTGTCATGTTAAAAGGACAGTTGTCCAATATGCCATTTAGTTGTGCTGTGGTTTTCAGTGATTAAAGTCCACACTTTGCTAGTAAATTCTACATTTGATTGCCCCTGCGGAGATATTAAAATTTATTTACACAAAGTCCATTGCTCCTTAGATAGGACGCTTGTATTAAAAGGTCTTCTCATTTTTATTTGATGCTTGTATTAAATTGACATAAGAAGATCTGGTTTTATCTCAAATGATCTCTTAGAAGTCTGTTCTTCGATATCAGTATGTTAAATACTTCCGGTAACTTATTGGGTTTGTAAGAATTGGAAGATAAGGATTTAAGTATTTTCTATGACTATGAATAAGATACATTTATTGAAGTGAGTGTTCTACTTCACTCCCATACATAGAACAGGTATTGTCTTGTGGAGACTTCCAAGCTGGCCAAGCAAGAAAATTTAGGGAGTAAAGTGAAAATGATCTCTCCTCTAGGAACAAGAAAGCTTACCTCTTAAGGCCCCGTACACGTGTCAACCAAGGCTGCGATGTCGGAAGCAATGTGCGGGTGCGCGGTCGCTTCCGACAACGCAGCCTTGGTGTCACACGGCAGGATGTTGCCGGTGATGCCGCAGCGATGCGGGCGAGCCATCGCTCGCTAAGCTGGATCAACCCAGCGAGCGATCCGCAGCATTACTGAGTATAGGCTGGATCCCCGCCAACATCGCTATTGCGGTGTCAGACGGCGCGATCCAGCCTAATCGCTGGTTGCAGATTGACAGGTTTACGTTCATCCTGTCAACCTGCGACCAGCGATAAATCGCGTTGGTCACGCTGTCACACAGCACAACGCACTTGCGATATCGCTAGGACATCACTGATGCGTCACTTTTCGGCGATGTCGCTAGCGAATTGACACGTGTGAGACGGTCTTTAGACCCACTTAGCCTCTCATACAGCCAGATCAATCCCATACTTTGCACTGACAGGGGAGATACCCTGAGATATCCTGTCTACTAATTGAGATTCTGGTTTGGCTTTTATGCTAAGTCATATCACAAGGCTCATTAAAGGGTTGATATTGACTTTTAGAACTGCTAATTCCAATAGTTGCCACTATAGTTCAAGTCAAAGTAAAAGTAGCCGTGAGTAGACTTAATTCTGCAATGCTCCTCTGGGAATATGAAAATGGTCTCTTCAGAGAGGACGTAGACGTGAACTTTATTAACAATCTAAAAGTCAAAAATGACCCTTTAGCGAGCCTTGTCTTATGATTTAGGATTTAAACCATATCAGAACCTCAATCTGCAGACACAGTGTTTCAGGATGATTGTCCCTCGTCAGTATAAAGTATGGAATCTGATCTGGCTGTATGAGAGGCTAAGTGAGGTCTAAGGGGTAAACTTTTCTCCTTTGAGGAGAGTGACACACCAGTCCGGTATGGCAATAATTAGAAGACTTAAAGCCACAAGCTCCTCTGGAAATATGCAAATTGTCTCTTCTGGGAGGTAGAAGACAAACTCTAGTGCCACCTATTCGAAGAAGCAATCTTAAAGTCACTCTCTACAAGGAAAAAAGATTCTCCTTAGTCCTCACTTAGCCTGTCATACAGCCAGATCAGGTCTCATACATTGCACTGACTAGGAGAATACCAAAAAACACTGCATCTGCAAATTGAGATTCTGGATTGACTTTTATCCTATGTCATATGTCAAGGTTCGTTAAAGGGTCGATACTGACTTTTAGTATTGTTACTTTTTTGAACACGCAATTTGCATATTTAATGTCACAGAGGAGCATTGCGGCACTTAAGTCTCCTCATATGGGCCAGACCTGACATGTCATCTCATAAATCCTTCTTGATTCCCAGTCTTAGCCTATCATCTAGCCAAATCAGATGTCATACTTTGCACAGACAAGGAGCAATATCCTGAAACACCGTGTCTGCAAATTGAGATTCTGGTCTGGTTTTAATCCTGTCATGTGACAAAGCTTGTTAAAGGGTTGATATTGAATTTTAGGATTGCTACTTCCAATAGTTGGCACCAGCATTTGTCTTCTTCCTCTCTGGAAGAGACAATATTCATCTTCAGCTAGCTTTTCACCATGTTTTTTTTTAATCCTTTTTTGTCTGGTTTGGACAGGACAGAAGAGGATCCGGTTTTGCCTCCTATGTATCCCTATGGTGCCGGCTTGGTCCTATTTGGCCATCCGGTTTTGTGTATTCTGTGCCCGATTAATTTTTGTCTGGTTTATCACTGTCGACAAAAACGGAGCCTGCAGCACTTTTAGGCTCTGGTGAAAAAATCGGACAGTCCCAGATCAAGGGCGATCCGGCGCCTATAACATCGGAGTCTATGGGTGCCGGATCCGTGAAAAAATCGGATTCGTTTCCCGGATCTGATTTTAAGCACAGAGCATGCTCGAAATCTTGCTGTGCAAACTTTTGCACCAAGGACAGCACTACTTCCAGCACAGGCAGTGATTTCAGCACCAAGGACAGCAGCAGAGCAGACACAGGCAGACTTCAGCACCATTGACAGCGGCAGAAAAGGAATCCTGCAAAAAACAGGACCTTATATTTGGCCACACTCATGTTCTGTCAGGGTGATCCTGCAAAAAAACAGGATTGACCCTGACAGCCAAAAAACGTGGTGTGAAGCCAGTCTTCAGAGGGATATACCCTATAAGTCAAAGAGCACTTTAATCAGCTGTCTCCTTATTAATGTCTTTTCCTAGGCTTTGGTTTGTCTAAATTTACTCAGTAAGGCCTTTCACATCAGCGTTTTTCGCTGATCGCGGCAGTTGCGGTGAAAAAACCACAACTGCCACGATTACCGCATAACGGCCCGATCGCGGCACACTTGCGGCAAGCCCCATACAATGTCTATGGGGCTTGCGTAAGTTGTGCGGCAGGTGTGACAAGCGTGCGGCAGGTGCGACCGCGAAAAAAACGCGGTATGCCGCGGTTTTTTTTCGCGGACGCACCTGCCGCAAGTGCCAAAATCGCACTTGCAGCACCTGCCGCAAGCCCCATAGACATTGTATGGGGCTTGCCGCAAGTGAACCGCAAGAGCGGCCGTTATGCGGTAATCGCGGCAGTTGTGGTTTTTTCACCGCAACTGCCGCGATCAGCAAAAAACGCTGATGTGAAAGCACCTTATGTGGAAAGGTTTGTTACGGGAGTTGGATCTACTTTCCTTGGGAGTCAACTCTCCTAAAGTTCACAACTTTAAAAGCTTAATTGTAGCTAGTAAATATCCATCCTAAAATAGCCATCCTGGTTATCATTCTTTACATTCCCACAATAAAAGTAAAGTATTTTAGGGTTTCTCTAACATGGAACCATGTAGCTATAAGTTGGATAACAATGGGATGAATCATTAAAGAAACTGCTGGTACAGTAGACAGTACATACCCTTGCAATCAATGACAGCCCGTAAAGTTCCCATTTACTTAACCAAAACTCTCCAAGTCATCCATAGACATATTTTTCAATGCTTTAGTTTTTATATATATATATTTTTTTTTTTTGCCACTTTTTCACTGGGAAGAATAAGTGCTGACTAGAGTTTTTCTTCCTTGTCATTTTGAAGATAGTCAACAAATTCTATAGAGAGGTGACCTCCATTAT
Organism: Allobates femoralis; assembly: GCA_033576535.1. Classification (NCBI taxonomy): domain Eukaryota; kingdom Metazoa; phylum Chordata; class Amphibia; order Anura; family Aromobatidae; genus Allobates; species Allobates femoralis. The sequence goes on along the minus strand of JARQOC010000009.1, from coordinate 153,240,725 downwards.
GAGGAAGAAATCGGAATTTGGACAGAGACCAACGACAAAGTCTTGCATTGACTGGCAAGGTGACATTGTGTGTCATATCAGCATTCATGGCCAGCTCCCTTTTCCTCAGAGAGTAATTATTTCTTTCAGAGCGAAAGGTCCAATTTGCTGTAAAGAATGGAGCCCCAGGTAAAATGAAAGAACTGGCTGTGAGCTTACTTGACATGAAAGTGGCATAGAATGGACTTTGCATCATGCGTGCTGTTTATTACGGCTCATGGTCGGTTTCTGCAGCTTTTTATTAGTCAGTAGGAAACATATATCATGATTTCAGTAGAGACACTAAGGGTTATTTAAGAACATGGCTCCAAGGGGCTGATGTAAGAAAGCCAATAATAAGATGGCAGCAATTAGTTTTAAGGTATCGAATGTAAGTTCAAGAATAATGGTCCCAAATGACCAATGGTATACAGGTTTGGACTGTACCAGGACACCTGGGCTATGAACCTTTTTTTATCTCATTCTTTACTTTTAAGTAAAGAGTATGCTTAAGTGCATAAAGTATATCTGAATTGTCTTGTTCTCCTAAATGATTAACATATACTTTATTATACAATTCACAGAAACATTCTAGTGCCCATTGGTGGATAATCTTAATGCCCTAATGGAATATAGAAAAGCAATAGAGGGGGACCTCTGCTCAAGACCCCCCTATGAGTCAAAGCAGAGAGCCATTAAGTATCAGTAGCTCCCTTCTAGTAGGCCTGTCCCCTTGAATTACATGGACAACCATTTTTTTTTAACTGACAAGTCACAGTTCAGTTGATCATTATTAGATCAGTCTCATGCCCTGTAGAGATTGAGCCAGCTCACCCGACAATGCAGCATGCGCGGATAACGTCCTGACAGCGCCCAGGAACAACAGGAAATGAGAGGAGTCCAGCTTCTGAAAAGCTTCGGTGAAATTTTATTAATAAAGTTAAGATTCCCATAAAATTGGCAGGCAAAACAGGCAAATACAGGGCATTGGCAGAGTTCGTGCCTCAGGCAACGCGTTTCGGACAGGATATATGTCCTTTATCAGGCTTGAAAAAGGATATAGATCTTGTCCGAAACGCGTTCCCTGCAGCGCAGGCTACTGCCAATGCCCTGTATTTGCCTGTTTTGCCCTGCCAATTTTATGGGAATTTTGACTTTATTATTAAAATTCACCAAAGCATTTCAGCGCTGGACTCCTCTCATTTCCTGTCATTCCCTGTCCCCCCCCCCAATAACAGTGGGTGAAAAGGGATCTTCACTGATGTAATGCTCACCAGTAGGGTAGAGCATCGGGAGTGAACCCACTGGAACAGGGTGAGCTGTGGCAGTTGTTCTCCAGGGTAAGTCGGATTCTGGAGCGAACTCAGGAACAGTCTCTGGGATAGCAGGTGCAACTGGAGCGACTGTAGCAGGTAGCACATAAAGAGCAGACTAAAGAGGGCACAGTGTCTGCTATGGCGGGCAGGCAACCCAGGGATAGACAAGGGTAAGGACACTGGTATAGGCAGGAAGACAGGCAGAAACAGGACTAGGCAAGAGTCAGACAGATATGGGAAGGCAGAACTCTGAGATAGGGAGTGGACAAAGCACAGAACCTGACAGCTAGCTAGACTAACAACTAATGACATTGATCAGGCACCTCCCCTAGTGGGAGGATGCCTTATATACTCAGTGGTACATCCTGGAAATGGCACCCTGGACCTTTAAATACAGGGCAGGAGCATGGCCGCGCACCTTTGGCACACTCCCTGGTGACCTGTGCAGCGTCCACAAGAAGGTAGCTAGAGATCACAGAGGACCTGTGAACACCCAAGGAGGGGTGAAGAGGCATGCAGCTGGGCCGTGGCAGTGAGTAAGCTGGTGTCCCTGCTGTCTCACTCCGATGCCCAGCAAACCGGGCCCAGCACCACACTTAGGGAGTGCATGGCCCGCACTTCCAGCTTCACCCCCGGCCTCTAGTGACCGAAGGTCCCGCTAGGCCACCACATAACATTGTGGCTGCAGTGCTTGATCTACACCGCCTGTGCTAATCAGCTGCTTCCACCAGGGACCGGAATGCAGCAGATTCACTTCTCTAATATACAGAAGTGAGACCAGCAGAGGAACAGCTCTCAGTGAAAAGGAGCTCCTGTGCTGGCACAGGGGAGACTCATTATAGTGAACAATCTCAAACTGGGCTCACATAGCTGCTGTCCAAACACAACAGAGGGAGCCCTGTACAGCCATAATATCAGCTCTCTGATAGGGACCTGAGTCGCCCCTGTAATTATAGGCACTGGACCACATTTCAAGCTACAGTAGCAGCTGCTAGCTGCCATCTATCTATATCCCCTCTCATAACTCTAGCCCACCTCTAATTGTTAGCTTTATTCTTTATACATTTTCCCTATACAAGATTTCAACACAGGCCTGAAGTGGAAGGCTAGAGACTCCCAGGACGCTGCTGAATACATGGATCACAGTGACTCATAGTACGAGGATATCCCTAGCAGCCGAGGCTCTTTGATCCTTGGTGGAAAAACCATACTCACGCAGCTCTCAAACTGCAGCTATGGTGGTCCCCTCACTGACCACAACCCGTGGGTGGCATCACGACAAACTGCCCTGTAAATATCCCCCCATTTATTGCAGAATCGGGACACGGTCCAGACCAAGACTGCCGTGTTATCCTCAGCAGTACCCCGGTCTAGTACCGAGTACCCCATCCCAGTGGGCTCTACATATCCACCATATACGCCACCCTAAGGCGAGATCTAGTTCCCTCAGGGACGGGCAGGAATTCTCAAAAGAAGGGAGGTAAGATTACAGGACGAGGAGATTGAGGGGAAGATCCTGATGGGTTGGCGCGAGGTTCGTAAGAACGAAAGGTAGAGGAACACCTATTTCAGAGTGATGCATGGGGCAATTCTGAGGTTCATATACACCCAACAAGACCCACCCAGACAGAAAACAGTCATGTCAAAAATGCGGGGACAAGTGGTAGACATATTTCATGGGATATGGAATGCAGGGTTATCCTTTAATCCTGGAAGGTAGTGAGGAGCTGGACACAATGCATACTACAGCATTGTGTCCCACTAAACTGGTTATTGTGGATATTTCATAACCTAGGGGAATGGGTCTAGACAAGGCGCAGAGAAAATTACTACACACCATCATGGTACTACACAAGCGACTGATATTATGACACTGATTGACAGCAGTGGCACCGAAACTATCAGAACTATTGACTGATGAGAAAGGGGCAATGCTGGTTAGAAGGTGGAAGCGGTAGAGGACAGGGACACCAGAACAACTAAATTCTATGCAACATGGAGACCTTTCATAATAGACCAACTTTGTGGAGGTGACATCCATCTACTAGCATATCCCTTCCGTAACACAACATGGTATAATTCAGAAGACTTACATGGTATTCTTGGCCCACTGAAGGTCAAGGCACTATGAGAAACAATCATAACACATAACCGATGTTAACATAACCGTTGCTAGGTGGGGTGGCGGAGCTAGATATGAAAGAAATTGAACGGTTATCAGCATTTCTATAGGTTGGTAGCTGAGGAGTGGGCAGGGGGTGGGTGAAGGGGTCCTCTTTCTTTCTATTTTTCTTTGAACTTTTTTCTTTTTCCTTTTTTTTCTTTCTTTCTTTTTTTGGGGGGGTTGAAAGTCTCACTATACTAAACTCACATACTTACTAAATAAAGACAATGGCACAGTGTATCACCACATGGAATACAGACAGACCTGAGGCGCACGTCTTCATGAATGGACAATTTAGACTTTACAGGCTTTACATGTGGGGAATACTATGTATACAAAACATTCACTGGTGAATCCAAAGATTATATATCAAATTTTCAAACTTTATTTCTTCATTAAAAAGATCAGATAGGTTGTGGGTACATCTTAATGCGTTTCTGGCATAAACACCCTTATTCACTGTATGTTATTTGTGAAACTTAATAAAAAAGAATTAAAAATAAAAAGATATAATCACAGGGTGGAGCTCGTTCTTAATTTGGTCAAGGGGACCTATAAATTCTGTGTACTCTCCAGGATGAACAATAAAAGTAATAATAATCAGCAATTTCCTAATAAGTAACCTATCTGTGCTATCTACACTGCTTGTTTGTTATGACTGAGCCCTGCCATCACAAGGAGATAAATAAATCAGGAGAGATATTCAGATGCCCTAAATCAGACTCTGATTTCTTCCTGCTTGACTGTCTAGGTTAGCACCCTAAGGTACCGTCACACGGGGAGATATCGCGGCGATGTTGCCGGCAACTGAGGGGGTGCCAGTTCGGCGACATCGCAGGCGAATGCCGCTGTGACAGGCGATACTTAGGCATGAACTCGCCTGAGTAACACGCCAGGTTTCCCACAATGTTGGGAAACTGGCGATGTTGTCGGCAATCATGCCCGATCGCCCTGTGTAACGCGGCAACCTCAATGTTGGGCGATTCCGCCTATCCAACATTGCCAGGTGATTCGCTCCTGTGTTGCTGGGAAACCAGCGGCGATAGCCGCGCAACTAGCGGCGACATCGCCGGTAGTTGCTCCATCTGACATCTCACCGGCGATGTTCGCAGATGCGCCACGCCCGGATCCCCGGCAACATCGCCGGCAATATGTCCCTGTGTGACGGTACCTTCAGGATTACATAATGGAGCCATCACTGATTGTCAATGCCCTGAATATCCGAATTGCACCCTCAACAATAAACAAACTGTAACACAAAATAACAACCATAAAAGAGGTGCACACAAGCAGAGGGTGAGACACTAGGTTAAGAATGTATTCATATAGCAAAGATAGAAGAAAATGGAAATAACCCAAAAAACTAACGCTGTACATGGAAACCCCCAAACCCTAAACTTAAAGGTACCGTCACACGCAACAATATTGCTAGGCAATTTCACTGGCAATTTGCTGGTTGCAGTGAAATCATGGACACATTGTTATATTTGTACACAGCAACAAAATAGAACAATGTGTTCATGATTTCACTGCAACCAGCAAATTGCCAGTGAAATTGCTAGCAATATTGCCGCGTGTGATGGTACCTTAAAAGAATGGGAAGAATCTTGGGAAGTGAAACACAGAAACAAACCACAGCAAAAAGCAATAGAGATATTATAGCAAGAAAATCCTTTAACTGAAGAGCTGTGACTCCAAATATCCATCAAGCTGGGAATATAGCCAACAAAGAAAGCAAAAGTATGGTGAGTTTAAATAGCCCCTCCCAAGATGTGATAGGGCCACCAACATAAGGAAGAGAAAACACCTGCAAATGGAAATAAAAAGAAAAGCTAGACAAAAAAAAAGAGAATTGTCATAAACTGGACAATGGCACAATAGCCTGTGGTCCAACAGAGGGAAACTGACCACATAACCATGGGTCACATCATCGAGCCCCCAATTTGAGACATGACAGTTTGTCTGTCCTCCTACAAGCACTGCTGTCCTAATCCGTTCTGATTTACATTTCCATGGGTCAAGACCTGCTCTGCTGCACCATCATCTTTTAGGCTGGCTTCACATTAGCGTTTGTGTCTGCATGCTGATGGCATGCAGACACAAACGCTGTCAAAAGCAGGGTGTAAATGATGTGTCCGCAGCGGATAATGTCCGCCTGTGGACACATCACTAGGGAGCCCGGCCAGCCAATCGGCGCCGGTAAGCTCCGGGACGTGTCGGCGGGGAGAACAGCTGATTTGACAGCTGTTTGAATCTCCCGCGCCGACACCGAGAGGAGATGTCGGCGCGGGAAGATTCAAACAGCTGTCAAATCAGCTGTTTCTCCCCGCCGACATCGCTAGCAGATTACCGGCGGCGGGGAGGAGGAGAACATCAGAGGCTCCAGCTGATCTCCCGGTGGCCGTCGGTGAGCTCCTGTGACATCACCGGTGGCCACCGGGAGAGATCTCAATGTGATCCGCAGCATTCTCCTGCGGTGTCATGCAGAGGACACTGCAGACCCATTGAGATCAATGCATTTTTTGTGCGCTTGCAGGCGCTTGCGGATAGAGCAAGCGCCGCGAACGCACAAAAAAATGCTGCAAGCTGCGTCTGGAGTGCGGTCGGAGGGCGCATAAATTATGCGCATCCGAACGCAAATGCTGCCAAATGCAGCCATACGCAGGCACATGCGTTCCCATGTTAAACATAGGAAAGCATGTGCGCAAGCGTTTGGCTGCATTTGGTATGCAGCGTTCCATACGCTAATGTGAAGGCAGCCTTACAGCTACTGTTCCCATGTGAATCCACACACCTTGCTTTGCTCCACCTGTGCTATCTACTCTGCTTGTTTGTGTTATGACGGCCCATGCTGTTCACTAACACCTAAGTCGGTAGAGAAGCCTCCTCACCAGGTGAGCCCATAATAAGGTGCATATAATATATGATGTGTTTGCCCTTACTTTTCTCTGTCATAGACTTTTAAAAACTCCATTCTGTTGTTTGACAGAAACATTCTTACATAGCGATCATTGATTTCTATGGAGTAATGAAATGTCTACGCACACACTGATCCTAACAGAGTCAGATGTCAGAGCAGGATGAAGGAGAAGTAAAACATGCTCCACTTTCCCTTCATCTGTCTCTTTTAACTCCACTGTGCTCCTTTCCTTTACAGAAATCAATAACATGTTTGTAAGTATCCATCTCCCCGCCGACCCCATGTCACAAAGTAACAGAAGACGCAACTGAAAGCAAGTGCTAGGAGCATGAGCGAGTATTAAGAAAAGCTGCCTTCTGATAGGCAGACAAGGGCATCTCTTCACTGACATTACTGAAATGATCTTGAAATGAGTGTGTCTGCAAAAATGGTGAATTATGCCCGAATGGCCGCGTGATACAAGATAAATAGAGAAGGGCACACACATTTACTGTACACTAGCATGGCTCTGTCTACAAAACTATATTTGGAAATTCCTTAAATAGTATTTTTCTTACAAAAATGGATGTTATTTCAGAGATAGGTAATTTAGTATTACAAATCAGGAAAAAGAGCTGAGGGCTGTGCAGCACACACCTAGACATGAATAAATCCATTTGACTCAAATAGAATTTGCTTTGAACTTAACAACAAATTCTGATCCACCAGGACTCAAATTATCCTACAATTAGATTTGCTCAAATTGAGCAAAATGGATATCTGCTGGTCACTATTTTCTTGATTCTGTTTAGACCTGGGAACCATTTTAAAAAATATTGAATTCACCTCACCCATCCATTGTCTAAGTGAAACGCTCAGTCCTCCACATTCTATGCTTCCTCTAGTGCTCGGCTGGTCCTCTGCCGGCTTGCTACTTCTAACGCTTGGCCGGTCCTTCGCTGGCTTGCTACCACTAGTGCTCAGATGGTCTCCCGCTGGATCGCTTCCTCCAGTGCTCAGTTGGAGCTTTGCTGACTCACTTACCCAGCGCTCGGTCAGTTCTCTGCTGGCTCACTTCCTCCAGCACTCTGTCGGTCTTTTACTGGCTCGCTTCCTTCACCGCTTGCATGTTGCTCTACTGGCTGGCTTCCTCCAGTACTCAGTGGCTCCTCTTCTGGCTCACTTTCTCCAGTGCTTGGTTGATGCTCTACTGGCTAACGTCCTCCCAGTGCTTATAGAGCTTTGCTGGCTTGCTTTCTCTAGGGCTAAGGTGGTGCTCTACTAGCTTGCTCCTTCGAGTGCTCGGTTGGTGCTCTGCTGGCTTGCTTCATCCAGCACTCTTTTGGTCCTCTTCTGACTCACTTGCTCCAGTGCTTGGTTGGTCCTCTGCTGCCTTGGTTCCTCAGTACTCGATTGGTGGTCTGATGCCTTGCTCCCTAGCTTTAGTTGGTGTCTGCTGGTTCGCTTCTTCCGATTGCTGGTCGTCCTCTGCTTCTCCTTCCTTTAGCACTTCGGTCAGCCTCTGCTGGCTCACTTCCTCAAGAGCTTGATTGGTCTCTGCTGACTCACTTCCTCTAGTGCTCAGTCGGTCAGCCTCTGCTGGCTTGACTTTCTCCAGTTCTCGTTGGTCCTCCGCCGGCTGATTCTCTCAGTTCTCAGTTGGTCCTCGCCGGCTTGATTTCTCCAGTTCTCAGTTGGTCCTCCGCCGGCTTGCTTCCTCCAATGCTCGGTTGGTCCTCTGCTGGTTTGCTTCCTACAGCACTCAGATGGTCTTCTTCTGGCTTGCTTGGTACTTGGTTGGTACTCTGCTATCCAACTTCCTCCAGCGATCAGTCGGTCCTCTTTAGGTTTGCTTCCTCCCTCCAACTCTGGTCTTCTCTTCTATCTTCACTCTTTGGCATCTTTTGAGTGAAGACAGCAGAGAAGAACAAAATAGCAAGCCAGCGGTGAGGGGTGAGGTGAATATAATACTTTTTTAACTCTAGCATTTAGTATGCCCGGTGTTTTATGGGACCCTCAGGGCATAATAAACTGCTTTTACCAGCATTAAATAAATTCTGCACTAATCTGTAGATTTAGACTGCATATTTTGTGTACATATATATATATATTCATAGTGTATATACTGTATATAATCTCAAAATGTCTGTATCAAAATACTGATAACTATCCATAGGAGAAGAATGAGGCAATAGCTGATCGCTGTAGGTCTGACCGCTGTGACCTTCCTCTGTCTCTTATACTGAGATTAGTACGCTACTGTATATTTGGTATTATAGTTGGGGGTCAGTAATAGCTTTTGCATTTGGGCTTCTGATTCCAGGTAGGATAATAATAGGATCTGACAGGATGAAACGTTACCTGCTTTATCCGTGTTCCTGATGAAAAAATCCACTAGACAGTTTCTAGGGAGAATACTTTGTTGGAGGGAGATTGTGTCTAAATTAGAAAAATCACTGTGTGGACGGTTTATATGGAAAAAATCAGCCTTTATTATCACCACCGCCATAATTACATTGTATCAGTAAAGCTAGCAATGCTTAATATCAGATTAGTCAAAGCATTATCCCCACTAGTCACAGCATTGCAGGCCTTGTCTGTCCACACTTGTGTATGTAAACATGTATACAAGCAAATGCAAGACGTAATGAGTTAGTGTCAGCGTTCCGCTGCTTGCCTCCACATTAATTACCCAACATACTATGATACCGCCTCACTGTGCAAAGAAGAGATTGAAAACACGGTCAGGGTAAGGAAATCCTGTTGGGGGTCCAACAGCCACGAGTGCGTGAGGGGCACAAAATACTTCCTTATGATTAATAAATAAAGTAGAAAAAATACACCAGGAGGGAAAGTAGTTTAAATTGGAAAATGTAATTTAATTACGGTATATTCAACAGATCTCAGCTTGTTATAGACGTGTTTAGCCTTCTATCTATCTATCTATCTATCTACTTCTATCTATCTACATCTATCTATCTATCTATCTATCTATCTATCTATCTATCATATTACTCATCTCATCTATCTATCTTATCTATCTATCTATCTATCTATCTATCTATCATTCTATCTATCTATCTAGCTCTTTTATCTCTCTATCTATCTATTAGTTCTCTTTCATTTTTTTATCTATCTAATATCTGTGTTTTAATCTAATATGGGTCAATCAAATTAGTAGGGAAAATGTCGCTACATGATCTAATCAAGTCCAAACTTTATATTCATTCATGGACTGCCATCTCTTTATATTTTTTCTATCTATCTATATATCCATCTACAACTACTGAAAAAATAGAGCAGCACAGCCACTTCAGCAGGGTGCAAAAATCAGTTAGGGCAATGCTTCATTTGCCAAGTTATACACACCAAAAAGAAACTGCAGCACTTCTTTCTTGAGGTTTTATGATGCCTTTATTTGGCCTTCAGGAAAGATGCCAACGTTTCAAGCACCCTTTCTCCAGCCTTATGCTGGCAGGCAGATTCCTCTCCATGAGGAGAATAGCTAGTTCCCCAGACCTCGTCTTAGCCTCTCATACAGCCAGATCAGAATTCCCACACACTGCACTGATGAGGGGCCATCACCCTGAAACGCAGTGTCTGCAGTTTGGGATTCTGATCTGGCACAAATCCTAAGTCATATTAAAAGGCTTGTTAAAGAGTCACTATGACTTTGAGGATTGCTACCTAAAGGTGGCGCTAGAGTTCGTTCACTTCCTCACTGAAGTGACTATTTGCATTTTCCCAGATGAGCATTGCTGCTATAAGTCTCCTTATCAGTTTATCTTTGTCGCCATGAGGCAGGCAGGTTCCTCTCCATAAGGTAGAAAGCTAGTTCCCCAGACCTCATCTTAGCCTCTCATACAGCCAAATCAGAACTCCCACACACTGCACTGATGATGAGCCATCACCCCGAAACACAGTGCCTGCAGTTTGTGGTTCTGATCTGAAAAATAGCTAGTTCCATAGACCTACATTTTCAATTATAAATCAAAACTGGAAAACCACAGTAAAAACGCGGTTTAAAAAATGCAGGAATTTGACTGTGAAAGAATTTGTTTACAAACATCTCACCTCAGTTTTTGCTGCAGTTTTGATGCAGCAAAAACATCCCATGTGAACATAGCCTAAGTGTCCAAAAAGCTTTGCATCCACATTGTAACATTTTTGGGGCTGATTCATTGTATCGTATCAATCTATCTATCTATCAACAAAAAAATGCAGCTGCACTCAATAAGAGCCAATATACCGTATATACTCGTGTATAAGCCGACCCGTGTAAAGCCGACCCCCCTACTTTTGCCCCCAAAACCTGGGAAAACCTATTGACTCGTGTATAAGTCGAGGGTGGACCCCAGCACAAGTATACAGCCCCCAGCAGTGTGGCATACAGCAGCCTCCCCAGTGGTAGTAATACAGCCAGCAAGCCGCAGTGGTATATACAGCAGCAGCCCAGTGGTATATACAGCAGCCCCAGGTAGTATAACAGCAGCCCCAGTGGTAGTATACAGCAGCCCCAGTGGTATATACAGCAGCACCCAGTGGTATATACAGCAGCCCCCAGTGGTATATACAGCAGCCCCCAGTGGTATATACAGCAGCCCCAGTGGTATATACAGCAGCAGCCCCAGTGGTAGTATACAGCAGCCCCAGAGGTATATACAGCAGCCCCAGAGGTATATACAGCAGCAGCCCCAGTGGTAGTATACAGCAGCAGCCCCAGTGGTATATACAGCAGCAGCCCCAGTGGTAGTATACAGCAGCCCCAGAGGTATATAAAGCAGCCCCAGTGGTATATACAGCAGCAGCCCCAGTGGTAGTATACAGAAGCCCCAGAGGTATAAACAGCCACCCCAGTGGTAGTATACAGAAGCCCCAGAGGTATATACAGCAGCCCCAGTGGTAGTATACAGCAGCCCCAGTGGTAGTATACAGCAGCCCCAGAGGTATATACAGCAGCCCCAGTGGTAGTATACAGCAGCAGACCCATTGGTAGTATACAGCAGCAGCCCCAGTGGTATATACAGGCCCCCCCATCAGTATACAGGGCCCCCCTTACTGCAGCAATCCTGTAAAGGAATAGATTATTATACTTATCCCTGCCGCTGTCCCGCTGCCGCTGTCCCGCTGCCGCCATCGCACCCCTCCGTCTTCATCCAGTGTCTTCCGGCTTCCTCCTCTGGTGCGCAGACAATGACGTCATTGCCTGCGCTCACCAGAGGAAGCCGGAAGAAGCCGGATGAAGACGGAGGAGCGCGATGGCGGCGGCGGGACAGTGGCAGCGGGACAGCGGCAGGGATAAGTATAATAATGAATTCTTTTACAGGATTGCTGCAGTTAAGGGGGGGGCCTGTATACTGATGGGGGGTGACTGTATGCTGTATACATGGTTTACAGTATACAGTGACTCGCGTATAAGCCGAGGGGGGAACTTTTCAGCCCAATTTTTGGGCTGAAAAACTCGGCTTAGGCTGGGGTTCCACATAAGCCCTCAGTCCGTTTTTGGCTTCAGTTTTCTCATTTTTTTTTTCTAAATCCAAAAACTGACAGAAAACGGATTGGATATAATAAACACCCTGTCCGTTTTTCTCTGGAGCTCCAAACATTGCTCTGTCCGTTTTTGAGTCAAAAACGTTGCATGCAACGTTTTTGGCATCATTTAAAAAACGCATGCGTTTTCATGCGTTTTTTTTAACATGGGGCCCTATGGGAAACGCATGCGCGAACGCAAGCAAATGCGCACTTGCGTTTGCGCATGCGTTCGCGCATGCGTTTTTTTAATGAAAATTCCAAAAACGTTCAGGAGTGCAGGAGGCTCAAAAAGCACCCAGAAAAAAACGGATTGGTGATGAAAATCACTTCCAAAAACGGATTTCTATGTGTGACCACAGCCTTATACGTGAGTATATACGGTATATATGACACATGAAATTTAAGCTGAATTACTGCTGGGTGGAAAAAATTAAAGGTTTTTAGTGCATTAATTTGCTAATCCATGTGTGCCCATCAACCATGGCAAGGTGACTTTTTCTAATAAGGCCCTAAACCTAATAATTATCAAACATACCTCTCCCCTGGCTGTAAGCCTACAAATTTAAGGGGCAGGTAGGATCCAACACTAACTAAAAAGCACCGTTGGGCTGATGAGGGAGTGCACCATCACACCAGAAGGCAATCATTACCCCATATAGTATACTACAACAACAAAAAAAAGGTCGGCCAGCCGACACCTCCTACATAAAGCTAGATGTGAACAGGTGCCTTCTACTATGACTGCACAATGCACAATCAAGCTATCTATCTATTCATCTATCTAATATCTGTAGATCATTTATATCTATCATCTATCTATTATCTATCTATCTATCTATCTATCTATCTATTATCTATCTATCTATCTATCTATCTATCTATCATCTATCTATTATCTATCTATGGGCCACGTCACACACACAGATATTTGTGCAGATATTGTTCACAGATCTCTGGTTGCAGTGAAATTATGGACACATTAATCCATTTATATACAGCCACAAAATGGAACAATGTGTCCATGATTTCACTGCAACCAGAGATCTGTGAACAATATCTGCACAAATATCTGTGTGTGTGACGTGGGCCTATCATCTATCTAATATCTGTAGATCATTTATATCTATCATCTATCTATTATCTATCTATCTATCTATCTATCTATCTATCTATCTATCATCTATCTATCTATCTATCTATCTATCTATCATCTATCTATTATCTATCTATCATCTATCTAATATCTATCTATCTATCTATCATCTATCTATTATCTATCTATCTATCTATAGGGGCCGTCACACGGAACGATATCTTGCCCGATATCGTTTAAGCGATCTCCTTTTTGATCGCTTAAGCGATATCGGGCAAGATATCGTTGCATGTAATCAAGCGATTTACGATGGTAAATCGCTTGATCGTGACATCGCTGATCTGAGGTTCGGTTCTCAGATCTAGCGATGAACGATGCCACGATCTGCATCATCGTGGTGTATGACACCACGATGATCCATCTCCCAGCGACCGCGCCTATGCTGGGAGATGGTAACTATGGTACACGTCGGGTAACTAAGCGACGCGCGGCGCCTAGTTACCCGATGTGTACCATAGTAACGAGCGAGATCGCGGCTCCGCATCGCTGGTGAGTCTGTCTGTGTGACATCTCACCAGCGATGTGAGCGATATTGTAAGCGATTGCGCGTGCACGTGATCGCTTACAATATCGCTAAAGATATCTCACCGTGTGACGGCCGCCTATCATCTATCTATTATCTATCTATCTATCTATCTATCATCTATCTATTATCTATCTATCTATCTATCTATTATCTATCTATCTATCTATCTATCTATCTATCTATCTATCTATCTATCTATCCTTCTATTCAATAGATTTTGGAACTGTTTTCCAATCTGGAGTAAAACATGAATGTGTAATTCCTTTTGTAGGATGACATTTCATTGTTATATTGCTCCATACAATCAGCTGTAGCTGCTAAAGCAGCAAAACAAAAGCAGAAATCCTGGGATTGTGTGGCTGTCTCATCTCAGTAGCGCTCATGTGTGTAATAGCTTCATCACCAATAAAAATCCTCTACACATTATAAAGAGGCTGAGGATGATTTAATTCCAGGGTCGCTCAGAGCACTGTACGGCAATAGCTGTTGTGGAATTTCATTCTCTGGCACCCTGGGACCTGTAGTGCCACGGATATTGATGAGCCACATTCAGCCTGTTCACTTCAAAGCAGTGGTGGTCTCTTAATAATTTTGAGGTAATCACTTGTGCTCCCCAGTGTTTCCTAAGGACTAAGTAACATTTTCTACATTAAATAGAATTTCCCTTTAATAAGGAAATATAGGATTGTTCTCTCTTGGTAATGAACTTGTGCATGAAATTATATGTTTCCTGCATAACAAGGGGAACAGTTTGCTTGCATCATTTCTTATTAAATCCTTTAATTGGAATTGACACATGAATCACTTTAGCACTGCAGAATGATCCCGATAAAGGAGATCGACATTTACCTTATATATCTTATTATAATTTGCACTATTTTAAGTATTTAGGGTAAACTTAAAGGGAATGTCACAATCTAAAATCCACCCTGTTTGGCTCAAAACTTTGTGTTAATTAGTTTCTTAATATATCGGTATAAAGCAGTCAGACAACCAATTTTACATAGTCCCTTAAAACGTGCATCAGCCACTAGAGAGCTTCTGCTAGAATAATACATATAAAACAGTGTGCAGTGTGCTCCCCCTAGTGGTGGCTATGAGTACCGTGAATTTGATCAGTTTTGGAGCGATGATATCGGAGGATAGAATGTTCCATTTATTGCATTTCCAATGGCTAATCATTTTGTTCTACAGGACATAAAATGCGGCTAGAGGGGTCTGGCAGTGTCTCTCTCATACAGAAAGTATGTAAACTAAGCCAGAGCTGATTGTTCCTGTTTATGGGGAAATCGACAACCAATAACATAGATTTTAAAAAAACAACTGATACGTAGCGTTATGGGACAGGTCTGTAACATATTGCTGTGGGATTGTACTGTAAATGGTCTCCTATTACAGAAAGAGCAGTGTAAGAGGCCACATTGTCACGCCGGGAAATACGACTCCCAGTGTGCGTCACAACACAGAGGTACAACATGATGGTTTTGAAGGAGGAAGGCCATAGTGGTTAGGGAGTGGGAATGGAACATCTCCTGACACTAGCCTGTGTCTGTCCCTGAGCTGCCCTACAACCATATGTAGGACCCGCCCCCCCCCCCTCAACACCATTATGTGCCTAGTTCCTGGCTGTTACCTTGTATATGTAAAGTTTTTGACGGTCTGAAAGGGTAATTCCAAAAAAAATAAAGTTATCCCTATTCACAAGAAAGGGAACTTGCTAGATTTATCATGTAGTTGCTCTGAAACCCCAAGAATGAGTCCCTGCAGCCCTATCCTAAATGAGGCAGGAATGAGCTGTAGATAAGGCCTCTTTCACGCTGCACTTTCTCCCCCATTCAGTGGTCCCATTGGGACTTACATCCAAACCCCATACAAAATGGGATTCGGGAGTATGGTTACATAACCAAACACTAGTGGATTAAAACATATCTGTTATTAATTTCATTAAAATAATATTTATAAAAAATATATTCAGCTTCCAGTTACAGAAATCACACATTTAGGGTGTAAGTAGGACAATCTCAACAAAGGGCTTCTTATTTGGAGTAGGTTTCTTAGGTACCTAGTAGACCCTCTCCTGCTATTGATATATCCCTCTCTTGCTACGGAGGTTGGCACCTTATAGAGATATAGTCATGCAATGGTCCAAGGTCAGGTTTCCAGGAGAGCAAAAAGAGGATTCAAGAATCAACAGGGCCACATTCAGGTCACAGTCCAGGGGTCAAAATACCAGGATAACAGATAACAGATATCATAACATACAAAGAATGCATGACACACAGCACTTCAAGGATAGAATGTACGACTGGTAGAGTTCTGGGTGAGGTTGCTCAGTAAAGTAGCAGAGCGATCACTGGGAAGATGGATCAACTGAGCAACCTAACCCCTCCCAGAACAAGAATGGAAGCCTGCACTGTCAATCTACTGACAGCTCAGTGCGCCAGATACAAAACACAGCAATAACTCTTAGTGCTTCTAACCGCACAACATGATGAATTTATTAACACTTATTACAGTAAGACCTGATGTGGTCTCTAAGCACTTATCTGTAAAACAGCAATATATTATGGCATCAATGGCATGTAAAAACGATGGCCTCCGCAAAACGGGATTCGGGAGTATGCGCCGATGGAGCGATTGACTATAATGATGTAGTAGGAGTCAATGGTTTCTCTCTTGTGCATCACTTCTGGCTGTATATGCCTATTGGAGGCAGATACCCAGACACAGGAGCCCACATCTTGTTGGCAACTTCCAAATAGGTGTATATGGCTGAAAATTATGCAAAAAAGAGCATCTAGTGATTCCTACTGCATCAAAATAGTAAATGGCCCTGTCAGCACATACACCTAAATCATTTATTGCAAAGGGTTCAGATGTAAGCCCCAATGAGGCCAAGAACCAGGAGAAAGTGCAGTGTGAAATCACCCAAAAAGAAAAGAAACTTGTTAATATGTCAAGATTGGCTAAAAATGTCAGTAAGAAGAAAATTGCAAAATTGCTTGTATTTGCACTATCTGACGATATCCATTTGTGATGATGGGAATAACTCTTTAAAAAAAATGTGAAGATAATAATAATATTTATACAGCACTATTACTTCCATAGCACTTTACACACATTTACAACACTGACCACATTGGCTCACAATCTAAACATCCTATCAGTATGTTTTTGGAGTGTGGGAGGGAACCGGAGAGCCCGGAGGAAACCCACGCAAACACAGCGAGAGCATAAAAACTCCTTGCAGATGTTGTCTTTGGTGAGGTTTGAATCCAGGAGTTCAGTGCTGAAGGGCTGCAGTACTACCCACTGAGCCACATGCCACATAGGTGTAGAAAAAAAACAAAAAACTGATACATGGCATTAGGGGACAGGTGTGTAACATACACCTCATAGGAGGGACCAACATTCTCTTCCAGGATCCCCTCAAAATCACCAGATCACTGAGTATTCAATCCCAATTGGGAAATCCATATCCTGATGAATACCATACCAATTTAGAGCCAACTTCCAGGACCCACCAACTGCCTCAAGCCACCATGACCCAAAAAGACTCCAACTTAAGGCCTTTTCATACAAAAAACCCTTAATTAGGGAACTGTCGTTAAGTCTCTTATGAGCGGTAAATGGTGACCACCCTGTCCCCTATCATTCCTTATAAATCTCTATAAACGTACCTACTCCTCCTCCATTGTATGACCTCAGCTTCCCTCCAAATCTGATCATGATGACTTCTACCCAGAACCGTGGGCTGGGGCTACAGCCCTCTCTTGATTGTTCTGCCTGGACACAGATAGAGAATAGACAATTGGGATTTTGACCATGTTTTTGTGTATTTTGGGGTGTAGTGCTCCTTTAAGCAGAATCAGTATTCTAGAGAGGACTCTTTAAATTAGAATGAAGGAAGCAGCACTTTACTACAGCTCAGCATCCTAGTGCTTCAGAAAAAAATCCTCCTATGACTCACACAGAAATATTACAGGTAAATGTTAATTGAGCGTTTCCCTTGAATTTAAGTAGTTGACCTTACATAGATTTTAAGACAAATCCTTTTCCCGCTGTCACTTCCAATACTATGAACCTAGTGACAAAACCACATCAAATAGAATAGAAAACTTTCCACTAACATCATTTTTTTCTGACTGCCAGTATTAAATTACAGATATAGCAGAGTTAGGTATAGCATTATTCCTGTTCCACCAAACTGTACAGCTGGCATAATGCAGTCAGGATAATAATGTTCTCTCAGCATTCAACCCCAGACTAATCATGAGATGCCAGATAGAGAAGTGTGATCCATCACTACACAGAACACCTTTCCTCCATAGTCAGTGGTGGTGGCTTTACACCATTCCATCCGAGGGGCCACGTGTTATGCAATGGAGACGGATGATAAACACCAGAGGCGAGGGGTAAGCTGTTATACCCTGGGGATACAGTACACCTCTCTCCAGGCTTCAAGTCTGACCTGCACGTTGGGGGTTTGATTTCTCTGCTGAGTTGTAGTGTGACTTTCCCTTTCTGGGACTAAAGGCTTATTGGAACTTGAAATTTCCAATACTACCAAGTGTTATGTGTCTACAGGGTGGGCCATTTATATGGATGCATCTAAATAAAATGGGAATGGTTGGTGATATCAACTTTCTGTTTGTGGCACATTAATATATGGGAGGGGGAAGACTGTTCTACATTGGTGGTGACCATGGCGGCCATTTTGAAGTCGGACATTTTGGATCCAACTATATTTTTTCAATAGGAAGAGGGTCATGGGACACATCAAACCTATTGAGAATTTCATAAGACAAAATAATGGTGTGCTTGGTTTTAATGCAACTTTATTCTTTCATGAGATATTTACAAGTTTATGACCACTTATAAAATGTGTTCAAAGTGCTGCCCATTGTTTTGGATTGTTAATGCAACCCTCTTCTCCCACTCTTGACACACTGATAGCAACACCACAGGAGAAATGCTAGCACAGGCCTCCAGTATCCGTTGTTTCAGATGCTGCACATCTTGTATCTTCACAGCATAGACAATTGCCTTCAGATTAGTGACGAGGAAAACTTTTTTGTGAATGGTGAAGTTAACAAACAAAACCAGCGCTATTGATCTGACACTAACCCACAGTGGATAGATCCCTCCAAGACTGTGGGAACACAGAAATTGATGGTATGGTGTGGTATATGGGGTACAAAGATAGTGGGGCAATTCTTCATCAGTGGAAACCTCAATGCCACTGGATATGTGAATCATGTAGCAATTTCAGATATCCAGTGGCATTGAGGTTAGCCAAAGCAAGAAGTAGGATTACCAAGAAAAACTAATTGAAAGATTGACACCTGCTCTGCTTGTATTTGAGAGACTTTTGGCTTTGGCATACAAATACTGGTGAAATATTGATCAAAATACTGATGTGTGAATGAGGCCTTAGATGCAGGTGACATGAGTTTAAAAGTGGACAAAAAGCATGGTGACTTCACTATGCAACTTACATAGGACTGAATTATTCATATTAAAGTGATTTTGCAGTGTGAGACATTCATCTAACTAGGATATTCTATTAATGCCTCATTATGTTTGGTTCTTACCATTCAGTACCTCAATCCACCACCATTATGGCCAGTGTTTTCTACATCCTGAGGGGTGGGGCTACAGTATGGTGTGGCCCGTGGGACATTATTTTCAGGCATTCTGCTGTCTCGGTCCATGTGAACAGCAAAAGAGCCAGTTGTTGCCGCCCTTTGTCCAGGTCTGACCTATACGAATAGGAGACCCAATTTTTCCAAACATTTTGTGGTTCCAGAGCTTCCTATCCATCATTTCTGACTTATTCTCTGAATACTCTGTAATTGTATTTTATGGCTATACCATTTTAACAATAAGAAAAAAAGGATTTTAAAAAACACATTTCACTCTGCTGCATCATGTTTGGAATTTACAATAACTTTCTGCTTCGGCTTTGGTCTTTATATGTACGAAGAGAGATATAAATAATTTGGAGCGTAATATTAGTCTGTTCCTTCCAAAGTGCTGCATCCTTAATAGACTGTAGCCTTTATGACATAACTCACAGCGAAGCGCAAACACCCCATCAATAGTGCGGCGGCTCATTTCATTGTCCTTAGTGCATGGAATCTTCATTATTTGCACTCTTGATAAAAGGCAGAATATCCAGCGGATCAGCACCAGTCCATTTAACGGAAAGAGATGATTTATCTAATCGCTAGTAGTGGTCGTCCTCTGTTTTTTCAGAATATAAAGTCTCCATTCTGATAGGACTGACACTGCTATTCTTATGAGAATTGTGAGGCTGTTTATCTGTTTTCACTGTTTTCCTGAGCTGCCTGGTTCACTGAAATTTAAAGGGATCCTGTCACCCCAAAACACCTCCTAAGGTATTAAAAGCTGTCCCTAGAGCATATTAACACTTTCCCTACACTCCTTTTAGCTCCTAAATGCACATAGTCAAAGTGAATAAAAACGTTATTATAGTACCTCATTACTGATGATAATGAGTGACTATGGTATTCATAGTCACTCATCCAGGCTGCCCCTCTTCATCATATCACGCCTGAATAGGCGTGATCTACATCAGAGATTCAAATTCGCGCCTCCCTGCGCGCCTCCCCGCTCTCCTATTCCGGCCGGGCTTCAGTGTGGGGCTGTATGACGCGATCCGCGTCATTCCCGGCGCCGGGTGACGTATTTACACCCGCGCCGCTGTTAGCTTCAAGTCCCGCACTGCGCATGCGCATGCGCAGTGCGCATTTTGAAGCTGACAGCGCTGACAGGGGATATCAAATTTAGACAATCCCTTTTAATTAGATGGAAGTTCAGATCTAAGGCTGATCATGGGGTGTCAGTCTACTGTGATCACCAGCAATCAGTTGTGATCTAAGGCTGATCATAGGGTGTCAGTCAGCTGTGATCCCCGGAAATCAGCTGTGATCGAAGGATAATAATGGGGAGTCGGTCTGCAGTGATCCCCAGAAATCAGCTGTGATCTAAGGCTGATAATGGGGAGTCAGTCTGCTGTGATCCCTGGCCTGGCGATTGCAGCGCAATGTTTTACTCACACCTATAGACTTTATGCGAGACTTGCAGGCCTGAGCAGCCTAATTGTCCGGCATGGGCACAAGTGCAATGCGAGAATTCCTCGCTTTACACTTGGGCAAGTTTGACCCTAGCCTTCAGCACTCTCTTGGATAGGCAATAGATGCAAGACTCCAAAGAAACCAGCTGTACACTATAAAAGATAAAAGCTGTTATTGCAGGAGAATAACAGCAGATAGAAAAAGCAAGTCAATTGCAAACCTATCCATTTTCATGATGTCTACCTAATTAGACATAGTGTGAACCCCCTCCTACTGTCTCCCACCCATCCCCTATAGAATGTGAGCCCTTGTGAACAGGATCTCTGCCCTAATGTACCTGTATGATTTATTCGTCGCTATTTATGTAATCATCCTTGTTCTGCCCTTACACATGTAAAGCGCCATGGAACCAATGGCGCTATATAAATAATAATAATAATAATTACAGTAATTTAAGAACTTGAGAACACCCCTTAAACACCCCTTAAAATCAAAGGTGGTAAAGTGCATGGAGATGATGAGGCCTCTAGAGGAGAAGACGCATTTATTCTATGTTGATTGGAGTTTGTGAAGGTTGACAGGGGTCTCGGAGGTGTGCAGTGTGTTCACTATCCATATTAAGCAACTGCCAGGTGCATTACTACCATTATTAGAAAATGCTTTCTGGAAAGGTAGATAGATAGATACTAGTGCATCTCAATGAATTAGAATATCATCAAAATGTTAATTTATTTCACTAATTCAATGCAAAAAGTGAAACGCATAATGTATATAGAGTCATTACACACAAAATGTTTATTTCTGTTAATGTTGATGTTTATAGCCTACAGACAGTCAATGAAAACCCGAAGGTCATTATCTCAGAAAATTAAAGTAGGGAGGATGAAGGGGCAAAAACTGCTCTGCCGTATTCTTTGAGACATCAAAGAGTGAATATAATATTGATTTATTAGTCAACGCGTTTCAGGCTTCCCAGAAACACCTTGAAACGTGGCAATATGATATTGATTTTTGATGATATTCTAATTCATTGAGATGCACTAGTAGATAGACAGACAGATGATAGATAGATTGCTGTATAGGTGATGGATGGATAGATAGATGAGCCACAAATCTATCTATTTAATCCAATAGATATACACTTTTCTTTATATTTACCTATCTACCTATCTATCTATCTATCTATCTATCTATCTATCTATCTATCTATCAATATATCTGCATCTATCTAATCTATCTATCCATCCATTCATTTATCTATCCATCTATGAATCTATCTGTTTATCTTGTTCCAACCAAGTAGTAGAATATAAAGAGTCTGTAGGCATCTGCCTTCTATAAACCTGCTATTAACAAAGCAATACTTACTCCTATGGTTTATTACCTCCACGTGGCTATTGAACAGCAAGTCATAAAATTAAGAACCTGTGAATGTTGCACTAAAGATTAAAATAATGGCAAAACAATTAAAACTGTTTGTCCCCATAGTCTCTTCTTACTATTCCTTTAAATCTCCTGGACAAAGATGTTTTACTGGATGCCCCAGCATAAAACAGTGTTTAGTAGTTATATGACAAGGACATGACGCTGTGGATCAGATTACTCTGACAATTTTGTGGATACAATATAAATAAGCACCGATTGATCAAAGCAAATTTGTCAGAATTCAGACTTAAATTGCTTTGCAAATCGCATCATTTTGGTACAATATTTATTAAAAATATGATTGAGGAACTTGCAATTTTCGCTCTTGCAACTAGGGCTTTTTTAGACTTTGACTTCTTGTTGTTGCAGGAGCCAATGCATGTACATTGCAGCAAGGTGCAAATCCTAGACCCTATCTTTAGTGCTGAAGTATCTAATGAGCCTGTCATTGTGACAATGAGGTGTAATGAGGTCATTGTGAAGGGAGGGGGAGAAGGTCAAGTGTGACATCCCCTGCTGTGATCAGTGGATCCTGTGTTATCAACTGTGTATAGACATATCACCTGTCATTGTTATCCTGCCTCTGATGATAAGGAGCCTGCTGAAAACTCTTCCTGAAAGGACAGAAATGATCAGTCTAAAATAGTCCTAGTAGGAAAATGGCAAGATAACTAACCTAAACTCTTATCTTTAAAGGTACCTTTACACGCCGCTACGACAGGATGGATACAATCTGCTACTTCACGTGCACGAGCACGCCCAAACGCTTGCAAACGGTAAACGCACCCTCTTCACACGCCGCCACAAGGTGCGCTACGCTACGCTACATCTATCCCCGGATACATCGCCGGGTGTCTCAAGTAGCCATCTGTAGCTCATCGTACCTCATTTACACACCGCTACAACCAGCTAATATGGGCGGACCTGGTGCAACCGGGACAGCACATAGGCGTGCCACAATTGTGGAGTACGAGACGTCCGTACGCTGATAGGACAAAGCAAGAAACCCATGATTGGCCAGGCATCACAGGAGGCTGATTAATACATGACGCTCGAGCAATTGTGTAGTGTGACTAGTCAGCTCCTTAAATATGCCGCCCTGTGCAGCGACAACCAATCGCAACGAAGGAGCTTCCTCCAATGATCGCTGAAGGGGCGTGGTATCCCGGAGCCTGGGTGACGCCTTAGCTACATTGCAGCTACATCGCCGGGTGTCCAGAGTTCCCTTCTGTAGCTTCTTTACACGCTGATACAGCTCGCTGCAATCGGCTTTGTAGCCATCTGTTTTCGAGCAGTGCTCGGAAACAGATTTATCTGTTGCCGGCTGTCACGTCCTGTCTTCACACGCCGCTACTACGGGCTATATTGGCGCTACAAGCTACATTTGTAGCCTGTAGCGGATTGTATCCATCCTGTTGTAGCGGCGTGTAAAGGTACCTTAAAGCATTTTCAGATTTAGTTATCTTGTCACCGAGGACAATAAATATTCAGATATGACCTTCTTGACCTTTCTGCGACATATCCTGAGATGGGTGGTGCAAGAATGATCTACTTTAAATAATACCGTAACCTAAACTATCTCCCTCATCTCTAAATGTATCACAAATGGTTCGATCTAAACTCTCTCTTTGGTGCATTTCAATTCTGTCTCTATCATGTAATATTTTATGTCATGTCATTCCATACATTTCAGCTTGTGGCGCTGTATGGTTGTATTCTCTAGTCACTGTATGATGGTGGAATTATTCTCTGTTTACTTCTCTTAGCCTACACATTATGCCGAGAGGGATCCCTCGGTCCAGTCTCAGATTTACCTGGAGTTTTTATAATATTTCAATGAGATGACAGAAATTGCAAACTCAGCTCTTTTGCCTTTGACAAGCACAGCACTGCTATTGTTTTTGACTAGTTATGTTGTGGAAAATAGATGTAGTTGCCCTGCTAGACGGTTCGATTTAATTGCTATAAATACAGCCATTTCCCATCCTTCAATTTTCCATCATCTTCTCAATTGTTTGGAAAAGTAAAATGATGAATGACAACAGCGGCTGAAGTCCGTGACCAGCTCCGCTGGTGAGAGGCTTCCTGATATTACAAAAAAAAAAAAAGAATAATAATAATAATAATAATAATGTTAGTATTATTATTATTATTAATAATAATAATATCATGAGTTTTCTGTAAAGTTTTGGATTTTAGACACAACTTTAAATATCAGCTATACATGCTGCTGTAATTTTGACATCCCAATTAATCAATTTAAATTTTAAATCAATGGTTCCCTAGCAGAAATGCATTACTTGCTGTTAATGTTACCAATAGGTGGCGCTAAGGGATGAGAAAAAAAATCAAACTGAGGTTGTGGTGGCCTAGCAAGAAGCAGAGGCACACAGGAAGCTGGGTACAGGGGGTGAATTTTGCCCTAGTCCGGCTGCCATGGAGGACTAAACTGGATGCCAGACTAGTGATGATCTCAACTTTGTGTTCATCCCTACAGTCGTTGTGCTAGTATAAAATACTTCCATCAGATACTGTAGCTCCAGGAAGACATTTGAAAGATATTAGTCTCAAATCAAACCTCAAATATTGGCCATTAGGTCATTTTCTACTTTTCTAGGGGGTCATCATGTATTTTCTTTCTTAGAAGAGTGTAATGATCTTACGAGGAGGTCATCTCAGTTCCAATATACTCTTTAGGGACATTAGTGGAAAGCAGTGGCGTAACTTCAGGCCCAGGGGCCCCGATGCGAAAGCTCCAACGGGGCCCCCAATTATTGCAAATCTTTAATAATATTAGTCTTTTTCTATGGGCCAAAGGGATCTTTTATTTATTTATTATTCAGGTGTGGCGCCCACATCACACTACAAGGTGTGAGTGTTTTACAAATATCCTTTGTAATAAAGGTATGGCATCAGGAGGCGCTTTTCATTCCTTTTTTGTTACTGCTTTTTATTCATATGAGTCCCTGACAAAGAAGAGTCAATCATTACTATGGTCTTGAGCCAATCCTGCACAATTATCTTCAATTATTGGTCTCTTTTTCAGAGCCAAATGTTCTGTAGGCTTTAAAATTCAAATATGCCTTGAGGGAACATCAATGATTTTTTTTAAATTGTCATTTAAAAAGTACCAAGGTAGCACAAGGTAGTGTAGAGAATATGATGACACAAGATTCTTAAGGGGTTATTCCCAATATAACTGTCATATAGTAGTATATAAGTAATCTCCTGTCTATAAAATAGGGGACAGCAATAATCGTTGGCTTTGCCTTGCTCTGGCAGTCCTATAAACAATGAATGAAGCACTAGTTGAGCATGCGCACCTCGACTCCTTTCAAGAAAGGCCAGTTCCTGGTTACTAGAGCTCCATTCTCGTAGGTGTCATACAATGTCGGTCAGACCACTAGTGCTAAGAAAATTATCCACCATCCTAACTTCATTTTTTCAGAATAATTACTTGTCGAAATACATGCAAACTAGATGAAGCATCACAAACAAAGAGCTAGTTCATGACAATATGACAGTAGAGGAAAAATATATATCACAAAGATAATGAGCATATTGAAGGTAGGGAAAATCCACCATATTTAATTGGTGCTAATGATTAAGGGGACACGTTCCCTGAAACGCGTCTAGCGTTCCCCTGATGGGGGTGTATATGTGCTTTTAAAATCTGAATAAAAAGGAATAACCACATCGGTGGTGCTGGACTACTTTCTTTATATGACTTGGATGGAAGAAGCTACCATTAACCAGCAGCCTGGGAGTCCAGTGAGTATCAGGTGGCTGAGCTAATCCCTTCCCCCCTTCCCAAACACATTACTCTTATTAGCACCATTTTCAAGAAGCGGAGAAAGTCAACAAAAATGCTTAGGCTTTTCAAATGATGAAAATAACCCTTCTATTGACTGCTCGATGTGAAAGCCCCTTTATATATATAAATCCTTCACTAAGATTGTACTAGTGATCCTGGCATTAGTTTCATCAATGGATGTCAATGGATCAGGGGCGGACCTACCATGGTGCAGCTGGTTCAGCTGCACCAGGGCCCCGACCAGCTAGGGGGCCCCTCAAGCACCTGTAGGGGGGCCCCTGCACCTCCCTGCAGGGGGCCGGGCCTCCAGCCACCCCCGTAGACCACGTTCATGTTATCAGATCAGAGGTGAAGTGAGGGAAGCTTCCTGCTGCCTGCTGCTGATCCCGCCCACCTCTCTTCTCAACTGCGCCACGGCTCCTGGTCTGTAATGTGCTGGAGACGCAGGTAGCAGCATCCCCCCCACGCTCCTCACCTGGGACAGCAGCTCACATAACACCACCACCCCCCGCTCCTCAACTGCGATAGCAGCTTGCACCCCCCCCCCGCAGCTCGCATCCTTCCCCCCACTCTTCAACTAGGTTTGAGGGATGAATAGGATGAATATGCTCCCAAGTGGGGCCCCGGTCTGAATGCAATATCGGGGCCCGCCAGGCTTTAGTTCCGCCAATGCAATGGATGTATCAGTTTACAACAATAATGTTGGAAGAACCCATCATTTTGGCTGCACCACCAACCATCTAATGTACACTTGTTCTTTAGGGCTCAAGGAAAAAAGTATCAGCCATATCGAGTGTCAACACACCCAATTGTTTACTCTGTAGTGTTTGGTGTTTGACAGTTGCTCTTTCCCCTTAACCCACTGAGAAAACATACATGTGTATGGTGAGATAGGTGTAGCAAGTACACGATCTCCACCATCATGAGTGTCTTCCAGCAGTCTATTTCTAGAGCCTGCTGTAAGCTTGGATTTCGTAGGGTGGTGTTTTTTTTTTATAGCGAGCACGCTTTGTTCTTATACAGTCAGGATCAAGACCACTAGTAATCATTCTTGCCATACATCATCCTGAAAAGCAACTTCTTAGCTTTCGAGAAATTCCTCCTCCTTACGGACCACGTATGAATATTCACACTTATTTGCATCTCATTTCAAGCTGATCACGGGAAAAAGTTAGATGTCAGCACATTGTTCACTTTGTCCTCGGTCTGAATAAATATAGTCTGGCACGCGGAGCTACACTGAACATCAAACAGTGAGGAATAAATAAACGGTTGTTTTCTGTATTGTGGCGGAAAATGTCAGCGCTTTTCTGTTTACTCTGTGCTGAGCATATTATTCATTTGTTAATGTGTGTAAAGCTTTTGTGTTTTCATATTTAAGGCGTTTGCCAAGTGACTGCACAGACGGCTCAACATATGATTTTCTACTTCAAATTAGGACTTAAATCTGAAACTCCTCTAGGAAGAGATGGACATGGTTCCTTGTTGTTTAAGGTGATACTGCAACACACTAAAGTGGTTGTTCTTGATGGATCAGACCCATGTCTGTCTGGTGTTGAGACTATTCTCCATTCAGGTGGATAAGGTTGCGCTGTTGCACTGCAATATTAGTTACAAACCTGGACAGTTATGGCGCTGCTTCTAAAACGAAGCGGATCATTTCCTAAACAACCACAACACTTTATTCTAGAGGTTTATTCCTATCCCAGGTGTTCATGATAGTGAATTAGGAAGTAGGGGTTCCCCAGAAAACTCTATGCTGCTGTTTATGTAAACTCCATAGAAGTGGATGCAGCCCAGTGAGATATACTGTTTAGTTATTAGTGACCTTTTTTGAAGTTCAAGTGGTGCAGCCAAACCTTTTGGTGCACAGTTTGTATTCCTGAACTTGACCTGAACCCCAATGGAAGTCACTGATTGGCAGTTTAGCTCTCCGCCCACATACAGCCAGCCATAAGCAAAACACTTCCATGGGTTGGAGGGCGGGTTTGTTATAGTTGCAGTGGGCCATGCACCAATTGTATCTGACCACAGCGATGCTCGCTCCAGTGCTTTGCAGACGTAAAGCACTCCAACTCCGAACCCAAACAGGTTTGCTTAACACCAGGAAGTTTGGTGACCCGAACTGAACCTTGAAAGGTTTGCTCACCTCTAATACCATTTTCATAACAGCTCTTATGGCACATTTGTCTCTGTCTCCATTTTTATTTTTTTCATATTTCCCCTTTTTCCTATTTGTCTTTTTTTTTCTTTGCTTTATTTGTTGTCATCCTCTTTTCTTTGCATTTTCTTGTTTCTCTCGCTGTTTTTATCCCACTTCTTTTATTCCTGCTTTTATCTTCTTTTATTCTACCTCCTAATTCTGTTTATCTTCTTCTTTCACTTGTGTTTCTTTACCATCTTCCTTTTGGCTCTTTCCAATTTTTTATTTTGTTATTTTTAGGGTAGGTGCACGTCACAGTTATTTACTGTAAAAATGCTGTGGATTTGCCGCACATTTTATATTTTGCACTGATAAAGGTTAAATCTTTGGTAATATAAACTGATATGCTGTAAATTTGGAATGTGTAGAATCAGTCAATTTCTGTTATGGATTTGCTCAGCGCAGTGTAGCTGAGGTTTGGTAAAATGTCATCCATAATGCTGGTATTGTAATGCACTATAGATTTTAAACTCAGAAAATCTGGATGGAAAACTCACAAAGTGCCCATAAGCACATACCCTTACTACTAGAGATGAGCCACCACCCTAGTGTTCGTGTTCGATTTGATTCGTCGAATCGGCGGGGTGTTCGACTAATGTTCGTCGAATGCTCGTCGAACACCGTCGAACCCCCCGGAACACTAAATAAACAGCTGTGTGGGGCTGTTTCACTTCCGCAATGTATATACATACATTGCGGAAGTGAAATTAAGCAAAATAAAGTGGTAAAAATAAAAAAAATGCATGCTCACCTGTCCGGCGGTCCACCAATGGTTCCGGCAAGGTCCTGTTGCTGATAGGACCTGTGGACCTGTGTGACCGGAGTTCCTGCGATAACTGACGTCACCACAGGTCCTATCAGCAACAGGACCTTGCTGGAAAGGTTAGAATAGACATTTTTATATTTTGAACACTTTCTTTTACTTAATTAAGTAAAAGAAAGTGTCCAAACCATAAAAATGTCTACTTTAACCTTTCCGGCAAGGTCGTGTTGCTGGTAGGACCTGTGGTGACGTCAGTTATCGCGGGAACTCCGGTCATGTAAACGGTTTTGTGACCGGTTTTCTAACGTCACCACAGGTCCTATCAGCAACAGGACCTTGCCGGAGACATCGATGGACCGCCGGACAGGTGAGCATACATTTTTTTAACACTTTATTTTACTTAATAGCTGTTTATTTTGGCTGAAAATGCAGCAGATGCGGTTTTCTGACCGCATCTGCCGCATTTTCGAACGAAAATCGAACAGCTTCTAGAACTGCCAAATTTGAACCAAATTGTTCGAATTCGGCGAATGGCTCGAACACCGCCATAAACAACTCAAATTTGAGATTGGCGAACAATTTGAGTCTAACATCGCTCATCTCTACTTACTACACACCCTTACATACCCTCACTCTGCTTTTTGTCCATATCCTAAGTTTCTCACCGTCTTCATCCGCTGCCTTTTTTTATCATGTTTTTCTCTTTGTCAATTCATTGTAGCTTATTTCGTTTTTATTTTCGTTGTTTTACTTCTTTTCTTTTCATTATTATTCTCCAACTTTTGCTTGTTTTTTTTCCTCATCTGCAATCATCTTTATTTGCTCCCCATCTAGTTCATCTTGCTCTTACCTTCTTCTGCTTCTTCTTTTCCTTCTTTTTCTTCTTCCAATCCTCATAGATATTTTTCTCCGTTTCTCCACCTCTAACAACTAAAGTTACATTTTCATCACTTACCTTCTTGTCTAGGACAAAAGAGGATAAAGATCACTAGATAGAATGATAAAACGATATTTATTAAACAAATACATAAAAAAATAAATAAAATGAATAAAGGGTGAGAATTACCGTATATACTCGCGTATAAGCCGAGTTTTTCAGCCCAAAAATTGGGCTGAAAAGTACCCCCCTCGGCTTATACGCGAGTCAGTGCAGGGGCTGCTGTATACAGCGGTATACAGCAGCCCCCGCATCCCCAGTAATGCAGGGGCCCCCCCCTCATGCTCCGGTCACCTGTAAAGCAAGTTATACTTATCAGTGCCCGCTGCCGTCCGCGCCCGCCGCTGCCGACATGCGATCCTCCATCTTCATTCATCTTCTTCCTGCTCTGTGCGCGTCGCAGGCAGTGACGTCATTACCGGCGACGCGCACAGGAAACAGGAAGAAGATGCATGAAGACGGAGGATCGGGATGTCGGCAGCGGCGGGCGCGGACGGCAGCGGGCACTGATAAGTATAACTTGCTTTACAGGAGACCGGAGCATGAGGGGGGGGGCCCTGCATTACTGAGGCTGCCTGTATACTACCACTGGGACTGCTGTATATAGGGGCCCTGCATTACTGGGGCTGCAATACCACTGGGGCTGCTGTATATAGGGGCTGCAATACCACTGGGGCTGCAATACCACTGGGGCTGCTGTATATAGGGGCCCTGCATTACTGGGGCTGCAATACCACTGGGGCTGCTGTATATAGGGGCTGCAATACCACTGGGGCTGCTGTATATAGGGGCTGCAATACCACTGGGGCTGCAATACCACTGGGGATGCTGTATATAGGGGCTGCAATACCACTAGGGCTGCAATACCACTGGGGCTGCTGTATATAGGGGCTGCAGTACCACTGGGGCTGCAATACCACTGGGGCTGCTGTATATAGGGGCTGCTGTATACACCACTGGGGCTGCAATACCACTGGGGCTGCTGTATATAGGGGCTGCAATACCACTGGGGCTGCTGTATATAGGGGCTGCAATACCACTGGGGCTGCAATACCACTGGGGCTGCTGTATATAGGGGCTGCAATACCACTGGGGCTGCAATACCACTGGGGCTGCTGTATATAGGGGCTGCAGTACCACTGGGGCTGCAATACCACTGGGGCTGCTGTATATAGGGGCTGCTGTATACACCACTGGGGCTGCAATACCACTGGGGCTGCTGTATATAGGGGCTGCAATACCACTGGGGCTGCAATACCACTGGGGCTGCTGTATATAGGGGCTGCAATACCACTGGGGTTGCTGTATATAGGGGCCCTGCATTACTGGGGCTGCAATACCACTGGGGCTGCTGTATATAGGGGCTGCAATACCACTGGGGCTGCTGTATATAGGGGCTGCAATACCACTGGGGCTGCTGTATATAGGGGCTGCAATACCACTGGGGCTGCAATACCACTGGGGCTGCTGTATATTGGGGCTGCTGTATACACCTCTGGGGCTGCATATACCTCTGGGGCTGCATATACCTCTGGGGCTGCTGTATACTACCACTGGGGCTGCTGCTGTATACTACCACTGGGGAGGCTGCTGTATACTACCACTGGGGAGGCTGCTGTATACCTCACTGCTGGGGGTTGTATACCTGTGCTGGAGTCCACCCTCGGCTTATACGCGAGTCAATAGATTTTCCCAGGTTTTGGGGGCAAAAGTAGGGGGGTCGGCTTATACACGGGTCGGCTTATACACGAGTATATACGGTATATGAAATAAATACAATGAGTCTGTGGTATTAACCTTCCTAGCGTTATTCCCGAGCCTGACTCGGGGTTAACATTCACTACCAGAAGCGTTAACCCCGAGTCAGGCTCGGGCTTACCCGCGTTCGCGGCAGATGCGGTAAAAAAACCGCATCTGCCGCACTTGCCGCACTTGCCGCATAGCTGCCGCACTTGTGCCGCACTCGCGGCGCGGTTGCGGCGCGGTTGCGGTAATCTGCATAGTAAAGGGAACCATGCAGTAGACATGAGATAATGATTGTATACACTTACATGAGGGCGTCTCCCTGTGTGTGCTGGCACTTGTGAGCTGTGTTCGTCATGCCTGCTCTCCCCCTCCCTTATGCCCGCCCCCTCTCAGCCTGCTATAGTGATGTGAGGCTGATCTCGTCATAAAGGGGCGGGGCTACCGGGATGCGCGATTTAGCCCCGCCCCTTTATGACGAGATCAGCCTCACATCACTATAGCAGGCTGAGAGGGGGCGGGCATAAGGGAGGGGGAGAGCAGGCATGACGAACACAGCTCACAAGTGCCAGCACACACAGGGAGACGCCCTCATGTAAGTGTATACAATCATTATCTCATGTCTACTGCATGGTTCCCTTTACTATGCAGATTACCGCAACCGCGCCGCAACCGCGCCGCAACCGCGCCGCGAGTGCGGCACAAGTGCGGCAGCTATGCGGCAAGTGCGGCAAGTGCGGCAGATGCGGTTTTTTTACCGCATCTGCCGCGAACGCGGGTAAGCCCGCTTTTAGCAACAAAAACCAGACCTAAACAGACCGCCAGGGAGGTTAAGGGGGAGAAAAATGTAATAAATATTGGGGTACCAGGTTGTCCAAAATATATTACAACTATGGCATAAGATATAGTAAGGATACATGAATAATATATTTTAGCATCAAAACATTAAGGTTATAAATAGACATCCATATGGACATAAAAATAGATGAATCTTACCAAGATAAAAAAGAACCAACTAGAAATAGGGAAATCCCCTGGACCGACAAAGCACGTTATGCCAAACAGCTTTTCCTTGCCTGTTGCAGCTTCTTCTCTGTGATTTTCCCCCATCTTACGTTCTTCTTATATCTAGCACTTCCTTCCCATTTTCTTATACATTTCTCCCTTCTTTTACTTCTTATTCTAGGAATATTCACTTTGATTTTGTGTATTACTTTGAAAATGAGGAAAAGAGCTGAATTTTTTTTTTTTAGAAAATTAGGAAAATTTGCATGATAATAAGGCGCCCCCGAATATAAGACATACTAGGGGGATTTGCTGCCTTGCTGAACATAAGACACCCCCCCCAAAATAAGGCATACTGGTATATTGCTGGACTACATGCTCACCAATTAGAAGACCGGGGCATGCAGCTCTGAGTCATTCTCCAGCTTGCCAACATTGTGCTGGTGCCCACTGCTGTCCCGGTGCCCGCTGATCCATATATTTTGGCTCTCATTCTTGTCCCTCAGAAGCATATGTGTACGGTGAACAGTCATAGGCTGCAGCTGGGTGCGAATCACAGGCTGCAGCCGGGTGGCTAATCACTGGCTGTCGCCGGGCGACTTATCCCAGATCAGTAACAAGGGCCAATTACAGGCTAGCAGAAATGTTGGCGCATGACGTCAGCTGGTGGCCTATGATTGGCTGCCCGGTGACAGCCTGTGGTTGGCAGCCCGCAGCAGCCTGTAATTGCCACCCGCAGCAGTCTGTTATGGATCAGTGGGCACCGAGCCAGTGATGGGGGGCTGGGAGCTGAAAGTGTCAAATCGTGAGTGTCCTGTGTGTGTGCCCTGTGTTTGTGTGTGTCCCTTTGTGATGTCAGTGTGTGTCCCTGTGTGTGTCCGTGTCATGTGTGTGTCCTTGTTTGTGCGTGTCCTGTTTGCGTGTGTACCTTGTGTCCCGTGTCCCTGTGCTGTGTTCTGTGTCCTGTGTGTCCATGTGTGTGTGTGTGTCCCTGTGTGTATGTGTTGTGTGTCTGTGTGTATTCATGTGTGTCCCTGTGTGTTTGTCAGTGTGTGTGTGTGTTGTCCCTGTGTGTGGTGTGTCCCTGTTGTGTGTTGTCCCTGGTCATGTGTGTCTGTGTCCCTGTGTGTATGTGTGTGTCCCTGTGTGTGTGTCCTTTTTATGCTGATATCTGTATTGGGGGATGATGTATGTGTCCCTGTGTGTGTGTGTCCGTGTCCCTGTGGTGTGTGTAGTGTGTGTGTCTATGTGTGTGTGGTCGTGGGGTGTGTGCCTTTTGATGTTGATACCTGTATTGGGGAATGATGGGGTTTATAGGGATACTTAATTGGGGCTGCAAGGGGATGATAAATGTTCATTTTATTTTTTTTTTACAATAAATATGAATTCTTCTTTTTGAAAAAATAAGACACCCCGGAAATGAAGACATGGCACATCTTTGGAAGTAAAAATTAATATACGTTTGTGTCTTATTTTTGAGGAAACAGGGTACAAAGTTATTTCACACACTGCTATTAATATTCAACTTTGGGTTTGTTTTCTGAATTTTTTACAATTTTCCATACTATAAATCATTATATAAGCTGTTAAAAGGTGTAAGGTGCTTTCAGATTAATACGTATAAAAATATATACAGAAGACATTCTATAAATTTCTTCTGAAAATACCCTATCCTTTCTAACAGTTTATATAATGACTTTGTATTAGAAAAGATGTGGGAACATTGCATCACGCTCACATTTTATCTCAGGGTTTGGATGGAGTCGCTCTCATTCGTCAAGGAAAATTGTTGTGGTTTGTAGGCACAATGGGCTTGGAGGGATGAAGGTGCAATAAAATGTCTTTATAATTAACTAAGAAAAATATTGAGTTGAATCAAGAGAGACTGAAGATGTCGGTAATTCCAGCACTATGCAGTATGTACTCTGTATTAATAATGTCTAAACCACAATTATTATGTTATGGGAGGCAGAGTTGTAAGACACACTTAATAAAATCAATCTTGTTAAAAATATCTTGTACTGAGAGGCTGTATCCAATAGGAGGTTTTAATTGAAAATACACTGGTGGAATAGGGTGAGCTGATACACCGCTATTCTTGGAAACAGCAGCTCTTATTGCAATAAGATAATGTGCTGGGGAGAGTAGGATCAGGTCATCGTATATCATCCTTTACAATTAATGATTGGATTGAAAGTCTTTTAGAATTTTGTGTCTACAGCTCCAATGCAGATCTACACTGGTGAACAAAGGGGAATAATGTTTTGAACTTTTGACTTCAGACTCCATATCTCACCATCCACTACAGCTTTCAGCATAAGACTACCTTCATTTTATAGACAATCATCTTGGCTATCTCATGTATAAATTTGACTTGCAACTCTTTAATAGATTCTTGTCATATCACTGTATTTTTACTGTTTGCTCTCAAAAATCTATTTTAATTGATTTATTTATTAGTATTTGTAAATCTCCTTTGGCTTTCACCGCTGCCTGAATCCTTCTGGGCTCTTGATCAGATTCAAGCATATCTCAACTGAAGTCTGATATTAGGTCTCTTCTACACATTCCCAAATGTTGGTGCATACTGGTCAACTCAATTGGGTATTATACAGATTTTTCTTCATCTCTATCCACAAGTGTTCAATTGGATTAAGGTTTGGGGACTGTGGGGCCAATCCAGCACCTCTACTCCATTGTCATTGAGCCATTTATTCACCAATATTGATATATGCTTTATATTGTTCTTCTGGAACACTATGTCATCCTTTTCATATCCATAGTACTCGAGTATACAAGTAACTCATCTTGTAGGATACTCACATACAGCTGAGCAATGAGACCACTATCGATCCTGGTTAAGTATTCAAAACCTTTTGCTGTGAAACAACCAAATATCAGCAGGATTCCTCCACTGAACTTGACAGTTCCTTTAATTTCTCAATCTATTAGCCCCCCTTTTTCCTTGTTTCTTCCAGACCCATTTACACCCATTAGAGCCAGAGCCTAGTCTATTGACTGTTGTCTCATCACTTCAAATCACACATTTAATATGTTTTTGCAATCTTGAGTTGACACTCCTTATGATGAAATTGAAGTTAAGGCTTCTTTACCTTTTTTGGGCCACCATTCCAGACTTGTGAAATATGGCTCACAAGGACGTCTGTGATCTCACTATTATGAAGCACTCAAGTCACTTCCACTGCTGTATTTTTCGCCCCAGAAGTGATAGACCTTGTGATGAGCCGACTTGTTGACTCCGATATTTTGCCTGGACGTTCACCTCTTGGCTTTGGAATGGATGGATACACTTCACTTCATATTCTTCCAACTGTCATGGCCTCACATGATGCAGTTTGGCAATTTTCTTGGCTGAGAGCCTGCTATCAATGAACTGTATGATACTGTTTCTCTTTCCTTGGGAAATCTTCTTAATGGCTACTCCTCAATTTGAACCAGTGACCTTTCGCATCGGAATCAACCTAATAAAACTCTGAGCCATTAGGGAATGCCAGAACAGGTGTAATTTATAGTATACTGGAAGAAAAACATAGTTCAAACACCAGGAGCAGAACAGTAACAATGCAGTAAGTTGACAAGAATCTGCATAAGTAATCATGCAAGTCAAATTTATGTATATAATAGCCAAGATGATTGTCTATAAAATGAAGGTCATTTCAAGCTTAAAGCTGTAGTGGATGAAGAGATATAGAGCCTGAAAGTTAAAAGTTCAAAATATTGTTACTCTTTTGCTTTTCACTGTATGTATTTCCATAGTTACAACCAACACTGTGTGTAGTTTGATACTATAGTCATGTTTTCTCCAACGCTGTCTGCTCCCTCCACAGACAGTAGGATGGTAAGATATGGTGCAAATGGAAGACACTCTGACACAAGAGTTCAGGATCTGACAACTGTTTCAGCATTAGAGATGGGGGATCGAATTGTACGACTCTGGTCCATCGGTTAAGTGAGTAGTCTCTGGTTGCTGGACATGAAGCTACCGAATCTCTTACCTTCCTCGAACTCTCGTACTACTTTGGATAGCTGGTGTGGTGCTACATTATTGCGTCACACCGTAATGATGACCTCATGCCAGATGTTAATCAAAAGCCACATTAGGGATTCCTGAACTGGAAAGAAGGTGTTAGTAAAGCAATACTGATGAATAATGAATACATAAGACCAATTGATCCTGGAGTGTGATTTAATATCAATGCATTTTGGAGTAAAACACTCCTTCATCAGACCAATCACAGTGGCCTTTTTACTCTAAAATGCATTGATATTAATCACAATTGAGGATCAATTATCTTCTGTCTTCATTATCCATCAGCAGTGCAGGATTAACCCCTTCCTTCCAGTTTCAGATGTCCTTTGCCATGCGGGCTGCAGCTGATTTGTGTCTTCTCAGTGGTTGTGACAGCCACATCAGGTGAGCATGATCCCTACCCCTTGTAACCATCTCAACCCAGATAAGACCCTATTTGCGCTTATTGTTTCTCCATAGTTTTTGACTACATTAGAGATTCCGGAGACAAGAGATTATGAGCCAGAACTACTGACCGATCTGATAGACCATAAACCTGTGAATCGTTCAGTCCATCCATGGTTGGAAAATGAGCTCTGCACACAAAGCAGTAACATTTTGCAAAGTTTACCACATTTATTTAAATGTCTTAAAAATTGCAAATATATATGACAATATAAATAGAGTATGAGATACTTATTCAGGGCTGGAGTTCGAGGCAATTATGTCTTCTACGTGCTGGAGCACGGATGGCTGTACTGGGTTGACAGGCCAGTACGAGCCGCTGACAGTGTGCGATCTGGCTCGCACTGGGGTTAAATCCTGCGCTATTGTCCATAGTGTGGTTGGAAAATAAAAAAAAGTTAAGAGCCCACCTCCCAACCCCTGGAAGTCTTTTGCTTGTGACTGGCTATATGTGGGAGAAACAGCCAATCAGTGTATTTCGAGGATGTACGGGTCACACGTGGGTCACAAACAGGCAGCACCCAAACCCTGAACATCCAGCCGTTCGCTCATCTCTAGATATATACTCTAAAAAAGCTCAACAGGGACAGTGTATAAATCCAAATACAATGTATAACTAATTTCTAAGTAATATCATTACTTTCAGATGCGCTCTACTGTAATATTGTATATGAGGTGGTCAGTAACAATCTGACCATACGGAGGAAGATGAAAGAAACTTTTTGTCTTCTTTTTGACACTTGGAATATAATGAAATGCTTCAGATAGTGTGCTCCAGATACCAGGGAGCTGCATAAAAGCAAGTTGGCCTTTCTATGTGTTTGATTTATTCCTCGGAGTAGGCCAGAGAAATGGTTAAACACCGACGCATTGCATTTTGACAAATTGTGTTGCCAGTATTTTTTAAAGGATATTGCATTGTAAAATCAATAAGCTAACTTTAGCACTTGGTTTGTGTTCAATAATATATTCCTCTAGGAGTTTCTTGGAATGTAATTTTATATGTCTTTGAATTGCTCTAAAAGTTTACATTAACAACTCAAGGGACATTAATTTTGGTGGAATAAGGGTAAAAAA
The DNA here is from genome assembly GCA_033576535.1 of Allobates femoralis. Lineage (NCBI taxonomy): Eukaryota > Metazoa > Chordata > Amphibia > Anura > Aromobatidae > Allobates > Allobates femoralis. Next base: position 153,202,555 of record JARQOC010000009.1, on the reverse strand, counting down.
TCTCATACCTCTAAAATTAATTTAAATGTGATTTTTTATTAATTGCATGATTATTAAATATATTGTTAAAAAATAATTTATAGTGTTAAGAAAATGCCTTTACCATTTTTCATCTAAAGCCATTGTTTTTAATTTATTCAGTTTTTTTTCATGGAACGTAACTGACCATATATCATTTTTTAAGCAACTTAATATGGAATAATTTAGTTTGATTATTTTATTCATTTATTTATTTATTTTTTTTGTTTTTATGTTATTTTTATAACATTTTGTTTACATAAAAAAATCAATAAAATAGTAAAAAAAAAAATCAATAAAAGTAAAGTAAAAAATTAGGAAAGGATTCATACTCTGATGATTCTATTTCTGGTTGTCTTATGCCAACTACATGAATGATATTTATATGCTCTTATAAGTTATATTGAATATATAACTTATAAGAGCATATAAATATCATAGATCATTTTCTCAGACACCACTCTACTGTGAGTAATGGCAAAAACTGTTCTTGTGCCCTTTGTGGACAGTCCAGTGCAGTTGATGTCATTTGGGGACATGCATTTTTCAAATTAATTGTTGTTTTAGTTTTTTTTATATATAAATCAAAAGTGCTCATAAAAATTAGAAAATTTGTAATATGAATCTTATCAGAGAAATCTATTTCTTCTACTGGATTTATCTTTCATCCTCAATTCAGGGGTAAAATCTTTAAAGCACTACTCCAGTGTTTATTTTTATCAGCGCTGAAGTGGTTACTTTAAATCCAAATTCCCTACGCGAGGTACTATACTCACCTTCCAGCATCTTCACCTCTTAATGACAATGCTCCGGTCCTGCGGTACTATCATGTACCGTAACTTCTGACTGGCCGGAAGTCAGAAGTTACATCACAAGCTCCCCATATATGTCTATGAGAACCAGGATGAGGCTCTCATACAGTTGTACAGAGTCCTCTTTCATTGCCAACAAAGGATATATAACAAAGTATAGAGATGAACTTGTTATTGACCAAATACTTATTTTCTACCAAAATTAAAAAAAAAATTTTTCCAAATCAGACAATGTGATTTTCTGGATTTGTTTTCTCATTTTGTCTCATAGTTGAGGTCACCTATGATGTCAATTACAGGCCAGACCTCATCTTTTTAAGTGGGAGATTTTGCACAATTGGTGGCTGATTAAATACTATTGCCCCCCTGTATGTTGGATGGAGTTGTGCGGACCTTAAAGAGGAGCTGTCATTCCCCCACAAAGATTTCAATCTAAAGGCAGCAATGAATGCAGCATGTATGCTGCATTCAGGCAAGGGGTCCCTCATGTGTTTCTGATGTTTAAATAATTAAATAAAGCCTTTTAAATGTGTATAACAAAGTCATGAGGGCATTACCAGATCCATGAGTCAGCTCCTTCCCGGGGGCTTCTCTTTTCCTCCCTCCTCCCTCTCCTTGCCCCCTCCTTGATGCCTTCTCAGGCATCCTCGCTCTGCGCCTGCCCTCCTTGTGCTCTTCACGCAGGTGCAGAGCGAGGTCTTGCTACTGTCGGCCCCGCACTCCTGCACCCGCCTCCCATGCTGATGTCGGCACTTGTTCCTGCCCTGCTCCATGTATAACACAGAGCAGGGCTGGAACAAGTGCTGACGCCCCATGCTCCTGTCCCGACTCCCGCCCTTACGTCAGCACTTGTTCCCGCCCTGCTCCGTGTTATACATGGAGCAGGGATGAAATAATTGCTGCTGTCAGGGTGGGAGGTGGGACAGGAGCGTGGGGCATCAGCACTTGTTCCCGCCCTGCTCCGTGTTATACATGGAGCAGGGCCGGAATAATTGCTGCTCTCAGGGCGGGAGGCGGGAGCAAGAGCGAGAGGCCAACAGTAGCAACACCTCGCTCTGCGCCTGCATGAGGTAGCACAAGGCGACGCAAGTGCAGAGCTGACAGGCCATCAAGGAGGCGGCAAGTAGAGGGAGGAGGGAAGAACAGAGAGGCAAGGGGCTGGAATAGCCCCCGGGAAGGAGCTGACTCATGTGGAGCTGGTAATCCCCCCTGACTTTGTTGTACACATTTTAAAAGGCTGTATTTAATGATTAAAACACCAGAAACGCATGGGCGACCCCTTGCCTGAATGTAGTATACATGCTGCATTCAGTGCTGTCTTTAGATTGAATCTTTGGGGGCGGGGTGACGGTCCTCTTAAGTCCCAAAAAAGAAATCCGTGTTGGGTTTAGAGTTCGGGTGCTTTTTTGCGCAAGTCATTGGAGTGAGCATCGCTGTGCTTGGGTGCACTCACTGCGAGCTGCTTGCAGTATTTGAATGTCCCACACTGGGTAGAAAATCAGCGTTATCAGATGTAGTGTCTAGAAAAAAAAACGCCCTCCCTTCCCTGGAAGTACTTTGTATATGGCTGGCTGTATGTGGGTGGAGAACCAAACTGCCAAACCAGTGACTTCAAATGAGGTTTGGGTCAAGTTCGCATCCAAAATGCAACTTTTTTGAAAAGTCTAGCTGAACCCCCAGAACAAAACTTCCACGGGTCCGCTAATGTCTAATGTTGGGTCTTCCAGTGCAACAGAGGAGGTAAAGGCTCTAAACAGCCCCATTTTAGAATTGTTTAAAATGTTATTTGAGAACAGAACAACCCCTTAAATACAATGCATTATTTTTATGTATAAGTCCTCCAGCAAATGACTCATATCACAATCCAACTTCAAACTAAGAACGGCTACATGCGTACATTTCATTCTATAATGTCTTGTCTTTGTTGTTTTGCTGTGAAAAGCATATTCCACTCTTTTACCATGGAAAAAAAATCCTCCTAAGACCTTGTTTTTCAAGCGTCTGTCGGCTACAGATTTTCCTGTTTGCATGACAACATATGTTTCATGTATTTGCTAATTTCTGTCATTTATTTAAATCCTTTGCCATCGCCTGCCTGTGGGACTATCTCTTTCTCCCTCCAAACTGGCTGCAAATGACTGGTTTAGCAGACAGTCCAAAGAAAAAAAAAAAGGGAAAATGTTCTTCCAGTAGGAGATGAAAATTAAAAAGCATTGTTGAAAATTAATTTCTGAATAAGCACACGCAGATTGATGGGAGGATTATCCTCTGTCACGTTTCCCATTAATGCCGTCTCCAAATAAATTCTTTCTAATGGCATATGTTACGGAGCCGTTTAAAATGTAGCAGCTGAATAATATATCAAAATTAGTCATTGTCTTGACTTTTTTTTTTCTTCCCGGTTGTGAGGTAGCACAGGATGTATCTCAAACTGTCACCCAGTGTTCATTCCCGTGTGCTCAAAGCCAAGAATACCAGTCCTGATGATGTTCCGTGGCACAGAAATGATCTGGTGTCAATTTTAGAAAAGCACTCTAAATGTCTTTGTCAAAATATTAGACTGGAAATGTTTGGCTTGTCTTAAGGTAGCAGAGTAATTGTTCCATCACTAAATAGCTTTTGGCTGTGGCTCATGTTTAGGGGAGAAATATGCAGACTGAGTTTTATCATAGTTATTATTATAATGTCATAAATGCAATCCTTCCTCTTGTAGAGACTGACTAGTATTTTAGTTGGAGTAGTTTTATGTATATTTTCTTTTTTTTTTTGCCTTGAAAGCTCTAGTTTTTTTTTCATTGGAATCCAGCCATCAGGCTTAAAATGGATCCATCAATACCACTTTACATTGATGTGATGCGCTAATTGAGGTGAAGAGTCCGACTCCGTGTGAACAGTCCGAAGGACTCGACCCCTGAGACAATCTTCTAGGAAATATCGATGGAGCATAGGTATACAATAGATGTAAACTAATCTTTACAACATGATCCATTTATTTAAAAAATGTCTAGAGAAGAATAGTAATACATAGCGTAAAGTCAGCAAGTACTAAACCACCATCCTCTACAGAACATTTTAGGAAAGAGTAATAGAAAATCATCACACAGGAGTGATACCTTCAATTAGATAAGAATAGGTCAAGTCTACGGAATCTTTGGGTTTGTTCATGCTATGCCGGGACTCCTAGCTCTCATGAGATCTGATCCGTTGAATCTCTGTACTTGTTTATACTATGCCAGGATACCCAGCTCTCATGAGGTCCAATCTGCTGAATCTCTGGGCTTGTTCACACTATGCTGGACTCTCAGCTCTCATGAGGTCCTATCTGCTGCTTCTCTGAGATTGTTCATGCTGTGCTGGCACTCCCAGCTCTCATTAGGTCCCATCCGCTAAATCTCTGGCCTTGTTCACACTATGCTAGGACTCCCAGCTCTCATGAGGTCCCATCGGCTGAATATTTGGGTTTGTTCAGCGGAATCCCTGGGCTTATTCATGCTGTGCCAGGACTCCCAGCTCTCATCCCATCTGCTGTATCTATGGCCTTTATCACACCATGCCAGATCTTCCAGCTCTCATGTGGTTCCATCCGCTGATCTCTGGTCTTGTTTTTGCTATACCAGAACGCCAGCTCTTATGAGGTCCCATCTGCTGTATCTATGGTCTTGTTGATACTTTGCAAGGACTCACAGCTCTCATGAGGTCCCATTGACTGAATGTCTGGGCTTGCTCACTCTGTGCTGGGACTTCTAGCTCTCATGAGGTCGCATATGTTGAATCTCTTGGTTTGTTTACGATTTCCAGGATTCTCAGCTGTCATGATGTCCCAGCCGCTGTATCTATGGCCTTGTTCATGCTATGCCAGGACTTCCAGCTCTCATGAGGTCCCAACTGTGGAATCTCTGGGCTCGTTCATGCTATGCCAGGGCTCCCAGCTCTCATGAGGTTCCACTGGCTGAATATTTGGGCTTGACAACGCTATGCTGGAGCTCCCAGCTCTCATAATGTCCCATAAACTTAATCTCTGGGCTTGTTTACACTATGCCAGGACTCCCAGCTCTCATGAGGTCCCATCCACTGAATCTCTGGGCTAGTTCATGCTGTGGCAGGACTCCCTGCACTCATAAGGTCCCATCTACTTAATGTCTGGGTTTGTTCATGCTATGCCAGGACTCCAAACTCTCATGAAGTCTCATCTTCTGAATCTCTGGGCTTCTTTGGCTCTAATGAGGTCAGGATAGTTGCACAAGCACACAGAAGTCCATAATGTGCATCATGACCTTGTGTGCACGTGCTGAAATGTCCAGGGCCTCATTTTGTTTGCCATTTTGCTGAACCCACAGAGAGAACAAATCAAAAAAAAAATCCACAGTTTGGTGAATGCTGATTTTTGTTATATTAAAGTCTATATTATATTAAATTAATTCCACTCAAATATAATTGCAGATCTCCAACAGCAGACACAAGATTGGCAGGTACCATTCCACCAACATCTAGTCAATCAGCTAGGAAATTCTAAAAAGGAAAATTGAGAAACAAAAGTCTAAGGGCCGCTTTACACACACCAACTTCTGTGTCCAACTTCTAAACAGATCTCTGGTTGCAGTGAAATCATGGACACATTGTTACATTTTGTGGCTTTGTACAAATGGAACAATGTGTCCATGATTTCACTGCAACCAGAGATCTGTTCAGAAGTTGGTCACAGAAGTTGGTGTGTGTAAAGCGGCCCTTACTCTTTGATTCATCAAACTTTTTTTGCGAAAATTCTGCCACAAAACTGTTTGAAATTAGTATTTTCACCACAAAGGTGGCGTTGCCAAAAAAAATCATCATAATTTACCCAAATGTGGTGTAAGTAACAGCACCATTGGGGTAGATTTTATGCCATTTTGTGGTAGGTGTGATATACAGCAAATTCGTTACAAGGCATCACCATCCAGAGAACCTACGGTAATAAGAATGAATAATGGTGAATAGTTATACAGATTGATAATACCAACCCTGAGTCATTGGAACCAAGCCTCCACTTTCTTATTTTCTCAACATTTTAGGGAAAAATAATGGTCAATCCAAGTCATACAAGAGTGGTAATATCAATTTACTGCAGCACCAGAGCAGCAGGTACTAAGCTACTGCCACCTCGATAAGAGTAATAGAAAATGATTACACAAGAGGAATAATGTCAAAAGGGACCAAGTTAGGAGTTCCAAAGCCACTATAATTTAAAGGGAATCTGTCAACCTTTTGAATTTTTTTCAGTTATTAATATAGGCTTACAGATAACATAGAGCTGAAATTAGCCTTACCTAGATGTTTCCTGGATGATGAGTAATTTTTCAAATATCAACTTTTATAAGTTTTATCTTCCTTGCTATGGGGCATTTGCTGCCCAGAATATAAGACTGCCTCCAGTCTTCATTATACAAGATTTCTCCTCCCCTTCTCTTTAATATGCCTGTGACATCAGGTGCTTGGCCAGAAATCCCATGCCTATTGCATTCTGCCTGCTGTCTCTACTCCTGCAGTACCCCTATCACCATGCACATCCAAATTGAAGAATGTGTCCAAAGAAGGGAGGAACAGTGCAGGGGAGAGACAGCAGGCAGAATGTGCAGGCGCGGGATTTTCGGCTGGGCACCTGACGTCACAGGAGCGCTAGGGTAGAGGAAGGGAGGAGACATTGGGTATAATGAAGACCAGAGGAAGTCTTATCTTCCGGGCAGTACACGCCCCTTAGCCCGGAGGATAAGAGATATGAAAAAAAATATTTTTGCAAAATGACACATCATCCAGCAGGCATATAGGTGTGGCTTATTTCAACTCTATGCTACCAGTAGGCCCATATTAATAAAAAAAAAATCAAAAGAGTGACAGCTCCCCTTTAAGGGAACTTTCTAGGAAAAATAATAGAGAATCATCATACAAGAATTATTGGGGTAGTAGAGGGAGCATTTATTGGGACCATCTTTTCTGAACCATGAATATCTATGGATGAGAATTACCTGCTAGGTTAATTTTCCCAAACACATGGTCCAAAATAAGAAAAGGACAGTGGGTAACAAGGTGGAACTTATGGCTAAGATCGAGTATATGGTGCCTAATATACAAGCACAGCTGGGATGGAAATGTTGGTATTACAGTTATGAACTTTGAAATAAGTTAGGAGCTTTCATGCATCCAAGTTTCCCTGGTATAATGACATTCCTCAGTAACAGCTTTTCTCTCTCTCCCTGGATTACGATACAATTACAGAGATATATTTTGTATAGTATTTGAGTAACTTACATCCCCACACCTTCTGGTTGTAGCAGATGTTCAATTATCCATATAATGTAAATTTCCCCTTGTTTTATTCTATATCCCTAAATTAAAGGTCAGCGTGATTGTAATTTTGGAAAAAAAAAGTTCTATGGTAATTACCGATCTAGCTTTCTTATTAAGTTATTTTAGTATTTCCATAGCGTAATGGGCATCTAGCAGTTATTTTAAGTGGTATTTGGCTATTAAGGTGTAAACATCATATGTCTAACACCCAAAACTGATATTGCTTTAAAAATATGTTCTGTAGATGAACACTCCAGTTGTCTGACATCTGTTCCAGCCATGTTTACTGTCAGCCGCCTGTTTGCTCAATCTATGATTATGGGCTGAGAGGAGCTCATCTACGTAGTTCAGTAAATACCTGCAATGGTTGTTCTATAAATGTTCTCCAAAAGTCATCATACAGCAGCTGATGAAATGCCAGAATGAGGCATGCAGCATAATTAATTTAGTCGTTGCTTAAAATGTTCTTTTGCCTTAGGTTGGATATTCTGGACTTCTACATTTTAGGGTACCGTCACACTGAGGTGACATCGGCAGCGATTTCGTAGACGACGCAGGGGCGATGGCCTATCTGCAGCGTCATCTCTGCCGAGTCGTCCCGTGTAAAGAGGGGATTTGGTGCCGAAAAATCGGCTGAGAGTGGTCGCCTGGTTTCGCAGCACTACTCTGAAACCAGGTGTGCACTCTGGGGCAATGTGTACACATCGTCCCATGTAGCATGCCGACCGGCAATGTAACAGGCGATGGGAGCCATAGGCTCCCATGTTACAGGATCGCAGCTCGGGTTTGTGGACACCCCAGCAGCGATGGCGCCTGTAACATCGCCGGTGCGTCGCCGGAGGTATCGCCGCATGGCGGGATGACAAAAAACGTGCACACTTCTGTGCGTCGCCGCCGATATCTCTGCGATGTCACCAGGTGTGACGGTACCCTTAGACTCATTTTCCCCATTTATGTGACAAAAATCTTTGTTTTCTCATTGGTAGGTTAGTTATTTGTGGTTCACATTTAGTATAATTATCATTGTTTTATCTAATGGAAATCAGCTCTTCATGGAAGTAGCGTATGGTGAGCTTCCGCTTATGCACATAAGCCAATCTGAAGAAGACGAGCTGCAGAGTAAATTATAGGAAAGGACAAAACAGCATCTAGTGTGATAGAAGGTGGGTGGGTGGATGAGAAATAAGGGTGATGTGTCTAGTAAAGATCTTATAATTATGGTCCGGCATTGCTCTTGATATGTACACCTGTCATAAAAAGGGACATAAAATGTGGCATTATAACATAGATGTACAATAAATCAGTTATAGACACTTACCCCAATTCCTTCACTTAAATATTTCAAGTCACCAAATAAATTTAAATATTAAATAACACATGTAAACAAAAAATGCATTTTATAACTGAAGGTTTCTATTATTAAGTGAAAAAGAAATCCAAGCCTACAAGGCTCTGTGTGGAAAAGGATTCCCCTCCCTTTAAAACATAAATTAACTGTGGTTTATCACATATTTTGGAAGCTTAGTCTAATTTCTTTAGTCACACCCAGGTCTGATTACGGCCACACCTGTTCTCAGTCAAGAAATCACTTAAATAGGACCTGCCTGATAAAGTGAAGGAGACCAAAACTTCAAGTAGAAAAAAATGCTTGGTAACTCAAGTCTGGATAAAGTTAAAAACTGGGCTTTAATAAATCACATTTAAAAAGCATGACATGCTGGAACAAACAAAATCTGATGTGTTTCTGGTGTCAGGAGTGACACCCTTAGCCATAAAAAAAGACCAAAATATCCACAAAAGCTAGATATCATGCCACGATCCAAAGAAATTTAGAAACAAAGTAGGTGAGATCTATCAGTCTTGAAAAGGATTTTCTAAAGCTTTGGGACTTCAGCAACCCCCAGTGAGAGCCATTAACGACAAATGGCGAAAACATGGAACAGTGGTGAACCTTCCCAGGAGTGGTCAGCCAACCAAAATTACCCCAAGAGCACAGTGACAACTCATCCAAGAGGTCATAAAAGACCAAACAACATCCAAAGATATGCAGGCCTCACTTGCCTCAGTAAAGTTCATGACTCCACCATGAAGAAACTAGGCAAAAATGGCCACATGGCAGAGTTCAAAGACAAAAACAAGGCTGAGTAAAAAGGCTTGTTTCAGTTTTGCCAGAAAACATCTTGATGATCCGTAAGACATGTGAGAGAATACTCTGCGGACTGACGAGACAAAAGTTGAACTTTTTGAAAAATGTATGTCCCATTACATCTGGTGCAGAAGTAAGGCTAGGGTCACACTTAGCAGGGCACTTACATTAGACGGACGCCGTTACTGCAGAGGCAAGCCTGTAGTAACAGCCAGCATTAAAGTCGGGTGATTCGAGCAAATGCTGCTCCATAGTAACCCAATGTTTACCATGGATGCAGCCACACAGGAAGCCCCAGGAACTGTGCTTTAGCAGAGCGCACAGGTAACTGTTGTTGACATTGTTTTCCTGTGTGCTCTGCTAAAGCGCAATTCCTGGGGTTTTCCCGTGTGGCTGCATTCATGGTAAACATCTGGTTACTATGGAGCAGCGTTTGCTCACAGCACCCAATGTTAACGCTTGCCGTTACTGCAGCCTTGCCTTTGCAGTAACGGCATCCATCTAATGTAATTGCCCTGCTAAGTGTGGCCCAACCTTACACAGCATTTCAGAAAAGGAACAACATACCAACAGTAAAATATGGTAGTGGTAGTGTGTTGGTCTGACGCTGTTTTGCTGCTTCAGGACCTGGAAGACTTGCTGTGGTAAATGGAACCATAAATTATGCTGTCTACCAAAAAAATCTGGAAGGAGAATAGCCAGCCACCTGTTTGTGCCCTTAAACTGAACCACATTTAGGTTATACTGCAGGACAATGATCACACACCAGCAAGTCCTCTTCTGAATGGCTTAAGGAAAACAGAATGAAGACTTTGAGGTGGCCAAGTCAGAGTCCTGACCTAATTGAGATGCTGTGGCATGACCTCAAAAAGGCGGTTCATGCTCCAGTGTGGCTCAATTACAACAATTCTGAAAAAATAAGTGGCCAAAATTCCTCCAGAGCGCTGTAAAAGACTCATTGCCAGTTTTGTAAATGCTTGATTGTTGTTGTTGCTGCTAAATGTCCAACAAGTTATTAGGTTTATGGGGCAATCACTTTTTCACACAGGACACTGTAGGATTGGATTTCTTTTCCCTAAATAATAAAGACCTTCATTTATAAACTGCATTTTAGTTTACTTGTCACAAAGCTCTCACTCATCTCAGGGAGACCAGTCGAGGAAAACACTGCAGGCAGCCGGCTAAAGCGCTCAAACACAGTGAAATCCATGGTGCATTGCCCCCTGGAAATTTTAATATGCAAATGGAGTCTATGGAGCCTCTTTTAAGAGTCTCAAACACGGGACTAGCCAGATATCCCTCCAGGCAAAGACCTAGCCCTGGGGTGGACTCTTGCGGAGACCACCATAACCACAAGCTCTTCCTCCTTCTTGACTCCTCAACTGTCACTCCTTGACTCCCTCTGTCTGACTGACTGAATAACTAACTGGCTCCTCCCTCAGACCTGCATCTTTATAGGGGATCTTGCCTAAGGGGTCATTCCATGTCAAGTGAACCAATGATTATTACCTCTATATTTTTAATTCTTTTGAGATTTTGTTATTTGATAATAGCATGTCAGACAATGCAAAATGTGAAGAGAAAAATTTTTAAAAAATTTATTTTTTTTTTAAATGATTTTCAAAGTTCGGAAAAAGTGTGAATTTCGCTGTTGCCTGCCTTTACGTTTCTCCTCATAACTAAGGCTAGGAATAAGATAGAGAGACAAAATAAACACCATTCTACTCAGAACTATACAGGCTTTCACCAGATATGTCACAAGAGGATCTTTGTTAATATTTTACCCATGTGATCGCAAGCGCAAAACTTTAAAACGTATTTCCGAAAAATCGGCGCGCTTTAAATATTTCAAAAACTGCCCATGTGTCTGCTTTGCTCTTAGCCACATCTGTACCAAATTTCAAGTTGGGATCGCAATGGGATCATATTTTAACATATTTTACTATTAATAGCGTCAATGGGTCATTCCATATCAAATGATCTAAATATGAATATTTTTTTTTTACCTGACGTCTTTAGATTTTTTTTTTTTTTTTCCTTTATGAAGTACTACTTTAGTTAATTACAAATTAAAAGTTTGGAATTTTTTTCTTCATCAGTTAATTTTTTACAGATTTTTAAAGTTTAAAAAAAGGGTGAATTTTGGCCTGGTACGACTTTAAATTTTTTTATCTCGGGCTAGAAATAAGATAGAGAAACAAAATAAACACCATTCGACTCAGAACTGTCCAGGCTTTCACCAGATATGTCACAAGAGTATATTTGTTAATTTTAATTTTTTACCTATGCGAATGCAAACGCAACATTTTGAAACGCATTTCCGAAAAAAACATTTTAATAAAAATTTTCCAAAACTGCCCATGTGTCTTTTATGCTCTTAGCCACATCTGTACCAAATTTCAAGTTGGGATCGTGATGGGATCATATTTTAAAATATTTAACTATGGTTAATCTCATTTTTATTAAATTTTGAAAAAACATATGAAAGACATACATTCAATCTTTTAACAAAATCTTGAGACATATAAAATATACAAAAAGAGAATTCACAAAGTTATTAGTAACTTTAAGATAAGCTGCAAATTTACTTTTGCGCTTATCTCTGGTGCAATATATACTACAATCTAAATATAATTCCAAACACTCAAGTATACAACCTTTCTCAGGGTTTTGAGATGTTCTGATGTCAAGGGGACAAGCAGCCCCAGCAGAATGATTTTTATTACTTGGCCCCTTCTAACAGGTTGACCACGTAAGTGGGTCATTACCCGTTGAGGCCTAGTTGGAATAGTCTATCGACTGGTGTACCGGAAAGGAAGGCCGAAATATTAATGATCTACTCACAGCTCAGAGTTTTCGATACCTGTCTAATGTTCACTAGAATTCTGAAGGTATAGGCGTAGAAAGGAAATACCTAGACTGAATGTATCAGATGGGAAGAAAAGAGAGATAGAAAAGAAGAGAGAGAGAGAAGAGAAACAAAAACCATTAGAAAAAGTTATACTGGGAAAGAAAAGCCACGTAAGAAAAAAAGAAAAAAAGGAGGGGGGGGGACGGGTGAGGTATGGGAAGGAGAAAGGGTACTCATCCCACTGGCTCCCCATCAGCTAGAGGTCGAGCCATATTATCTGTGCTGGAAAAGATACTCCTAAATTCTGCAGAGTCGTGAAAAAGAATCCATTCAACCCAAATCCCTAAGAATTTGTTCCGAGATCCCGACGCATCAGCTGCGAGCTCCTCCATTCGATATATGTCCATCAATTCTTTGAACCAATCAAGTAGAGATGGAGCCCGGCTTGATTTCCAGAACCTCGGGATCACAGCACGAGCAGCCGAGATGCAAAAGCGGAGAATATCCCTCTTCTGTAGCCCAATAGGACCTGGAAAAATGGATAACATTGCCGATTCTGGGCAGCATTCGGCTTGTTTACCTGTTATCCGGGCGTATGCATTGAAAACCTCAGACCAGAACCGCCGGATTTCCCCACAACTCCACCAAATGTGTATCATTGTACCCTTCTCTTCCCCACAGCGCCAGCAGGTATCAGGGGTTCCAGGGAACATGTTCCGGAGTGTCGTCGGGCACAAGTACCATCTAGTGAGCAGCTTATAGCTTCTTTCTTGTGCAGAACAAGCGCTAGCTAGTGAGTGAGTAAATATAAAGCATTTCTGCCAATTAGCTTCTGAAATGCTACACCCCAATTCCCTCTCCCAAGCACGTTGGAAGTAAAGGGTGCCCTGCTCTCTCATGGACCCTAAGGCCTGGTATAGAACTGATATTTTGCGCCTCGGTGGAGCCTCCAGTTGGAATAACCTCTCCAATACGTTGGGCGTCAATCTTACCCTGCAAGAGTGGTCAGCTGAATATAAGTATGCTCTGTATTGGAGAAATTCGAATCACTTAAGAGGTCTCGTAGGTTCTTTGAGTTGTAGCTCTGCCATCGGGGGCAAACCACCACTGGACAGAGTCTGTCCTACTCGGGTGTCATCCACAATCCGCCAACATAAAAATCTCTGCCTGTCAAATCTGGGTGGGAAAGATGGGTTGGAAAAAAGGGGAGTCAAAGGGCTAAGTCTGTCGTTTAAGCGGAGGGTTTTTTGTCACTAGGTGCCATACCTTCAAGGTGTTTCTGGTCATGTCTGTCAAAATTACTAGGTCTGTGGAGTCTTTAGGGGAAATCCAAAGCAGGTGTTTCAGCGGAATCCCCAAACCCTCTTGCTCCACCCCTACCCATTTCTTGGAGGACGCATGATAATGCCAATCTAGAGCTCTAACAAGAGAGGAAGCCACAAAGTACGCTCGTATGTTGGGTAGTCCAACCCCTCCTCCCTCCTCTGGTCTTGGGCAAGGATAGGATATTCATTCGCAATCTGGACCTCTTGCCCCCCCAGACAAATCTAAGGATCATAGATTGCATTTTGGAGAGGAAGCCTCTATCCAATAGAACAGGAACTGTCTGAAAAGTATATAAGAGTCGGGGCAAGACATCCATCTTGACTACGTTTATTCTCCCGAACCAGGATAGCTTTAATTGTCTATAGGAGGTAAATGCCGATTCCGCGTTAGTCAAAAGGGGTTGATAATTTAAATTGAATATTTGTTTAAGATCTTTTGGTATAAGGACTCCCAAGTACTTAATAGCTTCTACTTTCCATTTAAATGGGAACTGTTTAGATAGATGAGAAACCAATTCTCCAGGCGAAGAAATATTGAGTGCCTCGGTTTTGGAGCAATTCACTTTAAAGTTGCTCAATTGTCCGAACCGTTCAAACTCCATTAAGACCGAAGGGATGGAGACCAGGGGCTGGGAGATGTAAAGTAGCAGGTCATCTGCAAATAAGGCTAATTTGTGATGACTCTGTCCCAGCTTGACCCCATGGACGCATTCATTGGACCTAAGTGCAAAATATTTAACTATTATAGTGTCAATTCAAAAATCACCAAGAACACAATCAGTCATTTTTTCACAATTGCCCATCAATAGTTTAAATTTGATATAAAGAAACATAGTCTTGTAACATCTCAAATGAAAGCTGTTACCGTTCTGAGTAAAATGATGCCTCTCCCACTTCATTATCTTATTTCTAGCCTGAGATAAAAAAATGTAAAGTCATACCAGGCCAAAATTCACCCTTTTTTTAAACTTTAAAAATCTGTAAAAAATTAACTGATGAAGAAAAAAATTCTAAACTTTTAATTTGTAATTAACTAAAGTAGTACTTCATAAAGGAAAAAAAAAAAAAAAAATCTAAAGACGTCAGGTAAAAAAAAATATTCATATTTAGATCACTTGATATGGAATGACCCATTGACGCTATTACTAGTAAAATATGTTAAAATATAATCCCATTGCGATCCCAACTTGAAATTTGGTACAGATGTGGCTAAGAGCAAAGCAGACACATGGGCAGTTTTTGAAATATTTAAAGCGCGCCGATTTTTCGGAAATGCGTTTTAAAGTTTTGCGCTTGCGATCACATGGGTAAAATATTAACAAAGATCCTCTTGTGACATATCTGATGAAAGCCTGGACAGTTCTGAGTAGATTGGTGTTTATTTTGTTTCTCTATCTTATTTCTAGCCCGAGATATGATAGAAAATGTAAAGCCATACCAGGCCAAAATTCGCACTTTTTTAAAACTTTAAAAATCTGTAAAAAATTAACTGATAAAGAAAAAAATTCAAAACTTTTTTTTTGTAATTAGATAAAGTTGTTCTTCATATAGAAAAAAATTTAAAAAATCTGAGGACGTCAGGGAAAAAAAATATTCATTTTTGGATCACTTGACATGGAATGACCCTAAGGCAGCAAGTAGAGCTCCCCCTTCAGGCCTGGGGTGGAAGGTGTTGTGTGCTCTGTGTGCCAAGGTATACATCCTTCCCTGCATTGGTGGGTCCTGTGGCAATCCCTTCAGGTGTGCCACAGATATCTGGCTAGTCCAGTGTTTGAGACCCTTTAAAGAGGCTCCACAGACTCCATTTGCATATTTTAGTTTACTTGTGTCATTGTTGTCTATTATTTAACTTTGTTTGGTGATCTGAAACATTTAATGAAAACTGAAACGATGGTTACTTTTTAAGAATATTTACAAATCCCTGATCTTATATGATACATCTAATTCATGTCCAACATCAGGGTTTATTATGAAGTTTTAACATACAGATATAATTCACTTGTATCTATTATTTGCTAGCAGTCCTGGGAGAGAATGATGGCATTAGTTGATTAGGGCTTCCTCTGTCAGATCCTATAGAAGAAGATTAGCAGGAGAGATGTTTGACCTCATACTTGTTAGAGAAAGCTGATTGCCATTCACTTTGCTTTAGATCTTTTTAACAAGCCGCTGCTTTCATTCAGATATCGACATAGCCCTTTACGGGTATTCTCTTTAGATGATTAACTGTTCCTTCCTTACACAACCAAAGATGCGAGGAATACGTCATCCACTACGGGATGTAAATATTGATCATGTGGGAACCTTTCCAGTTCTCAAAACAAATATAGAAATACCAGTAGAGGTTCCTCACGGGACAATATATGATATGTGTCAGACCACCTCAGGTCCTTGTTTGACAATAAGGAATAATGAATGTTGCATTAGACACTTACTTAAACCCTCAAGATACATTGTTTCTTCCTTGATGTCACTAGAAGTCGTTATAGATGGTGACTCTTCACTGTAAGAGCAGTGTGGCTGTAGATCCCTCTTCTTCACTATGATTTCATGGTTGATTCATTGAATTCAAGATGGCCTTAAAGTTTCATTTGAAAGATATAGACTTTTTTTCTTCCATTGTATTAACAATGTAGAATTATTGATTGGACTTTAATAAACTGTGTGTGTTTTCATCCTTATAAACTGTGAATCTAAATAATTACATTAACTTTCGAATTTCTGTACGTTGCATCTATTATATATATATCAATAAATGCCCATAATCTTTATCTACCTATCAATTATTCAAACAACAATACTGTATAAGTTATCAAATACTGAGGATACAATCATGAGTATACTGCTACTAAATGTGTATACATTTTATTACAATGCAATCATGTATAAATCATCATTAAAAAAGCACTCCCATTAAAGCTTTCATCATCTTAATATATTGCAATCATCATATTATATAGAACTCTGTATTAGTTACAATTGCTCATTTTGCCCTTCCACCCAGTTAATTCTTCCTTTTCCGTTAGACCTATGACATCAGAACAGTCTAGCTGAATCCTTCTAAGCTGTATGTAGAAACAGGAAGCCTCTTTGTTCTACATGAGTCATTAGTAGAACTGCACAGTTTTTTTCAGTGATCTAGAATTGTAGTTCTAATGATGACTTGTGCGGGGAAAAGAGACATTCTGTGTCTACATAGAGAATTGAAGGATTCAGCTAGATTGCTTTTAATCACGTGATGTCAAAGATCTAAGGAAAAGAGAAGAATTAACAGGGTAGAAAGGCAAAATGAGCAATATTAATTACACAGTTGCTGTATAATATATAGATCTGCAATATATACACAGGATAAAATTTCAATGTGAGTGATTCTTTAAAAAGGAAAGTGTAACCCAGTAAAGCACTCATATATGAGGGCATAAATCTAATGAGGCTAAGATCCTTGTGTCTCAATGCATAATTTCAAAGAAGGTCCTTACTAGCACTGTTTTTGAGTTTTTGATTTGTATTGGTCTTCTCGTATGAACCGAAGGGCACCAGGTCCCAGATGCAACTGTATCCCCATCACTTATTAAAGTTATACCGCCGCATAAATTCATCAGTCATAACGATTTCAGAATAATACATTGGTTGGTAACACCTATCACCTGTTTATTTTTTTCTCCAGACTAAATGTTGTGCATTATGTAAAGTATAAAGCTTTGCAAATATAATGTATAGGCACACTGCAGTAAATAGTAACACATGTAAAAAACATAGGACACTCAGTTAACATTTTTCAGGTTTGTGCGCAGGTTAAGTATTTGGTTTCCTGCACCAGCTCTGAATTCCCTTGCAGAAAAAACACATGTTATTGATGCTTATTTTGCAGGCATTTTTTCCATGCATTTTGGGATGGAAAATGCTGCAAGAATGGACAACCTACAGATTTATGTACATATGCACAAAACATCAGGATTCTCATTGAGTTTGCTGGCTTAAGGACTTGCTTGCAGTTTTGTGGCAAAACTATAAAAAAAAAGTGATTAAAAACACACTGTGTGTACAGGGCTTTCTCAATCAAAAGAAGCATAAAAGCAATCCCACCATTACAAGGTGTACCTTATCAAGATGGTCCCTACCTTTAGTCACTCACTCACCCAAATATAGAAGAACTACTGGTTTCAAAAGCACAAGGAACATTTTCAGTCAAGTAAAGTGAGGAAGAAGAAGGCGCTTGGTGTCAAGAAGCATCTTCTTTTCAAGACCCAGACTTTCTGCCAGCCTCAACTAAACAAGATCTTGTGACACAAAGGGAACTGAATATTCCTGTTTGAGATTTGCCTAAGAGTAAAGGCCCCGTTAAACACACAACGTCACAGGTTTTGTGATGTTGTGGCGACCTTGCCAACGATATCGCTGTGTGTGACACGCACCAGTGATCGTCCCCCCGCTGGGAGATCGCTGATTGGTAGCGAATGGCCTGGACCATTTTTCGATTGGTGGTCAGGCTGCATCACTGTGTGTGACAGGGGTAATGACCAGGGATTCTCAGTCTGCGCTCGAGACTCTGAATGATCCCAACGACTGTCGGGTGTCGGCGCATCACTGGGTAATTGCTGGTAAGTCTGCCTGTGTGGCATCTCACCAGCGATCACATAGCAATGTTCCAGCAATCCCGGGCAGGTCGGATCGTTGGTGGGATCGCTGGAACATCGCTACGTGTAACTTGGCCCTAAGGCAGAGCTCTAGTGGGCTAGAAATCTCCTAGTGGGCAATGGATTTTTTTGCTCTGAAACTGTGGACAAGATCTTGTCCAATACTTCTTCTTGGAGGGCCATCTTGTAGCATGCAACAACAGCAACAGTTTAATGAACTCACTGAAAAATGTCATAATCCAGAGGAATGGAGGCTTTCATCCAATATAAGCTTAAACGCCGTCTTGCTACATAAAGCCCCCGTCACACCTGGCGATGGGGCTGGGGATGTCGGCGGTGACTGGCGAGTGCGCACACGTTTTTGGCGCCCCGCCAGTGCCGCCATCCCCCATTTACACGGGGCGACATCTCCAGCCCCACGCCGGCGAGCTGTCAGGCGGCATCACCGCCGGGTTGTCTGGAAACCCCAGCAGCGATGCAGGAAAATGGGAGCTTATGGCTCCCATCACCTGACAGGTCGCCGGCGACCGGTTACATGGGGCAATGTGCACACATGTGTGTGGCGATGTGCACTGCTCTGAAACCAGGCGACCACCTGGCACCGCCGACATCGCCCCTTTACATGATGCGATGTAGGAGCGATGTCGCCACCGATATGTCACGCCCCTACGTCGCCTCTGGTATCGGCGGCGATGTGGCCCTGTGTGACGGGGGCTTAATGGCAATGGGCTACCTTCAATTTCAGTTGGTTATACAGTCCACATGAAAGAAACCTGTGTCAACATGAAACAACTTTTGAGGTGCCTGAACTATGATCAACATTTGTGGTCCCTTTGTGGTAAATTAAAGGTGGTTGCTCTTTTACTTGGTCTTCAGGACGGATACACAAATGACTGCTGCATTCTGTGTGAGATAGTTATCCAGGAAAATATCACTACAATAAAAGAGACTGGTCTCTCTGACAATCACTTAAAGCCAGGGAGTAAAAATGTCCTGCATCCAGCAGTTTTTATGACCCACATAGGAGTTTGTTCCCACCATTGCATATCAATGTGGTTCTAATGAAGAGCTTTCTAAAGGCAATGAATTAAAATGCAAAAGCATTCAAGTATCTCATTGATAAATTTCAAAGGTTAAGTAAGGCTGGGGTCACAGTAGCATTTTTCACATGCGTTTTTGGAGACCTGTGTTTTCAAAAACGCATGTAAAAAACGCACCCATAGGCCCCCATGTTAAAAAACGCATGCCCTAATAGCCAAAAAGCATGTGTGACTGTCCCATGCGTTTTTGGAGCATATCCAAAAACGCATGCGTTTTTTAATAAGGGGCCTTATGGAAAACGCATGCAAAAACGCATGTACAATTAGTGCCATTCAAAAACGCATGCGTTTCCCATAGGAGCCCATGTTAAAAAAACGCATGCGTTTCTGGAAACGCATGCGTTTTTTTAACATGGGCTCCTATGGGAAACGCATGCGTTTTTGAATGGCACTAAAAGGTACTAATTGTACATGCGTTTTTGCATGCGTTTCCCATAGGAACCCATGTTATAAAAACGCATGCGTTTTCTACAAAAACGCATGCGTTTTTCAAAACGCTCAAAAAAATACTACAAGCACTATTTTTAGGTGCAGGTTCAAAAACGCAGCCAAAAACGCAGGGAGCCATCACACACCTTACAAAACTCATGCTGACATGAAAAAACGCATGAGTTTTGTAAAATCATTAAAAAAAACGCATGGCAACTGTGACCACAGCCTAAACCAAGATAAGGAGTCTTTATTGGTCCTTAGATTTGTAAACTTCTTCAAGATGAGGAGTTTCTTAGTTTGTTGCAGGGCAAGTAAAAGACTGCATGGGTAACATTCACATTAGTGGTAACTAAATGATTGCGAAACTCAAGAGCAGATAACTATGAAGAGTTGAAGGATCTTGGCTGTAACTGTCCTGAAAGATTCATTTCTTGCATTCACATCTAGACTTTTTTTTCTAACAAACTGCGGAGCAATGAGCGACGAGCGCGGTGAGAGATTTCAGCAAGATATTGCGGCTATGGAGAAAAGATATCAAGGAAAATAGAATCTATCAATGCTTGCAGATAACTGTTGGATAATTGTAAGAGATGACCCAATGCAGGAGTACAAGAACAAGCAAGAAAGAGCTGTCACTGAATGAGGAGCACATTTTGTTGTGCAGTTTCTGTAACTGTTTATATTTCACAATAGTGTTTAGACGTATTTTAGCTTTTTGAATCGTTGCTAAATTTCTTCTAAATAAATATCAGAAAATTGCCATCAAATATTCTGCATCTTTATATTTGCAAAAAAATATTTTTTCAAAGTACTGAAACTTTTATGCATTACTTATTTGTAACAGTAGGAGAAAAATAAGTGCACAATTGGGTCTTATCCGTGTGTGATCAGTGTGCAGGTATTGGCCGCACTCACCTTGTCAGGTTGTGTAAGACACAACCACAGAAACAACAGGGGTGTAGCTCGAATGTAGGTGCTGTAATCAACCAGATGGTTCGTTCGGATGAAATGGAAGTAATGATTCCGGCCTTAGGATGGCACTGCTCTGTCGTTGTTCGAAGGAAGGATAATCAAATGCAATAAATGATCATCCACTTCCTGAAGAAGTGTGCTGAGGCACACGAAACGTGTCGAGTTCTATTAGAAATAAAGATCCTTGGATGATCATTTATTGCATTTCAATATTCTTCCTCTGATCTACGACTGAGCAGTGCCAGGGGCGGACCTACCGTGGTGCAGCTGGTTCAGCTACACCAGGACCCTAAACGTCAAGCCTGCAGGGGGGCCCCCAGCTGACCCCCATGACCCTGTGTCAGAGGAGAGGGGGTTAACCGAGGGAAGCTCCCTGCTTCCCTTGGCTGACCCTGCCCCTCCTCGCCTCCCAGGACTGTGCGGCGCGGCGCAGGTAGGAGCCGCAGCAGTGCCTATAGCACCAAACCCCCCCCGCTCCTAGCCAACATCCGCTATCACCCCACTCCTCACCATCAGCTGCTGCACCAGGGCCCTCTTGGCATAAGGTCCGCCACTGAGCAGCGCTATCCTAAGACCGGAATCAACACTTCCATTTTATTTGTAACAGTAAAAATAAAACTCTTTGATATCATAAATACAAAAGCATACTCAGAATTTTTATTGACAGATTTGAATCCAGGAGATGAAAAACATTAAAAAATGGCTCATATCATAACTAAACCTTTTAACTTTGAAAATATGTAGAACAGTTAATAGATATCATTAATGTACTAAAATAGGTTGAAAAGACACTATGTTTCAATCTGTTGCAACAACATAAAATGACACAAAATGTTTAACAAGTGCATACTGCAGAGTGCAACAAGGAAGACTTTGCTGTGTTCAGTAGGATCTTGGGGTCAGTAAATGTATGTGGAATACCATCGTTCTGCCTCAGTTAATGTCTTTTTATTTGACTTGATGCTGTACGTGATTTTTTTTCCTTTCTAGAGTTGGATAACTGCTAAAAGATGTATTGTTATCTCAAAGGTCTTTTCAAAGGTTATTTATAGAAGAAACGTATGAAGACTCAAATGGAGCATAGTTGCTATTCTACAGTATCTATGCCAATCCAAATTTAGTTACAGAATATCAGACGCAATGTTCCATTCTGCAGGTATCTCATTAGAGGCAGCTAGTTTCTTTGGTGACACAGCTGTCCTGTGTGTTTTTGTGGATGCTGAAATATAGAAAAAAAAAGTAGCTGTTTTACTGGTAAACAAATTCCATTAAATATACAGTAACAATATTAAAACTCTAAAAATTAGGTAAACAACTAGAAAAATAGATGATAGATTGTAAGATGGATGGATAGATAGGTAGATAAATAAATAGGTAGATAGATAGATAATAGAAAGATGCCTAGATAGATAAATAGGTATATTGTATAAACTGCATACAGATAGCTGAATAGAGAGATAAGAGATGGTTGCATTGCAAATAGACGGTATATATTGTAGAGGTAGGTTGTGCTCAGCGATATAATCTCAGAAAGTTCACTATGTGACTTGTGGTACCATAAGGGTTAATGCATTACAAATGTTACAAATGCTGAGTTTGCAAGTTCGCAGAAAAACATGGGCATGTCTGGCTAACCTGAAACCTCCCATAGGTGTATCTCATGGGCAACAGATGGGAAAAAGTCTGACTTCTTCTTTGGTCACATGTTCTTCTGGGCTGGAAAGCGGCCATGTTGCCAGAAGCACATGGTGGGAAAACCATATGTGCAGAGTCTGGGATGGCTCTGGCATGCTTAGGAGACCGCAGGAAGCCGCTTGGAAGGCAGGAGGTATAGGGACCATGGCAGGGCCTGTGAAGACTCTCCCTGGCTGTGGGTGGACAAGGTCCTGGAAGACACAGTCTGTGTCTCACTCTTAGAGCTTGGCCTCTTAGAGATCAGGGCAGCCATTGTCATGGAATGCACTTGGGATGCTATGTGTAGAAGTGGCTGGCGTCCTGGAAAGCACTCGGTGAGGAGACCACAGGGGTTGGAAGATAACCTCGGTCAATTGGCCTCCTTTGCTTTTGGCAAGTGTTATAGAGGAGTTGAAATGTGGAAAAATATGGTTTATCACTTGTTTTAGACAGAGGAGAATGTTGTTACCTCTGATTATAACACCATCAATTTGAGTCAGTACGCTGCACAGAGCGGTCTGCCTGATCACAAATGACTGACAGCAATCATTTTTGGACCATTTTTCATTTTAAAATACATGAAAAATCTAACAGTACTCTGTATCATTAAATGGTCTGCCGATTACTACTGGGGTACCATCTGTTTCTATGGTGAGCTCACTTTGACATGGCTCTGGCTGCATTTGTGTTAAATAGAGATGAATGAACACCTGAGTGTTCGCATTCGGATTACTTCGCTGAATGCAGGGTGTTTGCCGACTTGTTCACTGAACAATCGCTGAACACCATTAAAATCGAAGGCAAGCAACTTTAAACGCATTGAAAACACCTTCAAAGGTGTCCAAAAGGTGTCTCTGCTGCTTGATTGCTATGGTCCATATTTCTGTGCTCCCTCTCACTTCCGCATCCATGCTGGTGGTGAGTGACGTGTGCGGTCACCTGATCTGATCACCATAATAATTGCATCATGTGACCAGATCATGCAGATCATGTCAGATAATCTGGTCACCTGACTACATTGCTTGATTGCTATGGTGACCAGATGAGCTGCATCGCACATCACTCACTGCCAGGTCTGCTCCATGAGTGCGGTGACTCGCTGAGGTCATCTTTCAGGTAACTCCAGTCACTGAATAAATGAGCTGTGAGCTACGCCCGAAAGCGGTGACTCTCTGAGGTCACCCAAGGACAGCTCAGGTAACCATGGTACCCGCTATGATTAGTGGCCACCATGGTTATCTGAACAGTGACCTCAGTGAGTCACTGCACACCTAGAGCAGAGCTGGTAGTGAGTGGCGTGTGCGCGGCAACTCATCTGGTCATCATAGTTATCAAGTCAGGTGACCAGATCAGTTGATACGATCTGGTCACGTGATGCAATTGCTATGGTAATCAGATCAGCTGACCGTGCATATCACTCACTACCAGCTTGAATGCAGAAGTGAGAGGGAATATGGGAAAGCAGACCAAGAGCAATCAAGAAGTGTGACCAGGTAAGATGATCTGTGTGTGTCTGTGTTTATGTGTAGGGTAATGTAGAATAGACGCATTAGTACTGTATATTCCAGCGTATAAGACGACTTTTTAACCCCTAAAATCTTCTCCCAAGTCAGGGGTCATCTTTTACACTGGGTGCAGGGCGCCACCTACTGGGAAAAAGAAACCCGGCATCTGCAGGGGGCAGGCAGGCAAAAAAAAATATTCATACTCACCTGCCTCTGCCTCCCAAGTCCTCCGCAGTTTCCTGCTGCCACCGCCGTGTACGTAGTCGCCGGGCGCCGTGGATGTGTGATAATTAGCCATCAGCCAATCAGGCGGCTGCTGGCGTCTGATTGGCCGCGGCATTACTGTACATCTCCTGTACAAAGGTAATTGCGCCGCTCAGTGTAGATGTACAGTAATGCCAGGGCCAATCAGACGCCAGCAGCCGCCTGAGTGGCTGATGGCTTATTATTGTACATCTACGGTGCCCAGCTACGTACAGTGGTGGTGGCAGTGGCAGTGGTAAGCTCCGGCAGGCTCTGGGGGACACCGCAGTGGGACTATGTATATGTGTGTCTGACTGTGTGTATGCCTGACTGTATGTGTCTGACTGTGTGTCTGTGTCTGACTGTGTGTGTGTGTCTGTGTCTGACTGTGTGTGTCTGTCGTGACTGTGTGTTGACTGTGTGTGTGTGTCTGACGTGTGTATCTGGTGTGCGTGAGACTGTGTGTGTCTGTGTCTGACTGTGTGTGTCTGTGTCTGACTGTGTGTATGTGGCTACAGAGGGATATTGGGGGATGATGGAGGCTGCAGAGGAATATTGGGGGTTGATGGGGGCTGTACTCCCCCACCACCACTGGCACAACCCTCTCTCCATGTCACCTACCCCCCTCCCCTTGACGCTGGTACATCCCCATCTCTGTCTCACTTAAACTCCCCCTATCTGGAGCTGGTATGTCCCCCTCTCTGTGTCACTCACCCTTCCCACCCACCCAGTGCTGGCACATTACCCTCTCTGTGTTTATAGTACATGGAGGACTATTGGGGTGCATTACATATATGGAGAACTATGGGGTGCATTATATTATCTAGAGGACTATGGGGATTGTATTATAATATATGGAGGACTACGGGGTGCATTATATATGGAGCACTGTGATAATGCATTATAATTTATGGAGACAATTATACTATATGGAAGCCATTATAATACTTAGAGGCCTCTGTGGGAGCATGATAATACTTGAAGAGGTATGAGGGAGCCTCTATACTTTATGCAGGGCTATTTGAGGGCTGTGTGGAGGTCATGATACAGTGTGAAGAGATATAGGAGCCATTATTCTTTATGTGAGTCTATTATACTGTATGGAGGACTGTGTGGGGGTCACAGTGAGGATCATATTGTAGAACTGGGGTAGTCTTATACGGCGAGTATATTCCAAATTCTGTATTTTAACTGGAAAAGTTGGGGGTCGTCTTATATGCCCAGTCATCTTATACGCCAGAAAATACGGTACATTTGCACAAATGCTTATGTCCTACGTTAAGCTACACACACATCCGAAGTATTACCGAATGTTCACCGAATTTCCCGACTTTTCAGCAAAACGTCTGAATTCGAGGTACTGATCGAACAGTGACAAATCCAGTCCAGATTTGAGATTGGCGAACATGTTCCAGCAGAGTTCGCTCATCAATAGTGTTAGAGAAATTGGGGTTGTACGCGATTCTTGAAGACCTCATAGTAATGTACACATCTTATTGGGGCAAGTTATTCAATTTCAAAAGATTTGATCATCTCTAATAGATAAAAATATTGATTTGAAATAAATAGCAGGCAACATAGATAGCTAATAAATATGTTTATTCACTCATAGTGTTATAGCAATTTTTCGACTCCAAACAAAATACTGAGTCTTCTTTGAGGTGACTTAGGCCGGGTTCACACCACGGCACAATCCGATCCGGGGCTGTCTGATGTGAATCGCACAGCCCCAGACCGGATTTGCAAACAGAACCGGAGGGCTAATTTGCCCTTCGGTCCTGTTTGTAGCCGGATTCAGCCGGGCGCAGCTGTCCCTGTGAAATTGTGTTGGACCACTTCACATGGGACAACTCCCTGGTGCTGAAGTTGAGCGTAGCTCATGCTGAACTTCAGCCGCCGGTGTCCGTTTCCCGGATCCTCCTGGATCCTCCCTGATCGTGGCAAAATCGCCCCATAGACTCCCATGTTAGGGAGCGACGGATTGCCCCAGATCCGAGAGGATCCAATTTGGGCAAATTTCCCGCCTCAGACATAAAAATGATGCAAGCATTTTGTGTCCGGGAGAAAAATCCGAATACACCCGGATCCTCCTGGACAGATGGAAACCGGATGGTGTATAGCTGCCATCCGGCTCCATCCGGTCCTATAGCATACTATGGGGCTGAAATCTGATCGGGGGCTGTTCGGTTCACAACGGACAGCCTGGATCAGATTTAACCGTGGTGTGAAACTGGCCTAAGGCTCAGTATTTAGTGTGGAGCTGAAACATTGTTATACCACTATGGGTGGATAAGCACACATCCACTGTTTTACTTGAAGCTTAAGGTACCATGACACGTGGCAACGGTACCGCCAATTTGTTAGGCGATGCAGGGGGTTCTGAGACACCCCAGCGGCGATGCCGCCTGTAAGCTCGCGGTGTCTCCCGTGTAAATGGGGGCGGCGATGCTGGCAGGACGCCAAAAGCATGCGCGCTCCCGCCAGTGCCGCCAACATCTCCGGCGGTGGCACTGTGTGACGGGCCCCTAAGTGCTGCCTTTTTGTGGGGATTAGAATTCTCTGGGCATCTAGGTAATTGCCTTGAGGCATGAATCCACATTGCTGTATTCCAGAGATGTCTTACGTTTTGTGTGGATGGACAACTATGTAGATATAAATAAATAGAAGTACAGACAGATATGTAAAATAGATAATTAAAATAAATAGGCTGACTAATTGCCATCCCCTGACACATAACTCAAAAGTCACTTGCCTCATCACCCTACTCTCCAGCAATAAAGACTGCACAGAGAGAATATTACATTTACACACTATAACAGGGCTGAGATTTGAAGTTTGACTCTTGAACTTGTTGCTCTCGGTTCAACATTGTATTGAAACCAGCCGGTTCCTTATTATAGCAGATCTGGGTCGTGAAGCCTCCTTAGTTAATGATCAGCATACAATAAAGATCTTTTTAATAAGATCTGCAAGTTCTCAGTTAATTTTACAGTTGAGTTCCAATGAGAATATCATTAAACTTAATACTTATGGCGCTCGCTCCGAGCCGTGTTTAAGGGATGGTTAGCTCCTGTATCAAGACATGCCTCGTTTGCGGCTGCACTTTTCAATGATCAGAACAGCCATTTTTCCATGGCACCCGAATCGTTTCAGCACATCAAGTGGAAAATACCTTATGTTCAACTCTAGAGATTTATGAAATCATTCTCGGTAGAACTTATGAGAGTTTTGATTAGTTTCGAGATGTTTTTAAGAAGCAAGTTTGACATCTTGTGATGACGGAAATTCTATAGTTTATGATCCAAATTAAAAGATTTCCATTTGCTTTTTTTTCTTGTTCGCTGTTCAAACGCAATTTTCCAAAGTGTTTTATTATAATCTCAATGTCTTCGATATCTTTTTTTCTATAACAAATAGTTTCACTATGAAAACCATTGCTGGCTGCCACAATTTTTTTCTCTAAATGAATGTACAACGCTGCCATTTATTCAATTACAATAATTCATTTGGGGACGTTTTTGTTGAAACGTCATAAACTGAAAGGTAATAAAGCTTTGAATTGTAATAAGAAAATATGCATACATACTGTTGAATTACATTTCGGGGTTTTTATGCTACAATGTTTCATTACTAAGTATATGTGTCAAGATGGGCTTAGGGTTTACTGGAGGTGCCTGGCTAAAAAAAAAAATGGGGACCTCCATAAACCTTTCCAAACCTCCTCTCATACCCAATGCAGTTACTTATTTGGGAGTCTTTACAGTATACTAAAGTAAATGGAAGTTTAGAGGAAAGAGTAGACAGAGATCCCCTTATCTTTCAATATGGACAGCTTCCCTTTGGTTGGATAGGTTTTCCAAGCAGCATTCAAGAGAACACTGCTTTCTTGAGAGGTTTGGGTCACATACATTGCCCATATAGTTATTGTCATTGATATAATTATAATACTATGCTTAAAAAATTTTGATAGTTGGCTGGTTATCAAAAATAGGAGGGACCCACGTCATTAAAAAAAAAATCCTATCCCATTTGTTTGCAGGACAATTGTCCTGTTCTTACCCCATTTTGCTTCCTTTTGCAGCCCTCCTAGCCCTTACTATGACCATTTTACAGCAATTCGGAGTCCAGGTTCGAATTTGACTCAAGTTAAGATAACAAACAAACTTTTAACTAAAGTCTGGACAAACCCAGTGAACCTAAACATCTATGGGTCTGCACATCCCTAATTTTGGCTAAACAATGTAACAGTAGGAGTAAGCAGAACTGCTTACCTAGGTGTGGTGACTGTGTGCTTATAACAGGTACAACTCTATCATCACACTTGTAAAGACTGGAACAGCTACTGTTCCTCCTTGTACAGGTTATGCATGATGCCAACTGTAGACCTGCAGTACAGTGTAGATTAACAAGGAACCACAGAGCACTACTGGAAAGGATGACTACTTATAAGTAGAAATACAGTCATTTTATTGAGGCTATATGTTTCCACACTAAACAGGGGCCTTCATCAGGAGTAATGTAGCCTGGTGAAGGCACCTGTTTTGGGCTGAAGCACAAAGCATCACTGCTGCAGATGCGCAGAACCGTGGAAGTTCGGGTTCCGGGGGTTTAGCCGGACTTTTTATAAAGTTCTGTTCTGGACCCTAACGTTACCTGAACTTTATTGGAAGTCACTGATTGGGTAGTTCAATTCACATACAGCCAGCCATAAATGAAGAACTTCCAGATGAGGGAGAGCGGAGTTTTGTAATTTATTTCTGTACAGACTGCATCCGACAACTCTGATTTTACCCCCAGTGCCATTGCGAGCGATGTAAAAACTGCAAGCGGCTCGCACTGGGCCGAGCATTGAGTGTACCCATGCATTGCGATGCTCACACCAGTGGTTTGCATACATAAAACACCTGAACTCCAAACCCTAACACTGAATTTTTTAATAAAGTCTGTTCGGTACGAAAACTTAACTTTAAAGTTTGATTTGCTCATCTCTAATCTCTACTTTTGCATTTATACTGTTCTATTCTGTACTTATTCTAATATACTACTCTAATATCTACTTATGAGCTGCCATCTTTCCAGTGGTTCCTGGCTTTTCCCTACATTCTGCTGCCATTGTTATATTGGAACCTCAATAAAAGGAAAATGTCACCAATTAGTCTCATATTCATATATTCTTCTCTTTTAAAAGTAAAAATATCTAAACAATGAGATTATGAATGCAATAAACTTATGACAATAAAAGGAAAAGCAGACCCACTTCTAGTGATAAAATATATGTCCATTTCCCGGAATTGCTTCTGAATTGTTCTGTTATTTGCTACAAGTAACAGAAGACCAGGGCAACTGTATTCGAGCCTGTTACCGACGGCTAAACACGAGCAGCTGAGAAATATTCTGAGTTTGGTATATGCTGTGCTTACAGGCAGCTGAAAACCTCACGGGGCTATGAAATGATCAGCCATAAGACAGAAGAGTGGAAATGTGTTCCTGTTCACCTTGTGGTGGTGTTGTATTGGATTAGCTACCTGACTGGCTAGGGGGAATTCCATCATTCTGTTGCAAACTGAAGAGTGAGACAGATGCGCAGACCCCAAGGTGAAACGCGCTGGGTTCTGGAAGCAAGAAAACTATTAATGTCGATACAGAAAAGTATTCTGTGCGATACACACAAGCCGTGAACACAATAACTATTTTTTTTTGTCAATTGCAGGTTATAACCTCAAGGTTTCGGACAGAAAAAAACATATAATACACAGAGCATAGCGAATCCCAAACAGTGAAGGGCAACCGATAATTCTATGGCAATTGGGGAACTAGAAGTTTTACAAGCCATTTACTAGCTGTTTTGAGATTTAAATACATTTATTTTCTCACCCTATGTCCTTACAGTGAAAAATATACACTTATCCTGCATTGACTATGTGACAAAAGCAGGGTTTATCTAATTTAGGCATTCTATTTTTCATTGGTGCTTATCATTGTAAAGGAAGAGAAATAACCTCAAAGGATCTTAGGCTTTCTGATCCTGTAGAGCCCAATCTCATGCATGAAATAAGACAGCATTACATATCCCCTGTTTTTCCATATTTCACCCCCCGACTCTTACTACACTCAGTGAGATCTCCAAGATCAGAAAAGCTAGTCTCACACAGCTGTCAAAATAGTGAGACAGCAGAGAGCCCAACCCTAGCTGACTTCAGCCTCTCTTCTTCAAGACGCAGACCTATTATGAACATATATCGTTAGTTAGAATTTTAACTTTAAACTTTAACTTTGCACCTTAAAACCTTTATTGGGGTTTACTCATTTTTGTAATACCTAGAAAAACGTTTGCAGCAAATCTTATTAAAGGGGGTGTCACACGCGTCAATATCGCCTGCACGATATCGGCTGCACGTGACGTTGCAGCGATATTGACGCGTGTGACATACTGAATCAACCAGCGATAAATCGCTGGTTGATGATCGCCAGGTTTTAGAACCTGCTCTAAAACCTGGCGATTGTCGCCCGGTGTACACGCAGCATCACTGCGTGTGACACCGGGAGTAGCGATATTCCAGCTCCCAGCGCCTCTCACAAGCGCTGGGAGCTGGTAACTAAGGTAAACTGCGGGTATCTAGGCAGCGCGCGCTGCCTAGATACCCGACGTGTACCTTAGTTACCAGCCTCCTCCGCTCACCGGCTGGTATCTAAGGTACACAGCAGGTAACTAGGGTCCCTAGTTACCCGCTGTGTACCTTAGATACCAGCCGGTGAGCGGAGGAGGCTGGTAACTAAGGTACACGTCGGGTATCTAGGCAGCGCGCGCTGCCTAGATACCCGCAGTTTACCTTGGAGACCAGCCTGCTCCCGCTTCCAGCAGCCTGGCAGCGGGAGCAAGACATCGTGGAAACGATATTTAAATCGTTTCCACGATGTTTCTGGTCAATTGATCGCTGGTGAGTCTGTCTGTGTGACAGCTCACCAGCAATCAGCCGTCAATGTCGTCAGCAATCATCTCACTGACGACATTGACGCGTGTGACAGGCCCTTTACAGATTCTTAAAGGGAATCTGTCAGTAGGTTTCACAGGCAACATAATGTAGGCAAATAAACCCAAAATCCAACAATGTATCTCATAGATTACTGGCTAAAGCTGTCCTGACACAATCAAAGTTTCTTTTCAGGAACACAGCAGAGCTGAGAAAGTTGTCCCCGCCCACTCCAGGCTCTCAATACATATTGTCCATTGAGTGTAAGGTGTCAGTCACAGGTATCAGACTGACTTTCTAGTCCTACAATGTTAATTACAGGATAATAAAATCATTAGTTTAAGTAAACAATTGCACAGACCCTGATAAGAGAAGCAGTTTTGTTTTCAACTCATATCATGCTTTCCTCAGCTTACATAGCCAAAACCTGCCCTGCTGACAGATTCCCTTTAATAGGTTTATGTAATACAATGTGTCCTTGAGAGAATCGTAGAGACTTGGGTCTGTTTATTAGGGGGCATCAGACACAACCCGTTATATAATATTATCTACAGTAAGATGTAGATTATATAGAAATACACTGTCCTCGTTCCATGGATATGGGTCTGCGTAGGCGAGGTTCTCAGAATGAAATCACCTCCGTATAATTGGAATTAAACTTCGAGCGTCTTCCTTGTTAATTTTGGATCCGTATTGAATCCTTGTATCTATAACAGGACAGGTAAATTACAAAGGAGGAAACACAGACTCAGCGTACAGTAATTGTGCGCTGCCTGAAAACCGACAAGGATCTTTGAAGGGTAACGCTTTGTGTCTCTTACAAAGGACAAGGGATGTGGTTTAAGCTTTTTATCTCGCTCCTCTCCTCTCCCCTAAGAAAAGTATTAAGTATATATTACAATTGATTTTAGAAAGAACACAGTATTATTCCTGGAGGGAAGTAAACGGACAGAGAATTTTTTTTTTTCTATTTAATGTCCATACACACACACTTTATACTTTGCTCATAAAGCTGCAGAAATAGCATACAGATATAGCAGAGTTGAATATGTCTTTTATCTCTGTAAAACAAGTATTAGTCCTATGTCGAATCACGGATATCTAATTATAATGCCATGATGGAATGTTCTGTCTCCTTAATTTACTATTCTCAATTTTATATGATTTTTTTTAGTATTCCACCATGAAAAAAAATGATCCGCCAATCCGTACTTGATTTTAGAGCTTTTATTTAATAACATATAAAGATTTGATGTGTGAGGAAAGCATTATTTAAGATTTTTTCTTTTCTTTTATGAATAAAAAACAATATATTTTTAACCAAAAAAAGTGTAAAGTTGTTTATGGAAATCAGAAAGGACAGTGAGCTAAGCATTATGTCCACAAAACATACGTTCATACACTTTTATTTGTAAATACAGGATAGAATAGCTTTATGGACTGAAATATTTGTAGGGGGGTTTCATCATTTTTTTCAGTATTGAGATGATAATCTTATGTAGAAAATAGTATTGACGTCTGCTCTTATTAGTTATAAGCTCCCTTAGGGCAGGCACTGTATAGTTGGTGACAGTGGCGTAACCTCAGGCCCAGGGGCCCCGATGCGATAGCTCCAACGGGGCCCCCAATTATTGCAAATCTTTAATAGTATTAGTCTTTTTCTATAAGCCCAAAGGGACTTCTGGGGCCCCCTAGGCTGCAGGGCCCGGGTGCGATCGCAACCCCTGCACCTGTGGTAGTTACGCCCCTGGTTGGTGATGATCCCCATACAAAGCCGCAGAATATGTTGGCGCTACAGTATGCAAATTGCCTCATCAGAGAAGCACAAGATGAACTCTAGTGCCACCTATTGGAAGTAGCAATCCTACAAGTCAACATCGACCCTTTAGCAAGTTTTGCAATATTATTTAGAATTGAAAAGCCAAATCAGAGCCTCAATTGGCAGACACAGTGTTTCGGGTGTTTGCTCCTCATCCATGCAAAGTGTGAGATATGATTTGGCTAGGAAATTAATAAACACTGAAAAAAAACACTGCTGAAAAAGATAACATAGAATTTGGTTCAGATTATTTATCATTTATAGATTATTGGATACATTGGGAAATGCTGAATATCCATGACAATGTAGAATTAGGAGATACATATCAATATTTATAAAAATACTGAGGACAATAGTGCTTTTTTAATAATGGAAAAGTAGTAAGGTCTCTGATACCAAAAAATATTATTCATTAATATCTATATGTTTGTATATACCGTATATCATCCTACCATCCCGATGCGAGATGGTCAGAGCGGGGAGAGGGAGTGGGGAATCAGCGGATGGGAACCTCAATGCCACTGGATATCCGAATCATGTAGCAATTTCAGATATCCAGTGGCATTGAGGTTTCCATTGAAGAAGAATGGCCCCACTATCTTTGTACCCCATATACCACACCATACCATCAATTTGTGTTCCAACCGTCTTGGAGGGATCTATCCACTGTGGGTTAGTGTCAGACCAATAACGGGGGTTTTGTTTGTTAACTTCACAATTCACAAAAAAGTTTTCCTCATCACTCATCTGAAGGCAATTGTCTATGCTGTGAAGATATGAGATGTGCAGCATCTGAAACATTGGATACTGGAAGCCTGTGCTAGCATTTCCCCTGCGGTGTTGCTATCAGTGTGTCAAGACTAGGAGAAGAGGGTTGCATTGACAATCCAACACAATGTGCAGCACTTTGAACACATTATATAAGTGGTCATAAACTTGTAAATAACTCATGAAAGAATAAAGTTACGTTAAAAACAAGCACACCATTGTTCTTCTTATGAAATTCCCAATGAAATTGATGTGTCACATGACCCTCTTCCCTCAGAAAAAAATACATTTAGATTAGGGATGAGCGAGTATACTCGCTACTATTCGGTATTTGCCGATTAGTAGCGGTATTCGGGCTACTCACTACTCTCCGAGTACTTATGAGTACTCGGGAGCAGCGAGTAGTCATAATACTTTCGCAGTGTATCTATAGATACACTGTGAAAGTAGCCTAAAAGTTAATAAAAGTTGTTAAAAAATAATAAACTTACATACTCACCTTACGACACCTGCACCGGGACCGGCAGAGAAGACATCCGATATCTGGAAAAGGACCTGTCACTACCAGCCAATCAGATGGCCGGTAGTGATCTGGCCAATCAGATGGCGCCACGTCACACCACGTGATCGCTGGCGGCCACCTGATTGGCAAATTTGCAAGGTCCTAGATGTACTATCAGGACCTTGCAAACTGGCCAATCAGTTGGCCGCTAGCGATGACGTAGTTGTGACGTGGCGCCATCTGATTGCCCAGATCGCTACCGGCCATCTCATTGGCTGGTAGTGAAAGGTCCTTTTCAAGCAATTGGATGGCTTTTCTGGCGGTCCCAGTGCAGGCGTCGGACAGGTGAGTATGTAAGTTTATTATTTTGTAACAACTTTTATTAACTTTTAGGCTACTTTCGCAGTGTATCCATAGATACACTGCAAAAGAATTCGTACTCGCTATACTCGCAACGCAACTCGTTGAGAGTATAGCGAGCACGAATAATGCAGTACTCACTCATCCCTAATTTAGATCCAAAATGCCGACTTCAAAATGACCCCCATGGTCACCACCCATCTGTATAAGTTTTCCCCTCCCATATACTAATATGCCACAAACAGGAAATTGATATTACCATTACAATTTTATTTAGGTGCATCCATATAAATGGCCCACGCTGTATATTAAGTGTATTCATTTTTACATCATCTTTAAGTACTTTTATTAGTATTGTTTTTTTGGTATGCCTGCTAGTGCTTCTAGCAATGAAAATATACTTGGCCGTCCAATTTTCATTATATTCTATAGGGATGAAGATCACGTAATAGATATAAATAATACACCAACTGGGACAATTATTTCAGCTTAAAAAGTGCCGACTACTTTACTGGTCATGTAAACATCATGGAGAGGAATTAGAATGATTGAACCTGACAAAGTTGACTAAACCCTAGAAATAAGCGACAAAAAAACATTTTAGAAGCAATAATTCCAAGACTTTCTTATCCTAAGAGGATATAGTAGGTTAAAAAATGACTTCTAGACCCTGAGAAGTCTGAGACTAAGCGAG
This sequence comes from Allobates femoralis, assembly GCA_033576535.1. NCBI lineage: Eukaryota > Metazoa > Chordata > Amphibia > Anura > Aromobatidae > Allobates > Allobates femoralis. The sequence goes on along the minus strand of JARQOC010000009.1, from coordinate 153,167,405 downwards.
CTGCAATGAAAGGAGTGAAGGAAAGGGCAGTCTGCCTTTACACTCTTTCTTTATATGCCCTCGCGTTTTGTTTTATTGATTTCCTTACTTAAAGCTACTGGAATGGTGACACTTTTTCATGGCGTAACAAAAGATGTGCTTCATCTATATTACTTAGCTCAAACACAATCCGGAGAGCCCTGGAAGGCTTCTTTCTAAACACTTGTACATGTGATGTTTTCTGGATAGATTTTCCGATATGTTTTTTGTTTGTTAAACAAACATGGCCGAACTAAATGCTGACATCAGTGAAACGCATCACATAACCATGCTTGTAGAATGTATGAAGGATTTACATTGCTCCAATGCTTCTGCAATTTACCCAGAACTAAAAGTTCTAAATACTTTCTAAAGTATGTATACAGTTCCAAAGCGGAGCACTGCATGCAGACTACAAACCATAATACCGGGGGCCACACGCTCTCCTTCATCTGTCTTCTACTCTTCGCTAATGTTAAGAGAAAGAAAAAGCGTAATGGCTTTTAACCAAGAAAAATAGGGAAAATAAATGATCGGATGTGATCACCTCTGTAATGAATTAAGGCATATAAATGACCACTGTTGCAGATCCACAGGCTCAGAGCCAATAAGTAGGAGAGAAAGGCTATTAAGCTACCTTTACACGCCGCCACTGTGCCTAGCAACAGGTATCCACCGCACGTGCTCGCGCACGTTTTTGGCGGTGGATACCAATCGCCGATGCCGCATGTACACACCGCCATTGCGTTGTCAACTGAAGGTATCTTTGTTCCCCGGAAGTTCCGACAGATCCTGCGGATACATCCAGATGTATACATTCGCTGCATCACACGCCGCTACCCACAAAGGATCAACTGAGAATTAAACAGGTATTTGACCACCCATGGCATTATGTTTTGGCCCATCCCTTGCATTATATTTTGGACCACCCCTTGCACAATTGTTTTGGATAACCCATTGCATTACATTTTGGACCACCCATTGTATTCTAAATTGGTCCACCCCTTTTCTTTATTTTTTTGATGATCCCTTGCATTATGTTTTGCAGCACCCTTTGTATTATGTTTTGGGTCACCTCTTTCATTATATTTTTGCACAACTCTTGTATTATTTGTAGACAACCCCTTGCATTATGTTTTGGAACACAACTTTTATTCTGTTTTGGACGACCCCTTTCCTTAATTTTTTTTGACCACCCCTTGCATTATATTTTGGACCACCCCTTGCATTGTATTTTGGACCACCCCTTGAATTATATTTTTGACCACCCTTGCAAATCATTGGACCACCTGCATTTTTGGACCACCCCTTGAATTATATTTTGGACCACCCCTTTGCATTATATTTTTGATGATCCCTTGCATTATATTTTGGACCACTCATTGTATTATAATTTGAATCACACCTTACATTCTGTTTTAGGCTAGGATCACACATGCAGATTTTACTAGTGTTTTTGGAGACCTCGTTTTCTGAAAACGCATGCAAAAACGCACTATAGGCCCCCATGCAAAAAACGCATGCCCTAATAGCAAAAACGCATGTCTGAATGGACCATGCGTTTTTGGGTACGTTTTGGCTCAGCACCAAAAAATACTGCATGATGCAGTATTTGGCTAGGGTCACCCATGCCATGCGTTTTTTAAGGTGCATTTTGGCACCCTGCGTTTTTACCTGTGTTTTTGCTGTTAGGTGTGGGGGGACCCTATGAAACCATGGAAAAAACGCATGACCATTTAGTGCCATTTAAAAACCATAGGGCCCATGTTAAAAAAACGCATGCGTTTTTGAAAAAGCACCAAAAAATACTGCATGTTGTGTATTTGGGTGCGTTTTTCAAAAAACGCTGCATCTTGCAGTATTTTTTGGTGCTGAGCCAAATACGCACCCAAAAACGCATGGGCCATTTAGACATGCGTTTTTGCTATTGGGGCATGCATTTTTTTGCATGGGGGGCCTATGGGTGCGTTTTTGCATGCGTTTTCAGAAAACGCAGGTCTCCAAAAACACTAGTAGAATATGCATGTGTGACCCTAGCCTTTTTTGAAAAACGCACCAAAAAACGCAGCATGCAGTATTTTTAACATGGGGCCCTATGGGAAACGCATGTGTTTTTAAATTGCACCAATTAGTCACACATCAATTCCCTAATGGTACCTTTACACGCCGCCACAGAGGGTAGCAACAGGTAGGCACCGCACGTGCACGCACACGTTTGCAACGGCTGCTAACGGTGCCTGATGCCACATATACACGCTGCCACAAGGTGCTCCACAGAAGGTATTTTCATTCCCCAGAAGTGCTGACAGATGCCGCAGGTTACCTTCTGTGAAGCACCTTCCCTGATTTACACGCCGCTACCACAAGGGAATATGGGCGTACATATTGTGCGCCGTAACTACATAGGCGTGACCGAGTTGTGTATTACGCGACGCTCGTACTGTGATTGGACAATGCAATAACATCATGATTGGCCAGCCAGCGCAGGTAGGCTGGCTAATACATGACGCTATTGCAAATGTGTATTGTGACTGGTCAGCTCGTTAAATATGCCGCCCTGTGCAGGGACAGCCAATGGGTACACAGTAGCCCCCATCAATGATAGCTGATGGGGCGTGGTATACATGACGCTGTGGCACGCCCCAGGGAACTCAAATACTGTACCTGTGCCCCGATTACACGCCGCTACCATAGGGATTATGCCTGCTTGTTTTTGAGCACGGCTGAAACATAGGTATCCAAAGAGACAAGAAGGTACAACCTGAATTACACGCCGCCACTTCGCGGTGTTTTGAAAGTAAAAGGTACAATTGTGTCCGATGCCTGGCGGTTTCTACCTTTTCGGTGGCGGCGTGTAAAGGTACCATAAGAGATGGACCAGGACTTTATTTGCCACTATACTTTTGGAAGTCTGTAATTGTGCATTGACTCAATATGCTTTAGCAATGATGGTATTGTCAGTGCAAGAAGTAGAGTTGTGGGTTAAAATGGATAGATGGAAAGAATCATGAAAGTTTGGGAGGTTTTTTCGCAGCGTTCAGAAAGTGTTTTTATTTGACCATTCATTTACCACTGATCTCCTTTAGGCGGCCGTCACACGCTGAGATATCTTGCCAGATATCGTTTAAGCGATCTCCTTTTTGATCGCTTAAGCGATATCGGGCAAGATATCGTTGCATGTAATCAAGCGATTTACGATGGTAAATCGCTTGATCGTGACATCGCTGATCTGAGGTTCGGTTCTCAGATCTAGCGATGAACGATGCAACGATCTGCATCATCGTGGTGTATAACACCACGATGATCCATCTCCCAGCGACCGCGCCTATGCTGGGAGATGGTAACTATGGTACACGTCGGGTAACTAAGCGACGCGCGGCGCCTAGTTACCCGATGTGTACCATAGTTACCAGCGAGATCGCGGATCCACATCGCTGGTGAGTCTGTCTGTGTGACAGCTCACCAGCGATGTGAGCGATATTGTAAGCGATTGCGCGTGCACGTGATCGCTTACAATATCGCTAAAGATATCTCACCGTGTGACGGCCGCCTTATATAGATATTTGGTTGTGGAAGCTGTGGAATTACTGGAGCAGAAAACTGAACCTTTATCCTGGGAAAAAGAAAACCCAGCTACAGTCCTAAACCTGCCACATACACAAAACCAGCTCCAACATTTTTTCCCTTTTTGTTATTTCTTTTTATGTTTCACTTTTCATATCTCATTTTTTTTCTATTTCCTACAAATAATAAAAACCTAAAGGAAAACCATGTAATAAATTCATAAACCTTTCTGCTAGATGGATCTTACCATATAAAAAGTTATGTTAAAGCAGAGCTGTACATTAGAGGGCGGCAGCAGGGCCCAGCAGACAGCTTGATCTACGCGCTCCTTATCAGGATTTGCGGCACACTTCAACCGTCTCCAAGATTTATAACTCACCAAAGCATTGACAATTGTCAAAGTTATATGAGCGCACACAACAAAGGTCTTTGATTCTGAACTCTATTTATCCCACTTGAGCCAAGTCTTCTTTTCACTCATGTGCGAGAACTTATGATGACCTAAAATCCCTCCATTTGTGACAGAATTGTGCGCTTCTTGAGACAAAACAATGACAATAAATAAGGGCACAGTGAAGGTTGCAAGCCTCGTACCGGTACTAAAGCTTTCTTATACTTCAGCGGAAATGATTTGGATACTATGTGACCTCTGTACACAATAAACGTTAAGTGGATTAAGTGGCTGTATCTTCAGAAATCTATTTACCTCACATCTATCTATCTATCTATCTATCTATCTATCTATCTATCTATCTATCTGTTTATCTATCCATCATCTATTTAACCATCTCATATATCTATTTAACTATGTATGTTATCTATCTATTGCATATCTATTTCTGTATCTATCCATCTATTTCATATCTATGTATATTATCTATCTATCTATCTATCTATCTATCTATCTATCTATCTATCTATCTATCTATCTATCTATCTATCCTCTCTATAATCTATCTAATCTATCCCATATCTATCTATATCATCTATCTATATTATCTATCTATCTATCTATCTATCTATCTATCTATCTATCTATCTATCAAATAAAGGTTATTGAGCAGCGTTTCTTTATAGCATTAAGCTAGGTGCTAATCAGTCCTTGAGGTGGTATCCAGCCACCTATTCTAGACAGGTAAATGTGAAAAAATCCAGCCTTTTTTCACATTTACCTATCTATCTATCTATCTATCTATCTATCTAATTCAAATTCAAATAAGATTTATTGGCAGGACTAAATACACATCAGTTTTGCCAAAGCAAGTGTACAAAAGGGAATAGGGATTAGGACTGTAGGGATGTTGGGTAGGGCTGTAGAAAAGGTGGATAGGGGCACATCAAGTGTGGGGGCTGTAGGAGCAATGGATGGGGACAAATCCAGGGTTGGGGCTATAAGAACAATGGATGAGGCAGATCCAGGGTGAGGGCTATAAGAACAATGAATGGGACAGATCCAGGGGGACTATGGAAGTCCATTTCATATCATAGTTCATTTTACTTGAAGTCTATAGCATGCACTCAAATACCACGCTATCTATCTGCTATCTATTTAGCTCGTTATCTATCCATCTATTATCTATCTATCTATCTATCTATCTATCTATCTACTATCTATCTAGTTAGCTATCTATCTATATGGCTTTGTGCACACAGTGCATTTTTAGTGTGCTTTTAATTTTTTTTGGTGCAGATTCTCCCAAATCTGCATGCCTATTCTTCCTCCAGCAAAGTCAATTAGAATCCTGAAGTGTTGTACACATGTTGCTTATTTTTTCCTTGCAGGTTTGGTGCAGAAAATAATCTGCAGCATGTCAAGTCTTAAGCCCCCGTCACACCTGGCGACGGGGCTGGGGATGTCGGCGATGACTGGCGGGTGCGCGCACGTTTTTGGTGCCCCGCCAGCGTCACTGTCCCCCGTTTACAGGGGGCGACATCTCCAGCCCCACACCGGCGAGCTGTCAGGCGGCATCGCCGCCGGGGTGTCTGGAAACCCCAGCGGCGATGCAGGACAATGGGAGCCTATGGCTCCCATCGCCTGACAGGTCACTGGCGGCCGGTTACATGGGGCGATGTGCTCACATCGCCCCATAATGGTCGCCTGGTTTCAGAGCACTGCTCTGAAACCAGGCGACCGCCCGGCACCGCCGACACTGCCCCTTTACATGAGGTGACGTAGGGGCAATGACGCCGCCGATAGGCCACGCCCCTACGTTACCTATGTTATAGGTGGCGATGTTGCCCCGTGTAACGGGGGCTTGAGTGTGTTTTCGTCTGTGTTTTTAACCCTTCCAGCCATTGACTCCATTATGAAAAATGCATGGCAAAAAAACGCACCCAAAAAAACAGGAGAAAAAATGCATCATAAAGGTATCGCTTTTTGTTGAGTTTTTCTGTCAGGAGATGCATAGTTGATGCAGAGAAATGCGGTACTCAGCATGAACACATAGCCTTAGAATGAAAAATGAAAAAAGGAACAAAGGAAAGAAAGAAGGAGGAAAGGTAAATCTGAAAAGAAAACTAGTGAAAGAAGGGAAGAGAAAAAGAAATAAATAAAGAGAAATAGAGAAGGTTAAAAATGGAAAGGAAAAAAGAAAGATAAAAAGAAGGTAGGAAGGATATAAGCTACAAAGGAAGGAAAATTAAAAAGTAAGAAAGAGGATAAAAGAGAAAAAGAAAGGAAGAGTTAGGCTAGGGTCACACTTGGCATGCGTTTTTTAAGGTGCTTTTTGGCAGCCCGCGTTTTTGCTGATAGGGTTGGGGGACCGTTAAAAAACACATGCAAAAACGCATGCAAAAACACATGTACCATTTAGTGCCATATAAAACGCATGCGTTTCCCATAGGGCCCCATGTTAAAAAAACGCATGTGTTTTTGAAAACGCACCAAAAAATGCTGCTTGCAGTATTTTTTGGTGCTGACCCAAAGACGCTTCCCTAAAACGCATGGTACATTCAGAAATGACATGCGTTTTTTGCATGGGGGCCTATGGATGCATTCTTGCATGTATTTTCACAAAACGCAAGTCTCAAAAACGCATGTAAAATCTTCAAGTGTTACCCTAGCCTTAGAGAAGGATAGGACGAAAGAATGAATGGTCAAAAGAAAAAAGAAAAGAAAGAGGAAGGGAAGGTAAATAACAAAAGAAAACTAGTGAAAGAAGGGAAGAAAGAGAAAAGGGTAAAGAGAAATAGAGGATAAAAATAAAAGGACAGACAAAGAGGAAAAGGAAAGAAAGAAAGAAAGAAAGAAAGAAAGAGAAAGAAAGAAAGAAAGAAAGAAAGAAAGAAAGAAAGAAAGAAAGAAAGAAAGAAAGAAAGAAAGAAAGAAAAAGAAAGAAAGAATAAGAAAAGAAAGCTAGTGAAAGAGAAGAGACAGAAAATAAAGTAAAGAGAAATAGAGAAGGAGAAAAATAGAAAGAAAGAAGATAAGAAGGAAAGAAACTGAGAAACAAAGAATAAAAGATAAAAAGAAGAAATAGGAAAAAGAAAATAAGATACAAAGAAAGATACGAGAGAGCTGAAAATATAAATAGACAAATAGATCTTTTTTACATACTCAGATATGTTACATAAAAAGAAGATCTCTTGGTTACTTGTTGAGTAAGCAATCGATAGTCCTAATGAGTATAGTTTTGTGGCCTGATCCCAATGATTTAATTAATTGTGCGCTCATCCTGACACACATCTACGGACCTTTCTATTATTTTCCTATTCATCACCCTGACATCATCTGAAATCCTGGAGGGTCTACGTTTTTTTTCCCTCGTTAAATCTATAATATGTTAAGCAGCCATCTTCCATTTTTAATGTATGGCGCTTAAAGTAGGGAATCCCCAACAGCTACAGCATAATGTGAAAAGGCTGATAAGCTCCCTCATTCCTCAGGCATTAACCTTTTAATATGGCATTAGAATGAAAGATAGCTTCAAGAACATCCAATAGTCTCCTGTTTTGATGACATTATAAGTCCCTGTCGGCTAGTGGCTGCCATATTGATTTTTTGAAATAATAAATAATAGAAAAGGATAAAAAGTAAGATAGAAATGTTCAGATTGTGCCTGTTATACAGTTTGAAAGCTACAGAGTGTCATTATTTTCAGATCATTGTCAGAATGTAACGTCGAAGACGATAACATTATGTATTTTGTAATATGTGGGATATTAACTTAATGAGAGATTTAAAAAAAAAAAAATTGAACAAATAATTAAAAATCCTTATTTCTAATATAATTTACTAACACATTGTTCAGTTCTTTGTTATCACTTTTTGACAGAATATCTTCTTAACAGCAAACCACATGGTCAGATGGGGTATTACAAGGAAAATTCATGTTTTTGGTGAAATGTTACACATTTTAGACACATTTTTTGTGTTTTTATTGCTTAAAGATATATTAAGATACAGAGTATAATTATTGACAAAGTGTATCAGTGTAAATATCTGTTTTTAAAAGCTCTAATACGATATTCTGAGTAATTAGAGGGAAATTTCTCAAAATTTCAATCAATTAGGCAGGGTGGAGATTAGCTATAATTAGTGTTTCTCTTGAGAACCCACCCAAATAACCATCTAATACTAACATTTCTCTTAGACCGGATCAGTTGGGTTGGCTAACCTTAGAAATCCATAAAAGAATGGCTGTATAATCCATTTTGAAAGTTTTACTACCTGTTAATAAAATGAGCATTTTATGAGACCAGGTGGAGAATTTTATGAGTCCGGCTTATTGCTGTATAATTGTTTAGAAGTATAAACATAGTATCTACCGTTGTAGTATGCATTACATGGTAGCACACCATGGAAATTAGAGATGAGGTCAATTTGCGGAGGATTGAGTTCAAGTTGAATTTCTTGAAATTAGCGGTTTCACACAAATTCAAACTTTTTGACTTTCGATTTGCAATTTACTTTAATAAAAAATTACCTGGTGCCATTTCCCACACTGCTAAAGTATCAGAGAGAGTGCTACTGTAATTTTGCATTGATATGCGGGCCTACCCATAATTTCCTACAGTTTCCTACAGTTTCCTACAGTTTTCCTACAGTTTCCTACATCTTAAGGGTTATCATACCTTGTTCAGTCGTGATCAAGTTGTACCAGGGACATCACAGATCAGGAATTCTCAGTGGAGCACAGTTTGTATGGCAGAGTATTTTTTCATCTCCTGAGTCACTGGATAAGTCTTTCTATTCTGTAGAGCAACTATAGGGAACCTCAGACCCCAGGGCTGAATGCAGCCCTCGATGAACTTTTTGCGGCACCCGGGTAGATTCCTGGGGAACGCAGTGCTCAGACTGACAGATGCATTTTGCCTTCTGCCTGCCCTTTAAATCCAACTACTCAGTAATCTCTATGCCCCTGCCTCAGCCTCCTAAGTGACATATATGCCCCCAGCCTCTTCTGTGAGGTCTATGGCTCTAGCAAACCTGGAAAAGCAGTTGAGAAGCAACGTGACCAAAATCACCCATGCCAAAGAGAAGCAGCTCCAGACACCACAGTAGGGTTGAGTTGATTCTTTAATCGAATATATCAGGGTAATTTTCAAGTTGATAATTTTGTGCGGCCCCTGAGGGATGGTAGAAATTTTGAAATGGTCCTCGGGAGAAAAATGGTTCAGCACCCCTGCTGTAGAGTGTAAGCTCTTATGGTCAGCGGGGTCCTTTCTATATCCTGTAGAGTGTAAGCTCTTATGATCAGTGGGGCCCTCTATCTCCTGAAGAGTGTAAGGTCTTGTGGTCAGTGGAGTTCTCTCTCTCTCCTGTAGAGTGGAAGCTCATATGGTCAGTGGGGCCCTCTATCTCCTGTAGAGTGGAAGCTCTTATGATCAGTGGGGTCCTGTGTCTCTCCAGTAGAGCTGAAGAATCTGCAGAGATTCACTGCTCAGGTATAAAAATCTGTCCACAAGACAACTATTAGTTATTAGTGATGAGCGAGCATGCTCGCTGCTATTCGGTACTCGCACGAGTATCCCGGTATTCAGGATGCTCGGCGAGCACCTCACAGAGAGCAGATTGATTGTTATGGTCCCTCTGGAGGGCACAGCAAGGAGTTGTATGCTGTGTATGCTGTGACGATTTGAAAAAGCCCACCCTCCTGCCCTTTCCCAGAAACACTCAGTTTATAGCCGTATGTCTGTGGGTGGAGCCTATTTCTCATTGACTTGCATTGGGCTCGATGCTCGGTCGAGCACCCAAGCATATCGAGATGCTCGACCAGAGCATCGAGCACCTAAGCATTTTAGTGCTCGCTCATCACTATTAGTTATACCTGCCACAAATCTGACAATTTTGGAAAAAAGAAGCCAGTTTTGAAAACAAGCTGTTTGTAGTCTGTAAAAAGGCCATATAATGGACACAGCAGGCATCGGGAAGAGGGTGCTTGGGTTAGATGAGACCAAAGTAGAACTTTTTGAACTAAATGCAAAATGTTTTGAGAGGCGGAAAATTAACACTGCATATTACCCTGAAAACACCATCCCCACCATCACACATGGTGGTGGCAGCATCATACTGTGGGGAGGCTTTTCTTCACCAGGGGCAGGAAAGCTGCTCAGAGTTGATGGGAAGATGGATGGATATAAATACAGGTCAATTCTGGAGGAAAACCTGTTAGAGGCTGCTAAACACTTCACACTGAGGCATACGTTAACCTTCCAGCAGGACAACGACCCTAAACATCCTGCCAGAGCCACAATGGATGGTTTAGATCAAAGCATATTTATATGTGTGAACGGCACAGTCACAGTCTAGACCTAAATCTCATTGAGAATCTGTGTACAAAACTTGAAAATTGCTGTTCTCCATCAGTCTCACTGAGCGAGAACTACTGAGCAAACAAGAATGGCCAAATATTTCACCCTCTAGATGCAGAAATCTAATACAGACATCCCCAATAGACTTGCAACAGTAATTGCAGCAAAGGTGATTCTACAGAGTAGTGGTTATTTGGCAGAATACAAGAGTAACAATTTTAGATTTAATTTAGATATTTAGAAAATGATGTATTTTCCTTTATTACTTCATAAATACTTGATACTAGTGCAAGTATCAAATGTAAAATCCAATAAATACATACAGGTTTGTGGGTGTAATGTGAAAAAAATGTGGAGAAGTTCAGAAGACTTTTACAAGGCAATGCAACAGGGGCACATACTAGATTATCTCAGCACAGGAACATGTTTTTAAACAAATCAATTGTGGAACACGCATGCAGGATAAAAGGTTTATCATGTTGTGTACCATTTAATGCATACTGCAATAGACGTGTTATACTCCTAAGAAATGACATAGCATTATACATCAACAATAGTTCAATGGAGAGGAAATCCACAAAAAATGAATAAATAATGAAATTATCACCTAATACAAATTCTGTTATTTCTTCCCAACAAATCATATGTGAACAGAAAACTGAGACTAGTTTCACCAGATGATTATAGAGCACCACTTAACATCATTCAATTATAGTGTAGAGATCAGAAACATCGGCCAAATACCCACAGCTCATTAAACAGGAAGCATTACACTGGCAGAATCACACCGGCAATGCCAGTGCACCACTGCTTATAGGAAGGGACGGGGGGAAATATATCCACATGCAGTCATCATCACATACATACCACTGTATGGAAGCCACAATGACACATTGCAGAAGTAACCACTCATGATAAAGGGATGCGATGGTTATACTGTAATTAATGTGTCAATGTAGGTATAATATGTGCACAGACAGACAGACAGACATATAGATATATAGATAAACAGATGATGAGATGAACGAATCAGGCAAAGTTTTCCTGGGAAATGTGAGAAAAGTTATTCTCTGCAAATTTAGTTTCCTTAAATTTTCTGGGGTCTCCCCAGAGCATAATAAACATAACATGCTAAAAAACCTTTATAATCACCTCATCTCCAGCACCGCACGCTCATGCTGCTTTTTGGCCTTCCATGCCCTCATCACATCACATATCCGGCCAGGTTGTTCATTCTAAGGCTATGTTCACACACAGCATTTTTGCTGCATTTTGTGAGGATCTGTATTTTTGTGCAAAAGGTCACCAAGAAACGGTCCTCACAGAAGCAGCATTCTGTGTGTGAATGCCGCTGCCCTTTTCTTCTGCGCTTTACTTATCTCGCCGCACTCCTCTCGGTGACCGCCGGTGATCTCCTCATCCCCGCTGGGCCGCAGCAAGTCCGGCCTCTAGGACCTCACAGCACCATTGACTGGGTGACATCGGTCGGTCCCATGGTGCTGTTTAAGGTCCTGCACAAAGGGCCTACAGTGTCCGTATGAGGAGCGATCACCAGGGGAACATGGCGAGGTAGTAAAAGCAGAGGAAGAAAAGCGCAAAGAATTGACAGTCATTCTTTTGGCAGGTTTCTCTTTGCAGTGCAAAGTAATCTGCAAACTTATGGACCATGTGAATGCACTTGTGCAAAAGCCATTGCTGTTGCTGGGATGCGTATGGTGCTGAGTTTCATTGCATTTACGCAGCGCTAAATAGCACTGCATTAAATGCCAAAGCATGCTATGTGTGAACGTAGCCTAAGCGTACTCAGCTGTGAGGATCTGCTATGAATCAGAACTCACGGCTGGAACCTGGCAGGAGATTTTGATTTAAAAGAGCGTGAAGACTGGACAGCAGGAGAGGCAGTGGATGCGCATAAGTGAGCAGTGACTATGTTTTCAACACTGATTCACTAGATATTGCTTTCTTTAAAGATGAAGTGACGTAAGGTGGCTCAGTGGTTTAGCTCTGGGGTCTGAGTCCAATCCTGCAGGCCAACATTGAGTGCAGTTTATCATTCTCCCATGTTAGGTAGTTTTCCTCTCAAGACATATACGGAGAGCGGATTTAGTTCATGAGCCTCAATGGGGACTGTGATGATAACATCTATGAAGCACAGTGGAATCTAATAACCATTGGCATAATTTGAAGCTCATAGACCCCAATGCAAAAGCTCCAAAAAGGCCCCCAATAATTGTAAATCTATAATAGCATTTGTTTTTTTCATTAGCTCACCCACAGGGACTCTTAGGGCCCCCTAGGCTCCAGGGCAATTACAACCCCTGCACCTATTGTAGTTACTCTCCTGATAATAGCGCTATATAAATAAATGGATACTTTTTAGGAATTCCTTCTACCATTGGCAGTGAGCATGCAACACACATATCCCAATATACTGTACAGAGCATAGAATATTGTCCCCGGGCCATGCAGTGGCTAAAAGGGTTCTAAATTAAGTCCTTGTTAAAAAAGCCTACCATGTCTTTAAAAGATCATTCTATATGCTTGTAATAACAGTACAATTTACTTTTAGAACAAGATTATCGGATTACTGATACTTTAAATTAAATAACTCAGAATTCATAGAAATGTAAGCCAGATAATATCTTTCAATGTGAGTGATTTAGTAGTTCATGACTTTTTAAGAAAAATGTTGAAAAATTCTACTTGCAATACCACAGCTGACCATGTGGTGTGCTGTTGAGAGATTGAACTGTCGAAGAGCAGCACTGATCGCAATGTTAATGGCCGCTTTACACGTCACAATATCGTTCTGATATTGCATACGATTTCACGGGAGCGCGCACATTTTTGGCACTTGTCCAAGATCGCATAGTAGATGTCACACAGGGAGAAATTGGCAGGCAACGCAACTACGATGTAGTACACCCCTTTTCCAAGCACTGTATGAGCAACCCAGGGAACAACCATTTATCATTGTAGTGAATAGGGGAAGTTGTGTTCCAAATTGTAGTTGCGCCGTTACACAGCACAATCCTGCCACATCGCCTGTATAATATCGTACGGTTGAAGGGCTTGCACAATCTTCTTGCAATATTGTAGTTAGGTTGTTTTTGCGTCGCATTGCCTATTTACACGACACAATGCACGAATGATATCAACTGCAACGGCCACACCACGTGACTTTTTATTGATGTTGCATAGCGATATAGCGACGTGTAAAGTGGCCTTAAGACAGTCTATCACTTTTTGTCTTTCTGCTCACATGTTTGTTGCCATAATTCAGAACTACGTTTGCCAAACATGGAATTTCCTATTTTTCGAATTGTGAATTTTGTTTGTGTTTGCTAAAAAACATCTCAGAAAACTTTTGATATATTCACATCTGAAACTGCAATTAACACCTTTTCTCAGGTCGCCCCACAAGATTAATTTTCCCAACATAGATTAATGCAAATGCTTGCTAAAGTGTTTTGAAAATATTTTCTCTATTAATCTCAATCAACAGCAGATTACCGCCTGGGTAAGTAATGAAGTTGTTACGGCATTTCGTCAAGAAAAAAAAAAAAAGCGAAAAATAAAAAAAAAACAGCTGCGTGGAACCTTTAAAAGCACCGGAAAATTCTGTCAATGTTTAGAGGATTAAAATTTATTCTGAATTCTACAGCTGCAAAATAATTTTTTACTCTTGGATAAACTCTCAACCCTGGTAGGAAAAAAAAATATCCAAATTGACATCTAAAAATGCATTTATACTTCACAGTAAAAGTCATTTAAAAAATTTATATTTATGCTGTTATCTTCCCTACTTAAAAAATAAAACCCCTCCATCATGGGTTAGTGCCAAGTCGTAAAAGCCATTCAGCCGTTCTATTACGCTGGTAACGCTGGTGGAGCAACAAAGAAAGTCATTTTTCAAGAGCAGTTAAAATGGTTCCCCTTATTGTCTATATCAATCTACCATTGGCAATGCAAAGTTATGAAAACAGTCAGTTCCCAGAAGTCGTAGGGGGTAACTGTAGGAAATTATATATGTTTTTCTAAAAGAAATTAAAACATATAAAGCGCTAGTTCTCTATTGTGTAGACTCAAGAGGGACGGACATGCGATAAACCATCATTCCTTGATCGAAATGATTTAGAATGCCAAAACATCGAGATATAAGCAAGACCGAAAAAACAACAAATGGACATTATTATTTTAGAACTTTTTAATGTAACCTTTTTATAGTCCTAAATAAAAAATTTTAGTAATATTTTTTCACTATGTAAAAAAAAAATATTAATGAAGAAAAAAATGTAATATTCTGCAGTCGAAGGTGTTCTTTCAAGACAATCCCAAGGGTCAATGTTGACCTTGAATTTTATTCATTTTGAACCTGTTGTCACTACTCCTGGGTTAGATACTATAATATCTGTTTTGATTGGATTGAATTTAAAAAAAATCAATAGTGGTGCCTTCAGCGACAATATTGGGGCTTCCAATGCTTATTTCATATTTGACGAATGATATATAATTTAGATATAAAGACTTAGACCCGTGCACTTTTTAATTTTTGAGTATAAGAAAAACTAATCAATTTTGAACAGTCTTTTTTATCCTGATTTTCATCCATTTTGGGTTGTATCCACTATTATTATGAGACAGCGTTTGGTTTTTCTCATGTGCAAAATCAAAATATTTCTTAGCTTGTCTAACTCATCAGATATGGAGTAACAACACGGATGGCATCCGTGTGCTGTTTGTTTTTTTCACAGACCTGTTGCCTTGAATGGGTGATTTTAATCCACAAATAGGATGAAAATAACACATTTCCATTTTTTTTTTAACCAAAAAATTGTTTATAAGAATGTGCCCATAGATTATAATAGGTATATAATAGATTATAATCTATTATATAATCACGAATGGGTTTTTTGCCCCTTTTGAGTCCGCTCACGCTGCGAGTCAGCGTGGTCATGTGGATACGCCCGAAGCATTGGCCGCGCAGCGGCCATTGCGAGCAGTTCTAAGGCGACTCGCTATGCCCGCGCAGCGGCCATGGCGAGTCGCCTTAGCAGCGCGAAGCATTGGCCGCGAAGCGGCCATTGCGAGTCAGAGACTCGCTCTGCTAGAATCCCGATGCATGTGCATCGGGCACCCAGCTAGTAGGTATATAATAGATTATAATAGGTACGTGTTCAATCTGAAAAATAAAACAGAACTCGTGCATTAAACATGGATGTGTGAAGGTGTCATAGGGGTGCTTAAGTCTGAAGGCACACTGTGCGAGGGACTCACGTGAGTGCAATGTGAGGGAAACTCGCATTGCACTCGGACCAGTGTGGCCCTATCAGGCAAGGTACACTGGTGCGAGTCCCCCGCACCTAACTCGCAATGCGAGCCAGAAGCGAGTGCAGTCACAGCATGCTGCGACTGCACGCGATTCTGACGCGCTGTGAGCACCATGCAACTGTATGGGGGACGAGAAATTCTCACCCCCATACAGCACACGGTGCAAATATGGTGCCAAAAACACTTTAAACTCGCCGGCTGTCAAAGCCGACAAGTTTAAAATGACCGCTTTGCCAGTACAGTAAGCTATCATCTTGTAACATTGTGACAGCAGCGGTACAAGATGTTTAGCTAATACAATAATGACTGTTGTAAAATAATGTATACTGGGGTTATTTTAGTGATTAACCCCATCAGCATCCTCTGCGCCGCATGTGTGCGCAGAGGATGCTGATGCGGCTCTAAACCCAGTGATGAAGGGGTTAATATGCAGCTGATGTAGTGGCAAAATGTATGTTGAGAGTGTCCTCACTCTCTGCAGACATGGTGTCATTACACCATGTGTGTGAAGGGGTTAATTTTTATGTATAATGGGTTAAAAGAACTGTCGGGTTTATAAATTCACAGAGAAAGTCGGCACTCTGTTACTGTCTATGGGGAGCTGTCCCCTCTCATGGTGATGAACAGTTCAGGTTCAGGCGAGATATCTTTTAGGGCGATGCCCACCCCTGCTGCACACGTCAATCACCACTGCACACATTTCCTCCTCTTTACTTAAAGTTGATTCTGCAAGCAACCATCTAATCAGAAGAATGCAGTATGATCCAACTTTCTACCTTAAAAACCTGATGGTTGGTTCCCTTTAACTATTTTTTTTATTTTTTGTAGGCTGAAATATATTATATGATGTACAATGTGCAATTGGTATTGTTTATATTATAACTAGATGGTGGCCCGATTCTAAAGAATCGGGTAGTCTAGAATCTATATAGAGTTTATTTAGTAATAGGGGAGTGCTGTGAAATTAATTGTGTGTATACAGGCGGCTCAGTGGTTAGCAGAGTATACGGTGGCTCAGTGGTCAGCAGTGAGTGCGGTGGCTCAGTGGTTAGCAGTGAGTGCGGTGGCTCAGTGGTCAGCAGTGAGTGCGGTGGCTCAGTGGTCAGCAGTGAGTGCGGTGGCTCAGTGGTCAGCAGTGAGTGCGGTGGCTCAGTGGTCAGCAGTGAGTGCGGTGGCTCAGTGGTCAGCAGAGAGTGCGGTGGCTCAGTGGTCAGCAGTGAGTGCGGTGGCTCAGTGGTTAGCAGTGAGTGCGGTGGCTCAGTGGTCAGCAGTGAGTGCGGTGGCTCAGTGGTCAGCAGTGAGTGCGGTGGCTCAGTGGTCAGCAGTGAGTGCGGTGGCTCAGTGGTCAGCAGTGAGTGCGGTGGCTCAGTGGTCAGCAGAGAGTGCGGTGGCTCAGTGGTCAGCAGTGAGTGCAGCACAGGCTGGAGGGGGCAGAGGCTGGAGGGGGAAAGGAGGGAGGAGGCAGAGGAGGCAGAAACTGGAGGGGTTAGAGGAGGGAGGGGTCAGAGGAGGGAGGGGCGGAGGCTGGGGGGGCAGAGGAGAGCGGAGGCTGGGGGGGCAGAGGAGAGCGGAGGCTGGGGGGGCAGAGGAGAGCGGAGGCTGGGGGGGCAGAGGAGAGCGGAGGCTGGGGGGGCAGAGGAGAGCGGAGGCTGGGGGGGCAGAGGAGAGCGGAGGCTGAGGGGCAGAGGAGAGCGGAGCTGGGGGGGCAGAGGAGAGCGGAGCCTGGGGGGCAGAGGAGAGCGGAGGCTGGGGGGGTCAGAGGAGAGCGGAGGCTGGGGGGGCAGAGGAGAGCGGAGGCTGGGGGGCAGAGAGAGGGGGAAGGCTGGGGGCAGAGGAGAGGCTGGGGGTCAGAGGAGAGCGGAGGCTGGGGGGTCAGAGGAGAGCGGAGGCTGGGGGTCAGAGGAGAGCGGAGGCTGGGGGGTCAGAGGAGAGCGGAGGCTGGGGGTCAGAGGAGAGCGGAGGCTGGGGGGTCAGAGGAGAGCGGAGGCTGGGGGGTCAGAGGAGAGCGCGAGGCTGGGGGGTCAGAGGAGAGCGGAGGCTGGGGGGTCAGAGGAGAGCGGAGGCTGGGGGGTCAGAGGAGAGCGGAGGCTGGGGGGTCAGAGGAGAGCGGAGGCTGGGGGGTCAGAGGAGAGCGGAGGCTGGGGGGTCAGAGGAGAGCGGAGGCTGGGGTCAGAGGAGAGCGGAGGCTGGGGGGTCAGAGGAGAGCGGAGGCTGGGGGGGTCAGAGGAGAGGAGCGGAGGGCAGGGAGGGGGTCAGGGGAGAGGGAGGGGAGCTGGGGGGGCAGAGGAGAGCGGAGGCTGGGGGGGCAGAGGAGAGCGGAGGCTGGGGGGGCAGAGGAGAGCGGAGGCTGGGGGGGCAGAGGAGAGCGGAGGCTGGGGGGGGCAGAGGAGAGCGGAGGCTGGGGGGCAGAGGAGAGGCGGAGGGCTGGGGGGGCAGAGGAGAGCGGAGGCTGGGGGGGCAGAGGAGAGCGGAGGCTGGGGGGCAGAGGAGAGCGGAGGCTGGGGGGGCAGAGGAGAGCAGAGGCTGGGGGGGCAGAGGAGAGCAGAGGCTGGGGGGGCAGAGGAGAGCAGAGGCTGGGGGGGCAGAGGAGAGCAGAGGCTGGGGGGGCAGAGGAGAGCGGAGGCTGGGGGGGTCAGAGGAGAGCGGAGGCTGGGGGGTCAGAGGAGAGCGGAGGCTGGGGGGTCAGAGGAGAGCGGAGGCTGGGGGGTCAGAGGAGAGCGGAGGCTGGGGGGTCAGAGGAGAGCGGAGGCTGGGGGGTCAGAGGAGAGCGGAGGCTGGGGGGTCAGAGGAGAGCGGAGGCTGGGGGGTCAGAGGAGAGCGGAGGCTGGGGGGTCAGAGGAGAGCGGAGGCTGGGGGGTCAGAGGAGAGCGGAGGCCGGGGGGTCAGAGGAGAGCGGAGGCCGGGGGGTCAGAGGAGAGCGGAGGCCGGGGGGTCAGAGGAGAGCGGAGGCCGGGGGGTCAGAGGAGAGCGGAGGCTGGGGGGGGGCAGAGGAGAGCGGAGGCTGGGGGGGCAGAGGAGAGCGGAAGCTGGGGGGGGCAGAGGAGAGCGGAGGCTGGGGGGGCAGAGGAGAGCGGAGGCTGGGGGGGCAGAGGAGAGCGGAGGCTGGGGGGGCAGAGGAGAGCGGAGGCTGGGGGGGCAGAGGAGAGCGGAGGCTGGGGGGGCAGAGGATAACGGAGGCTGGAGGGCTGAACACTCACTGGGCTGTTGGCGGTCAGCGGCAAGGCTGGCGGCGGTTCCGGAGGAGGGGGCGGAGCAGGATGGAGGGCGGCGGGGCAGGATGGAGGGGGCGGGGCAGGATGGAGACGGAGGGGCAGGATGGAGACGGAGGGGCAGGATGGAGACGGAGGGGCAGGATGGAGACGGAGGGGCAGGATGGAGACGGAGGGGCAGGATGGAGACGGAGGGGCAGGATGGAGGTGAGTGGCGCAGGATGGACAGAGCGAGGCAGGATGGAGAAGGCAGGGCAGGATGGAGGCGGCAGGGCAGGATGGAGATGGCAGGGCAGGATGGTGGTGGGGGAGGGGGGAGGATGTAGGGGGCGGGGCAGGATGTTGGCGGGGGGTGAGGATGGTGGTGGGGGTGCGGGATGGAGTCGGGGGGGCAGGATGGTGTTGGGGGGCAGGATGGATAGGGGGGGCAGGATGGATAGGGGGGGCAGGATGGAGGCGCTCCTCCTGACCCCTTCCGCTCCCCGCGGCACCCGTCCCTCTGGGCCTCCAGTCTCTGCGGCCGCCCTCCCTCTGGGGCTGCACACCCCCCTCCCCTTCATGGTGATAATAAAAATAAAAAAACCTCAGTGAGGATACTTACCCTGCGGCGGCTCGCTCCACCCGTCTTGTAGGTGGCAGGACAGGAGCTGTAGTTGGCTGGGAAACCGATCTGCTGGGGGTGAGTGGGCAAAGCGGGGGTCAGTGGGCAGAGTGGGGGATGAGTGGGAAGAGCAGGGGTTAGTGGGCAGAGTCATTGGGCAGAGCAGGGGTCAGTGGGCATAATCAGTAGTCAGAGCAGGGTCAGTAGGCAGAGCTGGGGTCTGTGGGCAGAGCTGGGGTCAGTGGGCATGGTCAGTAGCCAGAGGGGGGGGGGGTAGGTAGGCAGAGCAGGGTCAGAGGGCAGAGCGGGGGTGAGTGGGCAGAGTGGGGGGTGAATGGGCAGAGCATGGTCAGTGAGCAGGATTGGGGCATCAGTGGTCAGAGCAGGGTCATAGCGGGGGTCAGTGGTCAGAGCAGGGGTTAATGGGCAGAGTGATTGGGCAGAGCAGGGGTCAGTGGGCACAGTCAGTAGGCACAGCAGGGGTTAGTGGGAAAAATCAGTGGGTAGAGCAGGGGTGAGTGGGCAGAGCAGGGGTGAGTGGGCACAGTCAGTGAGCAGAGCAGGGGTCAGCGGGCAGAGCGGGGGTGAGTGGGCAGAGCAGGGTTTAGTGGGCATAGCAAGGGTTATTGGGCACAGTCAGTGGGCAGAACAGGGGTTAGTGGGCAGAGCGGCGGTCAGTGGGCACAGTGAGTGGGCAGAGAAGGGTGAGTGGGTAGAGCATGGGTGAGTGGGCACGGTCAGTTGGCAGAGCAGGGGTCAGTGGGCATGGTGAAAGGGCAGAGGGGGGGTGAGTGAAGAGAGGGTGGTCAGTGGGCAAGCCAGGGTGAGTGGTAAAAGCAGGGGCGAGTGGGCAGAGCGGGGGTGAGTGGGCAGAGCGGGAGTAAATGAGCAGAGCAGGGTCAGTAGGCAGTGTGAGGGGTCAGTGGCCAGAGCATGGTCAGTGGGCAGTGTGAGGGGTAAGTGGGCATAGCATGTTCAGTGGGCAGTGTGAGGCGTGAGTGGGCAGTGTGAGGGGTCAGTGGGCAGTGTGAGGGGTCAGTGGGCAGAGCAGGGTCAGTGTGAGGGGTGAGTGGGCAGAGCAGGGTCAGTGGGGTGTGTGAGGGGTCAGTGGGCAGAGCAGGGTGAGTGGGCATTGAGGGGTCAGTGGGCAGAGCATGTTCAGTGGGCAGAGGAGGGTCAGTGGGCAGTGTGAGGGGTCAGTGGGCTGAGCAGGGGTGAGTGGCAGAGCAGGGTCAGTGAGGGGTCAGTGGGCAGAGCAGGGTCAGTGTGAGGGGTCAGTGGGGGGTGAGTAGGCAGAGCAGGATGAGTGGCCAGTGTGAGGGGTCAATGGGGCGAGCAGGGTGAGTGGGCAGAGCATGGTCAGTGGGCATAATGGTGGGTGAGTGGACAGAGAGGGGGTGAGTGAGCAGAGAGGGGGTGAGTGGGCAGAATGTGGGTGAGGGGGCAGAGAGGGGGTGAGTGGTCAGAGTGGGGGTCAGTGGTCAGAGTGGGGGTCAGTGGGCAGAGCAGGGGCAGAGTGGGGGTGAGGGGGGCAGAGGGGGTGAGTGGGCAGAGTTGGGGGGTGAGTGGGCAGAGTTGGGGGGTGAGTGGGCAGAGTTGGGGGGTGAGTGGGCAGAGTTGGGGTCAGTGGTCAGAGTGGGGGTGAGTGGGCAGGGTCAGAGTGGGGTCAATGGTCAGAGTGGAGGTGGGTGGGCAGAGCAGGGTCAGGGGCAGAGTGGGGGTCAGTGTGCAGAGTGGGGGTGAGGGGGCAAAGAGGGGGTCAGGGGGAAGAGTAGGGGGGTGAGTGGGCAGAGTTTGGGGGTGAGTGGGCAGAGTGAGGGTCAGTGGTCAGAGTGGGGGTGAGTGGGCAGAGCAGGGTCAGGGGCAGAGAGAGGGTCAGTGTGCAGAGTGGGGGTGAGGGGGCAGAGAGGGGTTCAGGGGGAAGAGTAGGGGGGTGAGTGGGCAGAGTTTGGGGGTGAGTGGGCAGAGTGGGGGCCAGTGGTCAGAGTGGGGGTCAGTGGGCAGAGCAGGGGCAGAGTGGGGGTCAGTGTGCAGAGTGGGGGTGAGGGGGGCAGAGAGGGGTTCAGGGGGAAGAGTAGGGGGGTGAGTGGGCAGAGTGGGGGCCAGTGGTCAGAGTGGGGGTCAGTGGGCAGAGCAGTGGCAGAGTGGGGGTCAGTGTGCAGAGTGGGGGTGAGTGGGCAGGGTCAGGGGCAGAGTGGGGGTCAGTGGGCAGAGCAGGGGGTGAGGGGGCAGAGGGGGTGAGTGGGCAGAGTTGGGGGGTGAGTGGGCAGAGTTGGGGTCAGTGGTCAGAGTGGGGGTCAGTGGTCAGAGTGGGGGTCAGTGGTCAGAGTGGGGGTCAGTGGGCAGAGGAGGGTCAGGGGCAGAGTGGGGGTCAGTGGGCAGAGTGGGGGTGAGGGGGCAGAGTGGGGGTGAGGGGGCAGAGTGGGGGTGAGGGGGCAGAGAGGGGGTCAGTGTGCAGAGTGGGGGTGAGGGGGGCAGAGAGGGGTTCAGGGGGAAGAGTAGGGGGGTGAGTGGGCAGAGTTTGGGGGTGAGTGGGCAGAGTGGGGGCCAGTGGTCAGAGTGGGGGTCAGTGGGCAGAGCAGTGGCAGAGTGGGGGTCAGTGTGCAGAGTGGGGGTGAGTGGGCAGGGTCAGGGGCAGAGTGGGGGTCAGTGGGCAGAGCAGGGGGTGAGGGGGGCAGAGGGGGTGAGTGGGCAGAGTTGGGGGGTGAGTGGGCAGAGTTGGGGTCAGTGGTCAGAGTGGGGGTCAGTGGTCAGAGTGGGGGTCAGTGGTCAGAGTGGGGGTCAGTGGGCAGAGGAGGGTCAGGGGCAGAGTGGGGGTGAGGGGGCAGAGTGGGGGTGAGGGGGCAGAGGTGGGGGGAGGGGGGCAAGAGTGGGGGTGAGGGGGGCAGAGAGAGGGGTCAGGGGGAAGAGTAGGGGGGTGAGAGTGGGCAGAGTTTGGGGGTGAGTGGTCAGAGTGGGGGTCAGTGGGCAGAGCAGGGGCAGAGTGGGGGTGAGGGGGGCAGAGAGAGGGTGAGGGGGCAGAGTTGGGGGGTGAGTGGTCAGAGTGGGGGTCAGGGGCAGAGAGGGGTTCAGGGGGAAGAGTAGGGGTGAGTGGAGAGTGGGTGAGTGGGCAGAGTGGGGGCAGTGGTCAGAGTGGGAGTGGAGAGCAGGGCAGGTGGGGTCAGAGAGTGGGGGGGGTCAGTGGGCAGAGCAGGGGCAGAGTGAGTGGGTAGTGGTCAGTTGGGGGTGGAGTGGTCAGTGGGGTCAGGGGCAGAGGGGGGTCAGGGGGGGGGGGGTGGTCAGAGTGGGGGTAGGGGCAGGTGGGGGTCAGTGGTCAGTGTGGGGGTGGAGTGGGTCAGAGTGGGGGTCGGGGCAAGTGGGGTCAGTGTCAGTGTGGGGGGGTGGTCAGTGGGGCAGCAGGGGCAGAGTGGGGCAGTGGTCAGGTGGTGGGTCAGTGTAGGGCGGTGAGTGGTCAGAGTGGGGGGTCAGTGGGGCAGAGAGTGGGGGTCAGTGGTCAGTGTGGGGGTGGGTGGTCAGAGTGGGGGTCAGGGGCAGAGTGGGGGTCAGTGGTCAGTGTGGGGGTGGGTGGTCAGAGTGGGGGTCAGGGGCAGAGTGGGGGTCAGTGGTCAGTGTGGGGGTGGGTGGTCAGAGTGGGGGTCAGGGGCAGAGTGGGGGTCAGTGGTCAGTGTGGGGGTGGGTGGTCAGAGTGGGCGTCAGGGGCAGAGTGGGGGTCAGTGGTCAGTGTGGGGGTGGGTGGTCAGAGTGGGCGTCAGGGGCAGAGTGGGGGTCAGTGGTCAGTGTGGGGGTGGGTGGTCAGAGTGGGGGTCAGGGGCAGAGTGAGGGTCAGTGGTCAGTGTGGGGGTGGGTGGGCAGAGCGGGGGTGAGGAGATCGTGGGTCAGTGTGCAGCGCAGGGGGATGAATAGGCAGAGTAAGTGAGATCGGGACAGGACCTTTGATGACGTCACGGTCATGTGATATGTGACTCCACCCATCATCGTGACGTCATCAGAGGTCCTCAAGCCCCATGAATAGAGATCGTGGCTGGCTGGAGGGAGCTGTGGTAAGAGGCGGGGGGGGTGACCGGAGAGTGGGGGGTGACCGGAGAGTGGAGGGCGGCTATGGTGACAGGCAGGGGGGTGATGGGGCAGCGGGGGGAAGTGTTGTGACAGGCGGGGAGCGCGGGCAGTGGAGGATGGCTATGGTGACAGGCAGGGGGGTGATGGGGCAGCGGGGGGAAGTGTTGTGACAGGCGGGGAGCGCGGGCAGTGGAGGATGGCTATGGTGACAGGCAGGGGGTGATGGGGCAGCAGGGCTGTGGGCCGGATGTGGGTGGGCGCAGACGGGGCTCTGTGCAGGGCCGGTGGCTGGGGCTCTGTGGGTCTGGTGCTTCCGGTTCCGGTGTTTGACACAGGAGGGAGGCCATCACGGAAGCGGAAGCGGATTTTGGGCGGAAGTGGCCTTCGGGTTTTATATAATAGATTTCTTTTTACTGATCCATGTGTGTAGGAATTTGTAGTCAACTATAGTTTTTCAAGTGACATTAAAACATATGTGAATATTTAAAAACAACCATATATACTTTTTTTTTAAAGAAAGTCTCATGTTAATGGGGAGGAAAATAAACATTTGAAGCTGGTTTAGCACCTGATAATTATGAATATTTAAACCCAACAAAACACTTACCAGATATCTTTATGCTTACTTCTTGTTTTCTCGACTTTTGTTTGTTTTTGATCTTTTTATTGTCAGTTCAATGTTTTGACAAAACCGCATTTTCTTTCTCCGAGTCACGCACACAGAGACATCTAGCACAATTATTTCCTAGGTGGCGATATTAAACTCTCTCTTTATATATACTGCACCTTTGTGATGCCTGCGAGATGTCAAATCATGTGAGCTATGTTTTATAATGGTATTTACTTTCCTAATTGCCACTTCGCTTTGTCTCAATAGTCAGTCCTTCATTGTTATAATGTAATATTCTGAGAACTCACTGCACAGCCACGCTGCATTAATATTGTCCAATTTATTTGAAAATTGCCTTCAGAATATTAATCCTTAACAATCTCTGGATACAAGGACTTAGATGCTGTGCAGTCTGTGGCTATGGAATCGCCCATAGCGGAGAGGCAGCTGGAGTGCTATGATATGTAAAGTGTGCCGCTATGGTCTATGTATAGATTGTGTAACGAAGTGTTTTATAATCTCCTAAAAGCCGACAGGTAATTATAATAAGAGATTTAGCAGATTAAACATAAATATGGACATTTGGCACCAGAAACTATAGTCAGAATAGGGGCGCACTAGAAAAAGTCCTTGGATTCCTGTTCTGATTCAATATGGCAATACATGAGTGCAGCATTGAAGAGGCTGCTCCTTACGAACCTTCTACCATCTATTTTGTATCCTCCCAGAAGCAGACAAAACACCGTTTCGGATTATTTTGACCAAATTGGCCTTTATATTAACAACACAAAACATACAATAAAAGTAACTTGAAGGTGAAAAGGATCTTTGAGCTCCAAAACCTGGTGGAAACCACTCATAATACATAAAGAACATCTAGCATTACCCCAAGCTGTGACCCCAGACTTGGAAGCTCCTTAGTTGCCAAAAAAACCATTAACCTACATCACCAACTCCCAGGTAGCCAAACCTGAAGACCCCCAAATCCACCAGGCAATTAACCAGATTTTGAGCCAAAAAGGAGGTCACTATAAACCAGATGTACAACCCCAACTGTAATTTTGCCACCAAGAACCCCCTCTCCACTGCTTGCTGAAATTACCCCCCCCACCCTTTTCTCCCATGCGCATCAGACTTTCACCAGTGGTGCCTATGTGCCCTATTGTAGACCCCCCCCCCTTTCCTCAGTCTGTATACCCCCTTCTAACTGATGATCACCTGCTACTTCCACCCCTCAAACTTTTGACCTATACCGACTGCTCTTTTAACCTCTGCTTGCCCTCCAAAGCTGAGTTACTGGTCACTATGCCCATGGCTCTGCTGGCTT
The DNA here is from genome assembly GCA_033576535.1 of Allobates femoralis. Lineage (NCBI taxonomy): Eukaryota > Metazoa > Chordata > Amphibia > Anura > Aromobatidae > Allobates > Allobates femoralis. The sequence continues at coordinate 153,141,936 of JARQOC010000009.1, read as the reverse complement.
TGTTTTTCCTATAACAAAATAGGGTTCTTTCCAAGATCCCATCAGTGTCCTTACTTTCTGCTCACAGTTAATTGTACACATATTATGATATTAAGTTTGTGCTGCCACAATACCAGAATAGGCAGCAGGAAGGTAAAGCCCAAGGAAAAATAAGAAACTATTAGAATTAATTTCACCACCGGTTTAGATGAGACTAAAAAAGATATAAAGTGATGAAGATCAGCGTATGGGATTTACCCAACATTACATGGTGATTTCATTTGCATAGATGTATTTAAAGTAGAGGAGAAATTATATCTAGAAATAAGTGAACTGATTCATAACAAAGTAAATTTATTATGAACTTCCAAACAATGGTCCCCAAAAATTTCTCACCTGTTCTGATTCTGAGATAGCTCCCGTTCCTTTGCTGCCGATGTTGGGATTTTTCAACGTGTCCACTTATAGCTGTGACAACTGTGAACGGTCTGACGCTGTCACATTGGGGTGGAGATAAAGAACTACATGCAACATTGATGTCAGTGAATTGCAGTGCCCCCCATTTATTATGTTTTAATGTCTGGAGATCATAAAAAAATCTTTACAAGTCACTATTGCTACAGACCAATTTCATTTGGAATCTGGGAGCTGAAAAAAGTGAGTATGCTCAAAACAAATTGTGGGAGACTTGCTCATTTCTAATAATTTTTTTGGTAAGGCCGTGTTCAGACATGGTAAATCTTCTGCATGTAACAAGCATAGATTATGAAGAGGTGCCGGGGTTTGCTGGGGTGGTGATTGCTATAGGCTGGTGATATGATTGGTCCACCCCAGCACGCTACATAAAACTGAGAATCCCTGGTGTGTCTGGATGCTCATGATCTTACTTTTTGTACCTTTAGATCTCTCCAGTCACACTCCCCACCCCGGTCCATTGGAATGATTAGCACAGTGGCTCAGTGGTTAGCACTGTATGGTGGCTCAGTGGTTAGCTCTGCAGCCTTGCAGCACTGGGGTCCTGAGTTCAATTCCCACCAAGGACAACATCTACAAGGAGTTTGTATGTTCTCCCCGTGTTTGCGTGAGTTTCCTCTAGGCTCTCTGGTTTCCTCCCACACTTGAAAGACATACTGATAGGATATTTAGATTTTGAGCCCCATTGGGGATAGTGTTTCAAATGTATCTATGGAATTAATAGCCCTATATAAATGACTAAATATTATTATTATTGATGGATAGGGATGACATACATGTCAGTAAAAGCAAGTCACACTTTGCTGTAAACAGGTTGAACGAACATTAGACAGCAGGCAATACAGTTTGGTTCTTCTGTGTAACACAGAGGCCCTATCATTATGATTACTGGCGATGACATAATACTTATGGACATTTTCTTTGCTAGGCAGTTAAATTGGACTCACTTCTCTTAAATACACAACTACCGACAGTGATTGCTTGCAGGAGGGCACTCCTAGAGCCTTTTCCTCCCTTTGTGTGTCACCCATGCAGCACCCTGACTTCGTCTGGTCCCCTGAGCCTGACCAACTCACTGGACTCACTTCCCCTTCTCTCTCTCACAGGCCTTCTCTAGTTTCCCAGTACCTGAGTTTTTGTCACCCACACATTGCTTACTTGACCCTTGCTGCTTCTGTTCTCTCTGACTTCCCACACACCACCAGTCCTGGACTCTTTCTTCAGCCCTACGCTGAGCTCTTACTCTTGCATAGCTCCCTCTTAGCTTTGCAGAGTCCTGACTGAAACTGGAACTAAGATGGCCTCCCTCTATACATCTTTACCCCTCCCACAAGGGACTAATAGATACTTAACCCATAGTAGTCCTGACTGAAACTGGAACTAAGATGGCCTCCCTCTATATATATCTTTACCCTCCCACAAGGGACTAATAGATACTTAACCCATAGTAGTCTTGACTGAACTCCAAGCATCCTACTTACCTTTTCTATGTTGTAGCACAACTCTGCTGCATCTACATAACATTCCTATCTTACCTTCTATCTTACATTCTATTAGTGCATGTTACATTATACTTCTCGCTATGCATATTACCAATGTAATACAAATATACTTCACATTAGCAAACATCATTGTTCAGGGACACTTCACATACACATACAGTATTAACATATTAATATTCACACTTTACTGTAGGCAGCGTAGTAACCCCACTACCTTTGTGTCAAATATTTACTTACAATTCATAGAAAAATCCACAGCAGAAAGATCTAAAGTGGAAAAATTGAACTATATCTAAATGTAGCCTAGGAATATTCTGCTAGCGCTAAAATTCATGGATGGATGAAAGGTGGCAGATAGATAGATAGATAGATAGATAGATAGATAGATAGATAGATAGATAAAAGCATGCTGACTAGTTAGTAATGTGTGGTGGCTCAGTGGTTAGCACTGTATGGTGACTCAGTGGTTAGCACTGTATGGTGGCTCAGTGGTTAGCACTGTATGGTGGCTCAGTGGGTAGCACTGTAGGGTGGCTCAGTGGGTAGCACTGTATGGTGGCTCAGTGGTTAGCACTGTAGGGTGGCTCATTGGTTAGCACTATACGGTGGCTCAGTGGTTAGCACTATATGGTGGCTCAGTGAGTAGCACTGTATGGTGGCTCAGTGGTTGGCACTGTATGATGACTCAGTGGTTAGTACTGTAGGGTGGCTCAGTGGTTAGCACTGTAGGGTGGCTCAGTGGTTAGTTAGCACTGTATGGTGGCTCAGTGGTTAGCATGGTATGGTGGCTCAGTGGGTAGCACTGTATGGTGGCTCAGTGGTTTGCAGTGTATGCTGGCTCAGTGGTTAGCACTGTATGTGGTGGCTCAGTGGTTAGTACTGTATGCTGGTTCAGTGGTTAGCACTGTATGCTGACTCAGTGGTTAGCACTGTATGGTGGCTCAGTGGTGAGTACTGTATGGTGGGTCAGTGGTTAGCATTGTACGGTGGCTCAGTGGTTAGCACTGTATGGTGGCTCAGTGGTTAGCACTGTATAGTGGCTCAGTGGTTAGCACTGTATGGTGGCTCAGAGGTTAGCAATGTATAGTGGCTCAGTGGTTAGCACTGTATGGTGGGTCAGTGGTTAGCACTGTATGGTGGCTCAGTGGTTAGCATGATATGGTGGCTCAGTGGGTAACACTGTATGGTGGCTCAGTGGTTAGCACTGTATGGTGGCTCAGTGGGTAGCACTGTAGGGTGGCTCAGTGGGTAGCACTGTATGGTGGCTCAGTGGTTAGCACTGTAGGGTGGCTCATTGGTTAGCACTATACGGTGGCTCAGTGGTTAGCACTATATGGTGGCTCAGTGAGTAGCACTGTATGGTGGCTCAGTGGTTGGCACTGTATGATGACTCAGTGGTTAGCACTGTATGGTGGCTCAGTGGTTAGCACTGTAGGGTGGCTCAGTGGTTAGTTAGCACTGTATGGTGGCTCAGTGGTTAGCATGGTATGGTGGCTCAGTGGGTAGCACTGTATGGTGGCTCAGTGGTTTGCAGTGTATGCTGGCTCAGTGGTTAGCACTGTATGTGGTGGCTCAGTGGTTAGTACTGTATGCTGGTTCAGTGGTTAGCACTGTATGCTGACTCAGTGGTTAGCACTGTATGGTGGCTCAGTGGTGAGTACTGTATGGTGGGTCAGTGGTTAGCATTGTACGGTGGCTCAGTGGTTAGCACTGTATGGTGGCTCAGTGGTTAGCACTGTATAGTGGCTCAGTGGTTAGCACTGTATGGTGGCTCAGAGGTTAGCAATGTATAGTGGCTCAGTGGTTAGCACTGTATGGTGGGTCAGTGGTTAGCACTGTATGGTGGCTCAGTGGTTAGCATGATATGGTGGCTCAGTGGGTAACACTGTATGGTGGCTCAGTGGGTAGCACTGTATGGTGGCTCAGTGGGTAGCACTGTATGGTGGCTCAGTGGTTAGCACTGTATATGGTGGCTCATTGGTTAGCACTGTATGGTGGCTCAGTGGTTAGCACTGTATGGTGACTCAGTGGTTAGCACTGTATGGTGGCTCAGTGGGTAGCACTGTATGGTGGCTCAGTGGGTAGCACTGTATGGTGGCTCAGTGGTTAGCACTGTATATGGTGGCTCAGTGGTTAGCGCTGTATGGTGGCTCATTGGTTTGTACTGTTACTTTGCATCAATGGAATTCTGGGTTTGAATCCCATCAAGAACCACATCTGCAAGGAGTTTGTATGTTCTCTGTGTATTTGCTTGATTTTCCTACAGGTTCTCAAGTTTCCTTCCACACTCCAAAGACATACTGATTGGGAATCTAGATTGTGAGCCCCAATGTGGACAGAGATGATAATGCATGTAAAGCGCAGAGGGATATGTTGGTGCTATATAAGAAATGAATAATAAATAGAAAAAAATAAATACCATACATAGAGGGTCAGAACCATGGCTACATGCTGGGAGTCAGGGCCGCCACTAGAAATTTTGGGGCCCCTTACTAGCAAAATTTTGGGGCCCCCCTGAGACTCCACCCCAACTCCGCCTCCACCAAGCTCCGCCTCCATCCAGGTTCCGCCTCCACCCACGCTCCGCCTCCACCCATCAAACCTTCCATAGTTTCACCACCCACTATTGGAAAAACTCCCTTTCTGCACCACGTCCTCGCCAATCACTCATTAATCTCTTTCTATAGATTGTTCTTTATCAGAGCTGTGGAGGGATGTGAACAATAAATGCCACATGAGGCAGAATAACACTGGTGCTGTTATTCATCACCTTGTACAGGGTGGGGTGCCTTTTTGCTGCTGGAGGGACATTTGGAAATTTCTACCGTCATTTAGGGGCCGCACATCACCATGAAAATTACCGGCTACATTAAATTAATTGCCTCACCTAATTTGATGGCTGCAGCTGCTTGTCTGTGTCCTGTGATGTTCGGTGATATCTGATCTTCCAGGCTTGTGTTGGTCTGGAGCGCAGTCGACTCTGTGACAATAAGTTTTGTAAATCAAATACATGACATAGGAAATTGTTATACCGTATATACTCGTGTATAAGCCGAGTTTTTCAGCACAAAAAATGTGCTGAAAAGTCCCCCCCTCGGCTTATACACGAGTCACTATACGGCTGCGTGTGGGGGGGCCGGTGTCCGGGGGCTGGAGCAGGCGGGGGGAGGCTGTAATATGAGTGCCCGGTCACGTGGGGCCGCTCATTAGTGCAATGCAATATGCACTGCATCCCCCTGTCCATCAGCGGCAGGGGGAGCTGTGCATATTACATTGCCCTCCCCCCGCCGTGGTAAATACAGGCCCCCGCTCCCCCCCCCCCCGTGGTAAATACAGGCCCCCACTCCCCCCCCGTGGTATATACAGACCCCCGCTCTCCCCCCGTTGTATATAAAGACCCCCGCTCCCCCCCCTCGTGGAATATACAGGCCCCCACTCCCCCAGTAGTATATACAGGCCCCCGCGGTAAATACAGGCCCCCCCCGTTTCCCCCCCGTGGTATATACATGCCCCCGGTAGATGCCGCACACCTGTAAAAGAATCGCTTTCATACTTACCCTCCTCACTGTCATCGCGCTCCTCCGGTCTCATTCCCGCTTCTACCAGGCGGCCGGCGCATCCACAATGACGTCATTGTTTCTGCGCGGTCACATGACCGGGTAGAAGCAGGAAGGAGACTGGATGGAGGACGCGCGATGACAGTGAGGAGGGTAAGTATGAAAGCGATTCTTTTACAGGTGTGCAGCATCTACCGGGGGCATGTATATACCACGGGGGGGAAACGGGGGGGGCCTGTATTTACCGCGGGGGGCCTGTATATACTACTGGGGGAGTGGGGGCCTGTATATACTACTGGGGGGAGTGGGGGCCTGTATATACCACGAGGGGGGGAGCAGGGGTCTGTATATACTACTGGGGGAGTGGGGGCCTGTATATACTACTGGGGGGAGTGGGGGCCTGTATATACCACGAGGGGGGGAGCGGGGGTCTGTATATACATCGGGGGGGGGAGCGGGGGTCTGTATATACCATGGGGGGGGGGAGAGCAGGGGCCTGTATAAACCACTAGGGAGGCTGCTGTATACTACCACAGGGGAGGCTGCTGTATACTACCACTGGGGAGGCTGCTGTATACTACCACAGGGGGAGGCTGCTGTATACTACCACAGGGGGAGGCTGCTGTATACTACCACTGGGGAGGCTGCTGTATACTACCACAGGGGGAGGCTGCTGTATACTACCACAGGGGGAGGCTGCTGTATACTACCACAGGGGGAGGCTGCTGTATACTACCACAGGGGGAGGCTGCTGTATACTACCACAGGGGGAGGCTGCTGTATACTACCACAGGGGGAGGCTGCTGTATACTACCACTGGGGAGGCTGCTGTATACTACCACAGGGGGAGGCTGCTGTATACTACCACAGGGCGAGGCTGCTGTATACTACCACAGGGGAAGGCTGCTGTATACTACCACAGGGGAGGCTGCTGTATACTACCACAGGGGGAGGCTGCTGTATACTACCACAGGGGGAGGCTGCTGTATACTACCACAGATGGGAGGCTGCTGTATACTACCGCAGAGGGAGACTGCTGTATACTACCACAGGGGGAGACTGCTGTATACTACCACAGGGGGAGACTGCTGTATACTACCACAGGGGGAGACTGCTGTATATTACCACTGGGGAGGCTGCTGTATACTACACTGCTGGGGGCTGTATACCTGTGCTGGGGTCCACCCTCAGCTTATACACGAGTCAATAGGTTTTCCCAGGTTTTGGGGGCAAAAGTAGGGGGGTCGGCTTATACACGGGTCGGCTTATACACGAGTATATACGGTATATACAATATACAGGACAAAGAGTATATAAAGCACTGCAGAGGGCTAGGGGACACAGACTGGGGGTGAGCTGAGCTCTGCAGGAGCCACAGAGATGTATGGTCTCTCCCCGGGCCCCCACCCATTGAGGGGGTGAAGCGAGCTCTGGAGCCAGGGGTCACAAGCTTCCAGAAAATGGCAGCGGATCTCGATTACTTATTATTATCAGAGACTCTGGAGAAGAATGCTGCCGGCAAAGGCAGCCGAGACTATAAGAGTGGGAGCGGCATCTGCTGGGTGTTACCACTGGTACACACACCTTGTACGCACGCGGCTCAGCTCCGTACACCTCGTACGCACGCGGCTCAGCTCCGTACACCTCATACGCACGCGGCTCAGCTCTGTACACCTCATACGCACGCAGCTCAGCTCTGTACACCTTGTACGCACGCGGCTCAGCTCCGTGCACCTCATACGCACGCAGCTCAGCTCCGTACACCTCGTACGCACGCGGCTCAGCTCCGTACACCTCGTACGCACGTGGCTCAGCTCCGTACACCTCATACGCACGCGGCTCAGCTCTGTACACCTCATACGCACGCAGCTCAGCTCTGTACACCTTGTACGCACGCGGCTCAGCTCCGTGCACCTCATACGCACGCAGCTCAGCTCCGTACACCTCGTACGCACGCGGCTCAGCTCCGTACACCTCATACGCACGTGGCTCAGCTCTGTACACCTCATACGCACGCAGCTCAGCTCTGTACACCTTGTACGCACGCGGCTCAGCTCCGTGCACCTCATACGCACGCAGCTCAGCTCCGTACACCTCGTACGCACGCGGCTCAGCTCCGTACACCTCATACGCACGTGGCTCAGCTCTGTACACCTCATACGCACGCAGCTCAGCTCCGTACACCTCGTACGCACGCGGCTCAGCTCCGTACACCTCATACGCACGTGGCTCAGCTCTGTACACCTCATACGCACGTGGCTCAGCTCTGTACACCTCATACGCACGCAGCTCAGCTCCGTACACCTCATACACGTTGTTCCACTCCGTACACCTTGTACACATGTGGCTCCGCTCCATACACCTCATACGCACACGGCTCCACTCCGTACACCTCATACATACGTGGCTCCGCTTCATACACCTTGTATACATTCGGCTCTGCTACATCCACACTGTAAATCCATCCTGACCACAGATACACTTTACCTCATCCAGCACCATGACAACTGAGGAGCTGATCATGTGACCCCTGACTCCTCCCCTCCAAGTGACGTCATCACAGGTCCTGTAAGAACACAGACAGCAGCTATGTAGCGTGCTGCTCTGCAGGTGGAGAACAATGGGGGGGATCCCGGGCCCCCACAGGCTAATAGAGGCTGGGCAGTTCCCTGGGCCCTGTGCATTGAGGCCTGGGATGGGTGTGCCGGGCCCCCACAGGCTAATAGAGGCTGGGCGAGCCCTCTGTGCTTCAAGGCACGGTGTGGGCGGGCCGGGCCCCCACAGGATAATAGTGGCTGGGCGGGCCCGGGCGGCGGCTGGGCGGTTCCCTGGGCCCTGTGCATTGAGGCCTCTGGGCCCGGGGTGAGCATGGATGGGCGGGCCGCCGGGCGGCGGCTGGGCGGTTCCCTGTACTTGCTGGCCTGCCCAGCCAGCCCCAGCCTGTGTGTGTTTGAGTATGACGGAAGGCCACGCCCCGCCCCTGGCTGGTGTGATGCTGATGACGACGACACGACGAGACTCGTCAGGTCAGCTGCGCAGCGCAGGCAGCGGCGCGCCGGCGCGTATGAACTACTGTGTAGTCACTGTCTAGTGACTGTGCCACTGCTGCTGCTGGCCAAATGGGCGGGCCTCATTGCTCCAAATGGCCCCGCCCACAGCCAGCGCGCCCGGGCCCCCCTGCTGTTTGTATGTGGCCACGCACCCTCCACTTTTCTTCGGGCCCCATACAGCTGTATGGCCTTTAAGGCCTTATTGGCGGGCCTGCTGGGAGTCACACAGCACATACCCCTTATGACTTTTTTTGTGTTGTGTTCCTTTAAGCAGCATCATTGCAGTATGATAATCCACTTGAAGCCAAGAAAACCTAGTCTGACAGCAGATATATCTGAACAATGAACCTGTGCCAGCATTTTTTTGTATCACAGGTTTATATATAATCAGCCAAATATCTAAGGATTGTCGGAGATATCTACAGGCGAATTTATTACACCAGCAGGAATACTGCTTTCCACATGAAAAATTGTTTTAAAACAAATTCATGAACCCAGGGCTATTAGGCATGAAAGTGACTTCTCTGCTTAATTCACTACATTTAAAGGTCTCCTGCCGGAATTAATTTTGCAGGATGAAATAATACACTTAACACATTCTCTTACATAACTACAACTGGATGATGGTGGAAAACAGCCACGCCGGGGATTTATATTTAGAGTAAAATCTACAGGATAAAGCAATCGGTGAGCAAGAAATAATCAGCGTCCTCTAGCCTGGTGCATGTAGATTTATATATATATCTATATATCAATATGTATATGTATAATGGTGCAGAATATACCATACTATATGTATATAATATGTATGAATATATATATATATATATATATTATATATATAAATATATATATATATATAAATACATATATATATATATATATATATATATATATATACACAGTTTTTAACCTTTAATGCTGCCTAGTTTTGCTAGGGGAGGCGGAGGAGGGCTTCACTTCCAACAACATGGGACTGAGGCTGGCCATACACTGGAAACCTTGGCCAATGTAGACGATTTGCGGCCAAGCATCGGCACCTTTTTTGACTCGAATGAGCATGACAGATGTCGACAGAAACTGACAGTCTACAATTTTGCAAGATTCAGTCCGGCAGATAATCTCCACCCGGTGCCAGTAGGCAGCAGAAAGGCACATTCACAGCCAGAAACTGAGCTAGCAAAGGGAAAGGGTTTAAAGGGGCTTTTACATGGGATCTAGAGGAGGAGGGGAGCTCATTTGACCATAGTATTAATAATAGTGAACTAAGGGAAGGCTTAATTAGGATTCTGGCATCTGCTGATTGATTTTTTACATAACTTGGAGCAACGTAACAATATATACATTTTTATTCAATATTAAAAATATCCAACAATACATAAATTGCAAAATTTACATAACAAAGATGAGTTCCTGTAAGGGAGAGGAACAGCAGAGCACTATATAAGAATTATAAGGCAGGACAATAACAATACCTATTAGTGTAGCATGCAGAGTAAATGTGTAAGGTAATATACATATATCATTATATCCACTGATACTTTTGCTAGGTCATTTTTTTCATTATAATAAAAATCTTATAATTTACATAAATACTGAACACATGGGATATTATTTATATGGTATATATATGGGGAGGAATTGTAGCCTGGAATAACTGGTATTAGACCCATTTATAATTATTGAGACAGATAAAATAGGTAGATTTGGCATGATTGTCCTCTAAGAAGTGGATATAATTATATAGTTATATACTGTAGATAGATAGATAGATAGATAGATAGATAGATAGATAGATAGATAGATAGAAAGAAGGGGCCGTCACACTATGATTTTGTGAGCGATCTCACCTACGATCTCAGTGGTGTGTGCTCGTGGACAACATCGTTAGTGAGGTGTCACATGGATAGATATCATTCACGATGCAGCAACGATGTTACGTGCAGGTATTATTCGTTCAACCAGCGACTGATGCGTGTCAATGTTGTGAATAGGCGAAATCATTAAGGAGATCTTTATTGCGGTTTCACACTGAACGATACAAGCAGATTGCAAAATCGACATCGCCTGATAAGGGATGGATAGATGGATAGATAGATAGATAGATAGATAGATAGATAGATAGATAGATAGATAGATAGATAGAAAAACAGAAGTGATCAAAAGTCTTGCATTTTTTTTAAAAGTGTGATTCCTTCTGTCTGGTTGTTGTGATTCCTTCTGTCTGGTTGTTGGGATTCCTTCTGTCTGGTTGTTGGGATTCCTTCTGTCTGGTTGTTTGGATTCTGTCTGGTTGTTGTGATGACTTCTGTCTGGTTGTTGTGATTTCTTCTGTCTGGTTGCTGTGATTCCTTCTGTCTGGTTGTTGTGATTCCATTTACCTTCTGATCAATTGAAAGTTCATGAAATTGTTGTCATGCAAGACCTTAATTTTAACCAATATGCTTTTGATTATAGGTATGATCATTTCATTATAGAAAACTGACTGCCAAAAGTTTTACATCTACTATTTATTGATCTCAACATAGAGAGTAATTCATTGTTTACAATGCCGTAACTTAGTATTTTGTAGCACATCCTCTTGCTTTAATTACCGTGCCAACGGGGCATTGAAACCGGGAGGGGATTCAAGACATCTTAAGGGATCTTCTGCCATTTCATTTTCAAATCTGCAAATCATTCATCTTTATAGCTATGTGTATGGGCCCCAGCTCATTGCCCTGACTCATGACAAAGATGCTCTTTGACCCCATATTCTTTGCTCATTTTGTGCAAAATCTGTACAACGCAAGTTTTAACCAAAAACAAACAAAAAAATTAAAGAAAAAAGTATGCAAACTTAGACTACCCATGACAAAATATGCAAAACCTTTGGCCCAGCAAATGTGTAAAACCAAAACATAAAGGGCTAAAACAATGTCAAACACAATTTTCATTCTTACAGCTGACAACCGCTTGCTTCTGATTTTCTAAAATCACCAGGAAAATGGCATCACAACAACCAGATAAAAGTAATCACACTTTTAAAAATGATGCAAATTGTTTGATTGCCATTGTAGATAGATGGATAATGTCCACACCATTTTAATCATCAAGTTTTGATGGGGGAAAATTATTGCCAAACATAATGTGCCTCCATCCATTACTCTTATAGCCCCCATCTTGGATCTGCCCCCATCCATTGTTCCTTTAGCCTCCACCCTTGATCTTCCCATATCCGTTGTGCCTACAGCCCCCACCCTGGATCTGCCCCATCCATTATAGCCTCCACCCTGGATCTGCCCCCATCCATTGTTCTTATAGCCCCCACCCTGGATCTGCCCCATCCATTGTTCTTATAGACCCCATCCTCTATCTGCCCCATCCATTATAGCCTCCCCCTTGGATTTGCCACCATCCATTGTTATTATAGCCCCCACCCTGGATATGCCCCCATCCATCGTTCCTACAGTCCCTACACATCATCCCCACAGTCCTTATTCCCTATTGAAGCTAATGTGTGTTTAACCTTGTCAATAAAGCTGCTTGAAATTGAATTGATATGAAATAGATATTAGATAGATACATAGATAATGGATGGATGGATAGATATGAGAGATGATATATTGATAATTTATTTAATAGAATAATACATATATTTTGAACTCAGAATCATATACAGAGAAGGTTGTCGTCAGCCTTGTTGATGAGGAGGGGTTTGTCCCCTTAAACCCATTACACCGCTTATTAATCTTGCAGTTGCACAAGGATTTGTTTGGAAACACCAGCGTATAATCCCTCATGAAAATCCTTCATGTGCCCCTGAAGACAGATAAACTCCCAGAAGTCGTTCACTTCAGATATCGCATCAAGCTGCCTTTAACTGCAAAACACATCAAGTCAAGACTCATCATTGCAGAATTTCCCTTTGTTTATGGCTGTCTTAAAACACCAGTGAAACGCTGCTATTAGATAAGTGCTCTGAGTCTAATTTGTCAGTCATTATATAACCTTGAAGGAAGGGAAACATCTTGAGAGGGTTTTTTTTTGCAGATTCCACGATTCTAAATACAAGATGCACAGAAGTCATAAACTCAGACTATTAACTTTTTATGACACATTTAAATAGTAGGAGCACCTCTTCTTGTGCTCATGTCTTGGTGCTCCTCATGTCCTTATCTTAGACGTAAAAAAGGCCATTGCCAAAATCTTCAAAACGGCGCACCCGATTTCTGAATTTTGTACACAATCAAAAATGGTCTGTATATTAACTACTACCTTTGTTCCATTAAAAAGTTGCAATCACTCCGGGGTGAGCACAAAGTCTGAGACTTTTGGAAAAGTTGCATATGATGAATCCGTAAAAAAGTTTGTGAAAATCCAAAACTCTTCCCACGAAAGTAGAAGATGCAATACTTAATTGGGCTCATAGTGTCATATACAGTGTGTGTGTATGTATATATATATATATATATATATATATATATATATATATATATATATATAGGGTGGGCCATTTATATGGATACATCTATATAAAATGGGAACGGTTGGTGATATCACCTACCTGTTTGTGGCACATTGGTATATGGGGGGAAACTTTTCCCCTCCCATATACTAATGTGCCATAAACAGGAAGGTGATATCACCAACCGTTCCCATTTTATATAGGTGTATCCACATAAATGGCCCACCCTGTGTTTGTATATATATATATATATATATATATAAACCTTTTGCTGTGCTCACTAAAAAGTGATTAATTACTGTGTCCAATTAGAGCATTTAAAGGAGATTAAAGAGAGAGCTCCCTCTAGTGGCAGCAATAGACAGACAGAATTTTGTCATGTAATTAGATGGTCATGTACCCTCAATGGTTTCTTCTCTGGAGTCATTCTCCATGTATCATGTCTTTATCCCATTAGAATGCGAAGCATGCAGTACCCAATGTCTCCATCAGTGGTCACTGTTGAAGATATAACTGAGCTTCTCAGTCAATGAAAATTGATTTCTGGGAATTCAGCTCCCCCCTCCACCTCTGTAGAGGCGGCTGTGCAGAGACTGATGAATCAGGCAGGAGATCACACAATACAGAACTGAAGAGAATTCTAAAATGTGCAATGGAATGAGAATATGATCTGAGTACAGACAGACTTATAGCACGGATCGGTGTAATGACTCCATTTCACAAGCGAGACATTTACATTTTACGCTGCTGGCTGAAGGTCCTTACACTGCACGGTATAATTGATCCAGATATGGACTAATTAAAGTTTAATATTACATAGGGAAAAAAATAGGCGTTAAGAGGAAAGGAGAGATATAAAAACAAGCGAGTGAAAAATAGGCATGACCTTTTCTGTATCCTTTCTAGTACAACAATATATTTCTAATTGACTCAATGGCGTTGTCAAATTTTATGCAGGTATGATCATCCGCCACGGTGCGAGATGTAATGAAGTTATTCCGTATAGTCTACCGGTAACTGCAATAGAAGATGAGAATGAAAGACTGGGGAATAGAAAAGCTGCATGCTCATATGGGCAAATTATAGTCATGACTTGGGCACAATAGTTTCAAGGGTATTAATGAAATCCAATATCTTACCTCCTCGAAAATTGACCACTACAGCAGTTTTCATACATCCTTTCACCTTTTCCAATCCAACCAATCAGCTGTGTTGTTAATGGAGGCACTACAGGTATTACTGCTGCCAGTCAGTCTGTAATGCTCATGGGGGTGAGAGTCTGGGAGAGGACCCACTGGACTGTGCCCCTGATTGCCACCTGGAGGAGCAGGCCTGGACGACTACCAAGTCTTCACTAGAGCATTAGGTGATGAGGATAGGCTATTGCTGAAAGGTAGCCACCAGGTATAGAACCATGGGGGTCTCGTACCAACATGACTCGGGTAACCTCTTACAGATGAACAGAGTCTCTGAATAGGTGCAGTCTAGATAGCCAGTGCTGGCAGGTGTAGGAGCACAGTGGGCACTGGCAGGTGCCATAGGAATATGATAACACAGCAGTTACTAGGAAAGAGACACAGGATAATGGACACAGGATGGGGCACACAGGCATAGGTAGGCAAAATAAACAAATACATCCGGCTCTTCAACGTGAAAATGTGTTTATTTTAAAATATTTAAGCGCATACATAGAAAATTTTCTATGTATGCACTTAAATATTTTTAAATAAATTTAATTCATTCACATTTGAAGAGAGTTTACTTGAGAGAGGAAGCCTGGGTGAGATGGACTTTATTTGAATCATACAGGCAGATAATGACTCGCTGGTAAGGCAGGTACAGGACCAGGCAGAGGGGCAGACAGGTAAGGAAGGCAGGACAAAGGGACAGGTAGCAGACACACGGTAACAGGACCTGACAACTAGCTAGCATGGCAATAGACTAAGTAAGGACTTTGAACAGGCACCTCCCTTATAGGGAGGATGTATAAAGGTACCTAAGACCTCAGCCATAGACTCATGGGCTATTTCTGGTAATGATGCACTGGCCATTTAAGAGCAGGGCTGGAGCATGACCTTAGACGTACTCCTAGTAGACCTGTTTAGTGTGCACTGGCCCTGGGAGCGAGAGACAGCAGTAGCACTGATGAGAGGCCAGGCTGAGCAGGGAGGTATGCAGCAGGGCCATGGTTTTGAGTAAGTCCACTCCCCTGCAGCATGACCAAGGCAGAGCAGTGCGGAGATGCTGGCACTACACAGTCCAAGAAAATAACTCAGAAAGAGGGTCCCATGGTCACCTGTCACCTACTGCAGTGGACTGACTGCCCATTAATTGCATCTTTTGTGAATATCCGCTGGTGGACACAAACAGAAGAGGACCTCTGTGCAAGAACAGTATATGTGCCCTTTGCAGCTTATAAAGAGTATGACTTGGGGTCCTAAGTTATATACCTATAATACATATAGCTCTCTTCAAAGAAACTTTTCTTCACTGAATAAGCACACCAAGGTTACTAATCTAGTTACCCTTGTTCCTATATCCCTGCTGGCTACTAATTATTAATGCACAGATACAATATAAAACTACATCTGATATGCCTGCTGAACATGCCTGGAATCATGCAAAAACCTTTCCCCAGCAGCTTTTTTCAAAAGGATCTGTTAAAAAGGGACAATAACAGACTGAACCAAATGCCACTGTACCATTTTTTTAGTGGATCTGGCAAATGGGTCCAGTAAAAAAATGGAATAGTACCATCTGATTCAGCTCATTAAGTAGAGTTAGAGATGCACTTTTGTTAATGGATCTGTGCGGATGACAAGTAACAAAGGTGTGAAATTAGCCTAAGGTGGGCGTCACACGCTTCAATTTAAAGCACGATATCGCTTAAGCGATCTGCTTTTTGATCGCTTAAGCGATATCGTTTGTGCATCGCTGCGTGCAATCAAGCGATTTTACAATGTAAAATCGCTTGATCGTTAGATCGCAGATTTGTGAGCCGGAGCTCATATCAAGCGATAAACGCTTGAACAATCTGCACCATCGTGGTGTGTGACACCACGATGATCCATCTCCCAGCGGCAGAGCCTATGCTGGGAGATGGTATCTATGGTAAACGTCGGGTTACTAAGCGCCGCGCGGCACCTAGTAACCCGATGTGTACCATAGTTACCAGCGATCTCGCTTCCCACATCGCTGGTGAGTCTGTCTGTGTGACAGCTCACCAGCGATGTGAGCGATATTGTTAGCGATCGCGCGTGCACGTGATCGCTAGCAATATCGCTAGCGATATTGATGCGTGTGACGGCCGCCTAAGAGTTAGCTATTATCAATAAGTGGGGAGAACATACAAACTCCTTGCAGATGTTTGCAGGTGGGATTTGACCCAGGATCCCAGCGCCGGTAAGACTACAGTGCTAACCACTGAGCCACTGTGCTGTTATATTTGGGGGATATAAGATATAGTTTCTTCGGTTTCCACACCTTAGTTGACTGCATATTTCTATGTATTTAGTACATTGCTTGTTAGTTTGTATCATAATCGAATGTGTATAACCACATAGCAGGCTGCTCTACAATGATGGAGCTTTGTCACCTAGCAGCAGGTGGAGATTTCCTTTGTGAGAAGTTTAACCAGGATGTGTAAATAAGCTTTAGATGTGTTGTGCGCTGTTATTACGCAGCACTTTTCTCAGAACGTTCAGTAGGATCAAGGATCAAGCATCAAAAGCTGGAACAGGATGTGTATTATTGTTAGCACAATGCCGCTCATCTTGTTCGGGTTGATGCGTTTTAGTGTTAAACGACATAACAGCTACTTGTAGAGTATTCACGCAAGCAGTCGAACTTTCTCATTCAAATTATAAGCAGTATGGAAGCTTTCAGATCTCCGTATTATTGTCTGATTCTATTGAGCTTCGACTTGGAGACTGAGCCATTGCACAATATTATTATTCAGTCTATTCCACAGCTGATTCTAATTTGATAATGATCTGCCTTTATTTATTAGAAATAATGTTACCTTACACACTTCAAAAGTGCAGATAACTAGGTGTCTCACATCACTCTCAACCATCTGTCCACTACCTGTTTTCAAGTGTAATCCTCGATGCAGAGATGCAGAGATGTACTACAGGGAGTGGAGGCGATTCTTTGTCTTGCTGCTCCTGCTCGTCTATCTTTCCAAGCTGAAGACATGACAGAGTGTCACTATAGAGCGAGGAGATGCCGGGGTGCGGCGCACAAGAAGGAGTAACTTGGAAAAAGGTAAAAAGGGAACCCTGATGATAGTGAGAGGTTTGACCCATAAAATCTCATCTGAGGCTAAACCCCGCTCCTCCTATAATCCCTAGATTGGTTCTTCCCCCCCGTACATGATCATGTGCTGACCCTGGACTAAACCTGGCTAGTGAATAGGGCAGCAAGATGCTAGTCTTACTGCGACAAGAAGATAACACTGAGAAACAAAGAAGAGGGAGTCAAACAGGAAAATGGAACTCTGCAGCTTCTGCAAGGACAACTGCTTCTAAGAGGTCAGAATAGAACTATAACTGGCAGTGGTGTATCTAGGGTTGCCGGCGCCCGGGGCAAGGATCTGTTTTGGCGCCCCCCTCCCCCCAAAAAAAAGAAGGTGAGGACCGGGGGGGGGGGGGGGGTAGGTGCTATCAGTGGAGGTCGGGGGTGCTATCACGGGCGGGGGTGGGGGGGTGCAGTCACAGCTTGGTTTTGGACCTGAGCTGTAGACGACCCCTGCAGATCGGGGCCATGAAGCCACTAGAAGTGATCAGCCCTGGTAGGACTACATGTCCCAGCACGTCCACATTACCTGGTCAGCGCCGTGGTGAATACAGGCCGGCTGTGCAGCAGCTGGAGATATGTCTGCAGCAGGGCTGTGTGCAGGGACACGCTGGGCTCAGGGGCCGGTTTGGATGCTAGCAGCGTGACTGCACTGATCCCCTGCTCCTGCTGTATAGTAGGACCGCTGACTCCGTCTATGTCACTATGACAGCAGCCTGCACTCTCCCAGGCCAGAGAGCGAGCGCAACATCAGACAGAAACCAAAGTGTCCAGTACGGAGCAGATTTCGACCCCGCCGCTCAAATTGCAGAGGGGGGGTGCCGCCGGCGCCCCCCGCTGGGCGGCGCCCGGAGCAAAGGGTCCGGCTGCACCCCCCTAGATACGCCCCTGATAACTGGCACATGGGAGAGTAAGGACTGAGTTTAAATAATGAAAGGGAGTGGCAGCAAGGAGCAGCAGCTGAGACTGGATCTGTATTGAACATCAGCAGGATCAAAAAGGAACTCTTAACCCCTTCAGCTCCACTCATTTTAATCATCGAGTGGATTTCAAAGAGGACCTTTGATCTGCTAAACACCAATACCTTCTAATCCCAGATTCTGCAAAGCTGGATGGCTGAACTATGGTGGTGACCAATTGTTGGTCTGGCAGCAATCTCAGCTATGCTTCCCATACACAGCAACACTCTCTCTACCTAGCACTCCTGTGTTCTCTGTGAGAGAGCGGCTGCCAGTCATCTCTGCTGGTGGCTTATGTCAGACATTTCGGATCCTTAAATCCTCTAACAATCAATTGTCTAGAGCTACCATAAACATTAGACTGTCAGCTGTTTCTGTCAACCTTAGTCTGATGCGTATGGGGGTTTAAGCTTCTGTCAGACACTTCTAGTGGCAATTTATTTACTATGTGAACATAGGATTGGGCATATTAAAATTCAACAGGTTTGATCTTTTTTTCACAGACCTTTGCCAAATGAACTTCAGCAAGAAAAGTGTTAATAAATATTAGGTGCCAGATTGTCCTGATAAAATTGGCGAGTTGGGCCCACTTTAGTCTATTATAAGTAACCACCTTAAAGGGGTTGTCCACTACTAGGATAACCCCTTCTATTTCCACATGTTTTTGCCAGGTAAAATAAAAAAGCCTATACTCACCTCCTGTGCTGGTGCAGATCCAGTGCTGTCGGTGATCGCGTTCCAGGGGCTTACGTGATGTTGTGATGTCACGAGAGCCACCACCTTCAGACACAAGACCAATCAACAGGAAGTGAGCAGCAGCATCCTGTTGATTAACTCATATGTTCGAAGGCAGAGAGAGATAAGCCCTCGGCGGCTGGACGCAGGGCTCTCGTGACATCACAACATCATGTAAACCCTGGGAACATGATTACCGGCATTGCTAGAACAGCACCAGCATGGGAGGTGAGTATAGGCTTTTTCATTTTACCTAGGGGAAATAAGTGAAAACAGAAGAGGTTGTGGATAACCCCTTTAAAAGAGGTGGAGAAAAGGAAAAGGAAGTCAAAAAAGAAACAAATTTCATGTACACCTGTCCAAGAAGTGGGGCAGTAAATCTGAGTCACCCTTTATAGCGTGATCACAGTACATCACCTCAACAAGGATGAATTTTTAATGAACTCACATGCAGAAATGAATACCAGGTCAATAAAAATGTGAAAAAATAGCTTCTGGATCTATGTCTACAACATGTAATACCAATGTATAGGCTACTGAAAAATGTATGGGTACCAGGTTGAACTTATATCAAGCTTGGCCGTCTTGTGATAAATAAATTAAACATGCGTTCGTGTTCTCAGAAATACCAGGTCTCCCGTGGCAGCCGGAATATTTCTTTTTTTTTTTTTCATTTTATGAAAGTTGAAGATGACGTTGTACTCCTTTTTTTTTAAACAAAATATTTTAGAATGCAAACATTTTAAATATCAATTTTGGCCACTTTCAGGCACCTAAAGTCTTTATGAGTATTTAATTTTTAGCCGGCATGAGAAGAAATTCAAGTGCTTCCCGGCCATGAAGTGGCAGATTAATCTTGCTGTTCACTGTGTATAAATCCTTTAATGAATATTCCTTTTTTTAATTAGAATTTATCTTTATACCCAGCACAGATAACATGATTACATGAACACTCTTTCATCTGTCATTAATTCAGACAATACAATATGTTATGCAGCATATTTATGAATCAAAAAACTTCTGATTGAAGATACAACCATTTAAGGTTATGATGTGGTAGACATTTTTCCTAGACTGAGTCAAATTGGAAAGCGTTTGTGGTGTGTTCATGTGTCTTTGTGTTCTACCTTGGATAATCCCTTTAAGTCACTTTATGTTAGATGGGTCTCCAGGGACAAATTGTCTCGCTGCTGGGAACCCAAGAGATCAGTAATCAGTAGACAAATCTGGCAGTAATTGTACAATTGTCCTGTAGCTTCAAGATAGGGGATCTGTCACCTCCTATCTGTCTGGAGGTAATAGTAGACCAAAATATAACTCTTCCTAAAATATAAATAATTAGTAGAAGTATTTTAACTAATTGGTAACTGATTTAATAATAAAAGCTTAGGCAGTTTGAGAGAGGGATTGACTGAAGCGGGCTCCCTACTGATATACTATCTTCACACCTGTGTGAGACTTCCTGCTATTGCATTGGTAGGCTTCAATGTCTGAGGGAAGACTGCATGCAGAGTATAAAAATAGTTGAGATCTATGCTGCTGTCTTTGTGCTGAATGAGTAAACCTATGATGCAATGTAAAATGCATTGCTGAAAATTATAGCGCAACAGTGGAGGTTAGAAACTGCAACTAAGGTAAATCTTGTTACAGCCTTCAGAGTAAGCAGTACATCACACAAAATCAGCGACCTCGCCAGCGATATCCCAGTGTGTGAAAAGTAGCAGCGACGGGGCCCCTGCTGTGAGGTCGCCGATCGCTGCACATCCTTCAGGATCGCATCGCTGCGTGTGACAGTGAGAGATCAGCGACCTCACAGGCTGGTAACCATGATAAACACCGGGTACCTAAGCAGCATGCGCTGCCTAGATACCCAGTGTTTATCATGGTTACCAGCGCTAAGCGGGAGGACGCTGGTAACCATGATAAACAGTGGGTATCTAGGCAGCGTTCAATGCCTTGATACCCGGTGTTTATCATGGTTACCAGCGTCATCCCGCTTACAGGCTGTGCTAAGCGGGAGGATGCAGGTAACCATGATGAATAGTGGGTATCTAGGCAGCACGCGCTTCCTAGATACCCACTGTTTATCATGGTTACCAGCGTCCTCCCACTTACCCAGCGAAGTGGAGGTCGGCTCCTTGATCCCTGGTCACTGAGGAGATCTGCCTGTTTGACAGCTCCCCAGCGACCACACAGCGATGTTCCAGTGATCCTGGTCATTGTAAGTTTGATGTGAAATCTCAATAATAGATTAATCCTTTACATACAAGTATTTCCTTTTTTTTAGTAGAGGAACCCTTTTATAAGCAGATATGTCCTCTTCTATTAGATTGCCTTAAGGTACCGTCACACAGGGACATATCGCCGGCGATATTGCCGGGGATCGCGGGAGCGCGCATCCCTGACAACATCGCCGGTGAGATGTCACACTGAGCAACTTACCGGCGATGTCGCCGCCTAGTTGCCGCGGCTATCGTTCGCTGAGTTGCCCAGCAACCCAGCGAGCGATAACCCGCAATGTAGTAGATAGGCGGAATCGCCCGTAACATTGCGGATTGCCGCGTTACACAGGGCGATCAGGCAGAATCGCCTGAGCAACATCGCCAGCTTTCCCAACATTGTTGGGAAACCTGGCGATGTGACTCAGGCGATTCATCGCCTGATTATCGCCCTGTCACACGCGGCAATTCGCCGGCGATGTCGCCGCAACCTGGCCACGCCCCTCGGTTGCCGGCAACATTGCCGGCGATATCTCCCCGTGTGACGGTACCTTTAGGGTATGTGCAGACGATCTGGAGACACTGCATCTTCGATGTAGCATTTCTGGACCTGAGGAAAGCTGGCAATCTCCACAGGTGCAGCCGCCCTGTGCCCACGATCTGCGCTTGGTGCAGTGTTGCTTTTCTGTGCATTCACCCGCTGGAGATCGCTCCTGACTCCGAAGAGTTAAATTGACATGCTGTGAAGATGCAGCAGGTCGGGAAGCCACCCGGTATGTCAGTTAACGCTGCGGAGTATAAAAGCACAGCGGACAGGAGATATCTGGAAATCTGATCCTCTGTGCTTGTACTCTACAATGCAGCGTTATGGACGTAGCAAAAACACACTACATCCATAATGCTGCAAACACTGATTGTGTACATGCAGCCTTACAAATACCGATGTAAATTACTGACTAAATTCTCAATGTGTGCCCATGATCTAAAGGACCTGTCCAGGATTAAATACAATTCAAAAATATCATCACTCCTGTCCACAGACAGACACAACTTAAAAAGATTTTCCACTACTAATGTGGCCTAGTTTCTTTCGTTCTAACTCTTCTAACTATCCCTTTCCCAATATACTTCTTCTATCTACTTTGCTCCTGTAGGTTTATCTCTAAATTACTCTCATAAATACCTTTATTAGTTGTTCTAGCTTTGATCCTTGTCGTCTGGAGACCGGAATCATACCAACTGAGCAGGGTACATCACTAGTAGGGGCTGATAGGAGAATAAAATCTGACCTTGGCATGCGTGCCTAAACTGCTGTCACTCACAGAGAGGAAGCCCCACCAGTGATGTGCCCTACTGAGTTTGTCCGATTCCGGTCTGCAGCCTGGAAGATTAAAGCAAGAGCAATAATAAAGGTATTCATGAGAGTCTTAAGGATACATTTACAGGAAGAGAAAAGGTAGTAGAAGTATATTGGGAAATTGATAGTTAGGCATAGTTGGGACAAAAGAAAAAAGATCTCATTAGTAGTGGAAAACCTCTTGAAGCAGAGCTGTGGAGATATTATATGAAGAAAGTAGCCACATTTAGACATTTTCCTGTTTGAGGTGTTGCATTACCATCTCGTATCACAACTAGAAAGATCACTTCTCTCAGGAATATTTCACGACCTTGGCATGCGTGCCTATACTGCTGTCACTCACAGAGAGGAAGCCCCACCAGTGATGTGCCCTACTGAGTTTGTCCGATTCCGGTCTGCAGCCTGGAAGATTAGAGCAAGAGCAATAATAAAGGTATTTATGAGAGTCTTAAGGATACATTTACAGGAAGAGAAAAGGTAGTAGAAGTATATTGGGAAATTGATAGTTAGGAATAGTTGGGACAAAAGAAAAAAGGTCTCATTAGTAGTGGAAAACCTCTTGAAGCAGAGCTGTAGAGATATTATATGAAGAAAGTAGCCACATTTAGACATTTTCCTGTTTGAGGTGTTGCATTACCATCTCGTATCACAACTAGAAAGATTACTTCTCTAGGAATATTTCACGACTGAAACCCCCTTGCACCTTCCCTTTAAGATCTGAAAGAGAAATGGTTTTCCATATTTCGGTATAAATAAAAGCATGACAGAAGATCTCATCATTTCTTACCATTTGTACTTAAATTTATCTAGATTAGAGAGAACTCCCTCGTGCTCGCTCCTCTTGGAGGCGGCAGTGATTAAGCACTTAAATTGATTAATCAAATTTCCTGTGATGAAAACTACTGTCATTCATTAATCTGATGTGGCTTATAAATAAGAGATAGCAAATACAAGAGACAAACATGTTGACAGATAGATGATGCTGTCTTGCATACAAATTACAGATAACCACCGGACTCCTGGTGGATTTTAGCTGTAGGCAAAAAAAAAAAAGGGACAGAGTTTCCCTAAAGATGTAATTAGAGCAGGACTGCACGCCTGTTTTCTAAAGAGATATTAGCGGTGGAGACACGGTGCATGTCAATAACTCTCTTTAGCTTCATAAAAATGCAGGTTATGGAAAACGAATCCAGACATAAAATCACATCCGGCTATCATTTCCATCCACTTATAAAGCTAATAAAAGTCTCATAAACCTGTGGTAAGAAATGTTGGCGGACTATTTGATGTCGACGTGTGGTTTGTACCGGGGGTGGGATTCAAAGTTTTGACAGCGGGTTCAATGCTCAATGAAGAACAGGTTACGCAATTTCATAAAATATGTACAAAGACGGCACTCATATGCTACACACATACATACACCACACATACATGCATACATACTACACACCATACACACATGCACTACACATACATAACATCGGATGTCATCCAAGTGCAGTCTAGCCCTATGATTTTCTCGCACCCATAGACTTGAATGATTTGCTCAGTAAATCATAAAGTGCTGCAATATTATTCTCATGTCTAATTGGCATTAGGCTATGTACCTACTGGTCATTTTGTTTGTGCTGTCTTTATGCTGCGTTTGTCAGCTGTGCAAAAACAAGAGCAGCACAAAAGTATTGCGTTTGTGCACATTACAAATGCAGCACAAAAAGCAGCACAAATAAAGGGACACACACAGACACACAACACACACACTTTCTCATCTCCCCGGCGAGCCCATGGTGATGCCCAGTGATGTCTTCCTCCAGGCCACATGCAGTAGCTGTGTGTATCGTACTTCCAGGACCTTGGAAGGTCACATGGTTGAGTCATATGGTGCACAGGTTCCGTAACTTACTTTGCGCAGCTTTTGCCAGTACCCGGGAGGAAGAAATCACCTGGGCTCACTGTAAAGTGAGAGTATTGGAGCATTTTTGTTTTGGAAATCACTGGTAAAAAGCATCACAAATGGACTGATGCGTTTTCGTTTTGGGGGGTTAGAATAGAGTCAAAGGGGAAGTGCAGCCCAAAAACGGACATGTTAATTGAAAGGGACTTTTATAAACCAAGCAGGAAAAACGCAGCACCCACAAACGCACATGTGGGCACAGCTTTATGAAAAACACAATGACTTTAGCGTTAAAGCGGAGGGTGCTGTGTTTTTGCTGTAAAAATATAGCAAGAAAAAAACCATATTCGCACAGTGGACACTTAGGGTGTTTTCACATCTATGAGCTCTGTGCGCTAGGCTGCTCTGCCTGCCTGCGCCAGCACAAGTGAAAGCGCAGGGGCATTTAGGGGCTTGGGCTGCCTAGCGCAGGGATGCATAAATGCCCTGCATTTGCGCTCAGCTTCGCTCGGTGCCCCCATTATATCCTATGGCCGAGCACAGCTGAGCGTGCGCTATGGAAATTGTGAATCGCAAGTGAAAGTAGTAGACGCCACAGTCCATGCACGCCAATTGGACGTTTCCGGGAGCGTCTGACTAGTCACATGCGCCGTGGCGTCTGCTACTTTCGCTTGCGATTCACAATTTCCATAGCGCGTGCTCAGCTGTGCTCGGACATAGGATATCATGGAGGCACCGAGCGCAGCTGATCTCAAATGCAGGGCATCTATGTGTCCCTGCGCTAGGCTGCCGAAGCCCCTAAATGCCCCTGCGCTTTCATTTGCGCTGGCGCAGGGCAGGCAGGGCAGCCTAGCGCAGAGACTCATAGATGTGGAACAGGCCATAGCCTTACAAAAAAAGTTATCAGCCCTGCCCTATTGAAAATCATTGATCGGAGTGCTATCCCCACAAAACATTGGTTAGCACTTGCCCGATGTATACACTCTTGCGAGCGAGCCCTTACGGTGATGTGATTGATCTAGATATACTATCTTCTGTGATCACTCAATATTCAATTTTTGAAGATCTTTTTTATGTATATTGGACAATTGTCATTGTAAATTCTCAAAAATTGTGAATTCTGATGGAAATTGGCCAGTGGGTCAATAAGTGAAATTATGGTAAGGCTTAGTGCACACCTAATGTTTTCTGTGCGCTTTTTGATGCATTTTACGTGCAGATTTCTCTGAAATCTGCAAAGGGAAATGCATGCCAGCAACAGTCTTCAAGAATTCTCAAGTGCTGTGATTTTTTCCTTGCAGATTTTGGTGCAGAAAACAGAAGCAACATGCTCATTATTTGTGTGTTCTTCCTTGCGTTTTCTCATAGACTTATCATAGAAACCTGTGAAAAAATGCACAGAAGTTCTCCCCAAGACCAAAATAAGCTTCCATATGGCCAAATGGGAAAATGATCTTGGCACATCCTTTACCCAAGAACAATGGCAATTAGCCATGCCTTGGTCCCTTAAATGTACCCTGTTGGTACCTACCCCCATAATCACATAGCTCATTTGTCCCAAGGAACTTCCCACCTTTGTTGGAAGAAATGCGGTGAAATAGGCACACTTTTGCCCTCATGTTTTGGATATTTGTCAGCTTGTGCTGGGGGCAGTGTCCCGTTAGACCCAGCACTGGCTCTATTAACATAGGTATTACTGACCTCCCTTATGCTAATAGATGGCTATGTTCTTATATACTAACTGCTGCAAGACAAGTTCTTGCTTCCAAATGGAAGACACACACAGTCCCAACATTAGAAGACATCTGGCAAAGAATGGACTCATTTTTCTCGTATGAACAGGTTACATTCCATGAAGTTGGACATACAACAATCATGTGCAATATTGCATCTTACAATTTGTATTATACAGTTGTCCTTCATATAATACCCGAAGTTACAATATAAATAAGAGGCACAAATACTGTAGAACACAACTACTGAATAAGGATCTCTATCTCTCAAAGTGCACTGTGCAATTAAGAGAATGTGTCCAGTAAACGTGCATCATTAGAGACCAATGGCTAATAGACGTTACTGGTACATATCACAGACTTAGTCCCATAGCATTGTCACACATCGCTGTTGGCTGTGAAAATACCTACAAATGTTCACGGTTTTAAGATCCCGGCTAGCACCACATCCACGGTGAACACCTTCATAGGGAGGTACTTGCCAGCTGGCGATCGGCTTCGGGGTGCCCCAGGACCTTCCTCCAGCGGTCCGCACTCAGAATGCCCGGTTTACGTGGTGCACACTTCCTCTGGTAACAGTGATACGCCACTTCCATTTTTGGCTTAAGAACAGAGCTGCACACATTATTCAGTGGGACGTCTTCTTTATTAGTGCGTAGAGGCTTTACATGGTGAGGGTTGCGGGTGAGAGGACGCTGGATTCAAATATGACGATCGTTTCATGCCGTGACTGGCGCTTCCACGGTACATAATCCACTTGGGTTGTGTACCCGTGGAAGCGCCACTCATGGCGTGAAACAGCCGTCGTCTTTGAATCCCTTGTCCTCCCACCCGCATCCCTCACCATGTAAACCTCTAGCACTAATAAAGAAGACGTCCCACTGAATACTGTGTGAAGCCTGTTCTTAAGCCAATACCTACAAATGTTACCTAGAATGGTGCCTGAATAAACTCTCAACAGGTGAAGTCGATCCCTACGGCCATTTTGGCGTTCCTTCGTCAAGAGGCCCCTGTTATTTACATTGTAACTTTGGGCATTATATGAAGGGCAAATGTATAATACACATTTAGAAGATGTAATATTGCACATGATTGTTGTATGTCCAAGTTGATCGAATGTAACCTGTTTTTTTTCTATCACATACCCGATGTGCTGTTTATTTGGAAAAACTGCTCCAGCAGGTGTACTCCGGCCTAATTGTGCTGTTTTTCTTTGTGTACTCCCCTGTATGTAATCTTTTTTCAATAAATATACCTGTGTTTTCATTATATTTAGGGACATTCGCTTGTGTTTTTGAAGTATACTCTGTCAGCTTCCAGCTCCGCCGCCCCTGCAGCCTTGGTTGAGGAGCAGGGGAGGGTGCTGTCAGCTTCCAGCCCCGCCGCCCCCCTGTAGCCTAGGTTGAGGAGCAGGGAGGTGCCGCCGACGCCCCCAGCTGAGTTGCGCCCGGGGCAAAGGATCCGGCTGCACCCCCTAGATACACCCCTGACTGTAAATGTAGGCACGTAGCCTTTCACATCATCACAGATCTTCCTCGACTTAATATTTAGGAAAGTAGAAGTTAAAGACGTCTTCTCCCTCCAGTTCATTCACTTCCTGAAATCAAATGGATAGAAAATAGAAAAAACAAACATTTTGTTACAAATTAAATCAAGAGATCTTATCTCGGCAGCCACAGGCAAGTAGGCACAATTACTACGGCAATTACTATGTACGCTTTAGAACAATAGCAAGAGAGGAGGAAAAAAATCAAAAGTGCTAAGAGTATCAAATGAAGCAACGCTCTCCATCCATATTGTTTGTGGTGCTCGGTTTTGTGAAATGAGATAGAATATGTCAGGGTATAATGAGTTTACTTGCGCATTTAAACCCTCTGGCTAATCTTGTACTTTGTGCATAAATGTACTACACTGGGGTGTACTACAACTGTTGTTCTTTCTTTTTTTTTTCCAATCTTCTTAAATAAAGTACAGTCCCTCGTTCCATTCTTGGCACCACGAAGCGGTGGAATATTAGAGAGGAGGTTGTTTTTACGCAGGTTATTCTTTGTTACAGAAGACTAGAGTAAATCTATTATTACACTTTTCCATACGAGCCGGGAGAGGAATTTCTGTGCTTCTATTTTTAGGCAGGCGTGCTGCTAAAATTATTTCAAAGAATTTACCAAGACTTGTACAAGGGTAATGGAAACCTTGTTGGAACGTAATGTGCCTTTGAATTGATGCACCTATGTCCTATTGAAAGCAAACAAGCCTTCTTTTCTTTTCCTTTTTTAAACCCTAGACAACTCCTTATTTTCTTGGATGGGAAATATTGTACCATGCACCTTCTTCATAACTAGAGAACACAAGTGGTAATGTTGGAGCAGGGTCATAGCTCAGTTTTTTTCACTCTGGGCTGCTCTAGACATTTATCCAAATAACCATGGAAAGGTAATGTAGAAAATTAGCAACCACTCTGGTACCCAGTGCATAAGACATAAGCTTCACCTGCCCAACTCTTCCCTCATATCATTCCCTTTATGAAGCACTTTTGTTCCAAAGGATTGTTTTGCTTGTGTTTAATGCCTTTCTCATGCGTTGATTTAAAGAGGTTGTGGATTTGAACCGTTGAGCCTGTGCTCTGTGGCTTGTTTCCCTGTCCACCGAGCCACAGAAGATATACCTTTACTCCAGGTGTTTAGTTTCTTTTATTCTAACTTTAGTTTTATTACAGGAAACAGGGGTACTCATTTACTCATTTGTCTTCCCAATTAGGTGCGGTTTTAAGTACTTTTCCCATGCTCGTATTTCCTGCTGGTGATATTTTCATGTGGATGTCTTTTTGTTATGCCAGTCAGAGGATGACCAGCTAGGGTTCAACTATCTGCTGTTCTTTACTCTGCACCTATCTTCTGTTTGTTGATAGGAAGTTAGCGGAATATTGTTTCGCAGCATATTACTTTTCTTGTATTTTGTATTTCATGGTTTGTGTTATTCCCCATGGGATTACCTTCAATCCAGAACACCTTCACTTCGGTAGGTTAATAGCACTCTGCTCTGTCCTCCGATTCTTTAGGAGGAACATGAAGCGCTCGATGGCCGAACTGGCAGAGTAGGTTGGAGCTGCCATCGCTTAGTCTGTGGTCAGGGCTATCCCAACTCACACAGGAACAATTAGGGACTGCAGGGATGGGATTTCTAGTCTGTACATGAAATGGCAGGGCCAATGGCAGTATTTAGTGTGTTACCTTTTTCCCATGTGAGTTGCTATTATATCATAACAATAGAATTAAATGAAGACTAACCTAAAAAGAAAAATCATTGCATGGCTCTATGTAAAGTGTAAAGATTTTGACAAATATTTTCTGATGTCAGCTAATGTCTGTCAGATTCCTTTCCCTTTAGTTTTCAACTTAAATGTAGATAGATTAATAAAGGTACCATCCATAGGCACACAGAATACTAATGGCTCCATAATACAGAAATGGGATTCTGTGTGCAACTGTATAAGCTCAGTCCAGACTTTGATTAGAGAAAGGTAATTTTTTTTTATCCAGGACATTGTTTGTTTTTATTTATATAAATAAACCTATTCTAATGATAGCTCTTAAACGTGTCACCATTGGGATCCAACCACTGTGATGGCTCACTGACCGAAAGAGCCAGTACATTAGGTTGTGAATCCATCCATGTAGCAGTAGCCTAGTAATACATTTTACAATCATTTCCTATTTCTTTGGCTTCTAATTCTATGAATTTACGGGATCTCCTGGAGCTACATTCTCACTGATGACCTACACTTGGGATGGGATTGACCAACAATACATGCATCCAGAAAAAACAAGCCCTTTGGAAAATCTCGATATTCGAAGTGGTAGACATTGGATGACATAATTGTGTATACTACCTACCTTATATATGGGCATGTAAGACTTTAATACTTTTCAAATACTTTAATGAGTAACCGTCATTTTAATTTTTGTTATGCAAATCAATAGTATGCATGAAAATAATAAGTTTTGTAATATATCTCATCAGAGAAATTTGCTTCTTGCTCGGCCGAAATTGATCTTTCTCTCTCAATTCATGGTTACCCATGATTTTACAATCTGTAATAATCTGCCTGTATTGAAGGCTAATTTCCCACTACTGAGATAAGAGATGACAGTTGGTGCTTTCAAAGTTCTATGGAGATAGGAAGGGAGGAGCTAGAGGTAAACAAACATCCTGCTGAAAATTCTCCATAGAACATTATAAGCACTAACTGTCAGCTCCTATCTCAGAAATGGGAAAATCCAAGAATTTTGAGAATGTACGATCAGTTCAGGAAGAGAAAGAGGCAGATTGCTCTGAGGAGATGTAGTACAAGGGTTCTTATTTTCTTGTTTACCATTGATTTATGAGGAAAATATTAAAACAATGGTTACTCTATAACCAAAACAGCTGTTTAAGTAATCTGGAGTATAACTTAGGTGGCCGTCACACGCATCAATTTAATGCACGATATTGCTTAAGTGATCTGCTTTTTAATCGCTTAAGCAATATCGTTTGTGCATCGCTGCGTGCAATCAAGCGATTTTACAATGTAAAATCACCTGATCGCTAGATCGCAGATTGGTGAGCCAGAGCTCATATCAAGCGATAATCGCTTGAACAATCTGCCTCATCGTGGTGTGTGACACCACGATGATCCATCTCTCAGCGGCAGAGCCTATGCTGGGAGATGGTATCTATGGTAAATGTCTGGTTACTAAGCGCCGCGCGGTGCCTAGTAACCCGATGTGTACCATAGTTACCAGCAATCTCGCTGGTCCACATTGCTGGTGAGTCTGCCTGTGTGACAGCTCACCAACGATGTGAGCAATATTGTTAGCGATCGCGCGTGCACGTGATCGCTAACAATATCGCTAGCGATATTGAAGGGTGTGACGGCCGCCTTACACTGAAATCACACAATTTAAAGGGAAGCTGACCCCTCCAAATCACCCCCAACCCTATTAATACCTGTCCCTGCACCATGACAGGTCATTATTAGTGGTCCTTTTCTATAAAAAAAATGTGTTCTGTAACAATATACACTTACAAATCTGAAACTCCTTGTCCCTGAATAAGTCTCACTGGGCGTCCCTGTGAGACTCTAAGCCCTCCCTAGGTGCTCATTTTCGCACCCCGAATGATCCACCCTCTCTGTCTGTGCTGCTGTTATGTGGAGCTGAAGGCAGGACTAATGATTTGCATTCTGTGAGTGATAGAGAGGGGGAGGGTAAAGCCTGCACAAGCAGAGCACACAGACAGAAAGAGGGTGGATCCTGGAGCCTGCAAAACAACACGCCCTAAGGGACTAAAGGATATAGCCCCTGCTAATTATGATCACTAATGAGTGAGAATTAAAACGTTTATATGCACTTTCACAGGATGCTTTTAGGAGACAAAAGAAGTGTGAGATTAGTGATAGGATGCTGCAGAGACATGTTTTGGTAGCTTAGGAGGCGTTCTGGAGGTGACAGGATCCCTTTAAGATAACTTGCCTTTTAAGAAATATTCAAAGTAACTCCATCTTTGCAACTGGATCCAGCGATATTTTTCTGGGATGTATTCAAAGTAGCAAACATAATATTAAAGAAAAAGTAAAATTATAGAATTATTGTTTTATAAACAGGCTAAGTGTTCCCAGTGATGGTACACTCATTTCACGCTCAGCACAACTATGGAGTTTGGAGGCCAGTAATTCCTTATGACCGCTTATTCCCTGTAACATGCGGCTATATTAAAGCTATCATTTCTCTTTGAGCTGGCCTAACACTCACTTTGTTTTAATATTTAAAGAACTCTTATTAAAAGAATCACCATTATAAAAGAATAAGAGTTTGATAAATCACATCTTAAATGGTCCACTGCTGCCTCCTCACCAGAGCACGATTAACACATTGCTCAAAAGAAAATACATCCAAGACCTAATAACTGCGAGGACCTGAACCCTGATCTGCTCAGTTCAGGAAAGGAGATGTAACTGATGAATTGTTCACTTTATTACCTTACTTTATATCTTAATGGTATTGTTGGTCGAAGGAAGGTATCTACAGCTGTACAGTTTTTTTGAATACTTAAAGGGGTTGTCCGGGACTTTAACAATCATGACCAATTCTCAGTATAGGTCATCAATCTCTGATTGGTGGGAATGCGACACTTAGCACCCCCACCGATCAGCTGTTCCTGGTGCAGTCGCTGTTCGGAAATGCTTGGTTGCAGAGTTGCGCAGCTCAATCAATGTATAGTGGCTATGACTGAGTACAGCATATTCCCCCCTATTCGAATTGGGGCAGATGTGTAATGTCCGGCTGCGGCAACCATTCCATTGTCGAGCTGTGTTATGCAGCTTCACAACTAAGTAGTTCTGGATGGTGACAGCCCCTGGAACATTTGATTGGAGGGGGTGCCAGATGATGGAGTTACACTGATCAGATGTTGATGACCTATTCTGAAAATTGATCATCAATGTTAAAGTCCCGGGCAACCCCTTGTTGACATTTTGCAATATTTTTTTGTTGGAAGAATACCTTCGGGAACAGGTTATCTGGCTGTTAGAACCAATATTATTTCCAAGGAGAAACCTCCCTGCAGCACTTTCCACTTCTCTATAGCACCATCCAAAGGAAAAATAAGTATCACATACTGTACTCACGATGAAATCAATGAGCTGTCCATGTATTGAAGAGATGTGTTGAATACTGAACAGGAAAGTAGGAGAAGGGAGATGCAGCTGCAGTTTCTAACTCAGTTTTTAGTTAAATTGCATCAGCGAGAGTGAGGAGCCCTGGAGGTGACAACGATTCGCACGACGACGATTCGCACGAAGATGTAATAGTTGGATTTTATTTTGCAATAGTGACATTATGTTACCAGGAAACTTCATGCACGACTGCAATAGTGTGTGACTCATACAGAAATATGTTACATGCCATATAGATATTTCTGACAAATGAAAGGATCTTCTCCCCCCAAAAAACATACCAGTGGATTAACTGGCTTTTTCTACATACAAGCCTGCAAATTGCAAAGGCACCTTTTTACGTATGCAGTTCTTATGTTGTCCCCTAAGGCCGGCTTCACACCACGGTGAAATCCAATTCGGGGCTGTTCGGTGTAAACCGGACAGCCCCGGACCGGATTTTGGCCCCATACTATCCTACGGGGCCAGATGGAGCCGGAAGGCAGCTCTCTGCCATCCGGTTTCCATGTGTCCAGGAGAATCCGGGAGTAATCAGATTTTTCTCCCGGACACAAAAATGGAGCATGCACCATTTTTGTGTCCGGGGGAAAAAAGCTGATCCTCCCGGATGCTCCCAGATCCTCCGGTGCAATCCGACGCTTCCTAACATGGGGGTCTATGGCGCCGGATCGCATCGGAGCAGCACCTGACAGCTGGGCGGCGGGTGCTGAAGCTCAGCGCCGCTTGGTGCTGGACTTCAGCATTACAGAGCTGTCCCCTGCTGACAGTTCAGGAGCCGCGGCTCCCCGCGAGCTGCGGTCCTGAATTATCAGCAGCTGTGGCTGCAAATTAGGCATCCAGCTGCACACTGGACCAGAGGGCATATTTGTCCCTCCAGTTCTGTGTTCACCCCTGACAGCCCCAGATCGGATCTGGCCGTGGTGTGAAGCCGGCCTTAGTTTCCATATTTTCTGTGTATGAAGAATCTCTGTGTAGTCTCATCCTGTAGTCATGTTATTTCCTTGTGTTTTCTCCTGGATGAAGACAAAGTGAAATAACATATGACTACACAGGATCTGACTACACAGGCATTGTTTGTAGTCTGTTACCGTGGAGATCAATAGTTCTGCATGGAAACTGTTTGCTCAAAATTGTAATAATTCCATTAATCAAGAAAATAAGCAAATGTGTTTATTTTATTTCTTTTTTTAGAGCATTATACAATTTTGTTGCAATAATATTCATCCCTTACAATTTTGAACCAAGAAAAAAATAGAATAAATAAAAAAAAAGACAACAACCAGCTATGCATACTCATGATTACTGATAAAAGAAGGAAATATGTTTCCAATTTAAGAACAAAGGCGCAATGCATATGCAAATCAAGTAGTCTGGAGGAGAATAGAGGCAAATACATTTTGTACCTGCAATCTTGACTTAGGTAGAAACAACCTCCAGGATCTTTCTGTAACTACAAAATGTGATCAATGGCGCTATTTCATCTCCAGCCTGAGCGCACTATTGTACGAAGCTCAGTATGTGGCACATCTTTGTATGCATGCGTCTTGGGCAAGGCATGAATAAAACCTACGCCATATGTGTTGGTTCTACATCAGTAGAAATTATCCACAACTGAATCGTTCACCTGCAGTTCCCAGGAATACAAATTAGAGTCATTAGCACAGGCTCAATCTCTGCTATATTACAAAAGAAATTAACTTTTTTTTCCCTTCTATTAAAATCTTTATTATGTCTGATCAAACTTTTAAAAGACTGGTTCAGAAAGAAATGGATAAGATTTTTTTAATAGAAAATTAACAAGAAAATCATAATCAAAACAATGACTTAAATCTCTAACAATCAGTATTAGCGCTTGTAATCTAATAGAAGATTTACAAAAATTCATTATCCTGTCCCGATATGCAGGGGTGTATTTACAATAGGTGCAAGGGTTACAATTGTACACGGGCCCTGGAGCCCAGGGGCCCCAAAAGTTCCTTTGGCCTATAGAAAAAGATTAATGCTATCAATGATTTGCAATATTTGGGGTCCTGTTGGAGCTTTTCATTGGGGCCCATGAACCTCAAATTTCACCACTGCTGATATGGGTCATTTGTTGCGGTAGGATTTTCTTCACTGGATTCAAAGGTTCGGGTCTCTGACTTAGCTGTGCATCTAAATACCCAGAGACAAAGTGGGCATGCAGATACCCTTCCTCCTTGACATATACCCCAGTAACCTACCCCCTACTACAGTCCTGCATTTTGGATGTAAAAAAATGATAGAGTTACAACTCTCATCAAGAATTATAGAATCAGCATTATGAGCTGCTCAGTTATACTGAAGACATGTCCGTTGGCTCTATCCATAGCAGCTATTCACTTATTGACTTTGCTATAGATTTTTTACTCTCTATGATGGAGTACAAAGAAAACGTTTCATCACACCGGCGGCATAGCTGATGTAAATTGACATCAATAAGCAACTCATTTCAACATGGAGACTTATAATTGAAAATGTGTGTTTTAGTGATTGAAGTGTCTCAATTATGAGCCTAGACTATTATAACCATGGGGTATCCATTCAAGGGTAAAAAAGTGGGTACTACAAATGCCAACCCACAATCACAGATGGAGCCACGAAATGCATGGTCTTTTGGATTCACTTTATTCATTTTGCACTATTTCCATTATAATTAATATGAACATAGGAGAACACAGCATCATAGTTTTTCACATGTCAAAAACTCATTGATAGTAAATTCCATAGAGGAAAGGGTTTTTTTCATTTTGATCACCGGGGGGTTTATTAAACCCAATGTTGGACAAAATTCACCAGAAGCCAATAGTAACATGCAAATTATTATTACTTTATTGGGCAAAGACATACATAGGTGATTAAAAACCAGTTGGAGTCACAAAACAACATCAGTATAGGGCTGGGAAGATTAAAGAATAGTGGATGGAAAAAACCACCCAGAATAGAGTCAGACCCATTAAAGTGAAAAGTCATATAATGGGGTGAAGCAACAATAGATCAGACCTCATACTATTTCCATTATAGCTGTCATGCATCAATTTTAATCAGGGGCCATGACCCTGGTGTGAAAGGCAGGGGCGTGAATACAACAGGTGAAGGGGTTGCAATTGCACCTGGGTCCCTGGAGCCTGGGGATCCCCATATGTTTATTTGGCCTATAGAAAAAGACTATTTCTATTAAAGATTGGCTATAATTGGGGCTCCATTGAAACTTTCGCATTAGGACCCTTGAGCTTCAAGAGACGCCACTGGTGAAAGGAGCTGTAATACACACTTCCATAAGTAGGTGGAACACGGAGAAAAATAATTTTACAAATGGCCCATGATAGGGGTTTACGCGTTTTGAGGCTAAGCCCTTATGGTTATGATTAAGAGGATCGTAGCCTTGAAACACGTGAACCCTTATCATGGGTCCTTTAAAAAAAGATTTTTTTTTTTCTGTGTTCTACTTTACATATTTTTTTTTTAAATGTTGGATCAAAGTTCTTGTACTTTTACGAGTGCTGGATTACCTTCTATTATTTTTTTATATATTATTATATTCGGATTATTTTACTATAATAATAACAACAATACTTTTCCCACTACTACTAATGGTAATAATAATAAAAATATTATTAGTAGGGATGAGCGAGTACTTTATTGTTCGTGCTCGCTATACTCGCAACGAGTAGGTAGCGGTACTCGCTACTCGTTGCCAGTATAGAGAGTACGAATACTTTCGCATGTATCTATGGATACACTGCGAAAGTAGCCTAAAGGTGAATAAAAGATGTTAAAAAACAATAAACTTACATACACACCTGTCCAACACCTGCACCGGACCAGAAAACCTCACCTCCGCTTGCTGGACAAGGACCTTTCACTACCAGCCAGATGGCCGGTAGCGATCTGGCCAATCAGATGGCGCCACGTCACAACTACGTCATTGCTAGCGGTCACCTGATTGGCCAGATTGCAAGGTCCTGTTAGTACATCTAGGACCTTGCAAATTGGCCAATCAGGTGGCCGCTAGCGATCACGTGGTGTGACGTGGCGCCATCTGATTGGCCAGATCGCTACCGGCCATCTGATTGGTTGGTAGTGAAAGGTCCTTGTCCAGCGAGCTGAAGTGAGATTTTCCGGTCCCGGTGCAGGTGGAGGACAGGTGAGTATGTAAGTTTTTTGTTTTTTAACAACTTTTACTCACTTTTAGGCTACTTTCGCAGTATAGATACACTGCGAAAGTATTAGGACTTCTCGCTCCTCCCGAGTACACATAAGTGCACGGAGAGTAGTGAGTAGCCCGAATACCGCTACTATTTGGCGAATACCGAATAGTAGCGAGTATACTCGCTCATCCCTAATTATTAGCATTATAATTATAACTATTATCATTGTGCATACAATTGTTTAGCAATAATTATTATTCTTATTGTAAAATAAGTATTACTCCATTACTAATATATATGTGAATAAGAATCCTAACTGTTATTATTATCTTTGTTACTTTCATTAATTAATAATGATTGCTTATTGTTAATTTTATTTCTATAATTTTATCAATAGACAATCTCAAGTGATTACAATAATTGATAGAAGTTCTATATGTCTTATTTATTATTCAATCACTAAATTGGTTTGGGTAAATTAAATAGCATTTTCATTTAAGATTTAATTTTCTGTCCATTGAATAATTAATTTCAATATTTCAATATTTATTATTGAATACATGCAAATAATTAGTGCATATTACAAATAATTTGAACAATTTACATAATGATCCTGATAATAATAATAATAATAATAATAATTTTAATAATAATAATAATCCGCCACGTGTCAAAAACATGGGAATAAATATTTTTTTCCAGCTATTTGTCCTCATTATTCATCTTCTATGTTTGCGCCTGTATCAACCATACAAAAGCAACAGATATTGTCTATGGAGAGAGGGAAAAAAAACCCCTCCATCCGACCGTTAGGGGAAAGAAAGCAAGATTGATGGCTTTAGATTCCCTGTACGTAAAGCTGGCGACGAGTCGGGGGATTTTATAGTCGCGCGTTGGCTTTTCTCTCTGAATTTTGATTAATGGAACAGGCTGGAACTGCTGATGTCTCCCAGCTACTTTAGCTGACAAGAATGAAAGTAATCTGATGTTTAAATGGATTTTCAACGTGTCTGTGGTTTTAGCCTGTGTGTCCTGAAGGAAAGACCATCTGCTACAGGATAACCTAAACTCAGAGGGCATTTAATCCATATCTATTTCCTAAAAGAGAGACATAACCAAGAGATTTTTCAGAGATCACTTATGCAGGCATGCAAAAAAAAAATTGTCTTCATCGTCCCATATAATAAAGCCTGCCAATACCTCTCATCATGGCTATTTCTACACCAATATTATCCTCCTAAATGGGAGCCATTGTGTGCCACGCGTTACCTCCATATCTCTTCCTGAACACAGATGGAGAATAGCTTGTAGATATAAAACTATCATTTTTCCACAAACAGCCAGCTACCGCGCATGGATATTGATAATTTTTAATGATGACTGGTAGAAGTCTGGGTACATAAGTTTAATGTAGAATGTGTACGGATTACATCTGCTTGGGGGAAATGAAAAAGCTTTAAAATGTCTTCGCTCTACTGTAACATGACATCAAAAATGTAAATTGTAAAATGGAATGAGGGTTTTATAGCGGATGGAGCACTATGCCGAGTGATGGATTGTACTTCGCTCTCACAGATTATTTAACATTTTAGTCTAAAGGTTTTTTCTAGGGATGAGCGAGTCTACTCGCTAGGACTCGTTACTCGGCGATTCTTAAGGGACTCGCTGGACTCGGGAATCGGCGAGTCTTTTAGCGAATACTCGCTCAGTAACGAGTCCAATGCAAGTGAATGGCAATCTTAGTTTTGTCATAGTTTACTTTCTCTCACTCGCTAGACTCGCTAGACTCGCTCTATCACATCACTATATAGCTTGAATCTCCCCAAACAGCAGCGAGTCTGAGCGAGTCTACGAGTCCGAATCCTAGCGAGTCTGCGATTCCGAGTCCTGTATTCTCTATTCGGGACTCGCGAATCCAGAATCTTTTATGTTACTAGTCAGCATTGCGTGTTAGGTCAGAAAACTTGTGAAGATAGCCAATCATAGTCAGTAATGGCATAGCAGCTTTGGTTGTGTCAGGACTATGATTGGCTGCTGTCCATCGTGATGCCTATGTCATCTATGACAGGCAAGGCAGTATATAAGGCTTGCCCCCGCCATTTTGGGCACATTGCTGAGAAGAGCTGACCTAGTGCAGGGAGACTTGGAGCAGATCTAGGGACAGTTAGGCAGTGTAGGAGTCACATATAACCCAAAAGTTCTTTTCAGAACTAACAGGACGCAGTGTAGGAGTCAAGATTCCTCACACATAACCCAAAAGTTCTTTTCAGAACTACCAGGACGGAGGATTGCTGTACAGGACTGTAAGGAAGGGAGATAGGAGCAGCCTTACAGTGAATCCAGCACCATCCTCAGAGCTTAGTTCACCCAGCTTTCCGCAGAGCTGTAATCCTAAGCTTTTTCTTATTTTTGGCACTAGTCTACCAAATAATTTTGGTGCCATTTTTCCACAAAAAATTTCCTGTGCCAGTGCGTTGCTGTACGGTGTCCTGCCTGCAGCTCGCACGGTACTTGTAAACTTGCACGCAGCCAGCACCGCAGCCTAAGTGTGCCTGGTTCTGCGTACTAAACAATTTTTTCCTGTGCCAGTGCGTAGCTGTACGGTGTCCTGCCTGCAGCTCGCACGGTACTTGTAAACTTGCACGCAGCCAGCACCGCAGCCTAAGTGTGCCTGGTTGTGCGTACTAAACAATTTTTTCCTGTGCCAGTGCGTAGCTGTACGGTGTCCTGCCTGCAGCTCGCACGGTACTTGTAAACTTGCACGCAGCCAGCACCGCAGCCTAAGTGTGCCTGGTTGTGCGTACTAAACAATTTTTTCCTGTGCCAGTGCGTAGCTGTACGGTGTCCTGCCTGCAGCTCGCACGGTACTTGTAAACTTGCACGCAGCCAGCACCGCAGCCTAAGTGTGCCTGGTTCTGCGTACTAAACAATTTTTTCCTGTGCCAGTGCGTAGCTGTACGGTGTCCTGCCTGCAGCTCGCACGGTACTTGTAAACTTGCACGCAGCCAGCACCGCAGCCTAAGTGTGCCTGGTTCTGCGTACTAAACAATTTTTTCCTGTGCCAGTGCGTAGCTGTACGGTGTCCTGCCTGCAGCTCGCACGGTACTTGTAAACTTGCACGCAGCCAGCACCGCAGCCTAAGTGTGCCTGGTTGTGCGTACTAAACAATTTTTTCCTGTGCCAGTGCGTAGCTGTACGGTGTCCTGCCTGCAGCTCGCACGGTACTTGTAAACTTGCACGCAGCCAGCACCGCAGCCTAAGTGTGCCTGGTTCTGCGTACTAAACAATTTTTTCCTGTGCCAGTGCGTAGCTGTACGGTGTCCTGCCTGCAGCTCGCACGGTACTTGTAAACTTGCACGCAGCCAGCACCGCAGCCTAAGTGTGCCTGGTTCTGCGTACTAAACAATTTTTTCCTGTGCCAGTGCGTAGCTGTACGGTGTCCTGCCTGCAGCTCGCACGGTACTTGTAAACTTGCACGCAGCCAGCACCGCAGCCTAAGTGTGCCTGGTTGTGCGTACTAAACAATTTTTTCCTGTGCCAGTGCGTAGCTGTACGGTGTCCTGCCTGCAGCTCGCACGGTACTTGTAAACTTGCACGCAGCCAGCACCGCAGCCTAAGTGTGCCTGGTTCTGCGTACTAAACAATTTTTTCCTGTGCCAGTGCGTAGCTGTACGGTGTCCTGCCTGCAGCTCGCACGGTACTTGTAAACTTGCACGCAGCCAGCACCGCAGCCTAAGTGTGCCTGGTTGTGCGTACTAAACAATTTTTTCCTGTGCCAGTGCGTAGCTGTACGGTGTCCTGCCTGCAGCTCGCACGGTACTTGTAAACTTGCACGCAGCCAGCACCGCAGCCTAAGTGTGCCTGGTTCTGCGTACTAAACAATTTTTTCCTGTGCCAGTGCGTAGCTGTACGGTGTCCTGCCTGCAGCTCGCACGGTACTTGTAAACTTGCACGCAGCCAGCACCGCAGCCTAAGTGTGCCTGGTTGTGCGTACTAAACAATTTTTTCCTGTGCCAGTGCGTAGCTGTACGGTGTCCTGCCTGCAGCTCGCACGGTACTTGTAAACTTGCACGCAGCCAGCACCACAGCCTAAGTGTGCCTGGTTCTGCGTACTAAACAATTTTTTCCTGTGCCAGTGCGTAGCTGTACGGTGTCCTGCCTGCAGCTCGCACGGTACCTTCCATCTCTCTAAAAATATCTTAGCCTCTAGTGTGTACCTTTCACGAAATAGTACCTGCTACTTGTTTTACAAGCCCCCAGAAAGCCACCAGAAATTACAAAATGTCACACAAAAAACCAAATCCCAAAAAAAGTCTTGCTAAGGGACAGGGACGAGGTACAGGCATTGGTAGTCGTGGCCAACTATCCACCAGTTCGGGCAGACAGACGAGGATTGATCGATCGTTCCTCCTGTCTAACTTTCCCCGTCAGGAAAGTAAACGAGTATTGAGGCCGGAAGACGAACAGCATCTAACGTCTTGGCTGGCAGACAAGACCTCAACAACAGGTTCTTGCAGCACTCAAGGTTCCTTGAGCACTGTATCTACTGTTGGTACATACCATGCTGGGTCATCTAATCCACAACCTCT
The DNA here is from genome assembly GCA_033576535.1 of Allobates femoralis. NCBI lineage: Eukaryota > Metazoa > Chordata > Amphibia > Anura > Aromobatidae > Allobates > Allobates femoralis. Next base: position 153,100,264 of record JARQOC010000009.1, on the reverse strand, counting down.
TCACAGTTCCTCAGACCAACAGCAGCCCCATGAAAATGTTGACACAGACATGGGTCACTCAGATGACTTATTTGGTACATATAATCCTTTACATGAATCCGGTTTGCCAGACTCCGTAGTAGATGAGATACTTGCTGAAGAATTGTCCATTCATGGACAAGTTTTAGAGACACCCCGGCCACATGAACGTGTCTTTCAGCAAAGTCTTAGACCGTCTCAGGAGTTGGAGGATGATGATGATGAGACAGTGACACACTTGTCATCTGGGGAGCAAAATCTATCTTGTTATCGGGAAGATTTAGAAGAGGAAGGGGTTGATGATGAGACAACTGATCCCACGTGGAATGTTGCGATGCAGAGCCAGCAGAGCAGCACGGAGGAAGAAAGTGTGTATGTCCCACCAACAAAGGCAGCAAGGCCGACTCCTCCCACCAGAACTCAAAGAGTCACCACTGTTGCCCAAAATGTGTCCACTGTGGCTCAAAATTTGTCAACTGTTGGACAAAATGTCTCAAATGTGGGCCTCAGTAATCCCTCAGGGAGTACAGTCAAGCCTAGAGGTCGGTCAGCCACTGTGTGGAAATTTTTTAAAGATGGGCCTTCTCAAGAAAATGTGGTCATCTGTACCATCTGCCATGCAAGGCTCAGCAGAGGCCACGGGAAAGGAAACCAGAGCACCAGCAGTATGCGGAAGCACATGGCTGGTCAGCACCCTATTCAGTGGTCAAAAGTGCAGCCTTCCACAACAGTGTCATCTGACCCAAAGACTGCGACGGTAACTCAGATACGTCCGTCACAATCAAGTGTTGCTGAAGCTGGTCCAGCTCATATGTACTCATCACAAGCAGCGGTTGCAGAGAGACTGAACACGAGTGCAGACAGTTCTCGGTCAGCAACATCGTTACAGTTATCAGTGACACAGCTGTACGAAAGGAAGCAGAAATACCACTCTTCCCACCCATTAGCCAAAAAAATAAATGCCCAGATAGCTAAGTTGTTAGCAGTCGAGATGTTGCCGTTTAGGCTTGTGGGTACAGACTCTTTCCGTGAGCTTTTGGCTGTGGCAGTACCACGCTACTCGGTTCCAAGCCGCCACTACTTTTCACGTTGTGCCGTCCCCGCGTTACATGAGCATGTCATTAACAACCTCAAGCGTGCCCTCACCAACGCTGTAACCGGGAAAGTACACCTTACTACGGACACGTGGACAAGCAGTTCAGGACAGGGCCGGTACATCTCGCTCACCGCGCATTGGATCAACGTTGTGGAGAGTGTGCCAAACGATGTTAGTGTTACATCAAACATCCTACCCACGCCACGGATAGCTGGCACAACCTCATTCAGGGTCTCTGCATCATCCTATATGTCCACTACCCCATCTTCCGCTTCCTCGACCAATCCTCAATTGCCCTCAACATCACGGCCAAGTTGGGAGGTTTGCTGCAGTGCTTCAGCAAGACGCCAACAGGCTCTGCTGAAGCTGATCTGTTTAGGTCACACACCGCACACTGCAGTAGAGCTGTTGAAAGGTCTGAAGGAACAGACAGATGAGTGGCTATCCCCACTCCAACTCCAGACCGGTCTCGTGGTGAGCGACAATGGTCGCAACCTAGTGGCTGCACTAAAGCTCGGAAACCTTGTGCACGTGCCTTGCATGGCTCACGTGCTGAATCTGGTAGTGCAGAAATTCCTGCGTACATACCCAGAGCTATGTGACCTACTGGAGAAGGTGCGTCGACTTTGTGCACATTTTCGTCATTCGTCAACAGCGGTTGGAAAACTTTCATTGCTTCAAAAGCAATTGAATTTGCCCAACCACAGACTCATTTGTGACATGCCGACACGATGGAACTCTACATTCCATATGTTATCGAGGATCAATGAGCAGCAGAGGGCAATATCCGAGTATCAGTTGCAACATGCCCGTCAGACCGGCAGTCAGCCACGACATATTAGTACAATGGAGTGGGTGTGGATCGCTGACACATCTGAGGTTCTTGATAATTTTGACTACTGCACAAAACTGGTGAGCGGTGATCAGTCCATCATCAGTGTCACTATACCCATGCTGTGTCTGCTGAAAGAGTCCCTCATTAATCAGAAAAATGAAGCATTGAGAGCCCAGCAGATGGCTATGGAGCCAGATTTAAACAGCGCAGTACCTAGCCAGCAAAGCCAGTATGACCAGGCAACAATGGCTCCTGAGGAGGAACAGGAGCAAGACGATGAAGAGGATTCATTTTTTGTTGGTGCCGATGTCAACCCAGATGGTACTCAGAACCCCAGCTTTGTGTCTGTCCACCATGGGTGGCCTGGAGAGGAGGAGGCGGAGACAGACTTTGCGGATACAATGGGTATTGAACATCGTTCTGAGGACACTGAAGACATGACTCTATGCAGCTTAGGACACATGGCTGACTTCATGTTGACTTGTCTGCTAGAAGACCCACGAGTGATTAACATATTGCACAACGACCTCTACTGGTTGGCCACCTTTCTGGACCCACGTTATAAAGATAAATTCACCTCGCTGCTGTTTCAGTCACCACGTGGCTTGACAATTGACTATTTCAAGAGTGTTCTTGTGGAAAATATGCTTCGAATATCACCGTCAGACAACACTCTGCCCATAGTTAGCAACTCTGTGCAACAGCAGCCTTTGGTCGGGGCACAATCATCCACGCTGTCCAGAAGAGATGCTGGAAAGATGTCCGCAAAGTGGGCTATGTTCAATAAGCCATCGAACCTGCAGCGCCATGTTGCTCCAGTAACCATCTCTCGGAGACAGAAACTTACCAACATGGTACAAGAATACTTAAGTGACAGTACCTGCTTCCTGACTGATGCCGCAGTCCCGTTTAATTACTGGGTCTCCAAGCTCCACACTTGGACCGAGCTCTCGTTGTATGCCTTGGAGGTGCTGGCATGCCCTGCAGCTAGTGTGACATCAGAGCGGGTTTTCAGTGCCGCTGGGGGTATCATAACTGATACCAGGACACGTCTTACTCCAGAGAATGCAGACAGGCTTACTCTAATTAAGTTTAATAGGAACTGGATTTCACAAGACTTCTTGAGCCCTGAAGACGACAGTACTCAGAGCTGAAGTGCCACGTTCAACATCAATATGATATAATTAATCATTGTATTATATTGTGTCTTTTTGGTACAAGCAGTATGTCCAAGACCAGTAACGATTTGCGTAACCATGTTCCTGCAACCTGGTAATGAGGCTGCTTCATCTTAAACCAACACTACACCTTAACTTCGGTTTCATTAACCATCACAACACCTTTTCACAAGGAATCAACCTTTATTTTCTGTTAGCAAACATTTAACAGCCCCTTGGGCTAATTTTTGGAAACACCCAGCCTAACAAGCTGATCATGGCCCTTAGGCCTGCATTTACACTAAAAATGCAAAACAGCCCCTTGGGCTAATTTTTGGAAACACCCAGCTTAACAAGCTGATCATGGCCCTTAGGCCTGCATTTACACGAAAAATGCCAAACAGCCCCTTGGGCTAATTTTTGGAAACACCCAGCCTAACAAGCTGATCATGGCCCTTAGGCCTGCATTTATACCCAAAAAGCAAAACAGCCCCTTGGGCTAATTTTTTGAAACACCCAGCCTAACAAGCTGAACATGGCCCTTAGGCCTGCATTTATACCCAAAATGCCAAACAGCCCCTTGGGCTAATTTTTGGAAACACCCAGCCTAACAAGCTGAACATGGCCCTTAGGCCTGCATTTATACCCAAAATGCCAAACAGCCCCTTGGGCTAATTTTTTGAGCCACACAGGCTAACAAGCTTATCATGGTTTAGGAGACACCCTGGCTAACAAGCTTTGTATGGCCCTTAGACCTACATTTATACCAAAAATGGTAAACAGCCCCTTGGCTAATTTTTTGAGCCACACAGGCTAACAAGCTTATCATGGTTTGGGAGACACCCTGGCTAACAAGCTTTTTATGGCCCTTAGGCCTACATTTATACCAAAAATGGGAAACAGCCACTTGGGCTAATTTTTCCAGGCACCAATCCTATGCCTGCATCGTGGGCGGTGCTTGGACTATCATCCTGCTGGAGCCTGTTGAAGGGTCCCACTGTACGCTCCATACAAAACGCGTAGACGCGATGTGTAGCATGTAGACGTCCCAGCCTCTCACATGTGTGTTCATAATCTTGTTGCCATAGCAAGGCATAAAGTAACCCCCCAAACACAGGCACTGTTTGTCAGCAACAGTTGTATGTGGAGTCATGATTTGACACTTAGTAACCAAGGTGACTTCATGCGCCATGCGGGCCGTAAAGTACTTGCTAATGATGCTCTCTCCCCTGTCCCCCACGCCAACTGTCTCGGGGTAATCCTTGACTCCTCCCTCTCCTTCAAGCCCCACCTGTAGTCCCTAACCAAGTCCCTGTGACTCCAACTCAAAAATATTTAACCAATTCGGTCGTTCCTCAATCCTGACACTGCTGAAACACTCATAAATGCCCTCATCATCTCCCGCCTTGACTACTGCAACCTCCTTCGCATAGGTCTCCCTGCCAACTCTCTTGCAACTCTCCAATCTATACTAAACTCTGCTGCCCGGCTAATCCATCTGTCCTCACGCTACTCCCCTGCCTACCCCCTCTGCCAAGCCGTTCACTGGCCCCTCCGGCCCACAGAGAGCTCACTTTAAAACACTGACCATGACATTCAAAGCCTTACACAACCTATCCCCACCATACATCTCCGACATGATCTCCCGATACCATCCAACCTGCGTTCATCCCAAGAACTTGTCCTACAGTCCACCCTCATCTCCTCTTCCCACAACCGCATACAGGATTTCTCCCGGTCATCCGCCATGCTATGGAACTCCCTGCCCCACCTCATCAGTCAGTCGCCTACCCTCTGAACCTTAAAGATACTTATAAAGACTCACCTCTTCCGACAGGCCTACAACCTGCCATGAGACCCCGCTACACGCCCCACGACCGACACCTTCCCCACCCTATTGTATCCCCACCCACCCCTCGTAGAATGTGAGCCCACGCGTACAGGGTCCTCTACTATTGTACCTGTATGACCTTATTGTCTATGTTTATTGTACTTGTCCTTCTCTACCTTTTCCTCATGTAAAGCGCCATGGAACCTATGGCCGCTATATAAATAAATAATTATAATAATTATGATGACTTGAAGCCCAACCAAAAAAAAAACTCCACATTCATTCCTTGAAAAAAAGACAGACACAAAGCTGCTTTTTAAAACTGTGTTTAAAAAAAAAAAATGGCAGCACTGTTTGGACATTCCAAAAAATACTACCTTTAATTAAGGTAACTACATCAACAACAATAAATGGAGCCCTACAGGTCCTGGTAGGTGGGCTGTCCGTCCTGCAAAAGGTCAAGGGCCCCACGGATGGCCTGGCCGAACCCTTCAGGGTGGATCATCTGAACAGGTGTAGGGAACGGTGGTAGGTCCCTGTTCGCTGGCCACTGGCAGTGAGGCAAAGCCCTGTGGGGCGGGACTTGGCTGTCCCGTGTTGTGGGCCTGCCCAGCCTGTTACAGTTTATTTTCCACCCATCCAAATATTGGAACACATCACCGGGGTCGTTTCCTGGCTGACAGGCTTCCAGCACTATCTGTAATGCTGACCTTGCCCGCAGTAGCCTGTCAAATGGAATATTATCCATGAATGGTATAATACTGCGGGCAAAGTCAGCATTACTCTGTTGCACACTTAATTGTGCAGACCCCGGGATGGGACCATAAGCTGGGCCAGCCGCTGGTGGCGTCGGTGGTGGTGCTGGCCCTGCCGCTGGTGGTGGCGGTGGTGGTGCTGGCCCTGCCGCTGGTGGTGGCGGTGGTGGTGCTGGCCCTGCCGCTGGTGGGGGCGGTGGTGGTGCGGACCCTGCAGCTGGTGGCGGTGGTGGTGGTGGTGGCGGGGACGGCGGTGGTGGTGTTGATGGGCCTGCCGCTGGTGGCGGCGGTGGTGGTGCTGGCCCGGCCGCTGGTGGCGGCGGTGGTGGTGCTGGCCCTGGCGCTGCTGGCGGCGATGCTGGTGGTGGTGGTGGTGGCGGCGGCGACGGCGGTGGTGGTGGTGGCGCCGGCCGTGGTGGTGGTGGTGGGTGTTCTCCACGCCGCCTTCTGTTTGGCGGTGGAGGGTTCACAGCACGACGCCCTCTGTAGTAAGCTTCTCTGTGGGTAAAGTAAAAAAAAATTTGGTGAATGCATTGCATTTGGAAACAAAAACATAGGTCAAACATTAAGTTGCACGCTTTTTAGACTCTGTGTATCTGTGTATTATTAATCAGATATTTGTTATTATTATGAAAGAATAACCAACTGTACATAACATAAAGGAATACGTGACTTTCTTTGCTAATTCCATACTAATACATAATTTTTCACCCCCTGATTAACACCCACCCCCCCCATCCCATCTAATCTAGACGATCAATAACACCAATGGTTCACATGAAAAAAAAAAGTCCCCCTGACTTCACTTTTTACTTGACATACTTAATTCACAAAACTTTTAGCTTATATCATCTATATAAAGCAGGGAAGGGGTTGAAAGGTATACAATATATATATATATAATCTATTTATATAATCGGGAGTTTGAAATTCCGGCACTGTAGCCTAATCCCAAACTCCTTAGCGTCACTGCGAGCGGAGACGCGTATGCGCCTTCGCGAGCCGCAGACGCTTAACTCACACAGCCGCTATAGCGTTTTCTCGAGCGGCCTCGCGCCCTCCGCTCACAGCAAGACCTGCGCCCCTCACAGCGCCCAATCCGCCCCGGCATGCTGGCATTTGTACTTCCCCCGTCTGTGCACCCACAGGTCTTAGCAGATCACTGATGCTGACAGCGGGGGGGGACAACACAGACAATCAAATCAGGAGGAGGTCAGTGTCAGGAGGAGATGACAGACGCCCGCCGGGGCCTGTGACACTGCAGAGGTCACAGCGGGGCTGTGTGTGCGGACAACGGGGAGGCCGGGGGCTACGGACGTACCGGACACGTCCTCTGCTCCTGGAGATGTGCCGCGGTTCCGCGCTCGCAGCGTATCTGACGCTGGAGCAGCGCTCACCACGCCCACACCACGCCCTCTGCCAAACAACCCACACCTCTCACTAACCTCCTGCAGCTAACCACACCCCATGTTTACCTTTGCCATGATGTCATTTAGCTGCGGCCGCTATCTTTAATAAGGTCAGAAATGATGGCAGTAATCGGATCTCTGCTCCCTCTAGCACGCCCCAACACTGTAGCACCATCTATTAACCCTATTCTCATCACCTATATACTCTGCTACCCACTGAGCCGCCTGTATACTCTGCTACCCACAGACCCGCCTGTATACTCTGCTACCCACAGACCCACCTGTATACTCTGCTACCCACAGACCCGCCTGTATACTCTGCTACCTCAGACCCGCCTGTATACTCTGCTACCCACAGACCCGCCTGTATACTCTGCTACCCACAGACCCGCCTGTATACTCTGCTACCCACAGACCCGCCTGTATACTCTGCTACCCACAGAGCCGTCTTTATACTCTGCTACCTCAGACCCGCCTGTATACTCTGCTACCCACAGACCCGCCTGTATACTCTGCTACCCACAGACCCGCCTGTATACTCTGCTACCCACAGAGCCGTCTTTATACTCTGCTACCTCAGACCCGCCTGTATACTCTGCTACCCACAGAGCCGCCTGTATACTCTGCTACCTCAGACCCGCCTGTATACTCTGCTACCCACAGAGCCACGTGTATACTCTGCTACTCACAGAGCCGTCTTTATACTCTGCTACCTCAGACCCGCCTGTATACTCTGCTACCCACAGAGCCGCCTGTATACTCTGCTACCTCAGACCCGCCTGTATACTCTGCTACCCACAGAGCCGCCTGTATACTCTGCTACCCACAGAGCCGTCTTTATACTCTGCTACCTCAGACCCGCCTGTATACTCTGCTACCCACAGAGCCGCCTGTATACTCTGCTACCCACAGACCCGCCTGTATACTCTGCTACCCACAGACCCGCCTGTATACTCTGCTACCCACAGAGCCGTCTTTATACTCTGCTACCCACAGACCCGCCTGTATACTCTGCTACCCACAGAGCCGTCTTTATACTCTGCTACCTCAGACCCGCCTGTATACTCTGCTACCCACAGACCCGCCTGTATACTCTGCTACCCACAGACCCGCCTGTATACTCTGCTACCCACAGACCCGCCTGTATACTCTGCTACCCACAGACCCGCCTGTATACTCTGCTACCCACAGAGCCGCCTGTATACTCTGCTACCCACAGACCCGCCTGTATACTCTGCTACCCACAGACCCGCCTGTATACTCTGCTACCCACAGAGCCGTCTTTATACTCTGCTACCCACAGACCCGCCTGTATACTCTGCTACCCACAGAGCCGTCTTTATACTCTGCTACCTCAGACCCGCCTGTATACTCTGCTACCCACAGACCCGCCTGTATACTCTGCTACCCACAGACCCGCCTGTATACTCTGCTACCCACAGACCCGCCTGTATACTCTGCTACCCACAGACCCGCCTGTATACTCTGCTACCCACAGACCCGCCTGTATACTCTGCTACCCACAGAGCCGTCTTTATACTCTGCTACCTCAGACCCGCCTGTATACTCTGCTACCCACAGACCCGCCTGTATACTCTGCTACCTCAGACCCGCCTGTATACTCTGCTACCCACAGAGCCAAAATGGAAACTAATGTATATATTTATAAATAATACTAAATGTACACAACAGTGCTGCAGATACATACCTTGGCATAGCGGCCACCGGGTGAAGGAAGGACAGCCGGTCATAAAAGTGGTAATGGTTGAGCAATGGAGCGGCTCCCGGTTGTCTCTCTGAGTACTGCCGGTACTGCTTCTTATGCTGGTCCCGGCAGCTCCTCCACCGTTTTTTAAGATGGTCAACTGTGAAATGATTTGAAACCGGCTTTAGAGATGTGTAATATTTGAAAAAACAAAAGTATGTGTACAAATCAACAATAACATTTTATTCATTTTGTGTGTGTAATGTGTATACAAGGCACAGTAACACGACAGTGTGGAACATCATCAACAGCATTACGGACATTGAGCTCACGTGGCCACAATCACAAATGAGGCAGGACACATGTCAACGCATAGAGAATGTAATAGTGCGGGCACCAGACTCTGGTCATTAGTGGTATTTATATACACCCAACCCCTTGGCCGAAAGAGCCAGGAGGATAAGACATTAAACTCATTGTACTGTTGTGACCCCATCCAAATATAGGCAACTATGCGGTGGAGCATGATAACACATTCAGGGTCCTGTATACCCTGCTATGGGGGCCCTGTATTCCCACTGCTGGGGGCCCTGTAAACCCACTGGGCCACTGTCTACCCACTGCTGGGGGCCCTGTATACCCACTGCTGGGGGGGCCTGTACACACACTGAGGGCCCTGTATACAGGGACTGACTGGCACCCTACAGTTTGGGTCGCAACCCTCCCTCACTGGCCCGACACAGGTGAGGACGGGGGGTGGGGGGGGGTGATGACTGGCGGCCGCCTCACAGTCACCGCAGCTCCCGCATTATCCTATGGCTCGCTCCCAGCCGCAGCCTCGCGCTCCTCACAGCCGCTCGCTAACAGTCGCAGCCGCACGCCACTCACAGACGCTCACTCCCGGACGCAGCCGCGTGCTGATGACGTCATCGCGCGGCCAGGAGCTTCCGTTTCCGCCTGCTGCTTCAGGGACATGCGGATTATTCATGCTCCTGCAGCCGCATGACCCGTGGCACCTGGGCCAGTCCGCCCCTGCCTGTATACGACAATATGGGGGCATGTATACCCAGCTGGGGGCCTGTATACTCTGCAGGGGGAGGTGTATACTCTGCTGGGGGGCTGTCTACCAGTGATAGCCGCTGTATACCAGGATGGCGGTGAATATGTTTTCATAGTTTTTCGGGGCAAAAATAGGGGGGTCGGCTTATACACGGGTCGGCTTATACACGAGTATATATACAGTAAATGCAATATATAACGTGTGAACTCATTTAACTTACTTAGATTGCTCTGTTCCTCATGGTCACTCCGATGGAACGCAGGGAACATCTCTTGGGCGATCTCTCTCCAGGCTGTATTAATAAGGGTCGTATCCCCATACTCAGGATCTGTAGGGAGCCATAGAAATGGACGAGCCTCCACAAGTGCGATAAGACGCAGCGTGTTCACCATGCCACGT